>OZ030010.1:352500-952500 GCA_964023405.1 Apodemus agrarius
CATACTTAACTTTATTCTCTACCTATAATGTGTGTGTGTGTGTGTGTGTGTGTGTGTGTGTGTGTGTGTGTGTGTGTGTTCAGCATCTTGTCAAGTCCAGGTGTTTACTACATCCAGGACAGCTCCAGAGAAGCAACACCCAGATGCTCCAATCTCCTCTCACAGACACAGACGCTGCTACTGGACCCGTTCCTTCCTATCTATCCACAGATGGTTCCACAGACCCTGGGCAGCAAGAAAACAGACAATTCTCCTAAGACTGGACCAACATCCCCATACCCATGTTCCTAGGTTTCTCAGAGACACATTGCCCCCAAAGTCAGCAGGAAGTACCTAACGATCACAGTGACCCTATTCCTGCTTCACCATCGCCTCTTTCTAATTTTTCCTTTTTAAATTAAAACAAAACAGGGGAATGTTGTCATTTAGTCTAGGCTCTGTCCCACAGTTACCTGGCAACAGCCAGGTGTGCCTGACTCACTGTAAAAAGATCTGCTTGCCCCTCCTCTCTCTCTTGCTCCCCTGCCTTCCTCCTGCTCCCTCTTTCCCTCTCTCCCCATTCCACTACCCCCATCCACATGCTCATGGCCGGCCTCTACACCTCTACTCTCTCACTCTGCCTTTCTCTGTCTCTGCTACCCTCTCAGCTCCCCTCTCCATGCCCTGAATAAACTCTTACTCTATACTATACCATCGTACAGCTAGTACCTCAGAGGGGGAAGGGATGTCTCACTATGGGCCCACAGAGGCAGCCTTCCCCCACACCATGCCTCACCTCTCTCAAACATATTCCTTCCTTCATATCATTTTATAAAACACAACATCCCCCCCATCACTTCATATTCTGTTTGTTCATATGTTGTTTTGCACTTTAGAAGTGACTGTCTTAAGCCGGGTGGTGGTGGTGCACGTCTGTAATCCCAGCACTTGGGAGGCAGAGGCAGGCGGATTTCTGAGTTCGAGGCCAGCCTGGTCTACAGAGTGAGTTCCAGGATAGCCAGGGCCATACAGAGAAACCCTGTCTCAAAAAACCAAAAAAAAAAAAAATAAATAAATAAAATAAATAAATAAATAAAACCAAATAGAAGTGACTGTCTTGAAGCAGATGTCCCAGGATATATGTGCAAACTATTGATCCTTTAGAATATCTTGCCTTGCTGGTCACTGTGGGCCTAAGGTGTTCCAGCTGGGTAGGGCTATTGATTGCTTTTCCCTGTTGGTACCTTTCATGGCTGCTTCCTGTATTATGAGAACTATTCCTCAGTGAGGAAGCTTCCAGGTCATCTCCAAATCAGTTCCTCTAATCCCAGTTCTCATGGATAGCATATATATATATATATATATATATATATATATATATATGTGTGTGTGTGTGTGTGTGTGTGTGTGTGTGTGTATGTATAGAGAGAGATATACATATATATGTGTATATATATATATTGACCAGGCCAGGCTGTAAGAAAGCCACTATGTACCTAAAGAGTCCCATTCATCCCCAAACTCCTGCCAGCACTTTTGTGGGGTTTTCAGCAAAGGATGTGGCAAGGACTTTGGAACTAGGCCCTGGCCAGGTCAGCAGGACGCCTAACTTCATCTTTGTCTTTACTAGCAGTTTGGTTGGTGAGCACTGCACTCAAGATGGGTGGCTCGGGCATGGCCCTTGCTCCTCCTACCTAGTGCCTGTCATCTGTGTCTCCTGTAAATCCCCAAGTTCACTCACGCTTCCTTTCCCCTCCGTTACCCCTCTTGGCCCAGTGCTGTAGGTGGAGGAAGCCAGGGTCTCATACAGAGGAGCCTATCAACTGAGCTGTGACCCCAGGCCCCTCTCCCCTCTCAGAGTTAACATGGGAAGGCAAAGCCAAAAGGGACAGATGGAGGAGGATAATTGTATTTTTAATGTCTCCATTACCGGGCTTGAGGGTTTTTAAAAGTAGCAACGGAAGTTATTTACATTCTGCTCAGCCATATATTTCTCCCCAAGTGAGCCCAGAGCAACCATTTTGCTTAGAAAGGAAAAGGAAAAACATAATGGAAGCTATGAATTTTATGTTGCAAAATAGTATCCTTGCTACAAAGGAGGTTAATGCATAAGTGAGTGTGTGTGTGTGTGTGTGTGTGTGTGTGTATGTATATATATATATGTGTGTGTGTGTATATATATATGTATATATATATATATATATATATATATATATATATTACTGATGGAAAATGAAGAGGTTCAACCTGGTTTCTTCTGACAAAAAAATAAGTAGCAAGTAATGACACTGTTGGGAAAAGAGTGCAGGGTACCCCTGGTTGGAGAAGAGCAGAGGATTTGGAATAGTCCTAGTGGCTTAAGATTTGGAATGGACAGAATGCGCACAGGATTCCAGAGATGTCTGAGGTTAATGGTGTAACATTTCTCTTGATGTCACTATGTCCTTTATGGAACGTTGTTTTGCAATCATGGCTGTGGCCTTGGGGGAAAGCGGCTTTTCTAGGGGAGTAATGAAAGGACAGAGGGCAAGGACATTTAGTTTCTTGGCATGAGTGTTATTAAAATAATGGCAGAGGACCAGGTAGATGGCTCACTGAGGGCGCCTGCCCAGCGCTCATCCTAAGAGCCTGAGTTCAACCGCCAGTCTCCAGAACACACACGGTAAGAGAAGAGAACCAACTCCCTCACGTTGTCCTCTGACTTCCACACACGTGTGCACACACACACACACACACACACACACGAATAAAATTTAAGAGGTGGAGAAAAGAATTGACCATAGTCTTTTAGCTGAACATGAAGATTTGAGAACAACGTCAAGGAAGTGGGCAAGGTGGTTCAGAAATAAAGAATATATATATATATATATATATATATATATATATACACGTGTGTGTGTGTGTGTGTGTGTGTGTGTGTGTGGCTGGAAAGTAAGAGAATTGTGGACAAGAAACAATGGCTGACAATTGGGGAAGCGCTGGTAAAGAGAAGATCAAAGATCTTTACAGACGCTTGCGTTTTCCCTATCTGATCTCGGTGAAGATTTGTTTCCATCTTTCCTTAAGTTTCCCACACCTTCCTCAGGGTGGCTGATAGCCCCTTCTCCTTTCCCTGTTCTCCACCCACTTGAAACAGAGGAAAACAGAGTATTTTCGGTTCTCTTTCGACTTGGAGTAATTTTAAGCTTAGCCTGCCTCTTGGATTTCCAGTTACCTTTTCATCTGTCAGGACCAGGTCTGAGTCTCTATGTGTTCTGGATAGAACGCAGCAACTCCCCCCCTGCAGCGCTAATGGGGACTCTGGGTGTACGTACTGGCAATCAATCATTTGCTTGGGACCAGGATGGCAAGGCAGAGGCCCAAAACAGAAAAAAAAAAAAAAAAAAAAAGTATCATTCTCCTGGTGGAGAATCAAGTCCAGTCACTGGATGCCTTCTGTACACGTGACCCTCCCTTGCCTGAAGTTGGTTGGTTAACCAACTTAACTTCGTCTTGAAGGAGTTAGGGAAAGGTGGAAGGCGGTCAGTGCACCCCAGAGGTTTCTCCTGCCCGGTGGCAGCCCTGTCCAGCTCTTAGCGGAGCGTAAGTGGGCGGGGAGCAGCTTCGGGGACCTTGGGCAGGGCCTGCCTCAAGCGGCCAATGAGCACTCTCCAGAGGCCGAGCCAAGGAGGAGGGGGAGTGAGCACGGCCACCGCTGCCTCCCAAGTTTCCTGTGCTGGATAGGATACACCGCCCGGCCACTCCACCCAGCTTTCAGGGAGAGCCGAAGAGGCCGGAGCCCTGGGGCTCTAGGTGGGTTTTCGGGATTTCGGGACAGAACCAGCAGGCGCCTGCTCTGCCCCGGGAGGAGGGGGGGGATCCGGTGAACTATGAAGGGCCGGCGGCGGCGGCGCCGAGAGTACTGCAAGTTCACGCTGCTCTTGGCGCTGTACACGCTTCTGCTGCTCCTCGTCCCCTCTCTACTGGACAGCCGCAGCGAGCAGGACAAGGGCGGCAGGCGCTGCCCCGGCCTGCAGCGCAGCTTGGGCGTGTGGAGCCTGGAGGCAGCGGCGGCCAGGGAACGCGAGCAGGACACCGAGGTGCGGTCTCAGGCCGAAGGGAACCCGGATCGATCCCCCGGGTCCCCGGGCAACCTCAGCGCCGCCGCCGCCGCCGTCGGTGAGGAGGTGACCCAAGAGAAGCAACACATCTATGTGCATGCCACCTGGCGCACGGGCTCGTCCTTCTTGGGGGAACTCTTCAACCAGCACCCGGACGTTTTCTACTTGTACGAGCCCATGTGGCATCTGTGGCAGGCGCTGTATCCGGGCGACGCGGAGAGCCTGCAGGGCGCGCTGAGGGACATGCTGCGCTCGCTCTTCCGCTGTGATTTCTCCGTGCTGCGCCTCTACGCGCAGTCCGGGAACGCCGAGGAGCGAGCGCCGGACTCGGCCAACCTCACCACGGCCATGCTTTTCCGCTGGCGGACCAACAAGGTCATCTGCTCGCCGCCTCTGTGCCCCGCCGCGCCCCGGGCGCGCACGGACGTGGGCCTCGTCGAGGACAAAGCCTGTGAAAGTACCTGCCCGCCCGTGTCGCTCCGCGCCCTGGAGGCCGAGTGCCGCAAGTACCCGGTGGTGGTCATCAAGGACGTGCGGCTGCTGGATCTGGGGGTGCTGGTCCCCCTGCTGCGTGACCCGGGCCTCAACCTGAAGGTGGTGCAGCTCTTCCGAGACCCGCGGGCGGTGCACAACTCGCGCCTCAAGTCGAGGCACGGACTTTTGCGTGAAAGCATCCAGGTGCTGCGCACCCGCCAGCGGGGCGAGCGCTTCCACCGGGTGCTGCTGGCGCAAGGCGTGGGCGCCGCCCGTCCCGGAGGCCAGACCCGGGCGCTGCCCTCGGCGCTGCGCGCTGATTTCTTCTTAACCAGCGCTCTCGAGGTGATCTGCGAGGCGTGGCTGCGCGACCTGCTGTTCACCCGCGGCGCTCCCGCCTGGCTGAGGCGTCGCTACCTGCGGCTGCGTTACGAGGACCTGGTGTGGCATCCCCAAGCCCAGCTGCGCCGCCTGCTGCGCTTCTCTGGGCTGCGGACACTCGCGGCGCTGGACGCCTTTGCATTCAATATGACGCGGGGCTCAGCCTACGGCGCTGATCGTCCCTTCCACTTGTCTGCGCGGGACGCCCGAGAGGCTGTGCACGCCTGGCGCGAGCGTCTGAGCCAAGAGCAGGTGCGCCAGGTGGAGGCCGCCTGCGCCCCGGCCATGCAACTGCTCGCCTACCCTCGCAGCGGGGACGAGAGCGATGCGAAGACCGGCGGGGAAGGGGAGATACCACTGGAGACCAAGGCCAACTGGGATGTGTAACACCCTGATCCCTGAACCCTGCCCTGGAACATATTCAGGTAAGGTGGCTCTAGATTGGGCACAGTATAAGGAATGGTGTGTGTGTGTGTGTGTGTGTGTGTGTGTGTGTGTGTGTGTGGCGGGGGTGGGGTGGGGGGTCGAGGAGTCGGGGAGGGGGGATCCTGAAACAACCAGCGGGGTTGGGGGAGGGGAGTTGGAGGATGGTTAGAGGGGCCAGTGCTGTCCTGAATCGCAAGCTGTCAGATCACATCCAAGATCATGCATGTCCTGTTTGGTAGATTTGAGGTGCTTCAGTGAGTTCACTTCTTTCCTTACTTCCCTCCCTCCCTTCTCAGAGGAGGTCCGAGAAGAGAGAGGAGTTGTATAAAGGGAGCTGAAGCAGCCTCCAGGTCTCTGCTCTCCCAGCCCCCTTTATAAGGCTTCAGAAGTCCAAAGCCAGTAGAGGAAGTCTAAAGCACCCCAAATGTAACTTGGGACTGATCACTTACATGAGGTGGAATATAGAGTTTAGGAAACCCTTCCAAGTGTACGCCTGTTTGTGGAATAACTTTTTGCCCTGGTGTCTGCTGCCAAAAGAAAAGCAAAACCAAGGTGTTGTGAAAAGGTGTGAATTTTGCTCCTATTCATCCTTAATTTTTCTGTCCGATATGTCTTTGTCTCTCTTCTTCTACAGCTCCAGGGCGCTCCTCCTGGGTACTAAGCGCACAGGCCCAGTGAGGCAGCTCTTGCAACCGTTTCTGCACATTTGTGTGTTTCCAGCCCTATTACAAACAAGTAGAACTGACATCCCCCCACCCCCCCACCCCCCCACCCCCGCTTCCGTGTGCTTTTCTCTTCCCCTCTGCCAGAGGCCGACTGCTGTTTGCAGGATATCTGACCACAGGTCACAAAAGCTGCTTGGTCAGCTTCCTCTTGTGCTGTTAAGAAGGCTGAGCTGAGTTTTCCCCAACTCCATTCTGGCATTTTTTTTTTTGATCGATGGGGCTTTAGACTGGCAGTTAACAATTTGTCAAGTAAACCCCTCTTTTTTGTGCCATTCTCTATACAGTGGTTGCTAAAAATGACCTCAAAAAAAGTCTCTCTCTCTCTCTCTCTCTCTCTCTCTCCATATATATATATATATATATATATATATGCATGTATATGTATATATGCATATATATGCATATATATATTTGTGTGTGTGTGTGTGTGTGTGTGTGTGTGTCCAGTATTGAGTTAACAGATGGGCCAAGGGAAGGCTGTTCTGTATGATGTGTATGATGCTCACCATAGGAATCCAGTTGGTGCCATGGGGATGCATTTCCCCAAACACTGAGTTGGAAGAGTGCCTGCTGCCTTCTGTACAGTGCAGACCAGAGGAGGAAGAAAAGCAATGCAGGAAGGCCGGAAGTGACTTAAGTTTCCATTCATTATTTTATAGTGTAATCCAGGATTCCCCTGGGATGGACTGGAGGGACAAAGGTTGAAGATGTTAATGAAGACGGATTTCTTCTCCTTTTTGCTTAATAGACCTGGGGTTTTAGAGTGGTTTGGGGAAGCTGGCTAATTGAATTTGCTTCTCCCGGTAATCAAATCAGTGTTTGTAATTGCTAGGAAGTCTGGGTTCTTTCCTGATTTTCACAGAGAAGGAAGGTAAGACACAGGGTGGCTCCTCATCTTAACAAAAACACCCTATCATCTGCTAACTCATATTTACGTGGGGAACCTAGTGGTTCCTGACTCACATCACAGACTTCAAGAAACTTCATCCCCTGCTCAAAAGCTGCAGCATTTTATGGTCCTAAGACACACGAGAATCTCCTAAAGATTTGGTTCTACATCCTTCTCCCTTTGTTCTGACACACTAAATGATGCCTGAGGCAGGGCGACAGAGAGGAGTGTAGAGGATTTTGTACCCTAGCAAGTGCAAATGGGTGTGGGTGACAGTGACTATGGGCAAAGATGGCAGTGCTGCTGTCTGAACGGCTGAGGCAGCTTCTCTGAAGGGCCGCAGGCACATCTGATTGCAAGTTTTAGGCTCTTGTAAACGTTAGGGGCTGAGCTCTTCCTTCTGCATTGGACGCTTAAGATCAATATGTGGATATATTAAAATGTTTGTATTCTTGGCTCCTAGGAAGATAGTCTTGTTATTAAACTCTTTCTCAGAACCCGCCACCTATTAGCTGACTTCCTTCTCATTGGCTAGAACTAGCTCACATGGCTTGCCCTATGCCAATAATTGCATAACGGAATGGATGCATTTTGAGTGGCTCATACTAGCAGTTCTCAGTACTGGGTGAAAGTTACAGTTGGCTTCCCCTAATCTTTAGTGGGTATATAATCTTTAGTGGGTATATTTCTTTTTTTTTTCTTTTTTTTTGTTTGTTTGTTTGTTTGTTTTTTGGTTTTTGGTTTTTGGTTTTTGGTTTTTCGAGACAGGGTTTCTCTGTGTAGCTCTGGCTGTCCTGGAACTCACTTGGTAGATCAGGCTGGCCTCGAACTCAGAAATCCGCCTGCCTCTGTCTCCCAAGTGCTGGGATTACAGGCATGCGCCACCACCGCCCGGCAGTGGGTATATTTCTAAGACTTTCAGATAATACATACTGTGATGGTTTGTATATGATGGGCCCAGGAAGTGACCTCATTAGGAGGTGTGGCCTTGTTGGAGTAGGTGTGTCACTGTGGGTGTGGGCTTAAAACCCTCACCCTGGCTGGCTGGAAGTGAGTCTTCCACTAGCCGCCTTCAGATGAAGATATAGAACTCTCAGCTCCTCCTGCACCATGCCTGCCTGGATGCTGCCATGTTTCTGCCTTGATGACAATGGACTGAACCTCTGAGCCTGTAAGCCAACCCCAATTAAATGTTGTCTTTTATAAAACTTGCATTGGTCATGGTGTCTGTTCACAGCACTAAAACCCTAACTAAGACACATACCTTATATGGACTATGATATTCTCTATTTATAAATATCTACGAGAAAATTTAATTTACAAATTAAGCATATTGAAAGATTAACAGCAATAATAGAATAATATAATATGAAATAGTAATGCATTATAATAAAAATTCTATCAGTGTATTGTTATTAGGCTGCCATGAGGCAGGTAGTGTATACAGAGTGGATCAATGTGAATATGCTGGATAAAGGGTGGCTTCCATTTCAGGCAGAAAACAGCACAACTGCATGTCAGTTCATCCCGCTACCCAGAGCAACATTGTAAAGCTTATAAATGATTTCTGAAGTTTTCTATTAATATATCTGGACTATTACTGGCAGTAGGTAATTGGAGCCCAAGAAAAGAAAACTATATGGGAACCTTCTACCATTCCTATATATCCAGCTGAGGAGCCTTTAGAAAACTGCCCCTGCCTAAGTTCTCCCCTGTTCCAGAGATGTTTTGGGAGTTGATTGGTGTTGGAGATAGAACCCATGGTCCGACACAGTCTATAAGCCGGTGCTCTACCACTGAACTTCTCCCCAAGCCCAGGAGATCTGATTCATTCAGGCTACTGTGAGGTCTCTAGACCCAAGCATCGGGGTTTTTCAAAAACTCCCAAAGTAACTACTGTACAGCCCAACCTGCAGACCACTTGGCCTGGACCACTTGCGCCAGGCCACTCGAACGGGAGCAAGGTCAGAATGGGAAGTCAAGGGCTATTGATAAGCAGCAAGCTCTGCCATATGTTTTATGTGAAAAAAAATTTAGTTATGAAGTTCTTTGCAGATAAAAGGTGTTATTATGGAAGAGGAAATTATACACATGACTGTTTATCACCTCCCATATGCCTTCAGATGTTATGGTGTCTGTAGCGCCACATCTAAGAGCTTGTCACTGTATAAACAATACCTACTCCTGTTCTGAACAGACTGATATGCTGCCCTGTCATTCTCAGCATGTCTCCCTTTGCCTTCTACCCTTGGGAGGATGCAAGAAGGCTGTTCTATTGCTGTGATGAAACACCAGAACTAAAAGTAAGTTGGGAAGGAAAGGGCTTATTTGGCTTACACTTCCACATCACTGTTCATCACGGAAGGAAACCATACAAGCAACTCAAACAGGGCAGAGATCTGGAGGTAGGAGCTGGTGTAGACTCTGGAGAGGGGTGCTGCTTATTGGTTTGTTCTCCCTGGCTTGCTCACCTTGCTTCCTTATAGGACCCAGGACCACAAGCCCATGGATGGCACCACCCACAGTGGGCTGGGCTCTCCCACATCAATCTCTATTTAAGAAAATGCTGGGCTGGAGAGATGGCTCAGTGGTTAAGAGCACTGACTGCTCTTCTGAAGATCCTGAGTTCAAATCCCAGCAACCACATGGTGGCTCACAACCATCTGTAATGAGATCTCTTCTGGATTGTCTGAAGACAGCTGCAGTGTACTTACATATAATAAATAAAGAAAATACCTTAGCAGCCAGATCTAATGGGGGAATTTTCTCAATTGAGGTTAACTTCCTTTCAGATAACTCCTGCTTCTGTCAAGTTGGCATAAACTAGCCAGCATAGAAGACTTCGTCTAAACTGTCGTGGAGAGGAGGTGCATGTGCATGCGTGCTAGTCACCTAGCTTCAAACATGCTGACCATGTATTCTACCACGCACTGTTCCCACAATGCCATTGTTCTTTATAGGATCTATGCTGCTGTTGGAAGAAACTAGAGACAGAGGCAGGTGTCCTGTAGCTTAAGTCCTAACAATAAGGAAACTTTCCCAGGAATCATTCTAAACCAAAGATATGACAAGCCACCGCCATTTTGGAACTTATTCGATTTAAATCAGTGGACTGAATCCCAAAGTTTTGTGTGATATTATGTACATTTATCACTAAAATATTTGCTTTTGGCTTAAATGCCGTCTCCTGAATAACACCCATTTTAAGAACACTGCTTCTATATAGAACTTTTGTTTGTTCTGACTCTCAATAGCAAATTGAACTGAGTATTGCATTTGAATCAGAGGCCAGGAAATTAATATGATGGGTTCAGGTAGTTATGGTGGTGTGTATATTTGTGTGCATGTGCAAACACAAAGATAGTGATTGTGTGTGCACACAAAAGGTAGAAATGAGCATCAGGGTTTCAGTAGCTCATGGACAATTTTCTAAAATGTACCCATGTCTAAAATCATTATTACTCCTTGTGGGTAAGATTGGTGCTTAGTTTTGATTCAGACATTCGGAGTTCTTTCTTGGCTGCCTTCTTTAGCAGGACCCCTCAGTTAATGGTGGGTTTGTTGTTTGTTTAGGAAATGGTCATACTCTTCATGTCTGGTGAGTGAGAAGTGGAGACATGGGAAGAAAATGGTTCTGCAAAGTGATGTGTAAGCCAAAAGTACTAGCAGCCATTCCTTGATTTCTATGAAGTCAGTTGTTACATTGGGGCATAGGAACCCAGGCTTTGGGGTCTGGGTATCTTGGTTTACATTTGATTAATTTTAAGAGGTTATTTGCTAAGGATGTGGCTCTGTCATCCAGCAATGAAAAACAAAGAAAAAACTCTAAAACAACTTAAATGTCCTACCTACACTATGGCATCAGGAACTAGGTAAATATGTCATGAGACATTCTGACAATGAAATGTCATATAACCACAGAAAAGGGGATGGCATGGAATGGTTTCCAAAGCACTAAATGTGAAAAAATACAGGACAACACATATAGTTTAGTTTTATTTAAGAGTAAGAAACCAATGTATTTGTTGGCATTTGCATGAAACAAGTCTATATACATATAGCACCAAAACTACTGTGGTGCTTTGGCGTGGTGCTCCATTCTAGGAATGGAGGCTGGTCGGGGTTCATACCTCTTTGTGCTGTCAACCTCTTTTTCTTACCTCATGTTCCCATGATTTCTATACATTTGACAGACACTTGTTTAAAAACTAAGGGCACGTTATTTTACACCTATAGATGTGCGAGCTTGTTTTATCACCCAAAATAGTGAGCAAAGAAGAGGAAAGAGATAACACGTTCAGCAAGGAACGCAGTGCCCAGAACAGGCACTTACTGAGTATTACTTCACTTTGGAATCCTTGGGATGGAACCCAAGGCCTTGCCCAAGCTAGGCAAGCCTTCTACCACTGCACCACACTCCCAGCTCCTTGAAGTTTTTAAGGCAGGGTTCAGAACATTCTCTAAAAGTTTGATTTTTAGTTTGGGCAGAGGTTTTTTGTTTTTTTTTTTTTCTTTCTCATGAATACAAATGCAATATAAATAACTAGAAGTGGTGCCTTTAGGAGAAAAAAATTCATTTACAAGTAGCTGGTTTAGACTTCTTTAAATATGCCTCTTCTTAGCCTGCTCCCAGCATGAGAATCCCAGAAGGAATGAAACTAAAGACACTCACTGGCCTTGTTCTGTTGCGTCTAACATTCTGGTCCAAGAGGGTGGCTCCCAAGCAAAGCTCAGTTTCTTTCTGTCAGGTCTTCTGGCTCCCCGTCCTCACTCTTCCAAATGGAACTGAAGGAACTGAGCCCCCACTGAAAGCAGAGTCTCGGGGTGAGGGCGGTATAGCAGAAGAACAGTAGAGACTAAGAAACTGTTCTGGCCCCAATTCAAGATCACTGGGAAGTGGTGAATTGTTTGGAAGCTGAACAGGAAGCCGGTTCCATTGGAGAAAAGTTGCAGAGCTCAGTGATGGCTCCAGGAGAATTAAGAGTCCCTCAGTTCTGCTCCCTTCCCCATCCATGGCCAGGCATCGAGCCAACAGCCAGCCTGATATTTCTGCAGCTGGTCTTGTTCATATTAAAGACCATTCTGCTAGAAGCTAAGAATAAATTAGAATATCAGCCAGTGGTGAATGTTATTTTTAAGAGCAGAGGATAAGAGGCTATGAAAGAGAACCATCACATTTGACTTAAGCGCTGACTGTAGTCTGAGTCAACAGATCTCCTCTCCTGAACTGAACGGGACAGTAAAGACTGCCTTGTAGAATCACACCCTAAAGTCGGTGTGGAGATAGACATGTTTGCTTATAGATTTGAAGCCTTTTCTGTAAAGATGGCCTTACAGCTAGAGTACCAAGGTTCTGGAAAGGCAATCCCAGGAAGGCAGTTTGCAAATTGAGGCTCTTCTCAGATAACTATAGCTTGTGTCAAGTTAACAGAAAAGCCAACCAAGACATTAGAGTTTAATGGTGTTTTCCAAAAATGGCAGGTCTTGGATACAGAAAAACTAATGGGAGTGTATTTGGCTAAGAAATCCAAGCATGTTTATTGACTACTAATGCTATTTGTTCATTTAACCATCAGTATGGACAACCATGGGCATGGTGGAAATTATATTGCAGGCCACAAATTATACATAAATTTAAATATCCATTACAATTGCTTCTCGCTCCATTACAATTAGCACTCACCTCAAAGGGAACAAATGGTAGTTTGTGTTGGAGCAAACCATTTGTGGTCCTGACGCCAAACATAGATTCGTGCTTATCTCAAGTCTCCTATCCCAGTGATAGTTTTATGAAGTTGTTACAGTGTCAGAACAACAACCGAACATACAAATCAAATCCATTTCAAGACACATTGGCGGGAATATTGAGGGAGTAGGTTACAGCAAAGAAGGAAAATCTGCTATAGGCCTCAAATGATCTCTGATAACATTCTTAGCAGTTGGTCTGTTTGTACGCTCCTGCTCCGAAACACTGTTACCTAATAGCCTCAGTATGAATGTTAGTTCAAACACCAAACAGGGGAGGTACTCAGTGAATAGCTATTTTAAGGTAACTCTAGGTAATTTGCCTCCTGCTGTGTAGCATTCTGGCTCTCCACAATTAACTGAAGTTCTTCTGATCAATTAACTCAGCCCTAAAGAGCCTTTAGGGCACAGGTGCTGCTTTTTTCCCTAAGAACTTTAGCTCTTTTGGCACCCATGTGGGAGCCAAATGGCTACCTGAGTAGGTCTAAAGTCTGGTAGCTTCCCAGACCCCTGCCCTCCTAAGCCTTTTCATCCTCCCGCGGTGGCTAGCCAGCATCTGCAGGGGGGCCCATCTGAATAGATATTATAAAACACTGGCCTTTACTTCAGTTGAGAGCAACTTTACTCAAAACAGCAACCACATATGCCACTGGGAATGCTGTCTCAGAACTGTGCAACCAAAGGAAACATGTCTAACAGGCAAACTCAGCTGTTCCCCACTTTTAGTTTTTTTTTTTTTATTTTTCTTTTCAGTTTTATTTTTAAAACCGAGGCACAGTGGCTGACGATTTGGCTGAGTGGCAGAGCATTTGCTTAGCATATGCGAGAGTTTTGGTTCCGTCCCAGCTAATAAGAATACATAAAATCATAAGGATTTGGGACCGAGGAGATGGCTCCACATTTAAGAGCATTAGATAGTCAAGAGGACCCAGATTCCGCTTCAAACACCCACACCAGCTTAATCCATTGTAACTCCAGTTCCAGGGAATTTGATGGCCCTCGTGGGCACTTATGTGCTACTAATAAAAGCATACAGGCATGTACACATACATTTTCTTTAAAACTCTTTAAAACCATAATTGTATGCAACAATATCAGTTTTATTAATACCATTTTGGTGTGCATTAATTTGTTCTTGTGCAAGGTCAGAAATTTGAGGACTTTTTGGTTGTAGGAGTTATCATAAGATTTCACTCCACTTTAGTGAAGGACCTGGCAACCATTTAATCTTGGCCTTGGACTTGGCCAATCCCAGGACTGAAGTGCTCAAGTGGACTGAAATTGAGTCTGAATTCCCACCATGATGGCTAGATGGTGGGGATAACAAAACCAAGGTCTTCTCAGTCATTCTCTCTGTGGCTGCCTGTGTTGTGATCATAAAAAGAGAAAGAGACTATTAAGATATGTTCTACAGGGGTGTGGGGGAAGGGGGTGCTTCAGCAGGCCCATGCTGAGGCATCCCTTTCCCTTGAGGGACCAGACACACGACAGACAGTATAGAGTAGAGTTTATTTAGGCACAGAGAGGGGAATTGAGAGTAGTGGAGGCAGAGAAAGGCAGAGAGAAGGAGAGAGTAAAGTAGAGGCCAGCCATGAGCACGTGGAGTCCAGACAGAGTACCAAGAACCTGGGTGCCTCGCTTTCGCCCTAACCTCCACATAAACTTCCTGAGCAAGAGTTTTCTGGTTTGGTTTGGTTTGGTTTGGTTTGGTTTGGTTTTGACTCAACCCATTTTTTTAACCTGAAAGTTGTTTCAAATTAAATAAGGCCGAGACTGGGGTGAACTTGTACAAATATTAAACAGCAATCCCTTGTCTCTTAGTCTCTCAGATTGAAAGTCTAGAAATTGAGATTTAAGTTGTCTGAAGTCTGTTTCTGGGAGCTCTCTCTCTCTCTCTCTCTCTCTCTCTCTCTCTCTCTCTCTGTGTGTGTGTGTGTGTGTGTGTGTGTGTGTGTGTGCCTGTGCGCCAGAATGTACCAGCAAGCGCTAGCCTGCATCTATCAGCAAAATAACCATTTCTAATTATACTTTGTTTCTGAGCAACAATAAAGAGGCGCTGTTGCTATCACATTGTTGGCATTTGAGAATTATCTTACCTTTGCCTCTGAGAAAATCCCTTACAACAAAACAACTTAATGGTTCTATTGTCAACATTATCAGTCATTTCCTTTTTCCTTGGCCCAGTTTTTTACTGATTTGAAGCCCAAGCAGGAAGGTTAAGAACATTTAACCTCGGCTGACAGATAAGCCTCCGATGGTCGAGCCATTCACGGGGAGCGAGGAGACTCCCCAGAGCTCATGGCCGGAGAGAAGGAGACAGAACCCTTGGCAGCCCATTTGCTCTGGAGGTGGTCTGGGAGGAAGGTTATAACAATAAGCTGGGAAGCAGTAACATAGCCCCGAGGATGGGACGCGCTGAATACCCGGAAATCTCAGCTCTCAGCCCAAGTGTTAAGTGCCAGCTCTCACTGTGAGCATCTGTTAAATAGTTTTGGGTGGTCAGTCTCCAGGGCTCCTCACCTGGTAGGAGTAGGTGGGGGAGGAACAGGATAAAGAAGTGTTAATCTCCTGCCACGTAATCCCCAGTTTCCAGGCAAGAGAAGGAAATTCGGAAGAAAAAGGGCAGGTCAAAAGTTCTAAATGGGGTGTCTGTGGGAGAGCGCAGATCCACTCGGCGGGGACCGTGGCTCTTTATCTGACCTGAAAGAGACAGAAAGCCTCGGGAGAATGATGGGGCAACAACTTCAGTCGGTTGAGCCTTCTGTTCTCAAACTTTAAAACCAGCAGGAAGTTTTTTTTTACCCCTCCCCCTCCTAGCTTCAAAGGTTGGAAATGGTATGATTAAAACATTAAGCCCGTCTTCCTGAGTTATTCTACTATAGCCAGGGGAGCCTCAGCAGGGCCAAAAGCCTCAATTGAGGCAACACAAACAGCAGCAGACCCAGAAGGAGGTTTCTCTGTGTAGGCGCGCAGACTATTAGTAGACCAATTCATGGGAATATGAGACTAAATCTTTAAAGAAGCAAATCCATTTTACAAAGTAAAAGCCGATTTGTGATTCATTGGATGTTAAGAAATAAACCTCACACGGTCAGTTCCTTGTATTAAGACCAATTCTTTTACGATCGAAACAAAGAAGTGTAGAAACCTTTTTTTTTTTTTAACTTTTTTATTTTTAAACTTTAGGTGCTCTGTCTTTTATTAGTAGTTTGTTTTCTGTTATACAAGCTAGATTTCTAGTCGTTTCAACTTGTGTTCACAACCAGATGGATTTATACTTGCTTCCGGCTGGGTAACGCATGTTTCCATGCTCCCTTGACTCTAGATCATTGTTTTCGATTTGCTGCCTGGAAAACAGGACAGAGTAAGCTACTGGGGTCAGTGTAGCTTGTGAATAAGTGGGCTGTTTCGTTTCAAATATACACTAAATTTAATATTAAGTGATATTCCATTACTCTGTATGAATATAGCCCCATAATATTCTTTAATTGAAGTCTAGAGGTTGGAGGGATGACGTGGTGGTTAAAAGCACCGGCTGCTCTTTGATGGGATCCAGGTTTGATTCCCAGAACGCATATGGCAGGTCACAACCGTCTATAACTATAGTTCCAGAGGATCTGACACTTTTTCTGGCATATACAATATGTGTAATACATTTTAATACGTGCTACACATGTGATATATAGTATATATGCAGCCAAAATACCCATACACATAAGTAAAATTAAAAGAAATGAAATGGCGTCTGGAGCTAACTAAATTCTTAATATCTATATTTAGAGTACGTTTGGCTTAACAGTTTTTGGGAGGGAACATCACACCAAAAATTCCTGGGCATCTTTATGCTTTGAACACAACCTCTAGTAAGACATTAGCTGATAGTTGATTCGCATCTACTTGGGAACTGTCAAATGCATGCAGGTGTAAGTCAGCAGTAGAAGCTATCTGCTTCTCATGCTTATCGCGGTTCAGTGACATGGAGGACCTGAGACACACACAGGAGAAAAGGAGCCCATTCCAAGCATGCAGAAAGAACCTTTGGGAGATTGCCACCTACATAATGCCCTGTCTACATAGCTAGTTTGAGGCCAGCTTGGTATATATGAGGACCTGTCTCAAAAATTACTAGGCAAAAAGTAATAAAACATTTGGACATAAAAGTCTTTACTAAAAGGATACAAAGAATGTATGGCCCAGGGCTTGGCTGAGAATATTCTCGATAAATGGTTGTTAGGAAATGAGGTGTGACTTGGCAACATTTAGCACTTGGTTAGTCATTGAAAAAACTCCCCTGTCCTCCTGCCAAGCTTGTTTCTGGGTCTTTAAAGCAACCCGAGTGACACGCTAGACGCACTACACCAAAAAAATAGTGATAAGAATTTTTCTTGACTTTCCAGTTTGAATAATTATAGATTCACAGGAAATTGCAAGAACAACGTACTCAGGTCCAGTGTAACCTTCGCCTAATTTTCCCCTAGGGGATATCTTATAAATAGATTAATATCAATAGCAGGAAATGGTATTGATGTTGGTATAATCTACAGACTTAACTATTCTGCTTTCAAGTTTTTACATGCACTTATTTTGTGGGTATGCATAAATAGAGATGGGTGTGATTGTATCATGTACAAATTTCTGGAAACAACACTGTAACCAATAATAGAATCGCTGTATCAACACAAAGAAATTATGGTACCAACTGGTTGTAGTTATATACCCTGCCCCATCCTACCATTTTCCATGGAAAACACTAATTTATTCTCCATCTCTATAATGTTTTTATTTTCAAGAATGATGTAAATAGAATATTATTTATATAGCCTTTTGATATTGGATTTTTCACTAAATACAGTTCTTTGCAAATACACAGTTTGTTCCTTATTGTGGAATAGTATTCTATGTTATGAATATAGAACTTCATCATTTACCAATTGACGGACATTTAAATTATTTTGGTCATTTAGAAATAACGCTGCTATGTATATTAATGTACAAGTTTTAAATTTTTATTGGAGTATGTTCATTACACATAGTAATGTGTTTTAGAGATATTATCGTATAAGTATAGTATTCACCTGACCTATTGCACTTAATATGATTATCTTCAGTTGTATATATATTCTGATAAATGGCATACTTTCACTCTTCTTTATGGCTGGATCAAACTCCATTTTATATGCACAACACATTTTTCTTATCCATTGATTCCATATATTGGCTATTGTGAATAGTGCTGCAGTAAAATAGATGTGCAAGCATCTCTGTGGTATGGTCATTTAGAGTCCTTCAGTTATGTATCCAGGAGTAGTATAGTTGGACCAAAGGAAGAGACAGGCTTGGGTGTAGCCCAGGATGGCTTCAAACTTCCAGTCAAGTATGACCTTAAACTCCTGATCCTCCTGCCTCCATTCCCTGAGATCTGGGATTGTGGGTATGTACCAGCACTCCCAGTTTTGTGCTGTGCTGGGGCTGGAACCCAGGGTTTCCTGCATGGTAGGCAAACCCACTACCATCTGAGTTTAATCTCTAGTCCCTCCTTTTAGTTTTTATGAGGTATGTCCGTACTAACTGTTAGGTCTCAAACAAATGGCTGAAACGCCCATTAACATAATCAAAGCTGAAGCTAGCAGCCAAGTTCTCCCAGAATCCCTCAGTCTCTCGCTGTTACTAGGGCCCTCCTGGCTGGCATACCATGCCCCCAACCCTGAACTCTCCAGCCTAGGTATTGGGCTGGGATTCCCTCTTCCCAGCTCCTCTGGCATCTGTATAACTCAGCCATTTTGGCTGTGCCAGTCTCTTGGCCCAGGCCACTCCTCTTGGTCAGCAGTTCCTGTCCCCCCCCATGCTCCACATCCTCACATGGCCCAGCTCAGTCTGGGTCATGTTCACTCTGGGTCTCCTAGATGTCCCTGTCTCTGCATATGCTCTTCCTTTTGTCCACAACAAACCTTCCCCTGCACCATATCATACCCTTCCTTCCTTCCTTCCTCTCTCTCTCTCTCTCTTTCTCTCCCCCCTTCCTTTCTTCTTTCCTTTCTTTCCTTCTTTTTCATTCACTGACCTTCATAGTGCTTGCACAAGTTTACGTTGCCACCAGCATCCTTCAACCTCTTCATCCTTGGCGCTATTTATGACTTTTTCCCTTGATGACTGAGTGGTGATGAAATCTCAATACCTCTCTAGTTTGCAGCTCTCTGATGGCTAAGGCTGAGAACCCTAGTATATAGTCATTTGTTCTTTTTGAGGACTGTCTCTTCACATCATTGGGCAATTTATTGCTTGGATTCTTTTTTTCATAGTTTTCTGAGTGTGTAAATGTGTTGTTGTTATTATTCTGTGAGCAGCTGTATAGCTGGAGAAGGTTGTCTCACAATCTGCGAAGGTGTCAGAAGACAGCTATGAACACAGCCCAACACATCATAAGTGTACTTCAACTATTCTGAGGTTTTATTTTGCAGTTCTTATTGTAACTCAATTATGCAGTTCCTGCACGTGTTTGTAGACGAGACTATGATGTTGCAATGTAGAAAGGTGGAACATGCCCACTAGACTCTCTTTTGATCGAATTCTTTCTTTGTTGTGCAGAAGCTTTTGACTTTCATGCAACCCCACTTATCAGTTCTTGGCTATATTTCCTAAGCTATTGGAATCTTTCTTCAGAAAGTCCTTGCATATACCTATCTATATCTTAACATGTTTACTCTCTTTTTTCTTCCATCAGTTCCAGAATTCCAGGTCTGTAAATCAGGCCTTCAAAATATTTTAAATTTATCTTTGTGCAGGCCAAGAGATAAGGATCAAATTTTATTCTTCTAGGTGCAGATAGTCAGTTTCCCACCACCATTGGTTAAAAGGCTTTCTTTGCTACAATGGGTTTTTTACTCCTTTTGTCAAAACTCAGGCAACTGTAGCAGCATGGGCTTATTTCTGGATTTGATATTATATTCTATTATTCTATATGTTTTTTTTTGTTTGGGGGGCTTGTTTCATTGGTGTGTGTGTGTGTGTGTGTGTGTGTGTGTGTGTGTGTGTGTGTAATTAATTCTGGTCATACTTCCAGAATTGTTATTTCCGCTTAAGATTGCTTTGACTATTGAAGTATGTGCAAGGTTTTATAGAGGTGCTCGGTTATTAAAAATAAATGACCAGGAAAGCGATTGTTGAATTATGGGCAAGTGTACTTTTAATTTTCTGAAAATATACCAAACTGTTTTCTAGGATGGCTGTACACATTTACATTCCCTCCAGCAATGCATGGGCTCCAGTTCCTTCATTTCCTCAAGGGTACTGTGTATTGTGACCCTGCTGCAGCTGTTTTAAAGAGTCCACAGTGACATCTCATTATAGTTTCCATTTGCATTTTCCTGATGGCTAGTGATGTGGAACATGTTTTCAAGTGCTCATTTGCTCTCTATGCCACTCCTTTTTGGTGAAATGCTGGTCCAGATGTTTTGCCCATTTCTAATTAGACTTTTAAACTATTTCGAGGGCTATTTATATATTTTAGATACAGGTCTTTCATCAGATAATTAGTTACAAGCCTTTTTTCCCACTGTCTATTTTGTCTTTTTATTCTAAGATGTTTTGAAAAGTAAATGGTATTTATTTATTGCAAGGCAGAAGACTAAACTCAGGGTCTCCCACACAAACTGAGAAAGCTGTCTACTGTTGAACAGCACATCCAGTCCCAGAATGCTTTTTGTGTCCCCCAAATGCATGACTCCTTCCGTCTATCTTCAGACCTCTTCCAACACGTCTGCAAACTGGCTTGGTCTTATATATTGTTTTCAAACTCTGTTTGTTGAGACGGTGTTTCACATTGCAACTCTATTATCTTGAGCTTAGGGATCCTGCATTGTCCTTATCATGGCAGCAACCCTCCTGCCTTGACTTCTTGGTTGTCGGGATTATAGGTGTGAGCCACCATGCCAGGCTTGCAAAGTCTTTTAAAAGTTGTGTGATTTCTTAGGATTCTGCAAGATAGGCTTTCTGGGAACCAGGCAATGATTTTTTTTTTGTATTATCTAGTCTGCTGATAAAAGTTTAAAGTGTCTCTCTGTATGCCAAGAACGTCTACATTATTGGGTTTGCAATGGCGAACAAGGATTTAAGAGCAAAACATGAAAACCATGAGATTTAAATGGGTCTGGGAAGACCTCTCTAAGGAGCTAAAATTTAAGTTGAAGTTTAAAAAGGCCATGACAGAGAGAGGAAAAGTAGAGCATTTCAAAGAGACCATATAGGATCTATAAAGGTTCCAAGTAGGAAAGAGCCTGACATCATGAATATGACCAAAGACCAGTACGACTGGTTTGCTGGAGAGATCATCGCACACTGTTTAAGAGCATGTGACACTCTGGCACAGGACCTGGGTTTAATTCTCAGCACTTATATGGCAGCTTACAACTATCTTTTTTTTTTTTTATTGTATATATTCTATATTTACAATTCATTTCCCTTTTTCTGGTTCCCCACCCCCAAAGGTCCCACATGTCCTTTTCCCTCCCCCTGCTCCCGCATCCACCCCCTCCCACCTCCCTGTTCTTGTACTCTCCCCCAATGATGTTTTGGTCCATTCTAGCACCAGTATCCACTCCTTTCTTCTTGTGAGACATCACTTGATATGTGATTTGTGTCTTTGGTGTTCCAAGCTTCTAGGCTAATATCCACTTATCAGTGACTGTATACCATGGGTATTCTTTTGAGACTGGGTCACCTCACTTAGTATGTACAACTATCTTTAATGCTAGTTTCAGGAGATCCAACAACCTCTCCAGGCACCAGGCATGCAAGCAGTGCTCAGACATACAAGCAAGCAAAACACTCATACATTAAAAAAACAAAAACAAAAACAAAAACAAAAAAAAAACAATTACAGACCAGTGTGCCCCAAGCACTTTCAGAAAGGCCACTTGCATTGTTGTTGGAATTTGTCTGCACACAGGTCTACACTCCTAGCCCTGTAGCCAAAACCCCAAGAGACAGACATTGATTGAAGAATCTCTTAAGGGAAAAGATTCCATCTCCCAAACATTATTAATTTTGCTAAGTCTAATTTATCTTTTTCCCCCTTTTGGGGTCAATCCATTTGATACCATGCCTAAGAACTCCACCTAATCCTGGGGTTCTATAAATTTTCTCCTATGTTTTCTTTATAAACATTTTATATTTTTATTTTGCTCTTAATTCTGTGGTTCATTTTGAGTTTTAAAAGATATGATGCACTGGAGGTCAACATGCAGAAGAATGTGAATTGACCCACTCTTATCTCCTTGTACTAAGATCAACTCCAAGTGGATCAAGGACCTCCACATAAAACCAGACACACTGAAACTAATAGAAAAGAAACTTGGGAAGACCCTGGAGGAAATGGGCACAGGGGGAAAGTTCCTGAACAGAACACCAATAGCTTATGCTCTAAGATCAAGAATTGACAAATGGGACCTCATAAAATTACAAAGTTTCTGTAAGGCAAAGGACACTGTCAGAAGGACAAAACGGCAACCAACAAAGTGGGAAATGATCTTCACCAACCCCACATCCGACAGAGGACTAATATCCAATATATACAAAGAACTCAAGAAGTTAGACCCCAAAGAACCAAATAACCCTATCAAAAAATGGGGTACAGAGCTAAACAAAGAATTTTCACCAGAAGAAATTCGGATGGCCGAGAAACACCTTAAGAGATGTTCAACATCATTAGTCATCAGGGAAATGCAAATCAAAACAACCCTGAGATTCCACCTCACACCAGTCAGAATGGCTAAGATTAAAAACTCAAGAGACAACAGGTGCTGGCGAGGATGTGGAGAAAGAGGAACACTCCTCCACTGTTGGTGGGATTGCAAAATGGTAAAACTGCTCTGGAAATCAGTGTGGCAGTTCCTCAGAAAATTGGGCATGTCACTTCCAGAGGACCCTGGCATACCACTCCTGGGCATATACCCAGAGGATTCCCCTGCATACAATAAAGACACATGCTCCACTATGTTTATAGCAGCCTTGTTTATAATAGCCAGAAATTGGAAGGAGCCCAGATATCCCTCAAAAGAGGAATGGATACAGAAAATGTGGTATATTTATACAATGGAGTACTACTCAGCAATTAAAAATAATGAACTCATGCAATTTGTAGGTAAATGGTTGGATCTGGAAACTATCATCCTAAGTGAGCTAACCCAATCACAAAAGAATACACATGAAATGCAATCACTGATAAGTGGATATTAATGAGCCCAGAAGCCCTAAATACTCAAGGCACAATTAGCAAGTCAAATGACTCCCAAGAAGAAGAAAGGAGAGGACCCTGGGCCTGTAAAGATTGGATCCAGTATTGTAGACCCAGAACAGAGAAATCATGTGTGTGTGGGGGAATGATTGGGGAATAGTTGAGGGGGAGAGGAATTATGGGACATATGGTGGGGGGGAACTGGGAAAGGGGAAAGCCTTTGGAATGTAAACATAGAATATAGAAAATAAAAATTAAATAAAATAAAAAAAGATATGATGCATAAGTTTTAAATCAAAGATTAGTTTGTGCTTATTGTCTTAGTGTAGGGGAATTTTCCCTAATTAATTGGCTGACAAAGACAATAAGAAGCTAATCACTGGGCAAAGAGGAGGTGGCTTTCTGGTCTGAGAGAGGAAGAGGGGATGCAGGAGGAAGGGACAGCCCTCTTTACTTCGAGGTGGAGAGAGAGAGAGGCAGCTGTATGTACACCAGGAACTGTTAGACACAGTGGTGACCTCCGCCACCAGAAGATTTCCAATATAGAATGATGGATGAGTTTAGGAGGATAGATTCCATACCCATCGGTTGTGGCATCTGTTGATTTTAAACTAAAATTGTCTGGTGTTTTCCATTCTCCGTGACTCAGGTGGGCAGGAGTGAAAGAATATAGCCGGGACAGAGTTCAGCCAGGCTTTGGAACTGGAAGATTGGGCAAAGGACCAAGCTCCAGGGGAGAGGTAATGACAGTGGAGAGAGGGCTGGTGAGAGCATGCCCGCAGCTGGCTGCAGGATGGTGGGCTGGCAAGAGAACCATCTCGGAGCTCTGGAGAGAAAGAGCCAGCATTTGTGGGAGAGGCGTGGACTCGGAGAAACACATGGTCACGGCCTCCGGCTATGCACTGGGAACAGACAGAGAATGCAGGTGCATAGCCGGATTTAGCGTGGGCTTCATTTTCATACTACTCGCCACATCTTAGTTAGGGTTTTACTGCTGTGAACAGACACCATGACCAAGGCAATTCTTATAAAGAACAACATTTATCATCAAGGCAGGAACTTGGCAGCATCTGGGCAGGCATGGTGCAGGAGGAGCTGAGAGTTCTACATCTTCACCTGAAGGCTGCTAGCAGAATACTGGCTTCCAGGCAGCTAGGATGAGAGTGTTAAAGCCCACACCCACAGTGACACACCCACTCCAACAAAGCCACACCTTCTAAGTGCCACTCCCTGGGTCGAGCATATACAAATCATCACACTTATCTAATTGCTCTGAAATGGAAACTTAAGGGTTCTTGAAAGTCAGTAGTGTTGGATGGTGTTTTGCTGGGGCAAACATGTGAAGGAGTGTTTTCCCCGAAGTGGACACGGGTGAACAGCTAAGTCAGACTCATGAAGGAACGTTTTGCTGAAGCAGACCCAGGAGAGAGGATGTTCTGCTAAGCAAGCCCATGAAAGGCCACGTGATGAAGGATTCTTGCTAACAGCACACATGTATTGATCAGCCTTACACTGTATAGTTGAGCTCCATTTGTCAGGACTCCATAGAGAGAAACGCACCAAAAACTTCTGGTAATGTGACAATGTTTTTCTGCCACTTCCTAGGATTTAGGCTGATTGTCAGAATGATGTCAGCTGAGGCAAGACACATAGAAGACACATGTTTGCAGAGAGTATAAATAGGACTCAACAGACAGTGAGGGAGGCTGAGCTTGGCTTGCTGATAGAGCTACCTGGGCAATGCTCGTTGGTCTCGAGTCTTCCCTGATCTTCACTCCTGTGAAAGAGACAGAGCCAAGAACTGTCTCCTGGCATTCCTCCTGGTCCCTCCTGCTGACACATGCTGAGGTGGACAGAGGCCTGGCTGTCTCTGCTAGGTAGTGCCACCGCTGCTGGTTAGTGTTTGCTGTCTTGACTCTACTGAACTGAACCGCTGGGGTATCTGTGAAGCGTTTCTGAGTCGATCAAGCTGCCGTTGCTAACTTGTGAACGGGACTGCGGATTTCCAGACAACAAAGAAGGGAGTTGCTCCAAAGAACCATTTCTAAATAGGTCCACGTCTTCCCCCCCCCCAACCCTTTTATCCTTTCTTTTCTACTACTCTGGTGGGTGGTGGGCTCAAAGGGAGGTTAAAGTGCTTAAGAACCATCATGGAAAATTGCTTTGGAAAAGGGAAAGTTACAGTATAGTTGCAAAAGCTTTATTCATTCAGATAACCTTTTCATCAGTCACATTTATTTTTTGTAAAATAATAGTGTTATCTGCTTTTGTTTTGCTTTTTTCAGCCTTGAAACTTTTTTGGCTGGCTATGTGAAATACATTCTTGGATGTCTGCCCTTTAATTTGTTCGTGGCCATTGGCATACCTTGGGGAGTTGGTTTTTGGTTGTTTGTTTGTTGTTGCCGTTGTTGCTGTTGTTGTTGTTGCTGTTGTTACAAGTGCCTGTGCGAGTGTGTGTGAAGGCCAGAGGAAAACTTAAGGTACCATCTTTGTTGTTGTTGTTGTTGTTTTCGAGACAGGGTTTCTCTGTGTAGTCCTGGCTGTCCTGGAACTCACTCTGTAGACCAGGCTGGCCTCGAATTTGGAAATCCTCCTGCCGCTGCCTCCCAAGTGCTGGAATTACAGGCGTGCACCACCACTGCCCAGCTGGTACCATCTTTTAAAATGCCATCTATGTCCTCTTATTGGCCTGGAACTCACCGATTAGGCTACACTGGCTGCTGATCCAGCTGCAGTCTATCTCTGCCTCCTCAGTACTGAGGTTATAAACCTTCTCTCACCACCGCCAACATTACTACATGAGTTTGAGGTATCAAACTCAGGTCCTTATGTTTACAAGGCAGGCACTTTAGTGATTCAACTAGCTCTCTAATCCCCAGTTTCTGTCCTTTTCCATGTATTTTCAAATACACTTCTAAATATCTTTGATGGAATTTGACAGGAATCTGTGGTCTTAGACATTTGTTTGGGCGAATAAACAGCTTTTCATTTATTTTGAGATACAATACCCCTGTATACCACAGGCTGGCCTTGAATTCTCAATCCTATCTGTGCTACCATAGTGCTGGGATTACAGGCAAGCACCACCACGCCCCACTAAAACTGTCTTTGAATCCACTGACAGAGTATGCCTCTATTGTTTTAACTCTTGTTGGGCTTCTATCGATGGTATTTATCTGTTTCAGGACAATTTGAGTTATAGTTATTTACTTTAAGTTACTAAATGTAGTATGAATTTTAAATTTGACGTTAACCTAATCATTTCTAATTTAAAGAAACAAGATTTTTTTTTAAAAAAAATAATGATTGATCTCATGGTTGGGGAGACAGTTCAATGGATAAAAGGCTTGCTACTAAAGCACTTGGATTCTCAGCACAATGCAAAAGTTAAGCACATGGTACATGTCTGTAAAGCCAGCACCGTGACAACAGAGACGGGAAGATCCTAGAGGCTCATTGCGCAGCCAGCCTAGCTGAAAAGGTGAGCTTTAGGTTCACTAAGACGCCCTTTGTTAAAACATAAGGTGGAGGACTGGGAAGATGACTCCAAAGTTAAGAGCACTGGCTGTTCTTCCAGAGTATCAGGGTCCAATTCCCAGAACCTACATGGCAGCTCACAACCATGTATAACTCCAGTCCGAGGGCATCTGACACCATCTTCTGGCCTCTGCAGACACTAGGCACTCATATGGTACACTGACATACATACAGGCATATAAATCATAGATAGATAGATAGATAGATAGATAGATAGATAGATAGATAGATGTGGAGAGTAATAGAAATAGACATCTTGTGTCAACTTATGACCTCCACATGTGTGTTTACAACTGGGAACTTATGTTATATATATACACACATTTTGAAGACTTGCTACATTCTGTTATTTTACTGTTTAAAATGTATAGTATTTCTACCTATATCATCATGTCACCTGCAAATAGGAGCATAGTTTCCTTTCAAGTACGGTTTTCCTCTTTCTATCTTTATTGTAGTGACTAGGACTGTGTACTGTCCTGAATAAGAATCTGGCTTGTCAGCCGGGCAGTGGTGGCGCACGCCTGTAATCCCAGCACTTGGGAGGCAGAGGCAGGCGGATTTCTGAGTTCGAGGCCAGCCTGGTCTACAGAGTGAGTTTCAGGACAGCCAGGGCTACACAGAGAAACCCTGTCTTAAAAAAAAAAAAAAAAAAAAAAAAAAAGAATCTGGCTTGTCCATTGGTTATCATCCAAGAGTGAAAAGTACAAACATCTTTTTCTCATTCTTGATCATTTTTAAAGATTTGTTTATGTATGTATGTAAATGAGGGCTCTGTTTTCCTGTACCTCTGCATGACAGAAGAGGGCATCGGATCCTTTTATACAAGGCTACTATTCGATTGCTGGGACTTGAACTCAGGACCTCTGGAAGAGCAGACAGTGCTCTTAACCACTGAGCCATCTCTCCTCACCCTTATTCTTGATCTTAAGAAAAATGTTTGGTTTTTTTTTTAACCGAAAAGAATGAGTTTACATGTAGGTTTATGCAAATGCTCTTTATCAAGTTGAGGAAGTTTTCTTTATATCTAATTTGCTAAGGTTTTTTTTTTTTAATCATGAAAGGGCTTTAATGTTGTCAGTCTTTTTCTGTATCAACTGATAACAATCATATATTTTTCTTCTTTAGTCTATTAATATTACACGAACTGATGGTTGCATATTAAACCAATTTGGTCATGATATGCAAATCCGTTTATATTTTGTTGAACTTGATTTGGTGATCTTTTGATAGACAAAATAAATCTAAGCTGGAGACCAGCCTGGTCTACAGAGTGAGGTACAGGAAAGCCAGGGCTCCACAGGGAGACCCTGTTTTAAAAAAAGAAAGAAAACAAATATCTAAACTGAATGTGTTTGTGCACAACTGTTTTCTGAGCATGCGGTCATCTGAGCCTATAGAAGGTCAGGTCACGCTCATTGCCACATTTTCCATGGCAGCCTGGGCTACATAGCAAGTTCCAGGACAACCTGAACTACAGAATGCATTGCCTGCTCAGCCTCAGTAGGAGAGCTTTTGACTTGTCTTACTGTTATCTGGTTTGCCGTGTTTGGTTGCTGTCCCTTGGAGGCCACTCTTCTCTGCAGGAAATGTAGGAGTGGGGGCAGTGTGTTGGGGGAAGAAAGGGAAGGTGTAGAGGAGCTGGGAGGACTGGAGGGAGGGGAAACTGGTCAATGTTGTATTGTTGAAAAGAATCTCTTTTCAATGAAAAAAGAAACCATTTCAAATTATAAAAAAAATGTACAATCAATTACATGTAAGTTCACAAGTAAGTTCATGACTGATGGTCAATTTTCACCATGTCTGGATAGCTGTAGTATCTGGGTAAAACTGGCCTAAATTTTTACGGAAAACACTGTATCATATTGATATCAAGTCTACTTTAAATATTTGGTAGAATTATCCATTCAAACTATGTGGACCAGATTTCCTTTGAAGAAGTCTTAAATAGTAACTCCAGTTTTCAGTGTTCTGGAATTTTTCAAATTACCCATCTCATACTGGCAGAGTTACAGTGATGCCGTGCTCTTGATAATTAGTGCATTTTATCCAGGGCATCAGGTGTAGAAGTCTTTTAAAAAAAATTTTTTTAATAGTTTCTCATTTTGTAGCACTGGATGTCCTGGAACTTTCTTTGTAGACTAGGCTGGCCTGAGACTCACAGTGATCCACCTGCCTCAGCCTCCTCAGTGCTTCTACCACTTTTAATATCTGTGAGTTCTATATAGCAAGTATTTGTAGTGTATGGCTTCTCTTTTTCTTGTTTTCAACGTTTTTTGGGGGGGAGGGATGGATGTTGATTGACATGGCCAGCCTAGTCTACAAAGAAAGTTCCAGGACATCGAGTGCTGGATGTAGGTTGCCGATTTGTCCTTCTGACAGTGTCTTTTGCCTTGCAGAAACTTTGTAATTTTATGAGGTCTCATTTGTCAATTCTTGACCTTAGAGTATAAGCTATTGGTGTTCTGTTCAGAAACGTTCCCCTGTGCCCATGTCCTCAAGGCTTTTCTCTCCTTTCTCTACTATTAGATTCAGTGTGTCTGGTTTTATGTGGAGGTCCTTGATGCACTTGGACTTGAGCTTAGTACAAGGAGATAAGGATGGGTCAATTTGGGACAGCGAGAGGACAAGATGTAGCTACTACAGTTTCCAGGTTTAGATGGCCAATCTGCCAGGATTCGCCACCAGAGGATTTAGATTTAATATGGCTTACAAGATCGGGTTTCTAGTTGATGTGCCCAGCAATTGCGTTACCATTGATTCTGAACTAAGTTTGTGTGGTGTTTTCTTTTATGCGATGGCTCCACTGGGTTCCAGAAAGAAAAGTATGGGAGCAAAGCGTGGGTTTGCCAGAAGTGCACCACAAAAGGTCTTGGGGGTTGGCCGTTTCCAAGGCAACTTGAAGCATGGGGCTAGCGTGGTAGCGACCAGCGGTGGGAACTTAGAAACCTTGGTGGGGAATTTTCAGAGCTCTGATTCGGAGAGTCTCCATGAGATGAGAACAGGCCGGCTATTGCCCACCAGTGCCTGGCCAGTCAGCCCACCGGTGCCTTGCCAGCAATAGTGTGGATTCCTCTTTAAGACTTCCTCAACAGGTGGCCAACCAACATGTTGGGCAAGAATCCACTACAAATTTAAGATGATTAGCCTGAGAGTTAGAGTTTTATTTTTTTTTAAGTGAGAGAAAGGTAGTGCTGGGATGAGTCACTTGGGCTCAAGCACAGGAACCTTGAAACAAGAAAGAGCACTCTGAGGTCCCCTGCTGTGGAAAGAGAGCCAGAGAGCCAGAGAGCCAGAGAATGGAAGCTGCCTACGTCTTGGAGCAGATATTGATTTAACTGTGAATTTATAAAATTGGGAACATTTGTTTTTAGGATAGATTTATATACAGATTTACATACAGATTTAGTCCAAATCATGTTGGGAATTTCGCCTGTGGTTTGGAACTGCTATAGGGAAAGTTAGTCACGGACTCCAAGTAGAGAGGGGCTGCGATAATTACCTTCTGTGAACAGGTATTAATTCATAGAAGTCTATGGCTTCAGGCAGAGAGCCCAATGGATAGATGGTATAACAGGCTGGCTGCTCTAGGCAGAGAGCTTAACAAGGAAAAACTACCTGCTTCCTATAGGCAGACATTAGTGAAAGTTTTAACTAATTGCTTTAAAGATGGTATAAAGATATATTGCTCTAATAGGTCTTACAGGATTGTCAATTCTGTCTAACATGGGCTCCTCAAGAATTTTGGGTTTAAATCCTGGTTTGACAAGCTGCCTGCTTATAGGCAAGTATAGACAGAAGTGTGAATCAATTGTTTTAAAGATGGTATAATAAGGTCTTCAAGATAACTAACTCATATACTTATAACTCATATACTCATAACATGGGCTCCATGGGAATTTTGGGTTATTATCCTGCATGGCAAAATAGAAAAGGCCTAAGAATAGGCACATACAGCATTCTAGTTTACTTCATTTGTTTTGGATTGTTTCAATTTTCAAAATGGGTGTGATGTTGAGTTTTATGGTTATATTATTCCTCTGGGAGAGAGGTCAAAATAAAGGTTTTTCTGGTCACTGTCTCAAGGATACGCTGATTTGGGAGAAAGGTTTTGTCTTTGTGTTTTTAGAAAAGGTGATTAGGGACTATACACCTTCCAGAGTTATATAGATCAGATATGATGAAGGGAAATCCCCCCAGAGGACTAGATTCCAGGGAATCAAACAAAAAAGTTATCTGGATGATACTAAAATTTTATTTTGAGATTTATATATTACAGAACATACAGACTTGGTGGGTCTCATCATCAGACATGCTGACCTGACCTCCTTGAACTCCTGATCTCATGAACTTTCAGCCAGATTCAGTCAGGACACAGACATCAGAGACTAATACAATCTTTGGTATGGCCTTCTAATGACCAACCAACTCCCCCATTTTCCCTATCCTTCCCCGACTTCAAAGAAAGCTCCACGTCCATATTCAGCTTGAAGAAGAAATGAGTTGTCCCAGTTCCCTGCGCTTTGGTGCTGGAGATGGTTATTCTAAGATTTTCTTTTTGGGGAATTTAGAAATGGTCATAATTGGAACAGGGAGGAAATAGCTAGAATTGATTCTACCACAATCTCATTTGGTAGAATATTTACAATAGTTACTAAATTGAAGTCATAATTTCTTAATTCATGTCTCTGGGTTTATTGTTAGGGTGTTTTCAGATATTTTAATTAGAAATAGCTGAGAATATTGACAACAGTCCAGATTACTTTACATAGATAATATGCTTTCAAAAACATCAGAAATCCATACAATGTGACATTTAATGTTATTTATTGTTGTTGAGATAAATCTGGTCCTAACAGCTTACCATTCATGGATTCAAAGAAACAGCCGAGCATCTCTGCCACCAGGTGAGGCTGTGCATTGTGACCACTGGGCAGAAATTACCTATCTCTCCTGCAGACCTGTACCGTTATTGAGAGGACACAAGTTACAGGTTAGGACAGCTCAGTTCTGCCGAGACAGAATAAGCTAACCCTTAACAATTCCTGTTTTTCAAGGACTCTCAGAATATCCTGGACCAGAAGGCTAAAAGACTAATGCTCCAACTTCCTGACTTACTGGGGCTGTATAGGTAGGCAGCTGTCTCTACAATTTGTCTCAGTTCTGGAAGCTGTGTTAGGCTTCCTATATCTTTAGATAATGTTGGTCATTCTTGGATTTCTGACGGTGTTGAAAGACTACTTTTAGTCTCATAGCCAACCCAGTCTATTTAACATTGAGAAGATATATTTGAGGAAATAGGTTTTCAGATAGTATACAAGCTAAACCAGGACATAACATATGGGTTTATAAGTCATCTAAGTTAGGAAAGACGAAAGAGTGTTCTATTTAAATTGACAAAAATCACAGACTGGGTGTTAGGTTTATCTTGTACTCTACAAATTACAGAATGGTAATAATGTTCAATTTATGTCTGAGATAAAAGTCTTTAAAGTGGACAGAAAGGGGAAATGTTGTGGATGGCCCTGGTGCTGTTTGTATTTTGATGTTAATTCCACTTTCCCAAGAGAGGTTGTCTGGAATGAGGAATGAGTCACATAGACAGGTGACTCCTTGTGAACCATTCCCTAATGAATAAAGAAGCCAATCACTGGACAAGTGGGGGGGGGACTTCCAGGATGGACAGAGGAAGAGAGGAGGCAAGAGAGAGGGGGGCTATTTGACAGGGACAGCTAGAGGACAAAATGTAGCTCCTAGTGTTTCTCAGTTTAGATGGTGAATCTACAAGAATTTGCCACCAGGGGATTTAGATTTTATATGGCTTACAAGATTAGGATTTTGGTTGATGCACCAGAGAATTTTATTGAGTATTGTTGCATGGATATTCATAAGGGAAATTTGGCTGAAGTTCTCTTTGTTGGTTATGTGTGGGTTTGATATCAGCATAACTGTGGCTTCATAGAACGAGTTGGGCAGTGTCCCTTCTGTTTCTATTTTGTAGAATAGTTTGAAGAGTATTGGTGTTAGGTCTTCTTTGAAGGTCTGATAGAATTCTGCACTAAACCCTTCTGGTCCTGGGCTTTTTTAGGGTGGGAGATTTTTAATGACTGCTTCTATTTCTTTAGGGGTTATGGGACTGTTTATATGGTTTATCTGATCCTGATTTAACATTGGTATTTGGAATATGTCTAGAAAATTGTCCGTTTCATCCAGATTTTCCAGTTTTGTTCAGTATAGGCTTTTGTAATAGGATCTGATTTTTTTTAATTTCTTCAGTTTCTGTTGTTATATCTCCCTTTTCATTCTGAAATGTTAATTTGTTAATTTTTATTAATTTTTTTGTTAATTTGGATACTGCCTCTGTCCCTCTGGTTAATCTGGCTGAGGGTTTGTCTGTCTTGTTGCTTTTCTCAAAGAACCAGTTCCTGGTTTTGTTGATTATTTCCTGCATCTACTCCTCTTGGATATATTTGTTTCTTTTAGTTCTAGAGCTTTCAGGTGTGCTGTCAAGCTGCTAGAGTATGCTTTCACCGGTTTCTTTTTTTTTTCTCAATTTACTTATTGTTATATGTAGTACACTGTAGCTGTCTTCAGACACTCCAGAAGAGGGTGTCAGATCTCATTATGGATGCTTGTCAGCCACCATGTGGTTGCTGGGATTTGAACTCAGGACCTGAGTCACATAGCATAAAACTTTGTTTCAAAAAAACAATTGTTTTCCATTTGATTCTTTAAAAATATGTGGACTAGCCAGGCGGTGGTGGCACACGCCTGTAATCCCAGCACTTGGGAGGCAGAGGCAGGCGGATTTCTGAGTTCGAGGCCAGCCTGGTCTACAGAGTGAGTTCCAGGACAGCCAGGGCTACACAGAGAAACCCTGTCTCGAAAAAACCAAAAAAATAAAAAATAAAATAAAATAAAATAAAATAAAATAAAATAAAATAAAATAAAATAAAATAAAATAAAATAAAATAAAATAAATTTGGTGAAAAGTTTTATTATTTTCTTCCAATTGTGTTTGTGTTAGTCGAAGTACTTTAAGGAGAGCTGCGTGCATTGCTCAGGGTTCCCTAGAGGAGCACAACCTCTAGAAATATATAAAAAAATGTACTAGATTGTCTTATTCTACATGGTCTGCGTCATCTAACTACAGCTATTTCATACTGGAGAGGTTGAGAACATAGGAGTTTCCTCATCCATGAGGCAGAATACCTGGACAGTCCCAATCTGGTACTAAAGGTAGGGAGAAGTTCTGGAGAACCCCGGTCTTCACTCCATGTTGCGAGCCTGAAGAAGCTGTGCTCTGGCACTAGCGCTCAGAAGCAGCAGCAGTAGTGTGGTGTAGACAGATGCATGAAGCTGCTGGGAAGAGTGTGTGTGTGTGTGGGGGGGGGAGACAGAAAGCTTTTTTTCTCAGTCTTCCTTTTTCTCCGGGCTGCCACCAGAACGTGCCACCCATTTAGGGTGGACATTCCACCTCACAGGTGTACCCAGCAGCTTGCCTTTTTTTTTTTTTTTTTGTTGGCTCCAGGTCCAGTTGTCAAGGTGACAACTAAGATTAGCCACCAGTGCGGCTTTCAGCTCGTTTCTGGTTACTTTCATAGCATTGTGTCAGGACTGCGATCTTTCAGGTGCTTTTCCCATTCAACATGCCCTTTTCTTTATTTGAAAAGTGTTCTTTTCATCTTATTTTGCACATTGAGGGGATTGTGTTCTTTATATAGGAATCTTGTCTTAACCATTTTAGCAAGGCTCTCCTGCCAGTACACTGGCACCCACTTGGTTGCAGCCAGGATGGGGCTTGCTGACTGCTGGCTAGTTTAACTTGTCACATCTCTGTCTAGTCCTGGCTGTCCTGGAACTCACTCTGTAGACCAGGCTGGCCTCGAACTCAGAAATCTGACTGCGTCTGCCTCCCAAGTGCAGGGATTACAGGCGTGCGCCACCACGCCCGGCTTTGAAAGGAGGTTTTTTAACTGCCGTGATGAAACACCATGCCTGAAGCAACTTGGTGTGTGTGGGGGGCGAAGACAGGGTTTATTTGGACTACACTTCCAAATCGTAGTCCATCATTGAAGGAAGCCAGGGCAGGAACTCAAACAGGGCAGGAACCTGGAGGCAGGAGCTGATGCAGAAGCCGTGGAGGGGTGCTGCTTACTGACTTGCTCCTATGGCTTGCTCGGCCTGCTTTCTTATCGAACCCAGGACCGCCAGCCCAGGGATGGCACCACCCACAGTGGGCTTGTTCCTCTTCATCAATCACTAATTAAGAAAATGCCCTACAGAATTGCCTGCAGCCTAATATTGTTTGTGGAGGCATTGTCTTAATTGAGGTTCCCTGGAAATATAAACTGAAATAAATCCTCTCCTGGCTAAACCCAAGTTGCTTTGGTTATGGACTTTGGTCACAACAGTGCTGACCCTAATTAGGACACTGTCCAAAAATCCTTTCTTCTCAAAACAGGGTCGGGGTGCTTGCTTTCTGCTTTTATAGGATAATTCTTTTCTTTGTCCTTTGGTTAGAGGTAATGCTTGCTTGCTTGTTTGTTTGTTTGTTTGTTTGTTTGTTTTGTCTATGGCTGATGATAGGTGCTCCTGGTCTGCTGGCTTCTTTAGTAGCCATTCCACAATAGAGAGGAGGCGCAAGAGTACAGGGAATGCATTGCTTTGTTGTTCCTTCATTTTCAAGGTGACTAGTAAGTCTGTGTCTTCTGGATTTGACTTACATGTTGTGGACAGAAAGTGCATCTGCTCCATCTTGCCTAGAAATAGAAGCTACCCAACCTAAAAAACTTTTTCAAATTTTTGAGAAAGGGTCATGCTCTGTAGCCCATGCAGGCTTCAGATTTGTGATTCTCTGGCCCTAAGCTCCCAAATGGTGTGTGTGTGTGTGTGTGTGTGTGTGTGTATAAAAGGAGTCTTTAGAGGGACGGGATTATTATCTAGCAATTGCTCACATTACTTGTTGCCCAGTCCATGCAGCTGGATGTCTCAGTTGGTCTTCAGAATGTACTGGAATCCAAAAGAGTGGGAATCCAGTGAGAGGGGAGTTAACGCAGACACAGATAAAAAGCTTCCTTCTTCCATACCCTTACAGGTGTACCCAGACGCTTGGGTTTTAGTTAATTCCAGATGTGTTTTATGTGTATGGGTGTCTTGCCTGAATATCCGTCTGTTTTGTGAGCTGCCAGATGGACGCTGGGAAGTGAAGCTGGGTCCTCTACCAGAACAAGTGCCCTACACCCAGTTTTAATTTTTTTCAACTACATTTTGATTGTATGTTATGAACACTGTGGATAGGGGCGTGTGCATGTGTGTACCTCAGCATGTGTGTGGAAGAAGTTTCTAAAATCAAATTCAGATTATCTTGGCACTGGGCCATCTAGCCAGCTCTTTTTTAAAAAATATATTTATTTATTTATTTATTTATTTATTTATTTATTTATTTAATATGTGCACAGTGTTCTGCCTGCAGGTATTCATTATTTATTTATTTATTTATTTATTTATTTATTTATTTATTATGTATACAGTGTTCTGCCTGCAGGTATTCATTATTTATTTATTTATTTATTTATTTATTTATTAAATATGTGCACAGTGTTCTGCCTGCAGGTATTCATTATTTATTTATTTATTTATTTATTTATTTATTTATTATGTATACAGTGTTCTGCCTGCAGGTATTCATTATTTATTTATTTATTTATTTATTTATTTAATATGTGCACAGTGTTCTGCCTGCAGGTATTCATTATTTATTTATTTATTTATTTATTTATTATGTATACAGTGTTCTGCCTGCATGTATGCATGCCTGCAGGTCTAAAGAGGGTACTAGATCTCATTATAGATGGTCAGGAGCCACAGTGTGGCTGTTGGGAATTGAATTCAGGACTTCTAGCAGAGCAGTTAGTGTTCTTACCTTCTGAGCCAGCTCTTCATATGAGCTTTTATTGTGTATTTCTAATCATTTTGACCATGATTCTTCCTCAAATTCTGCAGCAGTTTTCTGTTGTTGTTGTTGTTGTTGTTGTTGTTCGTTTCATTGCTTTGTTTTGTTTTTGAGATTAGGTTTCCCTGTCTCACAGTCCTGGATGTCCTGGAATACAATATATAGAACAGGCTAACCTTGATCTCAGAGATTCACCTGCCTCTTCCTCCAGCATTCTTGGATTAAAGGCATGTACCATGCCCAGCACAAGTCGTCCTATTAAACTGGTAGGCAACTTTACCAGATTAGAAAAATGCCAAACGTTATACAGCTGTAATATCAGAGCAAAGGTCCCCAAATCAAAAAGCTGATTGCAAGATCAGGCATGTTCAAGATAATAGACACTTGAGAAACATGGCCTCATGAAACTAAAAAGCCTCTTACAGCACAGACACCATCATCTAAGTGAAAAGGAGGACGACACAATGGAAGAACATCTTTAGCAGCCGTACATCTGATAGAGGGTTGGTATGTAGAATGTACAAACAAATGACGACAAATGCTGGCATGCATGTGGGAAAGGCAGAATAGTTTTTCACTCTTGGTGGGAGTTGAAATTGGTGTAGATTCCTCAAAAAAAATAAACCTACAACATGATCCAATAATGGATCATGGGCATATTTCCAAAGGACTCTATACCTTATTACAGAGACACTTGGTCACCCATGTTCATTGCTGCTTTACTCACAATGGCCAGGAAACAGTGTAGATGTCCATTAACAAACGGATGGATGGAGTAGATAATGCAAATGTGGTTCATATATACAATGGACTGCTAGTCCAGTCTAAAGATAAATTATAACGTTTACTGGTAAATGGATGGAGCTGAAAATAATCATTGAGTAAAGGTAACCCAAATATCACATGATTCTCTCTCTCTCTCTCTCTCTCTCTCTCTCTCTCTCTCTCTCTCTCTCTCTCTCTCTCCCTCTCTCCCTCCCTCTTCCCTCTCTCCCCTCTCTCCCCTCTCCCCTCTCCCCTCTCTCCTCTCCCCTCTCCCCTCTCCCCTCTCCTCCCCTCTCCCCTCTCCTCTCTCTCCCCTCTCCCCCTTCTCCCCTCTCCCCTCTCCCCCCTCTCCCCTCTCCCCTCTCTCCCCTCTCCCCTCTCCCCCCTCTCTCCTCTCCTCTCCTCTCCTCTTCTCTCTCTCTCTCTCTCTCTCTCTCTCTCTCTCTCTCTCTCTCTCTCTCTCTCTCTTGTATGGATGCTAGATTAGAACCTTTAGGTAAGAGTATCCGTAGAAGACAGAAACTAGTAAGGATCCATGAGGATGCTTTCAAGGAAAGGGGGAATAGGATATAGGTCTGAAGGGGAAAGGGTATAATGGAACAGGAAGAGTAGGAAGGAAGAGTAGAGGTGGGGAAGGATAACTAACACCAAAGATCTTTGAAAGAACTATATGAAAATTAGTATTGTGGAAGCTTCCTAAAACATACCCACATGCATTTATTAACGGAGTTTAAATAGAGTTACCCTGTGATAGGGGATGCTATCTCCCCCAGACACCATAGGGTGTCAAATCAGAAGTCCCAGGTACTAGGTGCAGATGATCTCTTTTGGAGTTGTTGGATAGTGGTCTCCCACAGATCTCCCCCAAACCCTTCACCCTTTGCTTTTGGTTACCCTACCCAATTTGAAAGTAAGATCAGATTGCTGAAGATACCACATACCTGAGTCATAGAAAATTGGACATATCAAGCCAGTGCTGACCCGGGGCCTTGATTTCCTACTGGACGGTTTTCATAGTACTGGAATAAGATTCTCTGTATGCAAACGGGACAGAAAAGCCCTCCCCCTTCCATCTGTACTAACTGGCCTGACAAGATGTGCCCATTGGTGCAATAGAGGCACAGGTGTTAGGAGAGTGACTACTTTCTGACTAAAGCTGGCTCTACAAGACAGAACCCACGCCTGGCATCACGAACCGAAATAAAATCTCATGTTCAATAGACTCTAGGGGAGAACCTAGCACTCGTATTCTATTAATTACCCCTGATGGGTCAGGGGTAATTTTCGAAAAGGGAGCAGAAAGATTGTAAAATCCAGAGGGAAATGTCCATAGTGACGCAGCGTTTGCCTGACATGACAGTGTAGTTGCTTATGTGAATTCATTCATAGTAGCTGTACCCGCGTGCACAAGACCTGTACAAAACCAAGCCAGATAAAATCCCAGAGTGACTGGTGGAGGGGCTCACAAGTTCCCTCCCCTATATGGGAGAAGGACAGTCAGTTTTCTTCAGGAATGCAGATTTCAGTAGATGGTCCCACGCCCATGCACAAACTAGCAGCACTAAACGGACTCAGTATGGATTAAAGAAAAGAGAGAGAGAGAGAGAGAGAGAGAGAGAGAGAGAGAGAGAGAGAACATGAAGTTGAATGGGAAAGGGAGGCATCAGAGGGAAGGTTTGGAGGGGAGGGAATAGGAAGTGGGTTTGACTAAAGTACAATACATGGGTGTGTGAATGTTAACTAAAATCTTTTTTAAAAAGAAAACAAAAAGCTGGTGGTGAACTAGCACACTCGCCTTCACTGCTGCTGCTGCTGTTGCTGCTGCTGTTGCTGCTGCTGTTGCTGTTACTGCTGCTGCTGCTCCTGCTGCTCTTCTTTCTTCTCTGACTTCTTCATCTTCTTAGACTTCTTCCCTGGCTGGTTGTTGTCAGCATGATTTTTTTATTTTATTTTATTTTATTTTTTATTTTTTATTTTATTTTTTATTTTTATTTTTTTTTTTGGTTTTCACACATGAGCCAGTACCCAGGGAAGGATGGGTGGTTACATGTCTTTTACCTAAAAGTGCAGTTTGAATCCCAGCTCTTTCCCCATCCGCCCAGTATGCCTTAGAGAGCTCTTTTCCTTTGGCCTCCTTCTATTGAAAATAGATTCTCCGCTCATCCAGTATATCCTGATTACGGTTTCCCCTCCCTCTGCTCTTCCCAGTTCCTCCACACCTCCTCTCTCCTCCTTTCCAGTCTCTCATTAGAAAAGAATGTGACAGGATGAAATATAATAAGATCAGACAAAATAAAATACGAGAATTCCATCACATCAAAGTTGAACAAGGCCGACTAGCAGAAGAAAAAGAGCGCAAGAGAAGGCACAAGAATGGGATCCACTTGTTCGTTCACACACTCAGGATTCCCACAAAAACACTAAACCGGCTGATATAATATATTTGCAGAGAATCCAGTGTAGATGCAGTACTTTAGTCTCTGTAAGTTTGCATAAGCTCTGCTCATGTTAATCTGGAGGGCCTTGTTCTCCTGGTACCCTCCCTCCCCCTCTGGCTCTTAGACTCTTTCTGACTCTTCTTCTGCAGTGTTCTCTGAGCTTTGAGGTGAGGGACTTAATGGAGACATCACAATTAAAGCTCTGTGTTCCAAGGTCTCTCTGTCTGTGTAATGTCTGGCTGTGGCTCTCTGGATTTGTTCCCATCTGCTGCATGAGGAAGCTTCTCTGATGCTGGCTGAATAAGGTACTGATCTTTGAGTATAGGAGAGGATCATGAGGAGTCATTTTATCACTACTTTTATAATTTTTTTTAAGGCAAGTAGTGTTTGGTTTTACCCTAGGTGTCTGGGCTAACAAGTCAATGGTCAGTAGGTCTCTATCAGATGTATACTTGGTAAAAATATGTTCCCATGTAGGCTGCTGCTTTGTCTGAACAATGGTGCCATTGTCAATGTAGAAGGTTTTTAGTTTCATGAGATCCCATTTATCAATTGTTGATCTTAGTGCCTGCTCTGTGTTCTAGTCAGAAAGTCCTCTCATCAACCAATGTGTTCAAGGCTATTCTTCACTTTCTCTTCTATTACATTCAGTGTATCTGGTTTTATGTTGAGGTCTTTGATCCATTTGGATGTGAGTTTTCTTCAGGGTCATAAATATGGATCTATTTGCACTCTTCTATACAGTTTGAGCAACACCATTTGTTGAAAATGATGTCTTTTTTCCAGTGTGTGTTTCTGGCTTTATCAAAAATCCAGTTTCCATAGGTCTGTGGTTTTGTATCTCGGTCTTCAATTCTATTTCATTGACCATTGTGTCTGTTTTGTGCCAGTGCCGTATGTTTTTTTATTATAATATGATAATAAGCATACTCCAAAGTACAACTTGAAAACAGGAATGTTGATACCTCTGACAGTTCTTGTATTCTCCAGGATAGTTTTAGCTATTCTGATTTTCTTGTGTTTGCATGTGAAGGTGAAAATTGTCCTTTCAAGATCTGTGAAGGATTGTATTGGAATTTTGATGGGGATTATGTTGAATCTGTATGTTGCTTTTGGTAGGATGGGCATTTTTTTTACTATACTAATACTATTGATTCATGAGCATGAGAGAGCTTTCCATCTTCTGATATTTTCTTCAATTTCTTCAGTGACTTGAGGTTTATTATACAAATCTTTGATTTACTTTATTAAATATTTTGTATTATTTGTGGCTATTATGGAAGGGCGTGTTTTCCCTGATTTCTTTCTCAGCATTTTGCTCGTTTCTCAGTCTGTTTATCATTTGTATATAGGAGGGCTATATTGTTGTACATAGGAGGGCTACTTATTTTGTGAATTAATGTTTTTATGTAGCTACTTTGTTGAAAGTGTAGGGTTATCAGTTGTAGAAACATCCTGGTGGAATTTTTAGAATTCTTTATGCATATTATAATATCTACAAATAGAGATATTTTGACTTCTTCCTTTCCAGTGTGTATCCCCCAATCTCTTTCATTTATCTTATTGGTCCAGCTAAGACTTCAGGTATTGTATTGACTAGGCATGAAGAGAGTGGGCAGCCCTGTCTTATTCCTGATTTTAGTGGAATTGCTTTGAATTTTCTTTCCAGTTAAGTTGATGTTGACAATGAGCTTTCTGTTCCCTGACTTTATTATGTTTAGGGAGATCCCTTGTATCCCTAATTTTTCCAGGACTTTTATCATGAAAGAGTATTGGATTTTGTCAAAAAGCCTTTTCTGCATCGAACGAGATGACCATATGGGGTTTTATTTTCTTTCAGTTTGTTTATAAAGTGAATTACATTTATTAATTTATATATGTTAAACCATTCCTGAAACACCGGAATGAATCCTCCTTGATCTTGGTAAATGATCTTTTTTTTTGATGTGTTCTTGGATTCAGTTTGTGAATGTGTTATTAAGCATTTTTACACCAATGTTCCTAAGGGAAATTGGTCTGAAATTCTCTTTCTTTGTTGGGCCTTTATGTGTTTGGGTATCAGGGTAACTATGGCCTCATGAATTTGGCAATATTCTCTCCGTTTCTATTTTGTGGAATAGTTTGAGGAGTGTTGGTATTAGCTCTTCTCTGAAAGTCTGGTAGAATTCTGCAATAAAACTATCTGGCCCTGGGTTGTTTTTTGTTTGTTTGTGTTGTTTTTGTTTTATTTTGGGTTTTGTTGCTGTTGTTATTGTTTTGCTTTTTTGACTTGGAAACTTTAAGTATTTCTATTTCTTTAGGGGTTATAGATCTGTTTAAATTGTTTATCTGATCTTGGTTTAACGTTGATAAGTGGTATCTATTGAGAAAAATGCCCATTTCTTTTAGATTTTTTCAATTTAGTGCAGTACAAGTTTTTCAATTAAGATCTAATGATTCTTTGGATTTTCTTAGTGTCTGTTATGCCCCTCTTTTCATTTCTGATTTTGTTAATTTGGATATTATATCTCCACCTTTTTGTTTTACTGATTCTTTGTATCATTTTTTGTTTCTATCTTTACTGATTGCAGCTCTGAGTTTGATTATTCCTTGCCATCTACTCCTCTTGGCTGTGCTTACTTCTTTTTTTTCTAGATCTTTCAGGTAAACTGTTAAGTTGCTAATGTCTCAATTTTTTTTTATGTAAGCACTTAGTGCTACTAGGTTTCCTCTTAGTACCATTTTCATTGTGTCCCATAATTGTGTTTGTTGTATATTCATTTTTCTTTGAATTATAGAAAATCTTTAATTTTTTGTTTATGTCTTGACCCATTTTTCATTCAGGAGAGAGTTGTTTAGTTTCTGTGAGTTTGTAGGCTTTGTGTGTTATTAAAATCCAGCTTTCATCCGTGGTGTTTTGATAAGATGCTTAGTGTTATTTCAGTTTTCTTGCATCTGACAAGACTTAGTTTGTGCTCAATTTTGGTGAAAGTTCCATGAGGTGCTGAGAAGAAGGTGTATTCTTTGGGGTTTGGGTGAAATGTTCTGTAAATATCTGTTAGGTCCATTTGGTTTATAATGTCTGTTAGCTCTAGTATTTCTGTTTAGGTTTTTTTTTTTGAATGATTTGTTGACTTGTCTATTGATGAGAGTGCGGTATTGAAGTCTCCCACTATCAGTGTGTAAGTGTCAGTTTGTGACTTACGCTGTAGTAGTGTTTCTGTGTGAATGTCAGTGTGCTTGTGTTTGGGGCATAGATGTTGGTGGATTTTTCCCTTTAATGAGTATGTATTATCTTTTCCTAAAATTCTATTTTGTCAGATATTAAAATGGCTACACCCTCTTGCTTCTTAGGTCCATTTTGTGTTCTATAGGGTTCTTGTACCTTGATAGACATCTCCTTAAGTTAGAGAAATTTTCTCCTATGACTCTATTGAAAATATTTCCTGTGTCTTTGGCCTGTGTTTCTTCTCCCTCTGTTCCTATTATTCTTAGATTAGGTCTTTTCATAGTTTCCTTGAAGTTTCGTGGCAGAAGTTTTAGATTTAACACTTTTTTGATCGATGTATCCATTTCTTTTATTGTATTCTGTTGGTGAAACTTGCCTGAGTTCCTAAAATTTCCATTTCCAGATTTTTCCACAGTGTGGGCTTCCTTTATTGATTCTATTTTTACTTTTTTTTTTTTTTGGTTTTTTTTTGGTTTTTTTCAAGACAGGGTTTCTCTGTGTAGCCCTGGCTGTCCTGGAACTCACTCTATAGACCAGGCTGGCCTCAAACTCAGAAATTCTGCCTGCCTCTGCCTCCCAGAGTGCTGGGATTGCAGGAATGTGCCACCACCACCCGGCCTATTTTCACTTTTACATCTTGAACTGTTTTATTCCTTTCCATCCACAAGGAGTCCACAGCAGTAGGTGTGCTATAGAGCTGGGGATGTTGCAGTATTTTTCCAACCCAATTACCCGGTAAAAGAAATCTCAACTCAGTCAGTAACAATATAAACTATACGTCTAGATTGGGCGGATCTCCCACTACACTACTCTATTCCTGTCTATGTTATCCCATATAACTTGTGGTTTCTCCAGGCCACGCGCTTCTCCTCACCCTCTCTGTCAATCCTCTGTAGCTCCTCCCCCTTCCCGTTGATCCTTTTTCTCCTCCCCCAAACTCAGCTCCTCCCCCTTCCTCCTGCCCAATCATTGGCTCTAGCCTTTATTTGAAAAGTTAAGGTGGGGAGAAGGTTCTCAAGGCACCTGTGTACATGATTAACTCTGTAACCCATCCCAGGAGTGGACTTAGCATGAAAATACAAGCCCAGGGCTATCCACAACAGGGATGAGGCTGGGATATTGTACTTGTAGAAACTGAGAGAGAAGTAAATATCTGCAGCCTCCCTGCTTCCCTGGCAGGCGTGGCCTGTGTGTTCCCAGGGAATGTGTGCTGAAGTTGAGTGCTAGAATAAAGCAATGCGTTGGGGAAGGAGTTTATGGAGCGGGGAGAGATCCGTGGCATCCACTGGTGGTGGGAGCAGGCAAGGGGGCTGAAGCAGGTGTTCTACTGCAGAGCTGTGGATTAACGTGGGAGAGATTAGATTTGGACTCACAGGGAGAGGTGAAGATTTGTGGATAGCCTACCTGTTTTCAGGAATTCCAGAAAGCTCTTTTCAGTAGACATCCCGCCTTAGTAGCTGTTTAAAGCACAGCAGTATTTGCAGAGGGGCTGTATTATCTTCTTCTGTTCGCCTTCACTAAACACCTCACGTCACATTTTCTCCTTGTCTGTTTTTACAAACCAGATAGACCAGGTTTGGTATGCATTCTCGATACTCAATAATATAACTTAGATAAAGAAAACTGTAGTTTTAAATCACTAAGGTTCAACAGACTGTGGATTTCTATGAAGGTCAAACATCCTTTTTTTTTTCCCCCTTCCAGGTCAGTGGCCGTAAACAGGTGAGCTCAGCGTGCTTCACCAGCACTGGAGAGGCTGGGGCGGTGGAGGCAATCTATCACACTGTCAGACACTGGGACTGATTTGGTACCGACTGCTGTGCAAATCTGCTGGTCAGGAACATCACAAGCTGTTAAGTAATGACAGACACATTGGCTGAGATGAAGTTTCCAGAAAGGAAGTGACAGTGCAATGTGGCTATTTGTCACCATACAATCGGAAAAGCTTTCCTTCCCAGGCTGAGCTTGGCTCGGCTGGAGCCATCTCCAACAAGGCATCCTCACAGGGACGAAGAGCTGCGTGTGAGCTGGTGTCATTTCACACCAACAGACGCCTGGAAAAAAACCACCAATGTGAATAAGGGCCGAGTGCAAGTCTATCATGATTAAATTACTTCATACTAAATAAATGGTCTGGCTGGTATTGTTTCGTAAAGGCCTCATCCAGCTCTCCTTCAATTAGCAGTCTTCCCGTAGAACCATTTTCTAAACAGTTTTCTCTGGTGGGTAAGAGAGTTGTAATAAACTAAGGCTTTGTTTTCAAAGTTTTCAATCTGGTGCTTTCGTAACTCTGCAGTTAAATGATTGTAACATCATACTAATGACAGGATTGGGGTAGGGCTAAGCAGGCTTTGATAACTATATGAATTTGATAAAGGTAGTCTATATAAAAGGGCTATAAGAACCATGAAGGAAACTGTATATAGGGTTCAAATTTTCTCCTTTTTAAATTGTATTTTACATGGCTGGGTGTTTTATCTACATGTGTATCTTTGTGCCATCTGCATGCCTAGTTCCCATGAAAGCCAGAAAAGAGAGTCAGATCCCTTGGAACTGGAGTTACAGATAGATGGTTTTGAGCTTCCATATGTGTGCTGGGAATCAAATCTCAGTCCTGTGGAAGAGAAGCCAGTGCTCCGAACCACTGAGCCATCTCTACATCACTTGGATTCAAGAATTTTAACAGTCATCCTGTAGGAAACCATTCAGTTACAATGCCACGTTTATGCCCTTCTGTCTCACAGATTCATGTTGCCAACTCCTGGGGAGCATTCTTCAGGGTTCTACAGTCAGCCTGGGAGACTCTGAGTGGTAATAGGAGTCCTAGGCTAAGGCCAACTTTAAACTGTTTCTTTTAATTCTAAAAATCCCCCCAAAAGATGTTGCCATTGATTTTTACAGACCCCAGTGTCAACCCTGTCTGGGCAGTTGAAGCTGGTCTCAAACTTGTCCCTGTCTACCTCGTGTGGCATTGCAGGTGTGTACCAGTATGTCCAAATGATACCCTATTCTTCTTTGTCCCTCAAGCTCTATGTGTGTGTTTGCCTGTGTGAGTTCATGGGCACCACATTCGTGCAGTACTGGCAGAATGCAGAAGGGGTCATTGAATCTCCTGGAACTGAAGTTACAGGTAGTTACAATAAGCTGGTCTGTGTGGGAGCTGGGAACTGCTTCCTGCTCTTCTGTAAGCGTAGTAAGTACTCTTAGCCTGAGTCATCTCTCTAACACCCATGATACTCTAGTCCAAAGTTGAACATTTAGGGTCATCCAACTCAGGAATGGGCAAGGGCTTTATTACTCAAAGGTCAGAGAGTAAACAGTTCAAGCATTATGTGCCACGGCATCTGTATCATGACTCCTCAGCTCCCTCACTGTAGCATAAAGCAACTCTAGATAGCACGCTAAGCAACTAGTGTGTGTGTGCAGTGGATGCCAATCAAACTTCATTTGCAAATACAGGCTGTGGGCGGGATTTGCTTAGGGTCCAAGTAGATCTTGCCAACTCCGGTTTGAATGAATCCCCAGAGGGAAATGGTTCCAAAAGTGAAGTAACTGCTTTAGTGAGGAAAAAGAAACGCGATGGAAATAAGATCCCACTGTATACACACAGCAGAGGGCACTCTGAAAACACAAAACTCATTAGCTCAGCCAGTTAATCTTTTTATTTTGAATTTTGTAAAAAAAAAAAAAAAAGCTTAGAGAAAAACATGTTAAGTATCAGTAAAGGACAGGAAACATGAGGCTAGCTTTACAATCTAAACAGCTCCAGGAAGGCGAGAGTAAACGGTGAGGGGCAGTGAGCACAGCAAGGCTCTTGCTGCAATTTCCCTATTGCACATAAAGGTTGCAGATAATTCCACATCTTTAATTTTCACAGTTAAAACACACTTTGTTATCGTCTATAAAATTCTCCCCAAATACTATGTCAGCTCTCTATAAAAATTCCCCCAGAAAGTCCCATCATTGCACGTTAAATTCTCCCTATTCTACTTTAGGAAATGTCTTTCCAGATAGTCAATGAATCTTTATGGTCTTCTCATTTAATTATTTTAGTGGGCATAGTAAAACGTGCCCAAAATAGGAGGATTGGGTGGATTTAGGTTAAAAAGTAAAGAAAACCTAGGAGGCAACGGTCCTACTGTGAAGTTACACTTTGAATGAGTGCTTTTATTTAACTTATACATCCACAGACTGACTACCCACAAAACAGAAAAGCATCCTCTGTTCCTTCAAGGCCTGCAAATAGAATCATCACAGTCAGACCCCAGACACCCATGCAGGTAGTTACCCACGAACACCAGGAAAGTTGGGTTCAGAAAGTGCTTTCAACTACAAACCTTCAGTGCTTCATGCAAGTCTCTGCTTCCTTTTCAGTTTCAGGGGGATTTTGTTTTGTTTTGTTTTGTTTTGTTTTGTTTTGTTTTGTTTTGTTTTTTTCAGCATACACACATCCAGAAAAATTTCCACTGGCCAAGAGTTGAAGGTGGACTGGGACATTTACATATTCTCTTGTGTCCTTCTAATGGTGATGTGAGAAGATGGTGTCCTGTGCTGTGTACTCTCATCTTTACTTCAGGCCTTCTCAAAAAGCAGCACAGCAGACAGACCCTCCTTGTAATGCCCCCCAATGCTTGGGTGGACAAAATATGACTGCCCATATGTTCCAAATGGGCCATAGCTATAACATACCCTGCTTAGGAGAATAAAATGAACATTCAAAAATTGATTTTGCTCCTCACAATTTGTCAGCAATTGGTGAGAAGATGTATCTTCTAATTTAATAAATGTCTATGAAAACTGAAAGTGGGAAAAATTTTGTGTTTAGGTCCTGTTTTAAAAGTATTGTCAAAGATTGGTTTTATGGTTTGACATAAGCACACTCATTCCTATGATACTCCTCTATGGATTCTTCAAACTAGATTTTAAAGGGGGGGGTCATTTTAGGTATCAAAGAGATAAAGGCAGCATTCAGAGGTATTGTTTGTTGTTTCTAAAGTAAACTCTTGGCTACTAGATTCAACTTACTACATCAGGAAACAGCAGCTGACGCTAGCCAGCCAGAGTCTCACTTAAAAACAACAAAAGAGCTCTCATTCAACATACAAGAGGGCCTGCCTCACCTCACTTGAGTCATCATCAAAAGGCAGGTGTGACACTGTCAAACCCACGTGCCCCGCCGCAGGCTCAGCAAGGGGGACCCTAGCCGTCCTCCCTGCAGATGACATTTTAGATAGATGGTGCTGTCAGCTCTTGACTACTTTTATTCTCTTCCAACTCCTACTGGGACTAAGGTAGATTACAGGAGGATGGTCTGCCCCTCTGGTGAGTTGCACAATTGTCTTCTGATCTCAGTGGTGTCTCTGTAGCCGGGAACCAGTTGGTTCACATTAAATATCTGACATGATTACCTTCACTTCCACTGGAGACAAAGCAAAAGCGAAGCTATGCTGGAGCAATGTGAGGCAAATCTTCGCCCTGGATGGACGCGCTCACTTACAGCTGAGATAACTTTTTTTTCCCTCAAGAGATCTTATTTTTCTATGGAACCACAAGGCATCTGGAGGTCTAGGGGGTCCAACCCAGGGTGCTCACCCTCCTCTCTCCTATTTTCATATCGAAGACAACCTTGAACAAAAGTTCTACAGTGGCCTAGTCTGCATTAGAAATCGGGTTTATTTTGTCACTAGCAATTACAAAGTAAACAGTCACTCAGTAGGTCATTCCTTCAACTAAGCTTCCTTTCAAACAGGATTCTTTATAAACTTTATCCAAAGGCTCTCAGCCCTTCTGCATCCCGTTAGCTGTCTTCTCCCTCGGCTCAGGATGAACGGGTGTGAAGGATGCCTTGGGTAACTTTCTCAGACAAACCTGACCATTACCCAGCAATTCCAGGCGGATTCCAGACAGCTGGCTTCACAGTAGGCAGTTTCCGGGCTTTGTGGCGTCCCACTTTTCTTCATGCAATATACGGAAAACGCTTCAGAGTGGAACCTCTTCTACAAGTAGCTTCACCTTTGTGGGACTCCTGGACAGTCGGGGTGAGTCTCCACATTTTGTAAGCAAGGATCAGGACCATGTTTCACAATAGTTCACTTCCATTCACTCAACAAAGGCTCAAATAATCAAAGTCCTAGTTTTCTTTTTGTCTTGGCAAATACCAATGCTTTCATAGTTTACTATGTCAATGTAATGAAGACTATAAGACCCCTTTGAGAGAAACACAACCGGAGTATGCTAAGACTAGGCTGATAAGAGAGTTAAATAGGCAATGTCGCTAGTGACACCCTAGTGCTTGCGGGGCACTATTCTTTTCTGTATGCAACAAGGAAAACCACACCATGTTATAAAAGTATCTTTTAGAAACTGCGTTACCAAAACTGCTAGCACTGTAAGACATGGGATGAAACTCTTTCCAAGATTTCTCTGAATACTTTACCTGCTTTAAGAGCAGGTAATGTATGACAGTTCATCCACAAAGAAATTGAAACTAAAATGCTACATTTCAAACCATGACCATATGGGAAAAAAAAAAAAAGCGGCCACAGTAGCCTCTCTACCAAGAAAATGACCTCTCTTTGCATGGCACTCAGCATTAAGACACACGGATTTCTAAACTTCTAGAAGACAGAATTTTCTACCAGGTTATGTTCCATTACTTGGTCCCTTTTCCTCATGTAGCAACTAACAGTGCATGTATGCACCAGTTCAATGTCTGTAGGTCTCTGTAGGGCTTAAGACGTCTATGGAGCACAGCTGAGCTCATCAGGCAGAGTAGGAGCCCACAGTGCTAGAGGAGGAGGCAGCTCCTGTGTATACTGTTTCATGTGGCGCCTGTGCTGCTTAGAGGACTGCAGAAGGCGGTACTGACTGTGCAGCTCTGGGGCCTTGAGGGAGATGTTTGTATCAAAGCAGCTGTTCTAAGAGTGTCACTGCTATAACGGGCTCATCAGATATCCCAGCGATGGAGACTGGATGAAGAGGATAGTTCCAGGTCTGATGGCAGAAAGCAAAACTCTTAGTATGCCTAGGAAATCAAGACGTCTCCAGCAAGCTTATTCTCAATGGCAAATGCCTTTCTCACTTAGTATGCACAGAAGGGAATACTACTTTTAGCTTTCATTAATAACATGGGGAATCCAAAAGTAAAAAAGACGAAAGGAGAAAGTATAGTTTCTGTTTCAACTCTCTGGGTGGGCTACCTGTCCCTGACAGGAGAAACCTTGTAGCTTGGCAAAAATGTGAAAGCGCAGAATCTGACGCTGGGAGGTGCTGCGGGGCATCCGCAGACCTGCTAAGCAACTCAGAGGGCAACTAGAATCCTCCAGGACGGAAGTGCTAGACTAAAGGAGAAGGGGGCTTATGATGAAGGAACAAGAATCTACTGAAATGGGAGAAAGATGACGTCCAGAACTTACTAAGTCATGCTGCAGACGAAGCTTACTCAGTACAACTATATAGAGAACGAGAGCATGACTGTATAAAGGCCTGTCCTCATCAACTTATGAATGAGAAGAATGAACGTGAGCCACAGCCATTATGAATTCTTTGAGGAGAACTGATGTAAACATAGGCTCCCAGAGAATGGGCAAAACAGAAGTGAGGTACAGAGATGAAACTATTCATCTGAGTGATTATGAATATCACCAGCAACAAATCCTAATGGCGAATGCTGAATTCCTTCCCCTCAAAAGGAAACACTGAGACACAGTAGCTGATTGATACAGGAAATTACCTGACAGGAGACCATACTAGGGAGATGACCAGACTGAGCATGTGGGGCCTTTCCCATAAAAAAATCTTGAAAACAGCTTTAAAACACACACAAGGAAATGGCGGAGAATATTGAAGTCATATAGAAACTTGATAACCAAGTCACACAATGTATGCTGAGAAGATTTGATTGATGAAGCTGTATCTTCACGACAAGACTATGAACATTCAAGCAACTCAGGAAGCCGGAGTTAGAGATTCAGCAACGGGAAGAAATGATCAAAAGGGCAGCATTTCCAGCAGCTGCTCACTGCTGCTCGTGCTGCTGCTGCTACGTCACCACCATGGAAAGAACTTTTAGACACAGCAGCTTTACAGAAGCGGGGTTGCATCTGGGATTGAAGAAACAGCCAGGTGGTTAAAGCAACATTTTAGAAACAGTACTGTCTCTGACTACTAGATCTCAGATGATGTGAAGCTTTGTAGTGCTTTCTGGAGACGCTCTGATTTGGAAAATCTTAGGGCAGTTCATTGTCCACAGCAAAGGAATCGCCATAGTGTGTCCAGAAGCTCTCCAGGCTGCAGGATTAATCTGACTAAACCTTGTCCTGCTTCACCTTCTGCTTCAGACGTTAGGCAGACATGATCTTATCTATTGGAACATGGCAGATTATATCAAACCTAATTCCCGAAGAAAGTAAACAAAGTCAGGCGGCAAGAAAAGGTTCACAACTCAGAAGTGGAACATGGCAACGAGACCTGGCCCACAGGAAGGAAGGCGATGATGCATCCTGGATTCCTGGGGTTATCAAATTTCACAAAAGAAGGTGTGGTCAAAATGCCAGTTACCTAATAGTTTTTAAAAAGTCAGATTTGTTTTTTTCTTTTGTTTGTTTGTTTGTTTGCTTAATTGTTTTGTTTTGGGATTTTCCTGTCTGTCCTGCAAGAGCAGAAATACTAACTCATTTAAAAGGCTTTCGATATGTATTTTTAGTAACAAAAGTTCAGGTTGAAACAAAGCACCAGAATGATTTTCATCTTCTAGGTGTTGAAAACAGTACCAATGAGAAAGTAATTATTATAAGTATTGAAGTTTTTGTCCTAAAGATTGTTGGCATTGGAAACTCAGCATTTACTTGAACACACATTTTTTTTTTTTTTTATAATTTAAAACAAAGCAAGTTCAATATTTTATGACGTGAGATTTCAGAATTACCTCTTTTGGATGTTTTAAAGCAAAATTTATGTAAAATAAAAATAAAGACTTCTATCTTTTCTTTGCAAGTTATTATTATTTTTTCATATTAAAATCTCTTTCCTCAAACTATAGTCTATGGCCACTTCTGTTTCTTGCTGCCTTCTCTTCCCCAGATAAGAGCAATCTCCATGCTATCTTAAACCCTGTGGTGGACACACCTCAGTCCTTATCAGTTACCTTCTAGCAGTGGGCTCACATGGTAGCCTCAAAAGTTGAGTGAGTAATGCCATGGTATCATCCGCAGTTTCCCAGTACCTCCTGCCCTCGGTTTAATTAAAACAGAACAGAACATGATTTGCCTTTGGTTTTTAAACATTTCAGTAACTCTTTTATAGAGATTCCCAGAGAAGGAACTAGACTTCCCCCACCTCCCATATTGAAATGCTCTTGGAAAACCCCTGCGCGCGCGCGCGCGCGTGTGTGTGTGTGTGTGTGTGTGTGTGTGTGTGTGTGCACGCACACACACACACACACACACACACACACATACATACTTTCTGCTGGGGACAGAATCCAGGGTCTGGTGAGCTGTAGGCAAGTACTCTAGTACTCCCCCACTGAGCGAAGACCCCCGCCTATGGACACACTTCCTAATTCTCAGTCTGGGACCAACACAAGTAGAACAGGCAAGACTGCGACAGGAGGATGTAGCTGTGTACATCTTTCAGGGTCAGAGGCTCCACCGTCTGGTGCAAGGCAGCATCCGGCACCGTTGGAATTCTGACCTCAGTTTCTTTTCTTCACTGTCATTTGTCTAACTTGTTCTCCCAACTTGCTGCTTCTAGCCTGGCACTCTAGCATAGCGACGAAGCCCCTTATCTGCCCCACCATGCTCAGATGCTACAGGAGGAGGAAGTGAAAGACCATTAAAGCATGCTGCCGTTCTGTTTAACTCTGAAACAGTGTACTACTATGTGAAAAAGTGGGAATAGGTCTGCATTTGTCTTTAATTTGGAGACACTTCAGCTTTACCATCTGAGTCTTGGGTTAAGTTTTGAGTGGTAAGATAGTTTCCGGCCCCACTGAGACAGAAGCATTAGTTTTAACATGATCAATGCAACACATCACACACCGGGGCATTTGGCCATCCTCACCCTTATGAGAGCCTCCCTGATCCCTCGGGATTTTACAGGTAAGTCATGCATTTTCCTGCAGTGGAAACACGAGGGGGGTTCCCCGGCTGGAAACCTTCTGGTCTCCCACTCCCAGGTCTCCCTCAAGCACTTCCTCAGAGCTGCTTTTTGTTCTCCGACCGCACTCGAGACTGGTGGAGGCTGTGTAGGAGCTGGAGGAGCCGTTTGCTGTCACGGTGCTATCTCCATAGGTCAAGGTGAGGTCACCTTCCGTCAGGATGAAATCGGAGTCATCTTCTCTCAGTGGCTCTTGATTCTGAAAGGGACAGCCAACAAAAGGGGAACCTGAGATTTTCCAGAGCTGTGGCTGACCTAACCCCAAATTCTTATATCAAAAACCCATGGACTTGGGAGGCTGCAGAGAATGGTGTGGAAGTTAAGAACACTTGCTGCTTTGACAGAGAACCCAGGTTCGATCCCTAGCACCCACATTAGGCAACTCACAGCTGCCTGTGTCTCCAGTTCTAGGGAATCCAAAAGCCTCTTCTGGCCCCTGTAAATACCTACACACATTCGGTCATATACATACACACACATACTCAGGCACACAAAAACATATATGCATAAAAAATCTTTTTCTTGAAAAGGGATTTTATGAAAGCTGTCTACCTATGCCCTTAGGCTGGTCACTATATAAAAACTAGAGTTTTTCAATCAAGGCAATGCTCCCTAAGCCAGGACTTAGAAGTAGCTAAGATTTCAAGTGCATGATCGCTCAGTGTCTAAATGGCTGGGGCAGGCTGGTTTCATCCTCTGCTTCCCCACCCACATAGAAATAATAGGCTCTTGCTCTTTCCTGTCTGAGCAGCTCTTTGAGGTGGGCCTGGCTGCCTGTTTTTTATAGGAACGAGCCTTTCCTGTAGTCCACAGTGGCAAGGGAAGCCACAGAGAGGATTTCCTCCTTCTTTTTCCTCTACTGTCTCCATAGCTTCAGCTAGATGACGGGAACAAATGAAGTGAGTGTGCACGTTCCTGAGCCTCTATTAAACACCTGCTGGAAACCTTACAGAAGCTCCCTACCTCTAAAGGGCACGGCACTTTCTGAGCACTGTCTCCACTTTTTTGGATTAATTGTACAAAATAACAGGTTTGATCGTGACTATGACATGATGCCACAAGCTTCAGACTTTCACATTTTGTTGTGTGTATGAAGTTATTATAAATGTACAATTAACTTTAGGCTATATGTACAGAGTAGATTTGGGACATACATGAGTTAGGGTTAGAGTGGAGATAATGGAGGATGAACATCTCAGGGCTCGCCAAGTAAATTTCACCAATTAAAAATATTCTATAGGTGATGGGCAGGAAACATAAAACAGCTGTCAAATGGGCACAAGACCCACCGAGTCAGCAGTCCTCCCCTGGCACTAACTAGAGAAAGCCCCTTTATCTCTCTCAAATTAGGATTCTTCCATTAACACTGTAAAGGCTTTGCTTTCACACAACAGGAGGCCTTGACATATCGGGACGGAGCTGAGATGCCGGGCAGAAGAACCTCAGCCCAAATGAACAGAAACAGCAGCAGTAAGGGCGACTCTTCCCTTGGTGGTTCAAGATTCGATGGGTGTGTGGACCCCAGAGCCCAAATGTTATTCCTATACCAAACCTCGAGCTGTCTCTTCAAGTGGTGAGACACATACTTGATTTACATGACTGAGTTTCTACATATCTTGGTTCACATGACTGAATCTTACTGAGTTTATACTGTTATCATTCTAGTCTGCATATCCCTAATCGATAAACAAGGGGACAATTAGTAAGCTTCAGATTATAGGTTTTTTTAATAGTTCAAACTTTTGCTTTAAATGTCCCCATCACAGCATTTTGTATTCCCCCACCCACCCACCCAGGGCTGGGATGGAACCCAGGGTTTCATAACCACCAGGTAGTCATTCTTCCATTGAAATACATTCCCAGAGGCCTATTTTCTTGGAACTTGAATTAGTCTATTCCAGGGGGTCACAAGCGAAGTTTTGCTGGTACAGGGCAGAAGGAGATGAGGGTACCATAAGGCTCAGATATATTTAAGACACAGCGGGTGAAGCCGTGAGGGAAAGACTGAGGCATAATTACATTCTTCCATGACACAACCCTCTCTCCCAAAGAGACAGCCCAGTTTCTTTACAGGTCCAAAGTTCTGACACCTGTGCCTATGTATCCGTGCTGCATGCATGTGTAGGTATGTGCATATACACATGCAACTGCACATGGAGGCCAGGGGTCGACCTTCCATTGCTCTCTACCTTACCTTTTGAAACAGGGTCTCTCACAGAACATGGAGTCCACTTTTTAATTAGTTTACCATAGCAGTGAGTTCTAGGGGTGGGCGGGGTTACAGATAAGCATCACTGTGCCAGGCTTTTTATGTGAGTGCTGGGGATCCAAACTCAGTTCCTCGTGCTTGACCGGCAGGCACTCACTGACAGCCTCTCCATCATATTTTCAATGGTTGTCTTCCTCTAAGGGGGGGGGGGTGAAGAGGAGCACACACTGTGCAGCAGCACTGCGGTTCAGATGCACCATGACTTCGTAGATGTAACCCTTTGTTCAAAAAGGAGGAGTGTGACATCTAAGAAACTGCTGGGCGCTGGAGACATGGCTCAGTGGTTAAGAGCACTGACTGCTCTTCCAGAGGTCCTGAGTTCAAATCCCAGCAGCCACATGGTGGCTTACAACCATCTGTGACAACCATCTCTTCTGGGGTGTCTGAAGACAGCAATATTGTACTCATATAAATAACTTTTTTTAATTTATATATATAATATATATTTTTCATATATATATGAAACTGCTGCTTTTATCCTGGGTCTTTGGGTACAGTTGCCCTTATCTAAAAATCCCAACTATGCTACCTTTGGCATACATACCCCTTTCCATGAATGTGTGCCATCTTTTCTGACCCCACTGATCTGTTTGAACTTCTTAATGGCCCTTCTTTCCTCAGACCTTGGGGTGGCCTTCTGATTTCTCATCATTGGTTAAATCAACTGCAGATTACTGACTATCTAGAGACACATCTTAAACTCTGTTTTGTCAACTACTAATCACGGGACCACGGACAGCCTGAGTTATCCCTAAGATTGTACTCTCCTCGTTATACTGCTGCAGCATTTGTTCCTTTGCAATGTGCTGAGAATGAAACAATCATTTGTCAGCTGTGAGGATGAACACAAATCTAAGGAGCTCTTTTCCCTCAGGGTAAGGACTCTATTGTCTTGGGATGGTGGGAGGGAAATAGAGAAGGAGGAAGCTCTGTCTTCCTTTCTACTACTTCACTGTAGACCACTGCTTGCTCTCTCTACCCATCTGCCCTACCACCCACATTGGGAGCTCAAGTTCAGTCTTATGTCAAAGACATCCACAGTAGGAGCATTCTTTTCTTAACTGTGATGACTCCATTTCTAGCACCAGAAAATGGTAGGACAGGATCTAACCAAGCCAACATAAATAAACTACTTGCAAAGGAATCTTTACTTTGGTCTGTTGCCCTGTGGTTTATGGTATATCATGATGAACCTTATTCAATGCTCATGGCAGCTGGCACTAGTAGGCCTCACAGATAAGAAACTGGGTTTAGTGGTGTATTATTCTTTAGTAGCCTGTGATGGCTTGAAATACAATCTGGTCACTTGGATTCCCAACCACAGCTGCCCATGCTTATAACCCTATCAAAATGTTTTTCCTGTTACTGTGCCAGACAACTAAATACACACACACACACACACACACACACACACACACACACACACACACCATCCATTTCTGACTGTATTTGATGAGCAAAATCAAGGGATCTGGTGACATCTCTTCCTATGGAAGAGAATAAATACCCTTTGAGTAGCACCTACAGGCTTTACTTACATCATACACCTGAGGACTGGTCAGACATCGAGCTAGCAAGCCACACCAGGCTGGAAGAGTCGTGGTTAGCGGGGGACCACTATGGGTGAGAATTGGCTTCAAGTAACTTTAAAAGGAAAATTAAGGAAAACAGCTGTAATAAAAATAATACACAAAGCACAATGGATTTTTAAAACCCAAAGAATAGGCGGCTAGAGCTGCCTCTGTGCCAGAGTTTTCCATTCCCAAATTCCACCTGGAGAGAGCTGGCTTACATGAGGAACAAGCAAAAGTCAGAGACAGCAACACCACAGATAACCAGATGGCAAGAGGCAAGTGCAAGAACATAAGCATCAGAAAGCAAGAATACTTGGCATCATCAGAACACAGTTCTCCCACCAAAGCAAGCCTTGGATGCCCCAACACACCAGAAAAGCAAGACCCTGAATTAAAATCACTTCCCATGATGATGAAGGAGGACTTTAAGAAGGACATAAATAACTCCCTTAAAGAAAAACAAGAGAAAACAGGAGAACAGGTAGAAGCCCTTAAAGAGGAAACCCAAAAACTCCTTTGAAGAATTATAGGAATACAAAACCAAACAGGTAAAGGAAATGAACAAAACCATCCAGGATCTAAACTGGAAATAGAAACAATAAAGAAATCACAAAGGGAGCTAAGGGGGTTTTCAGTCCCATGGAGGGAGCAACAGTATCAAAAGGCCAGAATCCCCCGGAGCTCTCGGGGACTGGACCACCAACCAAAGAATACGCATGGAGGGACCCATGGCGCTGGCCACATATGTGGCAGAGGATGGCTTTGTTGGACATCAGTGGGAGGGAAGGCCCTTGGGCCTGAGGGTGTTCGATGTCCTGGTGTAGGGGGATGCCAGGGCAGGAGGATGAAAGGGAAGGGCACCCTCATAGCGGCAGGTGGAAGGTGGATGGGATAGGGGGTTTCCAAAGGCAAGACCCAGAAAGAGGAAAATATTAGAAATGTAAATAAATAAAATATTCAATAAAAAATAAAAAAAATGTTTCCCCTAAGCAGGAGACTGAGGTATACTTCTAGTTGTGAACCATTTAACTCTTAAACAATGAACTTTTTTTCCCAGTTGTTTTGAGACAGGGTTTCTCTGTATAGCCCTGGTTGTCCTGGAACTCACTCTGTAGGCCAGGCTGGCCTCGAACTCAGAAAACTGCCTGCCTCTGCCTCCCAAGTGCTGGGATTAAAGGCATTGGCCACCACCGCCCGGCCAACTCTTAAACGATGAGATAATTCTTTGTTAAAAAATGAAAACAAGGTCTTGGCTGGAGCCCTTTGCAGACATAGAACAAGCTGCTGTGTTATTGTTGGCTTTAAGAGCAGGCTTGGGGGACTTCACCTTCCACCAGGGCAGATCATCAGCATGCCTGCCCAGGGCCACAGGCTTCTCAGGAGATCTACAGCAACACAGGGACATAGGAGGCAGGATCCAGACAGCCATAGCAGTTAACACCAGAGATAATCAGATGGCAAGAGGCAAGCGTAAGACCATAAGCAACAGAAGCTAATATACTTTGGCACCATCAGAACCTAGTTCTCCCACTGTACCAAGCCCTAGATACCCAACACATCTGAAAACCTTGATGTTGACCTAAAGTCCTATCTCATAAAGATAATAGAGTCCTTTAAGGACGATATAAATATCTCACTGAAAGATATACAGGAAAACACAAGTAAAAAGGTAGAAGGTCTTAAAAAGAAAACAAATAAATCCCTTAAAGAAATATAGAAAAACACAATCAAAAAGGTGAAGCAATTGAACAAAGTGGCCAAAGACCTAAAAATGGAAGTAGAAATGATAAAGAATTAACAAATGGAGGCAACCCTGGAAATGGAAAACCTAGGGAGGATGTCAGAAGCTACAGATGCAAGCATCACCAAGAAAATACAAGAGAAGAGATCATCTCAGGCATAGTAGATACCTTAGAAGATATTGACACAATGTTAAAAGAAAATACAAAGCATAAAAAACCTCCTAACCCAAAATATCCAGAAAATCCAGGACACAGTGAAAAGACTAAATCTAAGAACAATAGAAATAGAGAAGATTCCCAGCTCAAAAGACCCAAAAATGTCTTCAACAAAATTATAGATGAAAACTTTCCTAACCTAAAGAAAGAGATGCCCATGAACATACAAGAAGCCAACAGAACTCCAAATAGATTGGACCAGAAAAGGAATTCCTCCTACATGTAATAATCAAAGCACCAAATGCACAAAATAAATAAAGAATATTAAAAGCTGCAAGGGGAAAAGGTCAGGTAACATATAAAAACAGATCTATCAGAATTAAACCAAACTTCTCAACAGAGACCCTAAAAGCCAGAAAAGCCTGGGCAGAGGTCATACAGACCCTAAGAGAACACAAATGCCAGCCCAGGCTATTATACCCAGCAAAACTCTCAATTACCATAGATGGAGAAACCAAAATATTCCATGACAAAAGCAAATTTAAACAATATCTACCAATCCATCCCCACAGAAGATTCTAGTTGGAAATCTCCAACACAAGGAGGGTATCTACACCAAAAAAAAAAAAAACCTAGAAATTAATCATCCCACAACAAAACCAAAAAGAACAAATCACATACACATAATGCCACCTACAACAATAAGCATAACAGAAACTAGTAATCATGTCTTTAATATTTCTCAATATCAATGGACTCAATTTCCCAATAAAAAGACACAAGCCAACAAACAGGATATGCAAAAAGGAAACTTTAGTAAAGTTCAAAACACATATTGACCCTCACACAATATAGCAGGAGACTTCAAGACCCCACTCTCACTAATAGACAGGTCATTGAAACAGAAACTAAACAGAGACACAGTGATAGAGGTTATGAACCAAATGGATTTAACAGATATATACAGAACATTTCACCCTAAAACAAAAGACTCACTAATAAGAAGCTATTAGCCCCAAAAGTACAGAATATCTAGGCTACAACCCAGAGAACTCAAGAAGGTTAACAAATAAACAGAAGGGCCCAAGTGAGGATGCTTCAATTCCACTTGGAGGGAGAAGAAAATAATCATGGGAGGGAGAGGGAGAGAGGGACCTGAATAGGAGAGTGGAGAGGCGGGTAAAGGGGGAACATGATCAGGTATGAGAGGGGGGATAGGAAAAAACCCTGAGGGCCAGCAGAATGAATGGAAACATGCAACCTCAGGGGATGGGAAGAAGGGGGACCCTCTCAAAAGTACTAGAGACCTGGGAGGTGAGAGACTATCAGGACTCAAAGGGAGGGACGTTAGTTAGATGAAATGCCCAACAGTAGGGAGAGGGAACTCGTAGAGTCCACCTCCAGCAGAAAGACAGGGCATCGAGTAGAGGGATGGGGTTGCCATTCCACAGTCAAAACTCTGACCCAGAATTGTTCCTGTCTAAAAGAACTGCAGGGACAAAAAATGGAGAAGAGACTGAAGAAAAGGCAGTCCAGTGACCAGCCCAATTTAGGATCCATCTCAAGGGGAGGCTTCAAGGCCTGACACTATTACTGATGATGGTGTGCTTACAGGCAGGAGCTTAGCATGGCTGTCCTGTGAGAGGCTCAGCAAGCAGCTGACTGGGACAGAGGAAGATACTGACATCCAACCATTGCACTGAATCAGGGACCCCTGTGGTTGAATTAGGGAAAGGCTGGAAGAAGCTGAGGAGGAGGGTGACCCCATAGGAAGACCAGCAGTCTCAAGTAACCTGGACCCCTGAGATCTCTCAGACACTGAACCAGCAACCAGGCAGCACACACCAGCTGATATGAGGCCTCAGACACATATACAGCAGAGGACTGCTGGTCTGGGCTCAGTGGGAGAAGATACATCAAACCCTTGGAGAGACTTGAGGCCCCAGGGAGTCAGGAGGCCTGGTGTGGGGCAGGGAATATTCTGTTGGAGACAGTGGGAGGAAGAATGGAATGAGGAATTGTGGGAAGGGGACCAGGAAGGGACAATGACTGGACTGTAAAAAATTAAAAGTAATAAATAAAAGAAGAACAGGCTCGGGGATGGATGTGGGCCCCTACCAAGCAGTCATTTCTCTCCTGTCTTTAGCTAAGAAGGTGGCAAGAGCTTCAATCTCTATCATATCAAGGATCAAGCCAGAGCTGCCTTACTTTTTCCAGCCTCAAGCACAGCAAAGATAAGTCCTTTTGACTAAAGTTGAGATGGTCTAGAACAATTTCCTTTAAAATTATGTATTTGGGTACATATACAATTTCTTAAAGTGTATTCACATTTTGTTATCATACAAGTGATTTGTTTCATTGTGGTATTTTCATGCATGCGTGTCATTTTCCTTTGTTCATATTTGTCCCTTTCCCCCATCCTTCCTATCCTCCTCTTGCTGCTTGCCTGCCTCCTCCAAATAGTCCCTGCTTCTGCTTTCGTGTCCACCTGTATGTTATTATTTTTCTCTCTGTTTAAAAATATTTCATTTCCTTTTAAAGGCTAGCTTAATTAAAATTTCACTATAAGAAACTTGCAGAAACAAAACATCAGACACTAAAATAAATCAGACTCAAAAATCTATGCATCAGAATGACCTTCTGTACAGTTAGAATGGCTATTCCGAAGCTGGGGAGTTTCACACTGGATTTTACACTTTAGAGAATATACTTTTATGCATTTATCTGCCATCGAAATGCAAAAAAACTATCCATGGGAGTTAGAACTAGAGCCCATGGAGGCTCAGAGACGCGAACCCTCTGGAGCTGGCATTCTTCTCCCAACATGTCTCTGAATTTTTATTTTTGCTAATTCTTGAAGTATTTTCAACTTTATTTTCCAAATCAATTATTTCTCCTTTACTATACATAACTATTCATCATACTTGGGGGGGGCATATTTTTTCAAAAAAAACTTGAGATAGGGTCTTACTTAGTCCAGGCTGGCCTTGAACTCCTGGTTTTCTTGCCATAGGCATGCACCACATAATTTATTTTTAATTTCCAAGATTTTTTTCTTTTCTTCTTCGACTGTTTTCTGATAACTTGCCCTTATTTTAGGACTGGAAAAAAAAAAACCTCTCATTTATTTCTAAAAATTGTATGTTTTGGCCGGGCGGTGGTGGCGCACGCCTTTAATCCCAGCACTTGGGAGGCGGAGACAGGCGGATTTCTGAGTTCGAGGCCAGCCTGGTCTACTGAGTGAGTTCCAGGACAGCCAGAGCTACACAGAGAAACCCTGTCTCGAAAAACCAAAAAAAAAAAAAAAAATTGTATGTTTTGGGTGTTTCTTTTTTTCTAAGACAAGGTCTCACACCCAGAAGATAACAGTGTGGCCTGTAACTCATTATTTAGGCCATGCTGGCCTGTACCTCAAGGTAATCCTTCTGCGTCAGCCACCCGAGTGCTGAAATTAGGGGTTTACATCATCATCATCATCATCATCATCATCATCATCATCATCCTCATCCTCAGCCCTAACTGGAAGCTTTTAAGAGTAAACATCTGCAATTGTTTAATTATTTCAGCATTCCTACTCCCTCGTGTATTTATTCAGTCTCTCAGTTCATCAGGCACAACAGAGACTCCTATTACAATATTAAAAAAAAAAACAAACAAACAAAACAAGAACTGGGATGGTTACTCTGGGCACAAAAGTCTTTGGTGTCTGTTTCTCTACTCACACTCCTCCCTGTCAAGAGTTTTTGCTTTCTCCAGATGTCTAAGGACCGAGGAAACTCATCACTGCTAATTAATCTGCTTGACAAGAAGAAACTGCAACAGCTGTTCCCAACAGTCTTGAGTAATTAGCTAAGCAAACTGGCTAAGACTCACTTTTATCTTTGATTGTATTTTGTCTACTGTAACTCCTTCTACCTTCCTTGCCTTTCCAAGTAACCAAAAATAACTCTTTTGTCATTTCCGTGAGGCCTTGGAAAAGAAGGAAGAGTATGCAGAAACTGAGCCTTTCATTTTAAACTGACCGTTTGTCTTCCCTTGTGGGGAAGGAGGCCCTGGAGACCCATGGAAGTAATTCATGTTCAACTCAACTCTCTTATTTTTTTTGAGATGTGGTCTCATGTTGCCTGTGTTGGTCTCTGTGACTGTTTGAATGAGAATGGCCCCATAGGATCAAATATTTGAATGTTTTGATCCCAGGTTGCAGAAATGTTTGGGAAGGATTAGGAGATGTGGCCTTGTTGAAAGAGTTATGTGACTGGTGGTGGGCTTTATGATTTCAAACGCCCAAGCTACTCCCCGTTAGCTCTCTGTCTCTGTCTCTGTCTCTGTCTCTCTGTCTGTCTGTCTCTCTCTCTCTCTGTCTCTCTGTCTCTGTCTCTCTGTCTCTCTCTCTCTCTCTCTCTCTCTCTCTCTCTCTCTCTCTCTCTCTCTCTCTCTGCCTCATGCTTGCAGATAAGATGTAAGCTCTCAGCTACTGCTTCAGCACCATGCCTATCTGCCTGCCTGCTGGCACGCTCCCACCACAGTGCTCATGGGCTCTAAGTAACCCTCTGAAACTTCCAATGAACTCTTCTTTGGTCATGGTATCATAGCACAGCAATAAAAAAAAGTAACTAAGACACTCTCCAACTCAGTATATACCCCAGAAAGTTGCTATGGATCCTAGACTGGTCCTGAATTCATGCCCCTTCTACTTAAAGTGTCATGCCTGCCCAAAATTTTTTTCTCATAATACCAAAACTAAATGTTCTGGATTTGTGGTGATGAGAAAGGATGAATCATGGGTAACTTCCTCATCTAAGCATCTAAGCAGACTGGGCCTGCTTTAGTTTCTGTTCCCTGAATTAAGAAGTAGAAACCCCAAATTCTCCAAATTTAAACTCAGATGGGACTTTAGAGCTTACTTCTGTTTCTCTTCAAAGAATCAATTATCACTTTACCATTTGTCCTTCCTCAGATGCTCTTCACTAGGGAGCTAAGAGTGTTCCAAAGCCCTCTGTACACAGGTCCCACCAAAAGGTGCTCGCACTCCTGGGCTCTGAGGTGAGATCAATACTTTCTCTCCAATAACTACCCAAAGCAGGACCCACCAGGAGCACACAGGGCACAGGAAGAGTGGAGATGCTGAGGACAGGATCCTTCCTGTCTACATCTGCACCAGGAGCTACAGCTGTTCCACATCCCTCCACACCCAGACACTGCCCAGGAGAAAGCTGGTCTTGCCAGAAATGCTGACACAGGTTGACAGGCCCACAGGAAAGAAAGGCTCCAGACAGAGACAGGAAGACCAACTAACACCAGAGATAACCACATTCTCAAAGGCAAGTTCAAGAAACTTGCCAACAGAAACCAAGGCTACTTGGTATCATCAGAACCCAGTTCTCCCACCACAGCAAGTACTGGATATCCCAACATACCAGAAAAGTAAGATTTGGATTTAAAACCACATCTCATGATGCTGATAGAGGACTTTAAGAAGGATGTAAACAACTCCCTTAAAGAAATATGGGAGAACACAGGTAAACAGCTAGAAGCCCTTAAAGAGGAATCACAAAAACTCCTTAAAGAATTAGAGGAAAACACAACCAGGCGAAGGAATTGATCAAAAAGGATAATAAATTGAAAACTCCAATATAAGAAAGAAAACTATACACTAGAAAAAGTAAGAAAGCAATCTTCTTTCAACAAACCCCAAAAAAGATAATCACACAAACATAAAAATAACATCAAAAATAACAGGGAGCAACAATCACTATTCCTTCATATCTCTTAGCATCAATGGACTCAATTCCCCAATAAAAAGACATCGACTACCAGACTGGATACAGAAACAGGACCCAACATTTTGCAGCAAACAGGAAACCCACCTCAATGACAAACAAAGACACTACCTCAGAGTAAAAGGCTGGAAAAGAATTTTCCAAGCAAATGGTCCCAAGAAACAAGCTGGAGTAGGCAGTCTGATATTGAATAAAATCAATTTTCATCCTGAAGTTATCAAAAAAGATAAGGAAGAACACTTCATACTTATCAAAGGAAAAATCTACCAAGAAGAACTCAATTCTGAACATCTATGCTCCAAATGCAAGGGCACCCTCATTCATAAAACAAACTTTACTAAAGCTCAAATTATATATTGCACCTAACACAATAATAGTGGGAGACTTCAGCACTCCACTCTCATCAATGGACAGATCATGGAAATACAAACTAAACAAACACACAGTGAAACTAACAGAAGTTATGAACCAAACAGACTTAACAGATATCTATAGGACATTTTATCCCTAAAACAAAATAATATACCTTCTTCTCAGCACCTTATCCAAAATTGACCATATAAACAGTCACAAAACATGCCTCAACAGACACAAGAAGCCTGAAATAATCCCATGTATCCTATCAGATCACCATGGATTAAGGCTTCTCTTCAATAACAACAAAAACAACAGAAAGCCAACATACACATGGAAACTGAACAACACTGTAATCAATGATACCTTGGTCAAATTTAAGACATTTTAAAATTCAACAAAAATGAAGCAACAACATACCCAAACTTACGGGACACAATGTAAGAAGTTCTAAGAGAAAAACTTATAGCTCTGCGAGAGCCTCCAAAAAGAAACTAGAGAGAGCATGCACTAGCAGCTTGACAGCGCATCTGAAAGCTCTAGAACAAAAAGAACAAATATACACAAAGTGGAGAGCAGAAATAATCAAACTCAGGGCTCAAATAAACGAAGTAGAAACAAAAAGAACTATACAAAGAATCAACAAAACCAGGAGCTGGTTCTTTGAGAAAATCAACAAGATAGATAAACCCTTATCCAGACTAACCAGAAGGCACAAAGACAGTATCCAAGTTAACAAAATCAGAAATGAAAAAGGGCGATTTAACAACAGAAACTGAGGAAATTCAAAGAATCATCAGATCCTACTACAAAAGCCAATACTCAACACAACTGGAAAATCTGGAAGAAATGGACATTTTCTAGACAGATACCAGGTGCCAAACTTAACTCAGGATCAGATAAAACATCTAAATAGTCTCATAACCCCTAAAGCAATAGAAGCAGTCATTAATAGTCTCCCAACCCCCACCCCCCCCAAAAAGCCCAGGTCCAGATGGGTTTAGTAGAGAGTTCTATCAGACCTTCAAAGAAGACATAATAATATTATTCAAACTATTCTATGAAATTGAAACAAAAGGAACACTATCTTATTCATACCATGAAGCCACAATTACTCTGATACCCAAACCACACAAAGACCCAACAAAGAAAGAGAACTCAGACCAATTTCCCTTATGAATATCAATGCAAAAAATACTCAATAAAATTCTTGCCAACTGAATCCAAGAACATATCATAACAATCATCCACCATGATCAAGTAGGCTTCATCCCAAGGATACAGGGATGGTTCTATATACAGAAATTCATCAATGTAATCCACTACATAAACAAACTCAAAGAAAAAAAAACCACATGATCATTTCATTAGATACTGAAAAAGCATTTGACAAAATCCAACACGTCTTCAAGAAAAGATCAGGAGGAATTCAAGGCCCATGCCTAAACATAGTAAAAGCAATATACGGCAAAGCAGTAGCCAACTTCAAACTAAATGGAGAGAAACTTGAAGCAATCCCACTGAAATCAGGGACTAGACAAGGCTGTCCTCTCTCTTCCTACCTGTTCAATATAGTACTCGAAGTCCTAGTCAGAGCAATTAGACAACAAAAGGTCAAAGGAATACAAATTTGAAAGGAAGAAGTCAAAATATCACTATTTGCAGATAATATGATAGAATACTTAAGTGACCCCAAAAATTCCACCAGAGAACTCCTAAACCTGATAAACAACTTCAGTAAAGTGGCTGGATATCAAATTAACTCAAACAAATCAGTAGTCTTCCTATATTCAAAGGATAAATGGGCTGAGGAAAAAATTAGGGAAACGACACCCTTCACAATAGTCACAAACAACATAAGATATCTTGGTGTGACTCTAACTAAGCAAGTGTAAGATCTGTTTGACAAGAACTTCAAGTCTCTGAAGAAAGAAATTGAAGATCTCAGAAGGTGGAAAAATCTCCCATGCTCATGGATTGGCAGGATTAATATAGTAAAAATGGCCATCTTGCTGAAAGCAATCTATAGATTCAATGCAATCCTCATCAAAATACCCAGAAGATGCTCCAACATGTAATAAGGACACATGCTGCACTATGTTCATAGCAGCCTTATTTATAATAGCCAGAAGCTGGAAAGAACCCAGATATCCCCTCAACAGAGGAATGGATACAGAAAATGTGGTACATTTACACAGTGAAGTACTACTCAGCTATTAAAAACAATGAAATCATGAAATTCATAGGCAAATGGATGGAACTAGAAAAGATCACCCTGAGTAAGGTAACCCAATCACAAAAGCACACACATGGTATGCACTCACTGATAAGTGGATATTAGCCCAAAAGCTCAGAATACCCATAGTACAATTCATAGACCACGTGAAGCTCAAGAAGAAGGAAGAACAAAGTGTGGATACTTCGGTCCTATTAGTAGGGGGATCACAATACCCACGGGAGGAGATACAGAGACAAAGTGTGGAGCAAAGACTGAAGGAAAGACCATCCAGAGACTGCCCCACCTAGGGATCCATCCCATATACAGTCACCAAACCCAGACACTATTGTGGATGCCAACAAGTGCTTGCTGACAAGAGCCTGATATAGCTGTCTCCTGAGAGGATCTGCCAGTACCTGACAAATACAGAGGGGGATGCTTACAGTCAACTGTCTGACTGAGCACAGGGTCCCCAATGGAGGAGCTAGAGAAAGGACCCAAAGAGCTGAAGGGGTTTGCAGCCCCATAGGAGGAACAACAATATCAACCAACTCAGTATCCCCAGAGCTCCCAGGGACTAAAACACCAACCAAAGAGGGACCCATGGCTCCAGCCACATATGCAGCAGAGAATGACATTGCTGGATGTCAATGAGAGGTGACGCCCTTGGTCCTTTGAAGGCTAGAGGCCCCAATGTAGGGGAATACCAGGACAGAGAAGAGGGAGTGGGTGGGTTGGTGAGCAGAGGGAGGGGAGAGGGGATGGGGGTTTTTCAGAGGGGAAACCAGGAACTGGGATGGCATTTGAAATGTAAATAAAGAAATATCTAATAAAAAATAATATATAACTTCAAAAAAACCAACTGTTGGCAAATATGTGGAACATCTGGAACTTTCACACACTAGGGATATATGAAATAGTATCACCACCTTGGAAAACTGTCTTCTAATATTGACCCTACACACGCCTTGTGCCTCAGCAATTTTCTTCCTAGTCCCACTGAAAACATACAAACAGTAGATCAAGGATACAAGTGAATAAGAATGTTCACAGAGGTTTTCTTCAAGAAGGTAATACTCCAATGTTCAACAATAACAGAACGATAAATTGTGGGAGAGATGTAAAATGAAACACTATGCAGCGATACAAACAAATGAGCTAGCGCTGAACCCAATATGGATGAATCATACAAATAAACGAGACACAAAAATAGGCATACACAGTATAACCTCATACATATATATATATATACATGCAATATTTTCAGTTATATATGCATACATTTATAATATATGTTTATTTACTTATATATAATTGAAAGACAAATAAAATTATTAAATATTATGAAAGTCAAAAACTGAAAAAATGATGTGGCTCTACTTGAGGAGGAAGAATAATATTGCTTTATGCCAGTTTCCATGTTTCTTGAGTGGTTTAATGTTAAATGAGTGTGTTTAGTTTGAGACAGGGTCTTATACAGCTCAGGCTGGCTTTCAACTCATTATATAGTCCAAGCCAAGCATGATCTTTTGGCCTTCCTGCTACCACCTTTTGAGTGCTGAGATTACAGGCTTATGCTTATACAGTTGACTCTTAGTGTGTATATTGACAGATATGGGTATGTTTATAATATGGGTATGCTTCTCTTCATCTATTATACTTTGGGAGAAGATTGCTTTAACATTTTCGATGTCTTAAAAATATTCATCATAAGCCATCTATCCATTTGGACACTATATCTATTCAAAATATCATTCAGGTTTAACTATTTTCATTTATTTGACTTGACAAGAATAGTGTGTGCCCTGCATGTGGCCCTATTATGCCAGGATAACACTAAATATAATTGGCCAAATTTCACCAATAAGAATAATCCTTGGCACAAGGATGTCCTAAGACTCTGTTCCCTTCCAGACTGCAGGGAAGATCACTGTATAATTTTAACAAGTTTACCTATAAAGATACAAAGCTTTTGAGAGCCACACGAGTCTGCCAAGCTATAGATTAACTGTTCTCCTGAAATGTCCATATTCCTCTTGGTTAGAGTAATGCTTACCTTGACCACCTATGATTGAAAGATCAATGCATTTGTCCCAAGAGAAGACTATCCCCTATTTGTCCCAAGAGTATGTTTTCCCTGTGCACACCTTTCCTTATTCATCAGGAGTGTCACCCACGGACCATTCAACAAGTGGCTGTTGTCACCAATGTCTCCTGAGCCCAGACAAATGCAAAAGGATACTTATGATCAAAGCTGTACCACAGCCTGAATATCCATGCACTTTCCTGCTTTGTCCGGCTTCCTCCAACAGAATCCAGGCCATCCTAGGAGAAACCAGAGAACACTAATTAGGGAAATGGGGCACTGAGAAAAGGGGGGGGGGAAGGCTAGTTTTGAAACCCTGTTGTGTTTTGCCAAACTTAAGATTGAACCCAGAGCCTTGAATGAGCTAGTCCATTGCTCCCCACATGGGCTCATGCAGCTCCGCCAACTACAGTTTCACAGAGCTAGAGCTCACAGTGGAGCACCATACACTAGCACAGCTTCAAAACTGCAGCTCCCAGTGGTAGAGAATTTATATAGGATGTACAGGGCCTTGAGTTCAATGTCTAGAACCACACCTGCAGAGATATATTGAGAGGCAATATCCTAGCAGAAATCAAGAAAACCCAAAAGGGAAAAAAAATCAATTCCCAAAGTAAAAAGGCCTAGCCATATTTATAGGTATGTGGAAACAATATTAGCAAAAACTGCCTTTTGGCACTTTTATTTTAATTACCCTCCAAGTACCTTTCAGGAGTGAATTACCTTACAGAGGTTTAGATCCTTGTAGGACAAAATTGGCATGGCCAATAGGAAAGAAAGCTGAGGTAAAATCAACTTTCCAGGTTTTTCTCAAAGTTGGCTTAGAGAAACAATAGTGCTGAGCTCCCTGATAAACTAACCTAGGGGCTCTTTGTGCTCCTAGCCCAGGTTTCCAGGGCATAGGACTACACATCTTTAGGGGCAGTGGCCAGGGAAACAAGAACCAGGCTACAAATTATGGATTTTTTTATCTATTATAAAGTAGTAAGTTCCTCGTTGTTCCTCTCAAATATCCTTGACACTTAATTTTCAATATCTGTAAGATCAGGCATTCATTTGAGTTTTAATATGTCTTTTCTAAACAAATAGTTTTTTTTAAAGATTTATTTATTATTATATGTAAGTACACTGTAGCTGTCTTCAGACACTCATTACAGAGGGTTGTGAGCCACCATGTGGTTGCTGGGATTTGAACTCAGGACCTCCAGAAGAACAGTGAGTGAGTACTCTTAACCACTGAGCCATCTCTTCAGCCCCAACAAGTAGTTTATAAGCAGTACAAGTGATATAAAGATTAGATTGACTTGAGCAGTTTGAGGGTACTGTGAGGGGGGTCTATATTGCTGGATGACAGGCTCTCCAAGTATAAGTGAAACACACCTATTTTTTATCACTATTCTTTTTTTTATCACTATTCTTTTTTAATACTACAGAGGGGGCGAGTGTGCAAATGAGGCACAATCAGAAATATATACTAAAACTGAAACAAAACTATACGCAATGCTGAACCACAGGGAGTACTTTGGTACTGTGGTAGTAACAAAGGTAGTCAGGGATATTCAAGAAGAGGAATATGTAGAATAGCCTTCTATATGACATGAGCAAGCACTATTTAACTTCCACCAGCAAAGACCATTTAAAAAAAACAGTTGCCATGGTATTTGAGGAATACATGCTGATGGATATGGAACTGAACTAAATACACCCTTCAGTGGTTGAGAAACTAACACAAACCAATTTTAAAGTTTTTACAAATCCAGGTGGGGGAAAAAAAAGGACAGAGGACAGAAAAATGTCTTGATTTTTTGATACCCATTGTTCCTCTAACTGCTAACTAATGGTAATGCTAGAAAGATTTTTAAATGCTACATGACTGATTGAAAATTATACTCCTCCTGGGGAAAAACACTAAATGTTTCTTTGGAAGTTATTTAAAAAGATTTACCCTCTCTCCTCTCTCTCTCTCTCTCTCTCTCTCTCTCTCTCTCTCTCTCTCTCTCTCTCTGTGTGTGTGTGTGTGTGTGTGTGTGTGTGTGTGTGTGTGTGTTTGTACCTATGGATCGTCTGTAGCTCCAGTTACAGATGGCACATGGATACCCAGAACTGAAGTAGTGTCTGTAGAGCAGCAAGTGTCCTTGTCTGCTGAGCCATCTCTCCATTCCCCCACAATTTTACTTAGGAAAATGGTGCACATCATCAAGGACATTCTAAAGCAGGAGCTTCTTAAACTTTTTCCATTTGTGTCTTCTTTTCATCTAGAAATAGTTTTCATGGCCCTAGTTATATAGAAAATCAAATACTTACTGATAATAAATCATAAAGAGACTTATCGTCCTTAGTAGTGTCAGGGTTTGGTGACTGTTTATAGGATGAATCCCCAGGTAGGGCAGTCTCTGGGTGGCCTTTGCTTCAGTCTCTGCTCCACACATTGTCTCCCTTATTGCTCCTGTGAGTATTTTGTTCCCTTTCTTAGAAGAACCAAAGCACCCTCACTTCAGTCCTCCTTCTTGAGCTTCCTGTACTGGGTGAATTGTAACTTGTTTATTTTGAGATTTTTGGGCTAACTTCTGCTTATCAGTGAGTGCATAGTATGTGTGATCTTTTGTGATTGGGTCACCTCACTTAGTATGACGTTCTCCAGCTCCATCCATTTGCCTAAGAATTTCATAAATTCATTGTTTTTAATAGCTGAATAGTACTCCATTGTGTATATATAGCACATTTTCTGTATCCATTCCTCTGTTGAGGGACATCTGGGTTCTTTCCAGCTTCTGGCTATTATAAATAAGGCAGCTATGAACTTAGTGGAGCATGTGTCCTTATTGCATGATGGGGAATCTTCTGGGTATATGCCCAGGAGTGGTATAGCTGGGTCCTCAGGTAGTACTATGTCTAATTTTCTGAGGAATTGCCAAACTGATTTCCATAGTGGTTTTACCAGTCTACAATCCCACCAACAATGGAAAAGTGTTCCTTTTTCCCCACATCCTCTCCAGCATCTGCTGTCCCCTGAGTTTTTCATCTTAGCCATTCTGACTGGTGTAAGGTGAGCATGCCATGGTTGTCTCCAGAGGGGCCCTGCCAGAGCCTTACACATACAGAGGCAGATGCTAGCAGCCAACTATTGTACTGGGCATGGGGTCCCCAATGGAGGAGCTGGAGGATGGTCCAGAAGAGCTGAAGGGGCTTACAGCCCCATGAGACGAACAATGATTTCGGCCACCCAGACGCCCCAAGACTCCCAGGGACTGAACAATCAACCAAGGGGCACACATGGTTTCAGCCAAAAATGTGGCAGAGGAAGGCCTTGTTGGGCATCAGTGGGAGGAATGGCCCTTCTTCAGGTAAAGGCTCAACAGAGACCCCAACAAAGGGAAACCAAGGGGGGGAGGTGGGAGTCTGTCGGGTGGAGGGGCATATACATGGAGGCAGGAGGAGGGAGGAAGGATTGGGGGGCTTTGGGGAGGGGGGAAATCGGGAAAGGTTTTACCATGTCAATGTAAATGAAGATGATATTCAATAAAAAATGAATATTAAAAAAGAGACTTATCTTAAAATAGTTCTTTGACATACACATAATTTAACAGTTCTGATATTAAAGGTGAAATGAATTTTTTCATATAAATGAGATGGATGTGCTTATTTTAATATAAATCTTGGCTGAGAATTTGATAAGCTTTTTAATTTTATAATTGTTAATGCAGGGGATGCTGTTTCACGTAAATGTATAGCACAAAATATAAAAGTATGCTAAGGTCCATTTCAGAAATTGACTGAAATTCTTCCTAATCCTAAGTCAAAATTCATCCATTTTTTTTTCCACACGAAAACTCAAAATGGAAGAAAACCAAACCACAAGTCACAAGAGTAAATTAGGAAAAAATCCAAAGTGCTTACATTCTTTTTTATTTTATTAGTTATTTTATTTATTTACATTTCAAATGTTATCCCCTTTCCTGCTTTCCCCCCAGAAAATCCCCTAACCCATCCCCCCTTCAGCACCACCACCCCCCTCACCAGCCCACCCACTCCCCCTATCCTGTCCTGGCATTCTAAAGTTTAGTCATTTCTAGCTCTGAAGAGATGGTGACAGAGGCATGATTAGGGACAGGAAGAACTTGCTCTACATACAGTGGCTTTGAGGAAATAAGGGCAAGTTTCAACTACTTTAGTGCCCAGAAGTCCCAAGAGCCTTCCCTGTGGGCCTGGAACTTCACAGAGCTGTCGGGGTGGCCACTGTAGAGACAGGTGGGGCTTCCCCTGTGCTTGGAGAGTGGGGTGCCTATACCCTCACTGCCCATCCAACAGGCAGAACTTCGTGCTGCCATCACGTCCTTCCACACTTTCCCACCAGAACGGGGCCTATCACCTCTTTAGCTCAGGCCACTTCTAGAGTCTAGCACACTCATTCCTTCCTCTTACTCTAGTGCACCCATACCCCTTCCTGCTCAACCCCTAATAGTCTTTCAAGTCTCTACAAGTTTGGCTTCTTTGAGAAATGTCTCATAGGAACTCTAAGAAGTGTACAAGTGAACACCACTGCCCCTCTCAACGGATGCTGGAACCTGACTGTGTTGTTCTTTCGCTTTCTGAGCCTACACAAGTTCCCTCACCTTTCTGTGCTTCAGTGAGCATGTTAACCAGAAAATATTATTACCTACCTTATAGGATCATTACGTGGTTGTGACACTGCTATATGACTAAGAAATATATATTTGGTTTTCCCCACTCCATGACACAAACCTCTTAGAACTCTTGTGATTTCCTAAGCAAAGAAGATTGTTACTTTGTTGTTATATTAAGTAGGGTTCAACCACGCCTGAGTTTATGTTATCAAGGTCATTTTTAGAATCTGAGAACTGATCACCAGAGGAACCAATAATGTGACTAAGAATCAACATTTAGTTCTAACCCCAACCTCCAAGAAGGGAAGTAGGAGTGCTGATTTAGTCAGTTACTGACAGCGAACAACTTAACCAGCCATGTCTATGTAATAGAACCTCAAACAACCAAAAAACCCCTAAGAGATGAAATCTAGAGAACTTTGAGCACTGGTGAGGTTCTAGAAGAATAATCTCCCAGCAAAGAATATGACAGTTCCAGATAGCCCTTCTGACCTGTCTTATTCATTTATTTATTCCATTTGGCTATTCATAAGTTGTGTGGTTTACAGTAAACTAGTAATGGTGAGCAGAGCGCCTTTCTGACCTCTGTGAGCCATTGTGTCAATCAGAGAGCCAGAGGAGAAGGTTGTAGGAGCTCCCACTTTATTGCCAGTTACTCAGAAATACAGGTCACAATCTGGGACTTGCAACTGGCACCTGAAATGGAATTTACAAGTCCATTAGGACTATTATTTGGCCTTTCTCCATGGTACCTTAAAGGACTTTCAAAAAGAAAGCTAGGCAAAGAATAGGCCAATCAGGAGTTCTTAGGTCTTCTGGCCCTCAGACGGCTTCTGGCCCACCTAAGCTACCTGATGTCCTTTCTCATATCTGGACCTTGAAACTCCTGAGCCTCCTGAGGGGATGATGGGCTTGCATGCCATCTGCCTTGTTGAGGAGGTGTGGGGGAATTAAATCTACATCCTTTGCTGTACTAAACCAGCACTCCACCCACCCAGTTTAGTGTCCACTCACAATGGAAGCAAAGCCCTAGTTAGTGTGAAGGAAAAAAAAGCGAATACACATTTTGCATTAGAAGTACTCTACAAAGTTGTGAGAAATGAGGTTTGGTGGGTTTTCTTTTGCTTTTTAGAAGCACACATGATTTTAAGGAACTTAAAACAGGGCTGGGCATAGAGGCACATCCCTTTATGGTGTTATGGAGGCAGAGGCAGGCAGATCTCTAAGTTTGATGCTAGCCACCCAGAACTAGTGAGTTTCAGGCATCATCAGGGACTACATAGTGAGGCCTTATCTAGAAAAAGATAAAAAATAACAACAAAACAACAAAACAAACAAACAACAATAAAAAAATCCTAAGACAGTGTCTGACAGGTGATACATACTCAATAAATTCTATCCCATAATCATTTTTAACCATGTGGTTATTTTTGTGCTGATTAAGTATTTATAAAATATTTAGCACTGTGTAGGACATACAAAGTTTATTTCTAAAGGGTGGATATGTAATTTTAAAGACTTTCTTCTTGGGGGAAATATCTAGTCATTAATGTCATTGGGCTATATCATATGGCTTCTTACACTGGGATTCTTAACCTTTTAACTGTTTATTATCATTTTAAAGCACTTAACAAGAGTATCTTTTTATACATGTATTAAATGCTTACTAAGTACCAAGCATCAGAAGGAAAAGGCTGTCTTAGCACCTATCTCTTTTCACAGAAGGGCAAGCAATTACACACACACACACACACACACACACACACACACACACACGGGAAGGGATTGGCAAATGTCGTGAAGAAAAGCTGATTTAATAACTGAACAATGACAAGCAGGACTGTTTTGAGATAACTTTTCTAGAACTAATGTGTCCACAGAATTATTCTTATGTACTGCTAACCATTTAAGCTGCACCAGTGGGAAGAGCCTACTGTTCCCCTAGGATGGACACTTGTAGTAAAACAGTGCCCACCCATACTCCTCTCCATCCAAACCCCCAGAATCTGAAGGCGTATTATATGTACTTCAGGCACAAGGGCTTTGAGGAAGGAGCTGAAGCTATCCGTGTGGTTGAGGGCAATCGCAGGAGCCCAGCTGGGACAACAAATGTGAAAGCCAGAAGGATGTAATGGACGAGGGTGGCAAGAGCTTGCCTCACTACGGTTGGTTTAAAGATGGGAGAGGGGTATGAGTCAGGAGTAGCTTCTAGGAGCTAAGCACGAATCTCATCAAACGGACAGAAAGGACACCACCCCTCAGTCCCACTGAGGCAAAACAGGGTAGAGAGTGAGGTTCAGAAGGCCTTACAGAAAACATCGCAAATTAGCATATGAAAAAATTGAAGTTAGCAAAAAGGAAAGTTGGAAACGATCTGGCCAAAGCCCACTAAAATTGAGCTGGCACCGCTGGCTCGGGGCCCAAGAGTAACTCAGCACGGAAATACTAAAATGCACACTCCAGGTGGAGATTTCAGATGTCAATGAGACATGTAATGCATGAAATTATATGTTGAACTACATGGAACAGAATGTGTGTGAAAAACCTTGTGCTATGGAAATACATGTCAACTCGCACACCATGAAAATGCAAGCAACCCCTCTAAAAGTTTCACATGAGCCCCAACTCTCTGTAGAGCAGGGCCCTTTGGGCTGCTAACGTTCTCCCTTCTCTAGCCCATTCCCTTCCGTGGAAATGTATTATCTCTTAATAAACCATCTGATTCCGCTGTAACTATGTGTCTGCTCAATGCCTTAGTCTGTGACACAAAAACCTGGAAGCCCTCTAGAAGTACCCTCTAAACCCTGGTATCTACTAATATCAGTTGGCAAAGCCAGTTAGGGGGTAAGATTTACATTTCTAATCTCCTAAACTTTATACTCGTTCTGGAGGCACATGAGAAGAGCCAGTTCAAATTACAGGCACAGGCTAGGCAGTTAAGAGCCATTGCAGTGCCTATCACTTGAAAACTCTTATAACAGGATAATCTATCTGGCCATAAGCCAGATAAATTAGAAATTAGCCCAGCTTAAATATAAGAAAACATTCCGTTATCAAAGTACAGTGTAAAAGCATATATGACCTGCATTCCGTAGCAGCTGTCTGGCAAGGACTAATAACCTCGAAAGAAGTGGGACTTTCACCCCGTCCACACCCCCTACAGGCATGCCTTCCCCAGCAATCCCTCCCTTTCTGTCTATTCCTTTCACTTTCCCCAAGGCCAATGGTGAGGGTGGTACAAAGTGGAAAGAGTGCTATCTGAGCACTTCCTATTGGTCCAGATGCCTAAGGTTCAGGTTACAACCCCTGGGCATCAAAACAGTAGCGGAACCCATTGTGCAGACATCCACATGGGGTCAATGGCCCAGTGACCTCTGCCCCTTTGCACCCAACTGCTTCTCTGGACTTTCTGCACTGTGGAAGTTTCACCTGCCTCTCCCCAGCCTCCTCCCTTTGGGTCCTCTTTACTAACTGCTGTATACGTCTCTACTGCTTTCCTATGTACTGTAGACAATCCTATCCCTAATAGTAGCCTTCCAGGTAATAAGAAACTTCCTTGAACAAGAAATCCAGGAGTGGGAGAGACTACCTATTTTTACTTTAATTTGGATGGTAATCTGGGGGGGAAAAAGAGCACAGATATTATGCCAGCCAGCTTGTTCTCTGAAAAACAAAACAAAACAAAACAAAACAGCTGTTTGGGCCTTTTTATAGTCTCTCGTGCAAGAAATCAATTTCACTGATATGCATAGTAAGGGCTTGTCTCCCAGTCATTGGAAAGTTATTGGGAAACATGGTCCCTGGAGTGGTACTAGTGACTTATTCAAACCCTGGCCAAGTATGAGTAAACCTAGAAGCTCACGCTAGTGTTTCTAACTCTCTGACAAGCTATGCTCAGTTCATTAGGTAGCAGATGAAGCTGGAAGGTGGACCAACCTATCAGGTCCTCAGACTCGGACTGATTGACAGAGGGATGTCAGCTGAGACAGACGCACGTGCTAAGGCAATACACACGGTGAGGCAAGACCCGAGAAGGACACGTGATGTTTGGAGGGAGTATAAAAAGGACTCAATGGATAGTGACTGAGGCTGAGCTAGGCTTACTTATACAGCTAGCTTTTTTTTTTTTATTTTTGACATCTTGAGGGGTATCATTCCTAAACACGAAAATTAAATTGATGACAACTGTCTTCCAAGATCACTGACCCTAGACATGACAACAGCAACCCCTCACCCACCCCCCACCCCCCTGAAAGGGGTTACCTAAGGTGCAAAAGAAATGCTGGTTCACAGTCAACAGAATACAGCAGTTCCAGACCCAAGGGTGCTGCAGGGATTTCAGCCAATCTCTACGACAAGGGATCTTTTCTGACAGGTAAGTGGAAGAGGGAGAGAGTTCACACTCCTTCCTAGTCAACAGCATAGAAAGTTATAGAAGATTCAGCACCATCCTTCAAATCCAACCCTCTCAAACCCCAGGGCCCACAGCTCTCAGAAGAGAGTTGAGGCAGGAGAAAAGGGCAAAGAAGGCATACATAAAAGGCCTTACAAAACTAGTATCTGGGGGAAAAAAAAACCAAGCTGACAAAGGAAGGGCAGAAATTCCCAGCACAGAACTTAATGAAATATCTGGAGCAAGTTGGCACTCCAGGTAACCCTTGGCTCCTTATAATACTCAATTAAGTACACAGATTTAAGATTTAATGAGACATGAAGTAATATGTAGAACTGGATGTTTTGACTCTGCTCTATACAAATGAACCAAAAAGCTCACACTGAGGCCGGGCGTGGTGGTGCACACCTATAGTCCCAGCACTTGGGAGACAGAGGCAGGCGGATTTCTGAGTTCGAGGCCAGCCTGGTCTACAGAGTGAGTTCCAGGACAGCCAGGGCTCCACAGAGAAACCCTGTCTCGAAAAAACCAAAAGAAAGAAAGAAAAAAAAAGCTCACATTGTGTAAATATGTCCTTAAGGTCACAAAAACAACCCAACTATGTACAGCAGGGTCATATGAGCTACTAAACATTCTCTTTGCTCTGGCCTACTTCTCCCTTCTAAGTGTATTATCTCTTAATAAACTACTCTCCTACAATAGTAGGTCTCTGCTCAATTCTTTGTTCTGTAACACAAACAAGCAACTGGAAGCCCTCCAGGGGTGTCATCCTATCCGAATATCAGCCAATATCCCAAGAGCAGTGGAGTAAACACCAGTGACAACTTGAATGAGCTTGCAAATGTTTTCTCAGCCAAGGCTCGGTACTGCCACACGTTGACTTTGGCTCTGAATCCAACAATCCAGCTGAGCCCACCATATTTCTGATTATTGAACTTCCAGCCAACAAAATGGTACCATTTCAAGACATGAACTTTGAGGTACCTTGTTATGGCAGCCCCCATAGGTTATGAGAGAGCAGAAGAACAAATCAAGTCATTTGATTTGGGCCTTTGTTTTGTCAAGAACTCAAGCCAACTAAGCACTCGGTATGATAACCAGGAAGTTACAAGCCAGGAAGAGCAAATAAGGTCCTCAGCCATGGCTCATGGCATGGCCCTGACTCATTATCCAGTCATGCAGGACAAACCCATCCTTCTTTTCTATGTGTATTCCTAGAACCTGAAAGTTCTGACAACTTAATAGGCATTCAATAAACATTTTTCAAGTGGCTGAATAAATTAAAATCACTACAGCACTTCTAGGAAAAAAAAGTAGCATAAAAGGGAAATCAAGGGGCCAAAGAAGCCATATTTAAGAAAAAAAGAAAATGAAGCCTGGGTCTTTAATCCCTGCACCAGAAGGCAGTGGCAGCTGACCGCAGTTTGAGGACGGCCTGATCTACATAGTGAGTTCCAGGCCAGCAAGGGCTATGTAGAGAGACTGTGTCTAAAAAGAAAAAGAAAAAAATGGAAGGAATGAAAACCTGGAGGTGGAGAATAGTAATAGAGTAGTAAGACTGAAGGAGGTCACTTCAAGTGTTTGAAGTTAAACTTTTGGGTGGCACTAAAGTATCAGATTTCAGCCAGCGGGAGGTTCCAGGGACAAAAGAATCCAACTCGCTCACAAAGTTCTCGGTGAATACAGCTCTCAACAGTTGATTTTCAACGTTTCTCACTATCTCTGCACAAACACAGGTGTACACACACACACACACACACACACACACACACACACAATTTTCCTTTCCTCTACACTCCATTAGCACATCCATTTCTGTATTGATGTGATCCAGGCAGCAGTCATGCAAGGAGTTACCCAGAGGGGCCTTACCAATGAGTGGTCCTCTGGAAAACTTAAGGAAGGAAGTGAAGGATGTGTCAGCGTGTCTGGCCAACAGAAATCCCAGCTGTGTCTGGTCTGGCCTGAAAGCCCCTCTCTAACAGGATGAGAAGCTACTAACCCTGGGTCCAGGCAGCTTGCCTCCAGCTGAGCTTGTTTTTGTTTTGGTTGCAAATTTGCCAAGACCTCTAAAGAAACAAACCAACTGTTTTTTTTTTTTTTCCAGGTCTTGTTTTGTTCTGATGAATCCAACTTGCCAGACTCCAGGAGGAGTCTGCCCACAGTACTCATAGGCTCTCCTCACAGAGCCAAGTCTCAGCTAACTGAGGTGTGGCTTACAGCTTGGGCTTCTAGAAGCAGTAAGGAAAACGGTTTTAATTGTAGACAATGCTTTTCCTTCCTGTATCATTCCACTACCTTTACCCATAAACAAGGATTTAGAAAACAAGGAGGTCAAGAGAACTGCCCTTGCTCTGGATTCCCCCCACCTCTAATTCGAGTTTCATGACACTACCAAGCAGGGAAACCACAAGAACCCACAAGAAGTGGGTTTCATCCACAAATGAGAAGCCCACTGGTGGCTTTGGTTGCTCGAGGTCATTGAACACTCCAGGCATGCTGTGAGTGATTCCATAGACCAAGAAGGCCAAATGAGGAAGATGTGTAGAAACCTGTTTCTGTGTGAAGACTGAGTCATAGAGCGGCTCTTGGGGAACCACACTAGGAGTCAGCCTACTGTTTTCAGCCTAACAGTAATCTTGAATACTTTCAAAGGGCCAGCAGAACTGACTCTGAAAACATCTCCATAACTTCATGTGAAGCTTGGAAAGAGGTCAAGGGAAGTTGTGACACACATACTCAGCTCCAGGCAAGCAGACAAGCAAACCAGATGCCATAAGAAAGCAGCAGAAATCACCGCCAGCCACATCACTGTCATCTTGGAGCTGCCAGCAACCCAGAACTGACCTACCTGTCCAGGGTGTCAAGACACTTATCCTACCTGGAGAAAAGGCTGCTTTAACCTCACTGAAAGTATGAAACACCAGAACCAACACTTAAGAAAACTGCTTCTCGAGAGAGCGGGACGTCTGCTTTCGAGTCCGGACGTTTGTGGTGTTGACCAGCCCAGAGCGAATTAAAAATGGGTGATGTTGAAAAAGGCAAGAAGATTTTTGTTCAGAAGTGTGCCCAGTGCCACACTGTGGAAAAGAGAGGCAAGCATAAGACTGGCCCAAATCTCCATGGTCTGTTTGGGCGGAAGACGGGTCAGGCTGCGGGATTCTCTTACACAGATGCCAACAAGAACAAAGGCATCACCTGGGGAGAGGATACCCTGATGGAGTATTTGGAGAATCCCAAAAAGTACATCCCTGGAACAAAAATGATCTTCACTGGAATCAAGAAGAAGGGAGAAAGGGCGGACCTGATAGCTTATCTTAAAAAGGCTACTAATGAGTAGTTCCACCACCTTATTTATTACAAAACAAATGTCCTATGACTTTTAATGCATACCATAATTTAATTCATATACCAAATTCAGATCATGAATGGCTAACAATGTTTTTGTTGGATGGTCCTGATTTAAGTAAAACTGACTTGTCGTAAAGTGGATATGATCTTTTTTAAAACAACAATTCCAGTTGGATCCCTGCTATCACTGCTCTCCCTTTCTCCAGATAAGATTGGACTTAATTAGCAATGTTTTACTTTACTTAAATATGGGAGTGTCGCCTCATACCTATTAGTGGTTTTATACTTAGATTTATATAACTGGGCATATGAATATGTTTAAACACTGGGAAAATTCTATCACTGTCTCAGAAACAGGAAGACTCACCCGTGTTTCAGTTTGTGTTCACTGGCCTCTGACAGGCAATGGCTGAACACCAAGAAGCAACTGTCTATTCTTGACAGTGCTGTTTTAATTAGAATTCCCTATGTCAAGGATGTACCATTGAAAGGAATTTATATGTTTTAAATATATCAAATAAAGAGTATATAACAAAAAAAAAAAAAGAAAGAAAACTGCTTCTCCAAACTTCCATGGTTAAGTGACAGCAAGTTCATCACCAAGCCTAACTGTAGTGTGATTGTGGCAAGAAGCTAAATAATGAGCAGAGGGGACTGAGAGGGAAAAGAGACCCTTTAATTCTCCAGTTCAACTTCCCACCGCTCACTTGACGGCACCCAGCAATTTCCACCCAATTGTCCAGGCCACCTGAGAAAGAGCACACATCTGATTGTCAAAGCTAGATAATGCCTGTTGCCTTATGTCTAATCCCTTTGTGGCCTGTATGTATAAAGAGTCCTTGGTGACTATCTTCTCTCTACTCAAACTCCTTTCTCCAGCTTTAAACCAGTGAGATTTACAAAGAAGTTTCTAGTTCAAGGACAGAATTCTGGAGAAAACTAGTATCCCAGTATATACTGTCCCCAGTAGCTAATCTGTATTGCAGATAAAGCAGCTAACTACCCCCCCCACACACACACACAGACATCACACATGTAGCTACTGCTGAGGGACTTGCGTGTATGTCTCTTCTTCTTCTTCTTTTTTTTTTTTTTTTTTTTTGTGGTTTTTCGAGACAAAGAGTTTTTCTGTGTAGCCCTGGCTGTCCTGGAACTCACTCTGTAGACCAGGCTGGCCTCGAACTCAGAAATCCGCCTGCCTCTGCCTCCCAAGTGCTGGGATTAAAGGCGTGCGCCACCACCGCCCGGCTGTGTATGTCTCTTCTACCATTCCCACTTGACTCCCTTCTAGTACATTCTGTCTTCCACTCAAACAACAAACCTGCTAAGTTTGCTTTGAGTCAGCCTCAAGTTCTTTCCTATGGTAGATGTCAAGCACCTGAATGCACCTGAGTAGAGGTCCCAAGACTTGATGGGGCCCCCTGGGACCACACTGCCAGCAAAAGTTGACTTACATCTTTTGTTGCTGTTAACATTGCAGCCTGCAGGTCTTAAGATACATGAAGTAAGTAATGCTGCATGAAACCAATCAAGCCAGCTCATTTAAGTAGTTTTGCAGGTTCTCGCGGGCAGGGGAGAGGCAATGTGAACCATTGAAAATGCAGATGTTTTGACTAGAATCTCTCCTCACCCTGGCAGCTTGTTTACTTACAAAATGTGTTACTTCCTCATTATTTCACCTTAGGTGACTCACTTAAGACTCAATTTTCAGCTTCTAATGTATAAACCAGAGTTTACAGAAGCAACCCAAAAGGTTGTTGCTGAGATGGCAATGATTTGGGAAGGCAGATACAACGCTTAGAGAAAATGATCAATTTTAGCAATTTTCAAATCAATTTTCAAGTTCCTTTCCAAGAAAGCAGCACTTTGTGACTTACCCCTTGTAAGACTTGAAAGCTGTCATTGTTGGGTGGCGGGTCTTGATCTGGGTCAACACCAACTCTGAATGTCACCAAGGAAGAAGACAAGGAGAAAAAAAAAAAAAAAACAGACGGCATTAGCTTGGCCCATGACAGCAAATATCTTCCCAAAGCAGAAGGAATGGTTAGCTTCAAGGAGAGAAAGGCCATCATGCAGAAGTCAGATCCACATCACAGCAGACTGCAGAGTCTAGTATTGAAAGTGCTCATGCCCTCAGTGAGGTGTCTGGGAAATCTGCTGGCAGCTTTCCGTCTGCCTTCCTATACCAAGCAGTCCCCGCTGCTAAACCATGGGTCCCTTCTGCTTGGCTGCTTCCTCACTTCGGCCCTGAACTGCTTTGATGCCCACAATATTTTGCTGTGAAACTGGGTAGGTATACAAAGAAGCATGGGAAGGATCTGTAGTAAACACCTGCATGGCCACCAAAAGAGCCTGCCATTACCATTACCAGTGACTGTCGCCTCTTTACTGCCAGCGTCCCACTTCGCCATCCCACGTCTTATTTCATGATACAAATGAAGCAGTGACATCAATACATTTCTTCTGACTTACGTCTCTCGTCTGTGTGTGTGTGTGTGTGTGTGTGTGTGTGTGTCCGTGCACGCATGTGTGCAGGCAAGAGGGCAAGCAGGTATTGTTCTTGAGAAGGCGTCCACCTTGTTCTTCAAGATTAAGACCTTCATTTGGTCTGGAAATTACCAATTAGGTTATTCTGGCTGACCTGCAAGCCCAAGAGATCTGCCCATCTCCCCAGTGCAGGGATGATAAGCACGCACCATCATATTCAGCTTTTGACATAGGTTCTGAAGATTAAACTCAGGTCCTCATGCTTCCGCAGCAAACACTTCACTGACAGCCATCTCCCAGCCTCCCTTCTCCTGACTTCATTAGTATGCATAATGATGAAGTTTCTTCCTTTACCAAACTTGAATCGTCGGCCCAACTACAACCTAACTTTTGAGCTTCTTCACCAAGTTTTATCAAGAATCTTCTTAAACTGGTTTAGCCAGAACTCCCACCTTTGATATCTGAACCCCATGCCATCTCCCAAGTCATATCTGATCTCCTTGGCCTGCCTTTAGGAAGAATGCCTCCTTACCTCTGATGTTTCCTCTTGGCAAGTTTCATCCATAAGTCCCTATAACTCCTTCCCACTGCAAAATCCCACCACTGTAGACTCTGCTTCACTCATAGTGATCCTCACTAAAGCCTGCCCTGCCTGCAGTATCATTAACTGGAGTCTTGGTATACTTTTAGTTCTCATATTCCCACACCCTCCCTATCAAAGATGAACAGAGAACTCATATATATACATAAACATATATATATACATATATGTATATATGACTAAATGGCAAAACTTCACTTACAATAATTCCCTGAGATCCACTAGGACAGTTGCCATATGCTACCTACAGCTGCACGCATGTTTATTGTTTATATCTATATCTTTCCCATTCTAAGATAGAAAATTGTGACACAAATAACACCAATAACATGGAACAGTGGGAGAGAAAATAGGCACGAGGAATAGCCTGTTCTCTTTCAATCTCCCAATATCTCAATACATGAACAGCAGCATAAAATGTAGCAGAGCATTCAGCAGCTCAAGCCATTCTAAGCTCAAAGAGGGCAGCTTTGTGTCCAGTGGAAGGATGTCTTAGTCCAGCAAGCAAAAAACTCTACTGGACATACACAGCAGCAAATGCACACTTATTTTCCTTCTTCTCTATCACCAGTAACACCTGGGATCTTTCTGTAGAAAAGAGACTTCCTGGAACAAAAGATGCATGACCATCTACTTCAGGGGCTGAAAGGCCTCCCCAAAGGTCACCTTAGGGCACACAAAGAATTTAAGGTATGAGGATAGCTGGAGGCAAAACTGAATTTAGAACTACTAACTATTCTTCAACTCTCACCTGTTTTAGAGCCCCTTAATATACAATTCGTACTAAAACATCCTCTACATGGTGCTCTATAAGGTATCCATGGTGACACCTATAAGGCCAATAGACAGAAGTTTACTATTAGACCTTATGCAGTAGCACAAAACTACTTTGTGCCAGACGAAATCTACTGAAAGTAAGCTGCCGGGTGCAGACACAGAGGAGCAGCGGCTCTCAGAATGGTAAGGCAACTTGGTTGCCCTCAATTAAGCCACAGAAAGGCTGCTAAATGCCATGGGGTAACCAATCCCTCCTCTCTGCACTGAGGATTATCAAAGGAGCTTGCTTCTTAGATGACTTCTGAAGGCAAACTATCTTTATATCAGCCCAGATGAAATAGGAGGCCCACTGGAAACACTATACCATTACGAGGAAAATAAAATTAAATGTGATGAGACGCCAAAGGAAAATCATCTCTAGTCCTGGAATCCTTACTACAAGAAGAAAACATAGTTGACAAAATCATTTGTGGTTTGTGGACACAGCGTAGCCTAGGTAGCCTTCCTTGACTGGCCTGGAATTTCCTATGTAAACCATGCTCTGAACTTGTGGTGATCCTCCTGCCTCTGCCACCTGAGTTCTAGCAAAACTTTAAATTGATTCCGTTTTAAAAGAACTACTGATAATAGCTAAAATTGACCTACTTAACTCAAAGCACAGAAATACCAATGGAACTCATCATTTGAATTAGGTCCATGAGGCTGGGCCAGAATTCCAAACAGAGCCTAAAATACTACATTCAAAACATTTTATGGTGAACTCCAGAAATTAGAAGCATCTTAACTTGACCACAAGCTCATGATGTTCACAATTTGTTATGGGGAAACCTGGGAGTCTAGGTCCATACTTTATGATAGAACTTTCTGCAGTGTTCTTTACCCGCAGTGTCCAGTTATAGCGCCTGCTGGCCACATGTGGCCTCTGAGCACTTGGGATATAGTTATTATGAGTGAGAAACTGCATTTTATGCCTCAGTTTTTAGCTAATTAAAACTTTAAATAATCATATATGGACAATGAAACTATAGATTTTTAAAGCAACCCTGATTTCAGCCAGGTTTTCATATTGTCAGCACTTTTATGTTCTTTTTGATAACACTTTGTTTTGTCCATGCTAATACCCAGATCCCCATTAGGGTTCTGTAGGAACACAACTTTAAATCTACACGATAAGAAAAACTCTCTTGAACTGAATACCTAGACACTGAAGAGGCTGCTTCCTTTATCAGTATGTAACATAACTTCCCAAACCCTCTGTGGTTCTTTATGGAGACCATTCATTGTCTTAGAAAAAAATTAAAGTGGGAGAATTAGAAAGTCTTCGTGTTCTGTCCTCAGGGCAATCAGTAGTGAATGATTTTATTGCTGGCTCGTGGGCAATTCATATTGTCATTTATATGGTGGCCAAAGATCACTCTACTGATAACTTTTTCAATTTCATAAAGAAAAGTGGCACTTTGACACTAGAGGGACCTGGAGTCAGTATTGTATGATAGCTAAGTGACCAATTGAAATGTCACTGACAAATGGACACCTTAACAACATGTACCACCTAAAAGGACGCAACAAGAAACATACAAGAATACTTAACAACATTTTTGACAAAAACGATTGTTTGCCACTGGGTCATAAAGAAACCTCAGAAAAAATCCCAATTATAAGACATTTTGTTAAATAACTATCCAAAATACTTAAAATCCAATGTTATAAGAGACCGTGAGAAAGGAGTGAGTTGTGGCAAAAGAGTAAACAGACATGCCTATAAGCATAAGAGTTTGTTGGATCCTGCGTGTGTAAAATTTAGGTTACTTTTCTTAGGTGCAATTACACAGGAGATTGAACTCCAGAAGCATTTAGGAGTGGACTCAGGACACCGGACTTACTGGGGAAAAAAGTGACAAATTCTAGTGAACTGCCGAGTGCAAGGTAGTACCAGAGTAGTCACAGCTCCGGCCTTTCCTTTTGGGAGAAAATTTAAATCACAGTTAAGGATATTTAATTATACCTTTGGTAAGATGTTTCAAAACCACATCACCCTATTTTCCTACCTGTAATTAATTGATTAGTACCGATAATTTATAAACTCATTTTATTTCAGGGTCCAAAAAGCACAAATTGTAAAGATTCATAACATGGGGTACTAGAATTGGTAAGCACGGGCAATGGACAAATATTTTCTTCTTGATGATTTCAGAAATATTTTTGCTGAAATTGTTTTCTTCTAAAAGTAATGGGAACAGAGAAAGTCTTGAACTGACTCAGACACAGTTAGCAAAGTGCTAGGCAATGCAGCTATATTTAGATCCCGTTGTACCACTCTGTGGCGACTTGAAGCTCTAGAGACAGTCCTACTCAAAATCTGATTTCCTTACCTATATTAATCTTCCGTGTGGAAGGTCCAATCTTCACTGGAGCCTCTCACTATCTACCACATTTCTGAGATGTATACAGCCTGACTGTAACAGTGCCTGAGGGAACTGCCTGGCTCCTCCCAGTCTGACTCATGGGGTCTTATTGAGGTGCCAACTACTAATATAAGGAGCTAAGATAGAATTCTAGAAGAGAAATAAATACCTGCTTTTCAGATTACCATGGCTTTATAAATGACTCCTAGAAGACAGACGGGGTCCATGACACAAGGGTTATTCTGTATTTTCCCCCATTTGAGGCTGTTTATTTTAGAGTGATTTAATAATTACTTTTCTGGCATTTGGGAGGAACCTTGGACCAATCCTCAAGAATGACACACAGTATGCTGAGGCCTATAAAGGCCTCCACCCTTGGGGCACAGCCCATAACCAAACTGGTCTCTGTGAATAAGAGTAAAGCAATGGGCCAGGACACTTGGAATGGTGCTAAACAGCAAGAAAGACGAGACATAGGCTTTTGGTTGCAGATTCAGAGCCTCATAAGACATAGCTTTTTCAAATTGCTGGGTTTGGCAACTGTTTAAAATGTATTCATCTCCTGACTTGTTACATCGGGGATGCTACAGAACCCTGAAGTTTTATTATATTACATTTCAGCATTCAGATACATCTAGGGGGAGCACACTGCAACAGACACAGCAGTCTTTTCCTCCAGAGTGAACTGAATTACCCTTAGGTCTATTAAGAATGAGACAAATGTGGAAATTCTATGCCAAACAAGAACAGGAAGAAATCAAATGGATGTGTTTTCTTTGTAATAAATAAAAACCCCAAAGTTAATAATTTTCATTCTTGAACAATAACTTGCCTACTATGGTTAATAAATAAAATGCCATGAAATCTCAGAAAAATTCTATTTTAAACAATACTTTTTCAGGAAGTTCTGGAGATTAAATACAGGGCCTCAAGCACATTAAGCATGCATTTTACCACTGATACATATTTTTAGAAACTAATAATTTCAAAACATATGAATAATCAAAGTTGGTTAATTTGAAGAATATGAGACATGAATCTTCATATAAATCTTGAGCATCAGATTATACTCTGAATTCTCTTGTGTCTCAAGTAATACTGGCCTAAAGACTTCTTCCTTGAAGGCAGGACAATTCATTAGAAAAAGTTCCTCTGCAACTCTACTAGTAAATGTGTATGTGTGTGTGAGTGAGTGTGCACATGTGCACATGCATCCACACATGCACATTGTAACAGTAATAAGCATGAATCCAATGAGATATTTCAACACTTCCAAAAATTTTATGCATGCCATTATAGAATATATCTGGGCTATATTCATATTCTTTCCTTCATCCTGTCTTTAGTGAGCAGAATATTTTCACAAGTTCTGAGTTCAAGCTGATTTTGAAATGAACGGTTCTACAGATCAGACCAGGAAGAAAGCATATCGCCTGGAGATCCAGACAGGGAAGAGCGAACACTGGAGGTTTTTACTTTGCTCCTGTATCATCACCTTTTAAGCACAATGGCATCATACACAGTTGGATGCAGGCCAGGAAACAAACTGTGTTAGTGAAAACGTCATCCTTTTGCTTATTTAAAAAGCGTTCATGTCATTTAAACCATTGTGAGAAAGTATAGGTACACAAATATATACTTAAAAATACGTAATACTGAGGCACAGCCCGTAGAGACAGGAGCCTAGCATAACTGTCCTCTGAGAGGCTCCACCCAGAAGCCAATGGAAACAGAGGCAGGAACCCACAGCCAAACATTAGATGCAGCTTGGGGAGTCTTGTGGAAGTTGGGGAAAGGATTAAGGGACCCGAACAGGACAGGACACTACAGGAATACCAACAGAGTCAACTAAACTGGACCCATGGGAGTCCCAGAGACCAAACCACCTACCAAAGAGCTGGATCTATGCCTTCCTGCACATATGTGGCAGATGTTCAGCTTGATTTCAATGCATATCCCCCAATAGCTGGACTGGTAGCTGTCTCTGACTCTATTGCCTGCCTATGAATCCAGTTCCCCAAAATAGACAACCCTGTCTTGCCTCGGAGGGAAAGGATGAGCCTAGTCCTGCAGTGACTTGATAAGTATGGTAGGGGGTAGGGGGTGACCCCCACCAGGATGCCCCCTTCTCAAAGGAAAAGGGAAAGGGGGAAGGATCTGGATGAGGGGGTACTGGGAGGAAGGGTATGTGATATATATATATATATATATATATATATATATATATATATATATATATATATCACAACCCTGGCCTTTAATTAAGACCACATAGCTATGCACTAGTCAAGGCTGAAATAATAAATTTTAGTTCTCTGCATTAGGTCCAAGTCTTACTTACTAGATCAGAAGCAGGGTTTAGTAGGAAAAGTATAGGTGGCTCTGAAATGAGCTGTCTTAACACAAAGCTCATTCAGTTGTAAAAAAAAAAAAAGAAGAAGAAGAAGAAGACGAAGACATTAATTCAGGCTTTGGTGTTGTTCAAAATGTGGGAAGAAAGGGCATAATTTCAGTAACATTGACACACAAATCAACATAGAAGAAGGACAGAAAACATTATTAAAAGTGATTTTCCTGTTGCCCATGGGGTAAGGATTGGTACATTCTGGAAGGAAAAAGCAAACAGCATAAAGAGAAATCATTCAAGTTAGACAGAAGAGAAAAGCAAAGCTCAGTGGGTTATTTTCTGAGTAGTCCCTGTGTCACCTGAAGTACAGCCATCGGTGCTCATTCTGGTCCTCTTCAGAGAGCTCTTCCACACCAACTCTGGGCAGCAGAAGAAGGAAATGTGAATGTGATGGGACAACATAGCTACCAAGATCTATGGCATCTCACCTGGACCATGCCAGGAAGAAGGGCTAGCTCACCTTCACCAGAAAGTCATAGTCCCTTTTTTGTCCCAGTACTGAGGATGGAACCCAAAGTTTTGAAAACACTAGGTAAGTGGCAACCATGCAGCTGCATAACTCTCTTTGGTTATCCCTAATCTCTAAAGCCCACGAGGCAGAGAGGTTGCTAATTTAAAGCAACAATGTTAGAATCTAGGTCATGAAGAACAATTGATAATCATGTTAAGCCTCTTAAAACATAATGCAATAAAGCCAGATAAATAAGTGTACAGTATATAATTTAAGCTACAAATATTTCTGGATCTCATCTGTTTCATAAAGCAAGATATGTCCATAAAAAAACAGAAAATTGTTAGTAAACAATGAACATATATTTAGAATATGTACATATTTTATATCTGGTTAAAGGAAAGAACAAAACCCACTATATTACTGAAAATCAGCAATGCCTAGAAGACAAAAAATGGCCATTTTGTTTTCTACATAAGCAAACACCATTGTTCACAGCTTCAACCTGAAGGCCAGGAACCCAACTCTGGCTCTTCTCTTTTCTCTGGCTTGATGTGCCCTTTTACTTTCCTTAATGACTTCTAGATTGTTCAGACAACACTGAACTTCACCATCATGCTACAACATGGTCTTTCAAATTCAACACTATGAATGTTTGAATCTACAATTATCCTCTGTTGGGGAAGCATCCTCCTGTGCACGGCAGAATGTTTAGTAACATCCCTACCTTCTACTTACAGGATGCCAACAGCAACTACACCATCTGCCCTAGGAGATAGACCTTTTTGGTTAAAAAAAAAAAAAAGACAGTTTTTTGTTTTTTGTTTTTTGTTTTTGTTTTTGTTTTTGTTTTTTTTTCTTAAAACATTTCCAGATGTTCACAGATGTTTCCCAGGTAGAAAAAATCCCCCTGGTTGAAAACACTGCACTAAATTACGTACTCTCAATAGCGTAATGTCATTCCTGTGGGTATGGGTGTGAAAACCTGTTCTTGTGGAACACACATAAAAAAACAACCCCTAAAACGCACATTGGGGGCTGGAGAAATGGCTCAGTGGTTAAGGGCACTGACTGGTCTTCCAGAGGTCCTGAGTTCAAATCCCAGCAACCACATGGTGGCTCACAATCATCCATAATGAGGTCTGGCGCCCTCTTCTGGAGTGCCTGAAGACAGCTACAGTGTACTTACATATAATAAATAAATTTTTTTTAAAAAAAAAATGCACATTGGAAAAGTTTGAAGCCATCCAAAGCATTATAAAGATATAGCATTATAAAGATATAGCAGATCTGTGGTACTAAAATTTCACTACAGCTAGTTGTAGCATGTAGTTTTTGCTACCTGCTTTAAACCTCAGATCTGTGGATGAAACACACACACACACACACACACACACACACACACACACACACAGAGACACTAGCTTATTTTTAATATGCTTTAGCTCGATGGCCAGGCTCTTCTAAGCCTTCCTGGACTATCACATCCTTTTTTGCACTCCCAGCTCAATGCCCCAAATCTGCCCTCAACTCTAGTTGCTCAGTTACCTTTAGTCCCAGCTCAACACCCTAAATCTGCCCTCAGCTTAGTTTTGTTTCTAACCTCCGACCTGCTACCCAAGGCCCAGTAAGGGAAGCGGCCAATGACCCCTACACCCTAAATCTCTCATGGCTGGTGGTTTTTATTCCCTCTGAAGCAAGGTGAATTCTCCTCTTCTGTGTCTGCTAGCCTACCTGTGGGAAAACTGGAAGTCCCATCTATTCCACCCAGCTCATTGGCTACTAGCATCTTTATTGATTGACAGAGAACCAACTGTGGAACAGGACCTTCAGTGTTCACACACAAATTCCCAATCAGGGCAGCACAACCACCCCCTAGAGTTAGTTAGAAAAACTGAGACACATTGTGATAGACAATGCTCAAATTCTCATTATATTGTATACCTTGAGAAATGCAAGAGACCATGATGCATCATAAAGTGATACTTTCAATTACTTACATGGTCAGAATGAGAATATGCCTTAAACCATAAATTACTATAGAAAACAATGGAAAAACAAATGAGGATTTCTTTAATGTAAGATTTGTTGTTGCTTAAGTGATTATAATAATAGTATTAACAGATAATACGACAGCTAAAATTTAATGAGTCCATGCATCAGACAAATATTTAATGAGAGAATGCTTTGGGGGTTTCTGAAGGTAGTGGTGACACAGGGGATAGAAACCAGACTTTTGCATATACTAGGCAAGCATTCTGCCACAAAGCTGCACCCCATAACTCCTAGTACAAGAATTCATCATCATATTTCATCCTAATCACATTTTATCTCCATACTCAAATTGTCACTAATTGGGAAGAAAACTGAGAGTTGGAGGTAAAATTATTTTCCCACAGTCAAAAAGGTAGGAATGAATGGTAGAGGCATCATTGTAACATAGACCTATAGACTCAGATACCTAAGTTCTTCCTCCTAAGATACTAATTCTGAGTTTAATGTTGCATCTTAGAAAATATCAAGTCCTGCCAAGTGAGATCTGGTCTCCCAGAAGTGAAGATATGCCTGTGAGCACAAATAAGACTACCACTTCTACACAGAGGAACCTGCCTGGAAGTCATAGGACACAGGAACTGAGAAGCAGCCTGGGACAGGATTCTTCGAGTTTCCTTCTGAGCCTGGAGCTGATCCTGTGCCACAGTGCTCAATACCTAAATACCACCAGGAGAGAGACGGAATTCCATGAGTGTAGACACACCTGTGAACACAAGTAAGACCACCATTTCTGCACCAAAGGACCCACCTGGAGCCCTCGGGACACAGGAACTGAGGAGCAGCCTGGGACAGCATCCTTCTGGTTTCCTTCTGCACCCCAGAGCTGACCCTGTGTCACAACTCTCCATACCCAAATTAATCCCAGAGAGAACTGGTTTTCCAGGAGTGCTGACACACAGACTTTCAAGAGAGACAAGCAAAAGTCAGAGACAGCAAGACCAGCTAACACCAGAGATAACCAGATGGAGAAAGGCAAGTACAAGAACATAAGCAACAAAAACCAAGGCCACTTGGCATCAGCGGAACACATTCCTCCCACCACAGCAAGCCCAAAATACCCCCAAAATGCTATGAAAACAAGACTCTGATTTAAAATCACATCTCATAATGATAGAGGATTTTAAGAAGGACATAAATAATTCCCTTAAAGCAATAAAGGAGAACACAGGTAAACAGGCAGAAGACCTTAAAGAGGAAACACAAAAATCCCTTAAAGAATTACAGGAAAACATAACTGAAAAGGGCAAGGAATTGAACAAAACCATTCAGCATCTAAAAATGGAAATAGAAACAATACAGAAATCACAAAGGGAGACAATCCAGGAGATAGAGAACCAAGGAAAGAGATCAGGAGTCAAAGATGAAAGCATCACCAACAAAATACAAGAGACAGAAGAGAGAATCTCAGGTGCAGAAGATACCAGAGAAAACAATGACACAAAAGGCAAAGAAAATGAAAAATGCAAAAAGCTCCTAGCCCAAAACATACAGGAAACAATGAGAAGAACAAACCTAAAAAGAATAGGTACAGAAGAGAGTGAAAGGCAATTAAATGGCAAATGAATATCTTCAACAAAATTATAGAAGAAAACTTCCCTAAAATAAACAAAGAGATGCTCATAAACATACAAGAAGCCTACAGAACTCCAAATAGACTGGACCAGAACAGAAATTTCTTGTGTCACAATAATAGTCAAAACACCAAATGCACAAAATAAAGAATATTAAAAGCAGTAAGGGGAAAAGGTCAAGTAACATATAAAGGCAGACTTATCAAAATTACACCAGACTTCTCACCAGAGACCATGAAAGCAAAGACTATGATCCTGGACAGAGGTCATAGAGATCCTAAGAGACAACAAATGCCAGCCCAGGCTACTGTACCCAGCAAAACTCTGAATTATCACAGATGGAGAAAACAAGATATCCCATGACAAAACAAAATTTATACAATATCTTTCCACAAATCCAGCCCTACAGAAGATAATAGATGGAAAACCCCAACACAAGGAGGGAAACTACCCCCTAGAAAAAGCAATAAAGTAATCTTCTTTCAACAAACCCAAAAGAAGAGAACCATACAAATATAATTCCACCTCAAAACAAACAAACAAACAAACAAACAGGAAACAAAAATCACTATTCCTTAAAATCTCTTAACATCAATGAATTCATATTCCCCAATAAATGGACCCAGCATTTTGCTGCATAGAGGAAATGTACCTCAGTAACAAAGACAGACACTACCTCAGACTAAAGGGCTGGAAAACAATTTTCCAAGCAAATGGTCACAGGAAACAAGCTGGAGTAGCCATTCTACTTTCAACCAAACTTTATCAAAAAAGATAAAGAAAGATGCTTTATACACATCAAAGGAAAAATCTACCAAGAAGAACTGTCAATTCAGAACATCTATGTTCCAAATGCAAGGGCACCCACATCCATAAAAGAAACTTTACTAAAGCTCAAAACACATATTACACCTCACACAATAATAGTGGGAGACATCAACACCCCACTATCAGTAATGACAGATCATGGAAACAGAAACTAAACAGAGACACAATATATGAACCAAACTGATTTAACATGCCCAGTTTTCTGAGGAACCATGACACTGATTTCCAGAGTGGTTGTACCAGCTTGCAATCCCACCAGCAGGGAGCTAGAGAAAGGACCCAAGCAGCTGAAGGGGTTTGCAGTGCCATAGGAGAAATAACGATATGAGCCACTCAGTACTCCCAGAGCTCTCAGAGACAAAAACATCAACCAGATAGTACACATGGTGTTACACATGGCTACAGACACATCGGCAGCAGAGGACGGACTTGTTAGACACCAAATGGGGGAGAGGGCCCTAGTCCTGGAAAGACTCTATGCAGCAGTGTAGGGGAATACCAAGACAGGGAAGCAGGAGGGGGTTGATTAGAGAACAGGGGGAGGGGAAATGGCTTTTGGGACTTTGGCGGGGGGAACCAGGAAAGGGGAAATCATTTGAAATGTAAATAAGGAATATATCTAATAAAAAAAGAAATAAAATTAAATATCATCCTGAGTGGGGTAACCCAATCACAAAAGAACACTCATGGCATGCACTCACTGATAAGTGGATATTAGTCCAGAAGCTCGGAATACCCAAGACACAATTCACAGACCACATGAAGCTCAAAAAGAAGGAAGACCAAAGTGTGGATGCTTTGGTCCTTCTTAGACAGGGGAGCAAAATACCCATGGGAGGAGATATGGAGACCAAGTGTGGAGCAGAGACTGAAGGAAAGGCCATCCAGAGACTGCTCCACCTGGGGATCCATCCCATATGCAATTACCAAACCAGATGTGATTGTGGATGCTGGGAAGAGCTTGCTGATGCGAGCCTGATATAGCTGTCTCATGAGAGGCTCTGCCAGAGCCTGACAAATACAGAGGTGAATGCCTGCAGCCAACCATTAGACTGTGTGCAGGGTCTCCACTGGAGGAGTTGGAGAAGGGACTGAAGGCACTGGGGGGGGGGGGTTGCAGTCCCATGAACCAAACTGATTTAGCAGATATCAACTTGCCCTGGAATAACTGTATTACTTCCCTGTGGGCTATGAAGGTTATCTGTTCATTTGACTACCTAGATGTGTGTCCTTCTACTACCTCCCTACACACTGTGCTCCAAGAGAACGGCCATCATACCACCACAGTGTGTTTGTGATACACAGAATGTTCATCTGTTGAAAAACTCCCATAATCCCTCTAAGTTGCCAAAAATTATGTCCTTTGTAAATAACAGCACTTACTCAAGAGACTAAGAAGAATAAGCAGTTTATATAACTAAACTATTTGAGCATTTCCCATTACATTTTAAAATATCAAAATACTAATTTAAAAATATAAATTGGTCTTATTATGGACATAAGTGACCTGGCATTGGAATTGTAGTTATACTCAGAGTTTTTCTTCATAAACAGACTTGAAGTTAGACATAGTCAAGAAACACAGCTATCCAGGCATGGGGGCATATTTAATCCAAGCATTCTGGAGGTAGAAACAGGTGTAGCTCTATGAGTTTGAAACCAGCTTGAGTTCCAGGACAGCTGGGGCTTCATAGAGATACACTGTCTCCCCATCCCCCAAAAAAGGGAAGAAAGAAATCACAGCTAACATCTAATCATTTATAGAAGAACTCTAAGATCTGCCTTAGAACTACTTCTGAGCAACTGCCTACACTCATCAGAAGTTGAAGAAATAAGGAACAAGTAAGAAAGTAGGCCCTACTTGAAAATGATCCTACTGAGTTCATAGGGTTTAAAATACCATAATGAATATCAGGGGATTTCTGAGTCAATTTAAAATAAGAACTCAGTTACAGAAATATTTGAGGTCACTAAGTAACATCATAAGCCACAAGCCAAGAAAAACCAACCACTCTCATTACCTTATTTTGGAAAGAACTTCTTTTGATGCAATTTACGTAAATGTCAGTGTCTATACTTAAATAATCACTATGAGGGTGCTCCCCCCACCCAACTACCCTCTCCCACCCCACCGCTCCACCAAGCCCCTACACTGGGGCATCAAACCTCCATGGGACCAAGAGCCTCTCCTCCCATTATGATCTAGATAGTTTCATCCGAGAATTCTACCAAAGAGAGAGAGAAAATAACTAATACTAAATACATAAAGAAAAGAAAAGAACAAATGTCAATTTATGTTGTGGGGCCACATTACCCTAATACCTAAACTAGAAAAATAAAGTGCAAAAAGGAGAACTATAAACCATACCCCTGAGAACACAGAAAATTTAAGCAAGCATTTTCTCATAGAGTTAAGCAGTATTCAAATAATATACCATAGCCAAATAGAGTTTATTTCAGAAAAGCTAGACCAGTTCAGAATTTGAAAGATGATCACTAAAATCTACCAAAGTAAAGAGATAAGCAAGAAAAGGCATAGGATCACATCAACTGATGCCAAAAATAAATTTGTTAAAAATAAACATAAGGGCCGGGTGGTGATAGCGCACGCCTGTAATCCTAGCACTTGGGAGGCAGAGGTAGGCGGATTTCTGAGTTCAAGGCCAGCCTGGTCTACAGGGTGAATTCCAGGACAGCCAGGGCTATAGAGAGAAACCCTGTCTCGCATAAGGACCAGCAAGATGACTCAATGGATAAAGGCATTTCTTGCCAAGTCTGATGACCTGAGTTCCAGCCCCACGATACTGTCACCTCCACAATTACAATGGTATGTGTGCTCTGCCCTTAGATAAATAAAATGTAACTTTTAAAAATAAAAATAAACTAACTAAACATGAGATAGAAATTTACTCAATCTGATGATAAATTGCTACAACAATCTTACAAGCTACAGTGACACCCAATGATGGAAGGAAATGTGTCTCTCAATGTTAGGAGCTGGATGATAATGTCCACTAACGGTACTTTTATTAAACATAGACTGAAAGTCAACAAGGGCAATAATGCATGAAAAGAAAGCCAAAGGCACATTGATTGAAAAGAACGAAATAAAACTATTTCACTTTGCATAGGTATGCAAATAATCCAGAAAATTTCACTTATATAGAAAATCCTAAAGACTATACACACATACCAAACACCTTCAAGAACTACAAAAGGAATCAGCAAGGTGGCAGGATATAAATCTAATAAAACTAGCATAAGACTTTATGCTAAAAATGACAGAATACTAATATAAAGAAACCAAAGAAGGTTAAAAGAAATTAGGAAGCATACTATATTCAGAGATTGGAGGGTACAACATGATGAAGAGGCTAATGATCGCAGTTGATAATATGCAAAATACAATTCCTATGAAAAGCATGGCAAGATTTTTTTTTTAACTTTTCTTTTATTCAATTTTTTGGAGTCAGGTTCTCTGTATACCTCTTAGGCTAGCCTTGAATTCCTGCCTTGGCCTCCTAATTGTTGGAATTATAAACATGTCTAGCTACAGAAATACTTAAACTTTATAAACCTTTTTAAAACTTTATGAACTCTAACATTTATGTGAAATAAAACTAGAATATCTACAATTTTGAAAAAAAAAAAGAAGAGGACGAAGAGGAGGAGGACAATGACGAGGAGGACGGGGAGGACGGAGAGGATGAGGAGAAGGAAGAAGTAGTGGTGGAAGCAATCTGTCTCCTGGATGCCAAAGCATGCTGTGTAACTACAGCTATTATTTTTTGAAAATCAGACACATAAATCAATGAGCCACAACAAAATGTTGAGACCCCCAGGTACATGGACAACTTATTTCTGACAAATGAGCAAAAGTAATTCAAGTCTTTATTATGCCACAGTGGAACTGGATAGCCACAGACAAATGAGACAAAACCTTCCATCTCATACAAACATTAACCAAGAGCAGCTCACAGACTTAAATGTAAGGCATGAAACTAAAAGCATTTAAGGAAATAACAAAGAAGAAAGTTTCAAGACAGCTTGATGACTTTTTTAGGCATGACACCAAAAATATGATAAAAAAAAAAAAGATAGATTACTATTCCCCAACATTATGACTTCTGCTCTATGAAAAACTCTACCAAGACTTCAATACCAGCCACAAGAAAGTGCAAAAGGCTTACAGACCACGTCATCTTACAAAACACTAGTATCTAGAATTAAAAACATTTCAAAGCTCAAACAAAAACTATTACTCCAATTATAAAGCAAACTAAAGATTTGAACAGCTAGTCTAAAGATGTGAGATACGCGTGTGAAAAAACATTCAGTATTATCAGCCACAAATGATATGCAAATTAAAAACCAACATGAGATAGCACCACACGACTATTAGAACCACGAGAGAGCACTGGTGAGGATACCAGGAAATCAGAGCCTCGCATGCCAATAGTAGCAATTTAAATGGTACAGCCACTCAGGAAAACTGTTTGGCATTTTCTTAGAAACTTTCTCATTTATCATCTCATCTGTCAATTGTGCTCCAGAACCTGTATCTTAGATATATGAATGCCCAGACTGATTTAAAAAAATAAAACAAAATAAAAAAATAAAAAAATCCTTACCCAGAAATATTCACAGTTGCTTTATTTATAAAAATCGCAAACTAGAAACTAACCACATATCCTTCAAGGTGTGAACAGTTAAACAGACCCTGATACATTCATGTCATGAGTATTATCCAGAAATAAAAAGGAACAAACTTTGACATTTATAATGACCAACATGGATCTCAAAGGTATTATGTTAAATGAGAGAAAAAGTCAATCTCAAAAGATCATATATGCTATATGATGTGAGCTCTATAGTTATCAAAATGAGGAAATTATGGAGACAGAGAACAAATTAGAGGTTGCTGGAATTGGGGAATAGTAGGAAGTGAGTGTGACATAAAGAATGAAGCTAAGGATATCTTTATGTTGGAACAATGCTATCCCTTGAACACAGTGGTGCTTGCAAAAACCTAGATGCTATAAAATAGAATCAAACCATACACATAAACCTACTTCAGCTCCTGGTTATGATATGGTACAACTAACTATTTAAGATGGGACCACAGGAAACATGCATAATACATACCCTGGACTCTCAGCTCTATAATTATTTCAGAATAAAAAATTATGCTGCATAACTTCTACGCTCTGAAATATTCTGGCTCACATATGAAAAATACCCGAGAGATATTTCCTCACATTTAATAATTTAAAAAGAAATTCACATGACATTATCAATAAAGAAGAGTGAAACCAAATCGTTTCTAAAACACAAATAATAGCCAATTTTGATCACCCATGCCTCAAAGACTGATTTTTATTTCTCTGCATTTTCTATGGTTGATATGACAAAGTTATGTGGAGAAGGAATCAAAAAGTAAATAGTATTGAAGAAAGCAGAATAGAACTATTATAGGAACTATAGGTTTTCTGCTCAAACAGCATTGCTCACTTCTTACCAGCTCGTGGCCTATTCGAGCCATCATGTGCCTGTCAGAATTCAGCACTAGGTAGGACTGTCTTAATGGCCCACTTTTTGAAAAGTTTGAAAATGTTTGAAGTGAGGAAGTTCCAAAAGTCAACTTTCTACTCTCAGTGGAAAAATCATTCGGTTCTGTTTGTACCAATTGTTTTGGGGTTGAAAAATAAAGCAAAGGACTTACAATTTTCATCAGGCCATGAAAAGTCAGGGGACTGACAAGACAATTCCTGAGGAGCCTGGAATTCTTAGACAGTATAAGGAGCTACTTTAAATTACTCATCTAAAATCAAGCACAAATATTAGTATTTCCTAAATACATAAAAGCAAGTCTTATGAATGATACGAGAAATAAACTGTAATACACTTCAAAGTTTTCAGAAACTCCTAATAAGGTATATAGTATTAACATTTCAAAACTCCATGATAAATATAAATATGAGAAACTAAGAAAATTAGGAACTATTGTTTATTAGCTGTCTGATAACCAACACTTCTTGCTTGAGAAGTCTTTTGCCAAGCCCAGAGGGTTGTGCTCGCTGTGCTTTGTGTAGAGTTGGTCCTCCATATCTACAAGCTCTGAATCTGGAAATCCAATCAATCTAAGATTGAAAATATCCCCCCAAATTGCTTATGCACGGAGCATATAAACCTTTTCTCTTGTCATAATTCTCAACACAACACAGCACTACGGTTGTTTATGTAACATTGACATTGTAGGAAGTCTCAGGCTTTTTGAGACCATTTAACGTATTTGAGATGATGGGCATGGGTTCTGGACAAATACTACCGCACTTTTGTAAGAACCTTAAGCACCTGCAAAACTTATTATCCATAGGGAGTTCAGGAACAACATTTCAAACACCCAGTTATATATTTACTCATATACTATGATATATGTTCTATAGGTAAAGAAGGGATTAAGGAGGTTAGATCAAGGGGATGTGTCTCACCAGTACAGTACTTGCCTCGTGTGCTTGAAGCCTTGAGTTCTATCACTAGCATTAATAAAGTCAGACACCTTGCCTTTGTTCTTATTTACATGATGGTGAGTTATAGTTTTTTAATGCATCTTTGAAGTCTGTGTTTTCTATAATTCCTGGGAATAGCAAAAAAAAAAACCAAACAAACAAACAATGATAGTCCTGGAACCTATATATAATTTAGGGAGATGCTTTAAAATAGTCATATAAAATTAGACATAACTGTGAATGTTTCCTGAATACATAAGTGAATTTTTACAAATGGAATGAGAAATGAATTATAATAGACTTCACAGTTTTCAAAAACTCCTCAATATATTATATATAGTATTATAGCTATATATTATTATTCACAATAGATATTATTCATATAACAGTATTATTCATATAGCTATACAGTATTATTCAATATTTTCAAAAGCCCATGATGAATACAAATATCAGAGTGTCTGAGGAGATTACAAAATAGTTTATTACCTATCTAACAATTCTCTCTACAAGATGAGCACCCCTATTCCACAATCTGAAATCTGGCATAAAGTAACTTGCCAAGTGACTGAATACAAAGACTCTCGGGGTCATGCAGGGTCCACAGGGTCGATCGCCTGTCTTATCCTCGTGTTGCTACAAAGAACAAAGACAGTACCATCTGATGTCTTATGTTGAAAGCCACATAAGTATATTTTCTTTCTTCAGGTCTATATTCGCAAGGATGTTTCTTAATCCAACCCTCAGTATTAAAGCAAGGAAGATGAAATTCTAAACACTCCAAATGTTATGAGGAAAGCAACTTTTAGCACCACAACCCTTCTTATAGATGGATAGCATTGTGTACAAGCCATGGCAAGACTTCCTGGATTCCAATCCTGCCTCATCCTCTCAAGACCCTATGGCCTAGGGCATAGATGTATTATATCCACTATGGGGATGCTGTGAGAACCATCTTAATGTATGAACATGGAAATACAAATGACACCTGTAACACAACCATTACTGAGGATCATGACTGTCACCAAAAAGCCCCTGCCTTAATTTGCAAACTGAGACGCACTAGCCCCAAAATGATATAACTGGCAGTAGCCAAACCCAGGAACCCCTGCCCTTCACCGATCCCTTCTACCTCGGGTGGAAATGGCTGTTCTCTCAAATCCTGTTTTTCTCTTTGGAAGTGTCTAGGAGCTTCAACCATCTTTGGCAGAGGAGGGAAAACAAACTGAAGACCAACAGAGAAAGATATACCGCCACCTTGTGGCCTTTTAGAGAGTGACTCTTCAGGCATTTGCATGTCCCAAGGGCCTGGTTGATGGGTCATAGTCACCCTGTACAAACATGAAACTACAGCAGGTGGCCAGAGTACATCCAGCAACACAGAACGCAGAGGCAGAGTTAACACTTGGATGCGGAGGAACCTAGAAGTACTCTGCCATAAGGCTTCATTTCATGTTGAGGAAATCCGGAGTTCAAAGACGTGAGAGATCAGAGATCAGTCATTGTTGGGATGTGGGTCTCTGGACGCCTGTTTCAATCAGTGACTTTTTGACTATATGGTGCTGTAGATCACAGTATAGAAGTCAGACACCCTTTATAAAATAAAGTTCCTGAGTCAAGGAATGGGGACAGGTGCCTGTAATCCCAGTGCTTAGGAATTAGAGGCAGGAGGGTCATGAAAAAAAAAAAAAAGAAAAAGAAACTGGTCAACATTCTTCAGCCCTGTCAAAGCTACAGACACGCACGGAAGACGTCAGAAGGCTATGACAGATGAGGGTTACATAGAACATACTGTCTTTTTTTTTTTTTCCAGAAGCAAGGAGAGGCATGGCATACAAATTTCTAAGCAAGAAAAACTTAATTTCTGGCTAAGGAGGTTCTACTTCTGAGCCCAGCTTCCATCACAAAGAGACAGGAAACGTCACCAGGGCTACAGGTCTGTTCCTTTTTCCTGTAGCTTTAAGACTTTGAACTCTTCCAGAAAGTCACTGCCCTGGCCAGAGCCAGCTCATCCTAATTTCCTGTGTGTGCTGACTATTTTAATTTTTTCTTTTTTTAGAATTTAATGATATTTTGTTTATGTCCTGGAAAATCTCCATACTCCAAATTTTAATTTAAAAAAAAATACACTCCCAAACACACACATTGCTTAAGCCAAAAGAATGAAACCCTTTCACCAGTACAGCCTGCATGGCACACTGAACGTTCTCAAGGGCAGTGACAACTGACACTCTCAGACATGAGCTTGATTTGGTTATAAACTGACCTTATATTGAGCCATGACAGCATGGGTGTTGTGCCTCCGCCAATGACCCACACAGTGAAGAAGACAATGAGCAGCGTGGTTGTGAACATCATCTGGCGGGCATAGGAAGCCGTGTCCCGGATGGCCAGTGCAAACGCCATCGCTCCTCTCAGGCCTGTGGGGACAGAACAGGAAGCTCTTTCTGGTGATGTGCAGACATGGCAACAACTCCCCAAAATTCATTGTCACATGCGGGGGTAAAAACTCTAGCCACATGCTTCGGGAGCCAGGATGTCTAACCCAGGGAGAATCCCCTTGGAAGTATAGGGTCTTCATCATAGCTGGCTTTCACAGAATTCCCAGTATGAGAAAAAAAGCACCATTTTGTACAGCACATTCTAGAACATTATCTACTATTACTATTTAAATGGTTCTCTTGAAAGTGAGATGAAAGAAACGTGCATAATAAGAAGCTCTCTAAGTCTTCTATCCAAATACCACCCAGTCAACAGAAATACTGGCTGAGTATGAATATGTCAAATGCACACTTGTGGACAACAGGGTGGTATTTTTTTTTTTTTTAGCAAAAGAGAGGGTACCTCACCGAATAGTAAAAAGACAGGTTGACCTGTAGCAGGGTTTTGGAGACAGGGTCTTATATAGCACAGGCTGACCTCAAATTCAATATTTACCTAAGCATGTTTGAACTCCTGATCCTTTTCCCTCCCCCTTCCTAGTCTGTGATTACAGATACGTGCTACCAAGCCCAGTTGATTATATTTTAATCATATCACTGTTTGCTAAATAAAATTTATTACACATACACACACACACAGACACACACACAGACACACACACACACACACACACACACACACACGTATATGTGTTTACCTGAAAACATCATCATGTGTTGAAAATTCCAGCCAATCTTATGCCTCCTGCCCAAGTTGAGGAAGAAGGAGAGCGGGTAGATATGTGCAGCTCTGCCCAGGAAGATGGCGACCTGACCACCAGGTGAGGTTAAGGAGCCTACACGTTTCCAGAACACTCTGATTGACCATCACATTTTAGCAGCTGCTCAAAGAAACCAGAATACCTTGATTCCACCTGCAACAATCTCTCAGTAACACGGTGGGAGTCAGTTGGTTAACTTTTCCACTTCTTTGTTCATTAATTTCAAGCTTATAAACGCATTGCAACTTTTGAACTTAACCGAACTGGTATTGGCAGATTCCTCCGTTCTTTTTTTTTTTTAAAAAAAAAAAAAAAAGCCCAGAAATAATCTAAAGTATGATAGCAGGAGCACAGACTACACAAAGCACACACTATGTCGCGCTCTATTTGAAAGAGAATGACAAAAAAGAAAAGTGAGCCTAGATCCGAACTGTAGAAAGTTTTCTGGGAAAGAGGCAGCAAGCTTCATTTGCAAGCAAACGTCAGGGAGTTCAAGGCTCAGGGAGCACGGGAAAATTAGAAGTGAAGAAACCGAGTATTCTTTCCATAAAGAGACATTCACCCACACAAATGAACGCAGAGAGAGTTCCCGGCCTTGTACCCTTCCTGCCCCATGGGAGTGTAAAATGTAAGAAAGGATGAATAAGAAAAAGGAGTTCTACTGTGAAAAGCAAAGAATTCGGGGAAACCAGTCATCTTTTCCTTGCCAAGTTTAAACAGCACCCAACAGAGAGAGCTGCACAATTCCCTGGTCAGAGAAGGAAACTCAGACAGGAGCCAGCAAACAGAGAGCTTCCGTCCAGCAACGCACCAGCTGCAGGAGCCACAGCTGTTTCAGACACAAGCCAGGGACAAACTATCTTCTACTTCCTTCAGGGTAAAGTGTAAAGTGTTTTTCTGCCGATTTTATTTTTTCTTTCTCCTTTCCTTGTTTAAGTTTGTTTTTTTAACAAAAGGAAATGGGTAGTGCTTGTAAAGCACATTCTATCTCAGAGGTGAAGGGAAAAATCCTCAAGTGGTCAGAAGCCTCTTTGGATTCCCAGAGGATGTAGCTCACCCAGCCAACAGGCCCTGATCTGTAAACAAGGCCCTCCTCCCACTATCTCTTCCAGGATGCTGTGCAGGAAATACAAATCAGAGCAGCGCGCCAAGTCTTAGTGAAGAAAAACCAATCCCACAGCAATGAAGCTGTTTTTTAGTGAATGTGTGAAGCCACTCAGTAAGATCCTAGCTAGGATTCTGGCACTGTCACTATCTAGCAGCTACGGAGGGCAGGCCTATACTCTTGCACATGAAAGCAAATTCCCAAAGGAGAAAAACATTCCTTCTAGAAGACTTCAGGATTCCCATGGGGCCTTGAAAAGGCTAAATAAATAAAAATTAAAAACTCAATAGGAACCAATCTTAAAAATCCAGCCCCAGAAAAGTTCCTTCAGTGACAATAGCACAATAATATCTAAGACCAAGCGAGCAACGCCCTGAGCTGCTGAGCCTGCAGGGCACGCACGACCCTCCTCTCTAAGCCAAGCACCCAAAGCGGCCCGCTTCCCAAACACTACATTCCCAAGGGTTTCAAGTCAAAGAACTAGGTGTTTTATTTTATCTTTTCTTCTCCTTTCTCCTCTTTCTTATTCCTTCCTCCTCCCCTCCAATCATATCAGTTTTTTTTTTAATCTGTTCTTTTTTCCTCATCTGTTTCTTCTTCCAAACCTCTCTTCCTGTTTTAGAAAAACAAAGGAGTCTCTCCCAGCACGTTCTAAGGAGCACGGCAGCCTAGCTAAAAGCATGGCCACTGTCTACACACACACACACACACACACACACACACACACACACACACACTGGCAGTGCGGGGTAGGGCTACCCAAACTAGAATCTACAGCTGAGAGGAAGAAGAGCGGAACCTTCTAGTCACTAGAATCAGGGAAGTGACTATGACAGTTGACATGACAATAGCGTATCAACAATCATTCGGGGGACTGACATGGTTATTGACTTTTGGATCTAATCAGGACAGAGCTCTACAAAACAAATGACTGCCCATCAAACACTAGCTTAGAACAGAAAATGCCAGGAAAAAAAAAACAGTCCTTGAAATCAAATAAATTCAGCTTTAGGTAGCTACCCACCCCCACCCCACTGCCACCGCCACCGCCACCGCCACCGCCACCGCCACCGCCACCGCCACTGCCACCGCCACCCCCTACCCCACTGCAAATACTCTGAACTAGAATGGACCCAGTTACCCATTCAAACTGAGTCAGTAATCCTCTTAGTGGCTGCACACCTTTCCCAGCAGAGGTCATGTCCGTCTACGATGTGGAATAGGAAAAGGATACAAAAGCGCCAATGATGAAAATGGGGCTGAAAACGTGCTTCTGGAAGGTGAAGAGAGCCAGGCCCATGTAGGAGAAGATGAAGTTCTCTGCCAGGAAGTGTAACACCTCAAAGAGCTGCATGAGGGCGGAAAAGGGAGGCTGTGAACACCGCATTCCCGCCTGCGCTCCTGTGCGGCTGCCATGGCAGCCCAGCAGGCTCAAGGACCACCCTTACCTGCTTGCTTCGACTTCGAGACTCTACTGACAGGTTGTTATATGTGTAATGAGCTTGTGTGATCCCACAGAAGAGGACAGCTACAACACCTGTCAAAAAGAGGTTCTAAAAGTCAGTGGGAAAGAAGAGACAAGGAAAAAAAAATCTTCTGACATGAAAATTCATAGCATGTGAGCCTTGCATAACTCCAATCCTCATTCCCTCCCTCCCTTCCTTCCTGTCTCCTTTCATCTGTCCCTCCCTCTCTTCCTCTCTCCCTCCCACTCTTCCAGGCCCTGCTGCAGCCCAGCAGTGAACCTACCTGTAAACCCACAGGCTTCAGCCAGGAGAAAGGTGCTCCAGGACATCAGGAAGAAAAGTGCTGTCTCCAGCAGGGGGAAGCATTGCAGCTTTGTAAATTTGGTCACGTCAGCACCAGGTTAAGGACAGCAGCTCTGGGCAGGGGCAGCAGGGACACTTGAGATCCCTATTGTTTTAGACTGAGAGCCCCCTCTCTGAGGGCCAGCCATTCCCTATACCTCCTTGGGGGTGGGGTCTTATCTCTTATTTTAAATGTTACAATGTTGGGCCGGGCGTGGTGGCGCAGGCCTGTAATCCCCGCACTTGGGAGGCAGAGGCAGGCAGATTTCTGAGTTCGAGGCCAGCCTGGTCTACAGAGTGAGTTCCAGGACAGCCAGGACTACACAGAGAAACCCTGTCTCGAAAAACCAAAAAAAAAAAAAAAATGTTACAATGTTGGGATGGAACTTAAGAGCCCAGAGCATGCTATGCTACGACTCCATCACTGGGCCACACATACCTGACCAAGTATTTATTTATTTATTTATTTATTTATTTATTCATTCATTCATTCATTCATTCATTCATTCGCTTGTTTGTTTGTTTCCTTCCTTCCTTTCTTTTTGAGACAAGGTTTCTCCGTGTAGCCTTGGCTGGCCTGGAACTCACTGTGCGTATCTGGTTGGCCTTAAACTCACAGAGATCCACTGGCCTCTACCTCCCAAGTGCTAGGATTAAAGGTGACACAACCACACCCGGCTCAATTTTGAAGTAACATAAATTAAAAGATGGGCTTTCCAGATACTGTAGCTGAATTGTAAGCACTTGCCCATCACGTTAGAGGTCCTATATTTGACCACTCCTCCACCATACAAATTAAAGAATCCAGTAGAATACAGATTCCCAGGACCACAGCCAGAGTGCAGAGTTCCTGTTGAATTGGCACACAGGGTCTGTCTGAGATGAGGAATAGCATTTTGAAAACAGGTAACAGGAATGGCTAGGCTAAACAGTGAATGCATTTAATAGTGTGAAATAGTTCCCGTGTGTGTGTGTGTGTGTGTGTGTGTGTGTGTGTGTGTGTGATACACACGTGCTTGCTAAGCAAGCATGGAAAGGTCAGAGGCTATCTTGTAGGAAGTAGTTTTCTTTCACCACATAGACTCCAGGCATCAAGCTCATGTCATTAGGCCTGGTGGCAAAGGCCCACAGCTATTGCGCCATCTTGCTGGCTTAACTCCTGTACTTAACTTTAAATTATGTACTGAGGAAATTTTTATTATATATTATGTTTTTAATATAAAATAGGAATTCACAGAAATAGAATTGTGTACGCTTAATGGATGGTTGTATAGTATATTAATTATTATGATGCTATGAATAAATATCTTGCTACAGGTTTCACTTGACACCTTAGTTCTCATAGAGCTGGGAAGGCCTCAGGCAGGCCTGGAAAGGCAGGCTCTTGAGGCTCTGACCCCCGTGGATCATTAAGGCCTGCTCCATGTATGGGACAAAAGAGAAGAAATCTGTCACTTCTGGGACAACCGTGAGGGGCTGGCGTCTACTTTCAAGAGCAACAGGGATCTTCTTCCTCCTACTGCCATTCAGTACACCATCCACAGAGCCACCAATCTGAGATTCGGATCTGAAAGCAGGAACTGAGAACTTTCTCTTTGCAAACCTAATATGTATGTGTAAAAGCAAGTCACAAATAAGTTCACCGAGCAATTAAACCCTCCATCCCAGGGCTTTTAAACAAAGCTATCTCAATTTGTGCTACTGGCACAGGAACTACTGGCTGCTTGTGGTTTCTCAACACTTAAAATGTAGTTAGGGAGGCGTAGCTGAGATTTTACAAAGAGCAAAAGACACATATCTTAAAGACTAGAACAAAAACCAAATAATTAAAATTTCACTAATAATTTTCCCGCATTACCTATACTGGCTGCATGTAAAATGGATGTCTGATGTATCACACTCATTAGTAACGCCAATCAGCGAGGGTTTTGTGATGGAGGACTCAGCACACATGTAAAGGAACTGCCAGCTCGGTCCATGTTTTTCTCTTTTTGTTTGCTTGTTTGAAACTAAATATTATACCATCTCTCTCTTTTTTTTTTTTTTTTGCAATGAACTACACAGTAGGAAGTCTAGTAATTCCCACCCATGGCTCCAGGCTAGTTATGGCTACTTGAAGAGCAGAATAAATAGCACCAAGGCTAAAGTGCTGTGCAACCAGTGGCCACTGATTCCAAGCCTCCTCCGGCTGCCTCAGTCTCTCCAGCCCCTATGACTGGTGTCCCAACTGCATTATAAGTGAGGGGGAGAAGCAGCAGAGGGAAGGCCAAAGTAGAGAGCTAAAGTCCCCATCTTTAAATTTTTATTTGGTATATTATATGTTTCATTGATTGTATTTTCCTTCCTTCCTCACACTCTCTTTGGACAGAATTTATTTTACTTATCCTTTAACAATTTCACAAATGTTAACAATGCCCTTTGATCATATGCACCCCAATCCCCTCCCCCCCCCATTTCACCACCTCTTTTTTTTTTTTATAACTCATAGAGTCCAATTTCCCAGAGTGTTTCTCAGATTCTTATTTAGGGGCTCATTCACTGTGCATGACTGACCGACCTTAGGTAGTACCACATCTCAACAGGATGATCAATCTAAGATTCTGATCTGAAAGCAGGAAATGAGAACTTTCTTTTTTGCAAACCTAATATATATGTGTAGCAAGACAGGGGCCAAAACATTTTTTTAAAAGGATATTAGAGCAGTAACAACACCGGTTACAGCTCCCATGGTAAACGAGCCACTAAATATACCTAGGAAAATGCCAACTGACTTAAAAAAGGCAGCCGCATCAAACGCGTGAGTGTTTAGTCCTGCTGGTTGATAGGCAACAATAGACCTGTAGGAGAGAGAGAGAGAGAGAGAGAGAGAGAGAGAGAGAGAGAGAGAGAGAGAGAGAGAGAATTTTTAAGACCACACACTGATTTTACACCATGGTACACTGAGCAAGCCCCACCCTCCTTCACTATTTTAGTTTCCACAGTTCTAGTTACTTGAGGCCACTCCAGTCTAAGAATATCAAGTAGGAAATTCCAGAAATAAACTCTTTATGAGTTCTAAATTGTATACTCTTCTCAATAGCATAATGAAACCTCAAACCATCTGGCTGAATCTGCCCATGACATGAATCATTACTTTGTCTAAGATAGCCGCACATGACTATTAGTCCCTTAGAAACAATGCATTGAGGTTATCAGAGTGCAGCACTCATGTTCAAACAACCTTTATTTTACTTGATAATGTTTCCAAGGAGAAAGAGTAGTGTTGCTGAAATTTTGGATCTGCCAAAGAGAAGCCATAAAGGTTTACATATAAGTGAAAAGATGAAAATACAATTAAGCCTAACTTTTAACAATTAAAACACATTCTAATGGTTCTACTGTATTATTAGCTATTGTTAACTTCCCACTTGTCTAATTTATGCGCTGGAGCTTATCATAGGTATATATTTGTTTGTACATATGTATGTACGCATGTATATATGGGAACATCATAAACAGGCTTCAGTATCATCCATGAGTTCAAGCATTCACTAGCAGTCTTAAACTATATCCTGGGAGGATAAAGAGGCTCACAGTAACTGAAAATATCAATAAACATATAGCCTGCCAAGCACTGAGCAGAGAAAATACATTTAATGTAAGCTGCAGCCAGCATGCTCTGCTGAATCCTGTCAGCATCCTGAATGCTGCTGCTGAGGGACAGAGCCAGAACCATGAGCCCGCCCGCCTCCCCCTCCAATCCCTCAGAAGGAGTTACTCACGAGGACAGCACGATGGCAACTGCATCGTTCAGGACACTCTCTCCAAACAGAAGAGCGTAAAGATCCACATCTGCGTGCAGTTCATTGAAGATTGCCAGCACGGTCACTGAAATGTAGGCCCAAAGCACAGAAATTAGTTTCAGTTTCCGCTCGTAAGCCACTGGTTCCAGATTTGTAGAGGCTACTTTATGTATTAAGTGGGACAAGGTGACTTGGTAGCCAGAAAAAGGAGTCAAAGACAGACGGTTTGTCTGATGGGAGGGAAAATGGTAGATAGACCTAGCTGAGGTGTGGTGTGGTCACTGAGTCTGATGATCCCTGCGCGTGAGTACACGGCTGCCGCCCCGCTCCCTCCATACATGGAAAATACCTTACATAGAACCACACATAGAAAATACCTTATATAGAACCAGAGAAAGCACTTATATAATTTGTCTCTTTTTGTGGGTTTGGCAAATGTTTAAAGACAGAAATCCTACTTTTTTGACCCCTATGTTCCCAAAACCCAGCACCAAGTCAGGGATCAGAGAAGACTGCGATCAAGGCTTTGACCGTGCAAATTAGCTGGAATTATACTTGTTACAGGATAAAGAACTAAGAAAGGGTCTCCTATATAGCCCAGGCTGGCCTGGGACTCACAATCCTCCTGCCTCACTGCTTTGATTGTTGGGATTTCCAGATATGAATCACCAGGCCCAGTCCATAATTACACTTCTCTCAGTTTTTATATTTCTGAAGCTTTTAAGAATCAACTATTCTCTAGATCAGGAGTTCTCCAACTTTTAACCTCTAAACTCCTTTACATTCTAAAACCTATTATCTCAATGGTGATGTTTATTTTATTGACAAAAGCAGAAAAATAAGTATTTGTGCATTTAAAATAAAAATGACAAGCCGGGCGGTGGTGGCACACACCTGTAATCCCAGCACTTGGGAGGCAGAGGCAGGCGGATTTCTGAGTTCGAGGCCACCCTGGTCTACAGAGTGAGTTCCAGGACAGCCAGGGCTACACAGAGAAACCCTGTCTCGAAAAACCAAAAAAAATTGACATTTTATGTACTAACATGAAATATTTTAATAAAAATAACTTTATAAAATAAAAACCTGAAAAGAAGGCATTGTTCTACATTTTTATAAATCCCTTCAAACTCTTAGATTAACAAAAGGCAGATGCTTCTCCCAGTTGTATCTATATCTAAGGAACAGATAATATCATGTTCTTGGCCAGCCTCTAGAAAACCCCACTGTACACATGGGAAAGAAGGGAGATAAAGGGACAAATAATATATTTATGTTATTATGAAATCACTTTTGACCTGATGGGCCAGTGAAAGAGTTCTTGGCTCCCCCAAGCACTCCCAGAGCATACACACTGTGACTTACTGCTAGAGAATGATTTTTCAACTTTAGTTTTACTGCTACTTGGGATCAGATAATGGCTTTCCTGTAGGAGCAGATCTGTGTACCTCAAGACAGTTACTCATATCTCTGGCCTCCATCTGCAGGATAGGATAGAGAAGGCCAGACACAAGCATCCAGCTTACCCCCACAAGGAAATGAAGGTACTACTGAAACTCAAAGGGGTAGAGTAGAAACATGAAGGTCCTAGATGCCCAGCTGGGACAGAAGTCGTGGTACCAGGACACTGGTAAGATTCAAGATAAACATCTATTTTTATTTAAGCCAGTATCAGGCAGGTTTTTCTAGTATATGTAGCCAAAAAAAAAAAAAACACCACTACTTATAGAATTAGAACACCAAACCAAATGTTTAGTTTAGTAAACGTAAGCAAGTCAATTTTCTTACCAACAACCAATTTAAGAATTTGCCAGCCCCCTTCATTCAAAATAACCACTGTGAGAATTTTATAGGGACCTTTTTTTCCTTTCTGTATAGTTAAGTCACCCAAATACATATCCTCTGACACTATCATTTTATCCTGCACATTTTAAAGAAAATGGACTTAAAAAAAAAATCTTCGTCATCCTACCAGGCTTCCCCTCCACCCCCTTCTATGAACTCTTTTCTAAGGGGCCTCATGATTTAGTTCTCTGGTGTGTAACAACTTTCCAGGCCTGGGACAAATCAGTTCTTTCATAATGCGTATCAATCTTGTTTTTAATTTGCTTGTTTGCTTGTTTTTGTCTCCTGAGACAGTGTTTTGGTTTTTTCTAATTGTTGTTTTGTTTTGTTTTGTTTTTGTAAACAATGGCTGTCCTGGAACTCTGTAGACAGGGCTGGCCTCAAACTCACAGCTGATCTGCCTGCCTCTGCCTCCTGAGTGCTGGGATTAAAGGTGTGTGTCACTACTATCTCACCTGTGTAAACCTAGCTAACCTTGAACTCACAGAAATCCACCTGCCCAAGGAGCTGAAGGGGTTTGCGGCCCCATAGGAGGAACAACAATAAAAACCACCCAGTACTCCCAGAGCTCCCAGGGACTAAACCACCAACCAAAAAGTACACATGGAGGGACCCGTGGCTCCAGATGCATATGCAGCAGTGGATGGCCTTGTCAGACATCAATGAGAGGAGAGGCCCTTGGTCCTGAGAAGGCTCAATGCCCCAGTATAGGGGAATACCAGGACAGGGACGTGGGATGGGGGTTTGTAAACACGGGGTAGGGGGATGGGATGGGAGTTTTCGGAGGGGTAACAAGTAAAGGGGATAACATTTGAAATGTAAATAAAGCAAATATCTAATGAAAGAAAAAGAAAAAAATAAAGTTGAAAAGAGAACAAATAGGCTCATGTATTTCAATACTTCTTAGCCAGCTAGTGGTGCTGTTGGGGGGATTATGGCACCCTTAGGAGGTGGACTCTTGCTGGAGGAAGTATGCCACTGAGGGCAGCCAGCTGTGAGTACTTACAGGCTTGTCTCATTCCCATTGTCCGCCTCTCCCTCCCCCCCCCCGCCCACTTCCCGCGCATAAATAAAACTGTGAAAGAAAATGCGATTATCCAGCTTCCTTCTTCTGCTACAATGTGCATTCCCCACTCTCAATGGACACTAATAGTCTATAATCATACACTAAAATAAATGCTGTCTACCTTATATTACCTTTGGCCATGGAATTTTATCACAGCAACTATAAACAACAATAAATCTGTTTGTACCTGGAACTGTTAAATTTATCAACTTCCTCAATACTTTCTGAGATCCGCTGACTTGTCTATCCCATCCCAACTTGAATTCAGTCTGTCCCTCTTCTTTTAATACCCTGTCAATCAAAGTCAACAGTCCTACCAGTTCATCTTTGAGAGATGAGACAATCCTTCCACTGATATTTTCTGGACATTTCTTCTTTTAAAAAAATATTATTAGTTGGATGTAGTGTTGCATGCCTTTAATCCTAGCACTTGAGAGGCAGAGGAGGGTGGACTTCTGGGTTAAAGATCAACATGGTCTACATAACATTTGAACATTGAAAGTCCCTCTCAGTTTTAAATATTACTGTAGTGACAATTCTGGAATACTGGTTTCTTTTTAAAAATACAGAAATATTACAAGTTTTCATCTTAATCCCAGGTGTAGGAATATGGGGCTGCTTCAGACTGACTACAGCAGCTGACTGTGCTTTGCCTCGTGCTCTAGCAGAGGCGTGCATAGTTTTGTCAGCTGCAGGTGGTGTCTGGGATTGTGTGGCATTAGGAATTCTGAAACTTTTCAGAGAGTATATAAATGCTAGACCCCCAAGAGGCAAGGCTGGTGGTTGTTCACGGGGGTTGGTTGCAGTTTGTTAGTTGTGCTCAGAAAAGAAAGAAGAATTCGATTCTGAGATAAATTTCTCTCTTTTCTCTCTCCTTCTCTATCTAAAGATAGGGGTGAAACTGGGAGGATAGGAGGTGGGATAAAAGAACCCACAAAGTAGCAAAGACCATCCGCAGGCAAAGAAGAAACAAAAGAAAGAAATTAGATTCAGATTCTCTCCCTCCCTCTGTCTCCCTTTCCCTCCTCTCTGTGTCTGTGTGTCTCTCTGTGTGTGTTTCTCTCTCCCTCCTGCTCCTTCCCCCACACTCTCTCTCTTCTTCCTCCTCCTCTATCCCTCTTTCCCTCCTAACTAGAGGGAAACTGTGGGAGGGGTAGATAAAGGGTGGGAAATAGAAGAATCCACAAAGCAGCAAAGTTCAGCAACATGTCACCTTATAAGCTAACAACATTTATTCCCAGTGGGGACCCTTACTTTAGTGTGCAAATAGTGGTGGGAAATTTCTGCATTTCATAGCAGTCAAAATGATCTGCACCCCTCTTTTCCTCTGCAGAGTTGCTTTCTTGTATCCAAGCTTCACTGTTCCTGCTGGAATATTATTATTTACTTTATGGGTATTTCCCCCTTTTACTTTTTTCTTTTTGTAAATCTATTTTTATTAGATATTTGCTTTATTTACATTTCAAATGTGATCCCTTTTCCTCATTTCCCCTCCCAAAAAACCCTATGCCATCCTCCCTCCCCCTGATCACCAACCCCTGCTCCTACTTTCCTGTCCTGGTATTCCCCTACACTGGGGCATCTAGCCTTCACAGGACCAAGGGCCTCTCCTCTCATTGATGTCTGACAAGGCCATCCCCTGCTACATATGTAGCTGGAGCCATGGGTCCCTCCATGTGTACTCTTTGGTTAGTGGTTTTGTCCCTGGGAGCTCTGGGGGTCTGGTTGGTTCATATTGTTGTTCCTCCTATGGGGCCGCAAACCCCTTCAGCTCCTTGAGTCCTTTCTCTAGCTCCTCCACTGGGGACCCTATGTTCAGTCCATTGGTTGGCTGTCAGCCATGGGTATTTTGTTCCCCCTTCTAAGAAGGACCAAAGTATCCACACTTTGTTCTTCCTTCATCTTGAGCTTCATTTGGTCTATGAATTGTATCTTGGGTATTCAGAGATTTAAGGCTAATATCCACTTATCAGTGAGTGCATACCTTGCGTGTTCTTTTGTGATTGGGTTACCTCACTCAGGATATTTTCCAGTTCCATCCATTTGCCTAAGATTTTCATGAGTTCATTGTTTTTAATAGCTGAGTAGTATTCCATTGTGTATATATACCACATTTTCCGTTTTCCCCTTTTCTATCTTGCTTTCTCTATTCTTGTTAGGAACTAAAGAACATTCAAAGTGACATTCCTCCTAACATGCTTTCCTTTTCAAAAATTTTATCATTTACAGCCGGGCAGTGGTGGGGCACACCTTTAATCCCAGCACTTGGGAGGCAGAGGCGGGCGGATTTCTGAGTTCGAGGCCAGCCTGGTCTACAGAGTGAGTTCCAGGACAGCCAGGGCTACACAGAGAAACCCTGTCTCGAAAAACCAAAAAAAAAAAAATTATCATTTACAAAAAATAAACAATTTGGATTTGAAGGGTGTCCTATGTATCATGAGAAGGATTAAGAATAGGGTACACGCCTGCTAGTGAGCCTTCTGGAAGGACATGTTCTTACAACACTCATGCTATCTCAAGACATAAAGACAACTTCTATTCAGCCTGATTTAAGAGGTTATACAACCTAGAAATCTTTAGGGATAGGAATTTTTTTTGGAAGAGCTGCCAGTGCTCTTTTTTTTTTTCTTTCTTTCTTTTTCTTTTTGTTTTTTCGAGACAGGGTCTCTCTATGTAGTCCTGGCTGTCCTGGAACTCACTCTAGACCAGGCTGGCCTCGGACTCAGAAATCACCTGCCTCTGCCTCCCAAGTCCTAGGATTACAGACATGTGCCACCACACCCAGCTGGGGATAGGAATTTTTAAAATGTTGAATTCTATATAATTTATTACATGAATTATATTTATGGTTCTTTGTGAAAAACTTTGATCCTAGTAGTTTACCATAATATAAGAATTGTCTTTTTTTGTTCTTCCCATGGCTGTAGCTCAACATGGCACCACAGAAAGACAAGAAACCTAAGAAGTCAACCTGGAGGTTTCATTTGGACCTTACTCATCCAGTAGAAGATGGAATTTTTGATTCTGGAAATTTTGAACAGTTTCTACGGGAGAAGGTTAAAGTCAATGGGAAAACTGGAAACCTTGGCAATGTTGTTCACATTGAGCGCCTGAAGAACAAGATCACAGTTGTTTCTGAGAAACAGTTCTCCAAAAGGTATTTGAAATATCTTACCAAGAAATACCTTAAGAAGAACAATCTCCGTGATTGGCTTCGTGTGGTCGCATCTGACAAGGAGACTTACGAACTTCATTATTTCCAGATTAGTCAAGATGAAGACGGTTCAGAGTCTGAGGACTAATTGGCCTTTGCTTTTAATAAAATGGAAGTATACTAAAGAAACCTAAAATCGGACTTCATGAGCAAATAAAAGTCATTATACTCTTTAAAAAAAAAAAGAAAAACAGAATTGTCTTTTAAAAAAAAAATTCAGGGCATCAAAGATTGCTATCCTACAGTTAAAACTCTGACCCATAATTGTTCCTGTCTGAAAGAACTACAGGGACAAAAATGGAGAGGAGCCTGAGAAAAAGAAGTTCCAGTGACAGGCCTAAAGTGGGATCCAGCTCAAGGGGAGGTCCCAAGGCCTGACACTATTACTGAGGATATGGAGTGCTCACAAAAAGGAACCTAGCATGACTGCACTCCAGAAGACCCAGCAAGCAGCTGAAAGAGACACATGCAGATATTTGCTCCCAACCAATGTACAACCAATGTCTGCTGCCCCCTGTGGCTGAATTAGGGAAAGGCTGGAAGAAGCTGAGGAGAAGGGCAACCCTGTAGGAGGACCAGCAGTCTCAACTAACCTGGACCCCTGGGATCTCTCAGACTCTGAACCACTAACCAGGCAGCATACACCAGCTGATATGAGGCCCCCAACACACATGCAGCAGAGGACTGCTGAGTCTGGACTCAGTCAGAGAAGATGCACCTAACCCTCAGGAGAGTGGAGGGCCCAGGGAGTGGGGAGGTCTGATGAGGTGGCAGAGTGAGATGGGCGTGGGGGGAGGTATAAATGTGGGACAGTCAGAGGGTAGACCAGGAGGGGGAGAAAATCTGGATTTTAAGAAAAGATTACATAAAATTTTTTAAAATGCAGTTCTTGAAGAAAAATTAACAATGATAATCACAAACGCTGATGCCTTACCACAGAGCAGATACCATTTTGCAATTTAAATCGGTTCTTATAAAACCCTATGAGGAGGCTACTGTTACTATTTCTCTCATTAAGGATAAGAAAACAGACTCTACACGATACATGAGCTGCTCTGTACTTTTAGTATTGAAATCCCCCAAGTCTCAGTGATTAGTACAAAGGAAATTTCATTCCTTAGTTATATCATATGCCCACTGTGGACTACCATGGGTATGGCTCTGTCCACACAGCTACATGCGGACTTAGGGACTCACAACTGATGGAAGCAAATAAAAATAAACAGTGCACAGGCTTGGCAGTCTGGGAGCAAGAGACCCAGGTCATCAGACACTATCAGTCAAGGGGTTTGGGAAGAAACAGCAAGCTAAAAAGGGTTTTATAAGGAAGTTTTTTATAAAAATATTGGCAAGAGTACAGGGAAACTAGAACGGAGAACAGTACTTGTGGCTGAAAAACAGGGAACTTTCATCCACAGGCCTGAAGGCTTCAGGGAAAGGAGCAGTTACCAGACCTTAGAGCAGTTATCAGGAACTAGGCCATCTGATAGGAGGTGTAACTTCTGATGAAGTGGTACAACTGGTCTACAGGATTCCTATATCTCCAACCCCATTCCAGAGGCATTCTCTATAAACGAATCCAATGGGAAAGCAGACAGCAAAGGAACCTATCTAAGTCAGACTTCTGGAGCCAAGAAAGAGGAAAGGGTGACAGGTAAATGTGATGGGGCAAGCAGAAAGTGTGCAACAGTCGACTTGAAGAATTCAACAAACAGCAAAGTCCAAAGATTTGGTAGGGTGGTTACTTTTCTCATACCCGTGACCTGAAAAGCAAAACTTAAAGAAGGAAGGGTTTATTTTGGCTCATGGTTTGATGGGATAGAGTACATCGTTACTGTGAAGGAATGGTACCAAGAGCATGAGATGGCTGTATCGTGTCCACACTTAGAAAGAAAGGTGAGATAAATGCTGATATTCAGCTGACTTTGCCTGTTTGCCCTGACTAATCAGTCAAGAACTCTAGCCAATGGAATAGTAGCACCGACATTCAGAGCATGTCTTAACCCTCTCCATTAATGCCCTCATAGGCATACACAAAAATTCCTTACTAATGCCCTAGTGTTTCTTAAACCAGTCAAATGAACAGTTAAAAGTAATCATCACATTTAACAAAGTGATGGATTATATGCTATAAGTTCAAAAGCTTTTCTGACTTTAGAACATGGCTTGCCTAAATACTATAATTAACAGGAAAAACAATACATAGTTGATTGCCCATTATTAGAATTGAAAGCATATCTAATAACAATAACAACAGATAGTTACATAGAACTGACATGACTCTTAATTCTTCTTTCTTTGTGCTACCACTTTCTAAGGCGCTCTGTGGTGCCTCTCCTTTAGCAAGTCTATGCCTGACCACAGGGAGGAAATAGCCACAGCAGACAGCACCATCCAAAAGACGATGGTATAGAGATAACAAGAGGGAGAAAGTCGCCTCTAAAGGAAGAGATTTGCCCTGGTTTAGATGTAATTTAAATAAATGTCCCTCACACTTTCATATGAAAAAAAGGGTTAGTCCCCTAAGTGGCAACATTAGAAGATTCTGAGGATCACTGGCTTCAAATCGTGTTATGGGGGACCCTAGTCTCTCTTTGCTTCTGTTGAGTACAGAGTAATCAGGGATAAGATGCTCTTTTTTTCTTTCTGTCTGTCAATACCATTCCATGCTAGAATTTGTGCTAGATAGCTTAGGAACAAGAAAGCGATTGTTTTTTGGTTTTTTGAGACAGGGTTTCTCTGTGTAGCCCTGGCTGTCCTGGAACTCACTTTAGACCAGGTTGGCCTCAAACTTGGAAATCTGCCTGCCTCTGCCTCCCAAGTGCTGGGATTACAGGCGTGCACCACCACGCCCAGCAAGAAAGCAATTTGATCTAGTCCCTTTAACACCAAGTCCTTGATCAATGGCCCATAATCATCATGTGAGCATTTATCAAAAGCATTTATCAAAATTACAGTTATAATTATGTATATTTTGCTGCTCAAAAGCATCGCAGTGGCTCTCTAGAGAGCTATTCTCAGGACTGCAACTATTCAAAGAGTAAGACCTCAGAAGACTCCATAGGAGAACAGATTCCCCAATCTTATTATTAAACAAACAGCTAGATGTGGTAGTTCACACCTGTAATCCCAGCATTCAGAAGGGCAAAGCAGCAATGAGGTCAGCCTGTGAGTCACAGTGAGCTCGGAACCATGCTGAGCTACACTGAGACCCTGCCTCCAAAAAGCGAACAAAAAAAGCAGGTGTACCTCATCTAGTCCCACGCATACCCAGCAAGGCTTCAAACTCTAATGTCTGCAATTCTCCTCCCTGACACTCCCACTTAGTTGCTTTCAAGAGAGTTTTAAAGTCAGTGGAATTCACACAACTAAACTATATTATTAGTTATTTGGCCCCTCCACTAGTTTTGTATAGATAGTAGCTCTGACACGAGGGTCACAATAATAGCAGCAGGCTAAGGAATAACTTCAAGGCCATTTTTGTTGATACCACCAAGTCTTCACTTGGGCCTGTGCATATATATGCCTAGCCTTGCCCACTTCCCGCTGGTACTACCATTTTCTGATCATGTGCTGCATGGAGAGCCATGAAGATTGATTATACGTGTGCTTAGATCACTGATTACTTCACCTCGGGCCACATTTCCCCATGTCTTAAATCACCCTGCTCCATCAGCCTATAAACAGCCCTGCCCCTGTCCTCAGGGGAAGAGGATTTGAGACTTGGTCCTCTCACCTCCACCCTAAGCGACTCAGTGAATAACTTTGTTTTGCAAAATATGTAGGTCAAGAAATTGATTGACCTACTTCATTGAAAGCGAAATGGGCCTTGTGTTTTGTTGTTGTTGTTGCTGCTGCTGTTGTTGTTGTTGTTGTTTTGCTTTGTTTTAGTACCACCCTCTAACTCTACACTTGAGTTTCAATCTCTTTTTATGGCCCAAGTTTTCAAGCAGCAGATTTTTAGGAGACTAGTAAAACACGTAAAACATCCTACATCTCAAAAGCTATCCATTAAAAAAGCAGTTAAGGTTAATGTCCTAAAGTCTAACAAGTTGAAGTTTCTAATTTTTTACTTTTATTTACATAAAACTCTTACTATGCCAATCTTCAGAAGCCAAATAAAAACGATGTAGCATGGTAATGTCACAACAATCACAAACATATTAAAATGAAATAAGCAGGTATATAGATAGTCTGAAAAAATGGGTCTTTTATCCAATTAAGTGAAGCATAACTTAAGCAATACTGTTCAGAAAACAGTATCTGTTACCCTTAGCACACTCACCTATTATTTGGTTATAATGCTAATAAGATGATGATAATAATAAAGCCATATGCAAACAGAAATAGTAATATATGTTTGCAGAGCTTAAACGCCTTTCTTGGGCTTATGAAGAATATATTTCTCAATAGATTCTCCTCTGAATCTAGTCATGGGCAGATTAGCATTTAAATAAAGCTACCTTTCAGGGTATTTTTTAGAAACATGCTTGAGTAGTGAGGATCTATTAATTGCCTTTTAAATAAACATGAGGAGAGCAGAACTCTCTGCCTGAGTCAGATGTGCACAGAAGCCATCCTAATCAGCAAATATTATGCTCAGTGTTTTGCACGTGTGGCTGCATTTAATTCTCAAAGGAGCCTTAGAAACAGGAAGCAGTCCTCCTTTTTAGATGAGGATGCTGATGGGAGAAGGGAAAGTGGTCCCAAACCAGCTCATCAGTGATTGCCCTAACCAGAGCTTAACCCAAAGGCGCCAAGACCTTCCTTCTTACCTTCTTTTCACAAACCAAGCTGCCTCAAACAGCCAATCCTTCCATACTAATTTAGAGTGTCTATGATAATATATGGAAGTAAGAAAGGTTCCTGTGTCTTGGAAGATTGAGACTCTTCAAAACCACACAACTGTCTAGCACCATGTTGTTCATTGTGGTGACCACTAGTCACATGTAGCCCCTTAAATGAAATGAAATCTAAAGCTCAGCCCTTCAGTTTTCAGTGCCCAACATTTCAAATGCTCAGTAGCAGCAAATGACTGAACTGAGTAGACCATATAACATTCTTTGCAGAAAGATCTATGGGATGACGCTAATCTAGAGGACCTCCAAGAGGCATGGTGAAGTGGGAACTGTCACTCTAAGATCATTACTGTTCAGAATGCTAGCATTTTACACATCAAGAACATTTTTATGCCTCCACTGTTAGGACAGGACTAACCCTTTCTCCATAAATTATATATGTACAGTCAGTTAATCCCCATTATTTGAAGGAAATCAGTTCCAAGACTTCCTCACACGTACACCAAAATACCCAGATGCTTGAAGTCCCTTATATAAAATGATATACGTATTTGTACCCTGTTGGGTTTAAAAGTATATCTAAATTGTCTGTAATTATTAATACAAGGTAAGTGCTATGTAACCAGTTGTTACACTACATAGGCTAGGGAGTAAATCAAGAAAAAAATGTCATCACATGTTCAGTACATGTATAATTGTTTTGTTGTTGTTTATTTTGAGATTACAACTTAATTATAACATTTCTCCCTCCCTTTCCTCCTTCCAAATCCTTCAAAATCATGGCCTCTTTTTCCATAGCCCTGAAAACATATATACAAGTAACATTATATGGACCCACAACATTATATTTATGAATATATATGTATGTGTGAATATATATATATATATATATATATGCATGCGCAGTTTATGAAAACTACATTTGATTTGCAGTTAATTGAATCCATAGACATGGAGAACAGACTTGTAATAGTTGAAATTAGAGAAAGCAATAGCTGATATTTTGGGAGGGAACTTTTAAAATTTTATATGTATGGGTATTCATATACCCATTGCAATACTCATATTGCAGGACATCCCTGCATGTGGATCTTCTGAAACTAGAGTTACGGATGGTTGTGAAGCACCATCTGAGTACTGGAAATCAAACCTGGGTCTTCAGCATGAGCTGCAGGTGCTCCTAGCTGCTCAGTCATCGGCCCAGCCCTCTGCTCTGCTTTAGACATTCTAACTTGGAGTTAAGCTTATCCTGCTTGGTTTTGATGTTCCAAGGAGAAAAGCTATACATTAACTCCGCGTTTAGGAACTGGTTCGTCCAACACTTGAAAACTACAAAATAAGGGACATAAAATTCCATTCCAATATGGTAGTCCTGGAAGAACTCTGCACAAAAAAAATATTTATGAATACAACTTTTTCTACTAAGGAAAATCATTATTCAAAGCAAACTGCACCGTTCCTGAAGGAAGGTGAAAGCCCGGTGCTGCAGGGAGCACAGTCCACACTGTGTCCACAGTAGTCATTCTAAGGGGAATGGCAAGAGGGAAATGCAGGTAGGGAGAACTCAAGGGTCCTTCAACGGAAGGCCCAAGAAGTCAAATGTGAAACAGTTTCCAACCTTGGAAGGAAGGAAATCATGGCATGCACTGTGCCATGGATAGACTGGTGCTGCAGGATGCTAACTAAAATGAGTCAGTGACAAGACAAATACTCCTAAGATTTCATGAGGAAATTACAGTAGTCAAGTGTGTAGAGGGAAAAGGAGAATAGTTGTTGGTTGCCAGAAGCTGGATTGAAAGGCAAAAGGGAAGCTGCTGCTAGATGAGTTTACGGAGTTGCCATTGCAAATACTGAAAAAGGTCAAGAAATTAGTTGCTGAACAAGGCAATACTTAACACTACCAAACCACATGTTCAGAAACTAAGATGCAACATTGTATGCTGTCTATTTTCCCACAATAAAAGAGTAAGGAGGTACAATTTCTCTTCTATTGCCTTAATACACAAATGACCAAGGCAACTTACAGAAGGAAGAGATTTTTAGGGCTCAAGGTTCCAGAGTGATAAGAGCCCATCACCACTGTAGCTTCCACCAAAGGCAGTATGGTGGCTAGAGCAAACTGAAAGCTCCCATTTTACATCACAAGCTCAGTGAATGAACCAATGCTGGCCTGAGGCTTTTAAACTTTGACATCCTCCCTCCAGGGATGTGCTTCCTCAAGCAAGGCCACAGCTCCTAAGCTTTTCCAAACAGCACCACCAAGTGGGGACTAGATAATCACGTGTCTGAGACTATAGGGGACAGCTCATTCAAACCACCAGAGAAGGAAAACACATACTTCTCTTAGACGTAGTTAGATCTAACTACTACTGCATTCTTCCATCACGTTAATGTCACAGTCTTTCTTACTACACCAAAAGTCAATGGCTGCTCTGAAATTGATAATATTTAAATATTGTAGCAACATAATGCTCAAGCCAAATGTCCACTTACCTGGGTCAGTGGCAGAAATAATTGCTCCAAAAAAGAGACAATCTGTGTAGTAAAATTTATCGGAGAGCTGGCCCACAATCTTCATGAGTTTCACCACTCCGTACATAAGATTTCTGTAAGACGGTAGATAAACAGTGTCAAGGAAAAAAAGTCTTGCACAGATATAAACAGAGTGCTAGAGTGCTACTAGAACATTATATTTTAAGGGAGATTCAAGAAAGTAATAGGCAGCTTTTATGGTTGGACACTTATTAGGAACCTAGGCAAATAGGAATTTGGCACCAAGAACTAGTTTGTAGTTTATTATTATCTCGCAGAAGCATCTGAATATGTCTTTGACTATTGTTGATTTTTGTGTGTGCATGGAGGTGGGGCACTGAGACAGAGTCTCATGTAAACCAATCGGGAGTTGACTAACCAAGTAGCAGAGGATGACCCTCAACTTCTGATCCAGCTTGCTCCTCCTCCCCCCCCCTCCTCCTCCTCCTGAACTCCTGATTCTCCTGTGTCTGCCTCCCAAGTGCTAGAATTACAGGTCTAAATCACCACCACCCAAGGCTTTGTACATGTTAGGTAAACTGAATCAACAGACTGCATTACATTCCCAACCCCTGAATATTTCTTAAAATGTTTCTTAAAAGTCGTTCTTATTGCCGGGCGTGGTGGCGCACACCTGTAATCCCAGCACTTGGGAGGCAGAGGCAGGCGGATTTCTGAGTTCAAGGCCAGCCTGCTCTACAGAGTGAGTTCCAGGACAGCCGGCGCTACACAGAGAAACCCTGTCTCAAAAAAAAAAAAAAAAGATTATATTCAATTAAAAGTCGTTCTTATTATCAACTATAGCAACTGCAAAGTATGGTCTTTGCTGAGTCATAAAGTTGAAGATCTTAAGCAACTGGGTGATAGAGGAAAATGGAAGATAGAGCCTGAAATATTGTATAATAAATCAGTATAAATGTAGAATTATAAGAAAGTTTATCTCGAGTCATAGAAATTAGGGGGCCAAGTGAAGCTGGAGAGAATGATATTACTGATACTGCCATCAAAAAGCAGTGCAGAGAAGGTAGAGATAGAACCCTCTTAATATGTCCTAGTAGATGGATCACCAGTGTCCCCACTGATATACCTGGCCTTTTGCTCTGTTTAGGTGAGGCAAGCTAACTGAAGCTATCTTTATATTGGGCAGAATGTGGCAAGGTCTAACAGGGACCACCATGTTCAATATTTCAACGTGACTGGAGCAAACTTCCTATGCTGCAGATTATAACTGGAAACAGCAATCAGTGTGGAAAAATAGCCTACCATTTATTATACGTGCATGTATGTATCTGTGTGCATGATGCATGTATGCATCAATAATAACAGCAGTTTTAAGGGTTAAAAGAATAAAAATAACATAGATTTAACTCAGTGTGTACTCTAGCCAACCATCCAATGAAATTTGTAAAGTAAAGGACCAGGTCATGGTCTACCCTTATCTCTTTACTGACTAGAGCAGTGGGATGGCGAAGCTAGGGGTGAAAGAGGTGTTTGCAGTGCAGAATGGAGTCCTTATGAGAACGAGCTGGAACTTGATGCTTCTCTAGTGTGTGCCAGGTATCGCTCCAATCAGCTCAACTTCAGTCCATGGCAGCTCTGTGAACAGATCTGCTTTGTTCTTCGCTGCGTATCCAAGGCTTCTTGCATGTTCAGACATTTCAAGTATTTCCTGAAGGCAGACTTCCTTCTCCATTACTTTGTACTAAAATCCTGGATCTAAGTGGTAGATCCCCCTGGCAGCCTCATACAAATCTGGCCTCCCGTGATCATTAACGCATGCTGGGGAACCTGGTGTTCTTCAGCGATCTGTCACCTCATTAAAGACAAACTCCAAGGCCATCCTTTTAAAGAACAAAAGATCCTTGCCTTTATCTCCAGCTTTCCAATGAATTTTTACAAAGTTCTTCCTCAGATTTGCTAGTTCATGTTTAAAGCCTAGTGTCACCTTTCTGCTGCAGGATCCCATCTAAACTCCTACAAGGCATTTAGTCATCGAATCTCCTGGTCTCCCTTTGGTTGTAAAAGTTTCTCAGCCACTGCTTGTTTCCGATGACCTTGGCAATTTTGAGCAATGCTGGTCAGAGAGTTTGCAGAGTGCTTTTTGTCTGGCTTTTTCTCCAGACAGAGGTGATGACGTGTTTGGGGTAGATGACCAGGGAGGCAAAGCGCCCTTCTCATCACAAATCTCAACGATATGTAATAACGACATGCCGTGTAATGTCTTCCATGTTCTCACCTTTTCAGTTACTCTCCTTTCCATACTTTCTGTATCATATTCTTTACAAGAAGCTACAACATACAGCCTACACTCCAAGGTAGGCTGGAATGAAGACCTGGAGCTGGTAGAACTAAGTAGTTCTACCTCTTTGAAAGGGATATATCCACAACCCTCATCTACAATTTGGCATATGAAATATGCCTCTTCTCTTTTGTTTCTTCATCAAATCATGTATTTTTTTTTCTATCTATAGACTCAGGGATTTTTTTTATACTTTATATGATAATATAATATAAAGCTATTCATTTTGTTGTGCTTCGGCCACTGATGGGCTCTGGATATAGTGAGAATCTCCAGGTTGGCTTTTGAGTTCCTGTGGGATGGCTTGTAGCTTTATTGCTACCTTTTGAGCATTTGCTCGCTCTTTGTTATTAAAAGATGCTCAATCTTCATGTAAAGCTCCTGTTCCACCCTAGAGTAAGAGACACCTGGTTCTTTTTATCAAGGAATGCTACGGGAAATTATGATCTAGTAATTTCAGTTCATTTTAATTACTCTTAATTTAAAGTTAATGTCCACATGTAGCTAACTACCATACTGGACAGGATAACTCACTATCCAAACTGCCATCCTCACACAACATAAAGATGCTGCTTTGTACACGATGCTGATGAATCTCATTCCTTTGGGTAGTTTGTTAGACTGATTGCACAACAAAGAATTACTTACCCAATAATGAAGCAAGAAACAGCAGTCCCCAAGAAGGCATAGGCCAGAATCGATCCAAGATTTCTGAAAAAGTGTCTCTGGATGAAACAAAAAAAAAATAGGGATTATAGTAATTCTTGACAGCAAGCCAAAAAAAAAATTAAACATAGAAACAAAAACCACATTAAAAGCCTCTAAAAACCTGGTACTCTGCACTGTATGTACATCTAGTAATTTCAGATAAAACAATTCTGGCTAATATCAAGATGTATTAAGTGTATGTATGTGCACACATGTATATCGGTAGACCAACTATTTTTTTGAGACTGGACAAAAACCAGCTTATTCCATGATCCTGCTAGTTCTCGTGGGATCTTAGAAGATTATTACAGATGTAAGTCTGAAACAAATAAATGGAAAGTATCTTCTGAGAAGAATTCTACTTAATTTGATAGTGGAAAACAGGCTTCTAAATATATGCTTATGGAGCATAAGAGATCTCATTATATCTCCTTATATCGTCTGTTTTATTCTTTGGAGCCCGAGGAAGATGGACAATAGAGACGGGAATGGAAAAGTGAGAAGGTTAGTGAGTTCAATTCAAGATGGTAGCGTTTGTATAGTAAAAAAAAAAAAAAAATCTAGAACCAACGTTAAGATGTAGAGCTCATTCAGGAGAGTGTAATATCCCTTTGAAGGATCTGCATATTCAAAAGTTTCCTTCAAAATGAGCATAACAAATATAGGTGCACATACATTCACATCAGGTCCACGGGGGGGGGGGGGAGTCTTCTGATGGAAGGAGGGTTATAACCTGCTCTTAAGATCTTTCGGCAACATGCAAAAGCAATTCCTATTTAAAATTCTGAACTTCTTAATAAAAATAGACAATGAGAATCCCCTGAACACCCTAATTAAACAAGAACCATCAAAACCTTAGCCATCCTTTTTAAAGATAACAAAGACCCAGTGTGCCGGCCGAGCAAGATGAGGGGAGCGGGCGCAGCCAGCACTGTGCTACAGGAGCAAAGCCCCGCACTTGTCCTTCGCGCTGTGTTTCAGACAGTCCAAGACCCTGTTATCTGTCCAAAATGTTTGTTCCTCTAAGACTCAGATGTCAAAAGAACATTTACTGCTCAGAAGAAGCTTTCAAGGGCATGTCATGCCAACCGTCACCAAATGAAGATGCTGCCTGTACTGGCTGGTTTTGTGTGTCAACTTGACACAGGCTGGAGTTATCATAGGAAAAGGAGCTTCAGTTGGGGAAGTGCCTCCATGAGATCCAGCTGTGGGGCATTTTCTCAATTAGTGATCAAGTGTGGGAGAGCCCCTTGTGGGTGGGGCCATCTCTGGGCTGGTATTCTTGGGTTCTATAAGAGAGCAGGCTGAGCAAGCCAGGGGAAGCAAGCCAGTAAGGAACATCCCTCCATGGCCTCTGCATCAGCTCCTGCTTCCTGACCTGCTTGAGTTCCAGTCCTGACTTCCTTTGGTGATGAACAGCTGTGTGGAAGTGTAAGCTGAATAAACCCTTTCCTCCCCAACTTGCTTCTTGGCCATGATGTTTGTGCAGGAATAGAAACCCTGACTAAGACACTGCCTGAACAGATAATAAACATATTATACTTGATTCTGTCTTGAGTCTTTTTTAATGCTTTTGAAATTATATAGCAAGATTTGAGGGGGCGTCAGATTTCAAAAATATTAACAACTGTGATTCCAATAAAACTTCCATTATAGAAACTGACAAGATAGCTCAGTAGATTATGGCGCTTGCCACCAATCCTGATGACCTGAGTTCAATCTCTGAGACCTGCACTGCAGAAAGAGAGAACTGGCCACAGACCACCCCGCCCTGCTCAAGTTGTCAGTGTGCGAGAGCACACTGTGACATGCATGCATTCACATACACAGGTGCCCAAAATAAATAAAGGTATAATGATTTTTTTTTAAGTTCCATTAAGGGCTTATATGAGGGAACATTAGAACGAATGGCATTCAGGTGACATACCCAGATAGAAAATGCAATCTCAGATGCACTTCTGCTGGGACTCAGTGTCAAAACTCAGTCAGAACCCAGATAGGAATTGCAATATCAGATGTACTTGTGCTGGAACTCAGTGTCAAGAATGGAGCCATGTTAGAAGAATTCTGGGAGCTTGTAAGAAAACTAAGAAAACAGGACAAGAGTCTTGTGACCTCTGTTCCTTCTAAACATTGGTTTGTTTTTGAAACGTGCTTTTGTTATTTGTGTGGCAAACAGGGTTTACTTCAAACTAACCATTATCTTAAATGTTTCCAATCAAGGCCTGTCCTTGAGTTTGTATACACCTTGAGGCCATGTGAACTTTGACCGTGTGACATTGCATAACAGTCTAAGTTCGGGTTACTATTGCTGTGATGAAACACCTAGCCAAGGCAACTAGGGGAGTAAAGGACTTATTTTGCTCACAGCTCCATGTAACAGCTCATCATCAGAAGCAGTGCGGGCAGGAACTCAAACAGGGCATGAAGCTGAAGGCAGGAGCCGGTGCAGAGGCCATGAAGGCTTGATACTGACTGGCTGGCTTCTCAGGTCTTGCTCAGCCTGCTCTCTTACAGGCCCCCAGAACCGCCAGCCCAGGGACGGCATCACCACGGTGGACTGGGCCCTTCCCCCCACTCACTAATTAAGAAAATGATTTCCAGCTGGATCTCACGGAGGCATTTCCTTAATTCTGGCTCCCTCCTTTCAGATAAGTAGCTTGTGTTAAGTTGACATAAAACGAAGCTACCACATTAACCCCCAGAATAGAAATTGTCTGATATTCTAAATAAAGTTGGCTAGTGCATGAAACGTTAGCCTCCCTCATTTCTAGGCTCCATTCTCTTGAGTGCACAGCACCAACAAGAGTGGTGAAACTAGGATTTCTTTTGGCCAATTATTCCCAGGATTAATAGAAACACAGATTAGAGAAATTCACATTTAGGATATTAGCTAACCAAAAATGTAAATCTACAAGAATCCATTCATAATGTCCTAGAATCAATCTCCACCACACACGAATTATTCTTATTATTATTATTCATTTCTTATTCAAACCTGCTGAACTAAATTTTTATTTTTGAAAAGATATGCTTGCACGTTATATTAGCTCTTAAATGCACATTTCATAATACACAAAGTACTTCCATGTGGACTAACTCATCCAGTTCTCACAGCACCCCAGTGGGGATTCATTCAAACTTGTTTGCTAGCTTTGCTTGTTTGTTCGTCTGTTTGTTTGTTTGTTTGTTTTAGCCATACTAGAGATTGGCTTAGGATCTTACGCATATTGGAGAAGTGCTTCACCACTGAGTTAAATTATCAGCTGTTGTTCAGACAGGGGGATTCACCCACTAGGCCAGGCTGGCTTTAAACTAGTAGAGTCATTTCCTTATCCTCCCCACTGCTGAGATTATAGGCATGAGCCGCCATATCCAGCTCTTGAACCATCTTACATGAGGAAAATGTAAGGGTCTATGACATGCTTTAGAGTTGCCTGAAGTCATACATCTACCAAACTATAACCAGAAAATGGAGAGCCTGTCTCTGGACTCCACCGTGTGACTTTCTCAATCTCCACCACTCTCTTCTTTTTGAAGAGAAATGGACAGGAGTTACTGAATTAAAGACTAGCCCTTTCTTCCTATTTTTATGTGTCTACAATATAGTCATGACTTGTCCCTATTCTTCTCTCTTGGGCACAGAATGACAAACAGAGAGAAAAAGAGATAGTGGCATAACCAAATAAAGCCCTCAAGAATGTACAGCCAGCACAGACCAGAGCAAGGTTCACTTTGGTGAAATCCACTGGCGATTCCAGTTAGTGGTGTGCCATTCTCTGCCTACATTGCTAACTGCTGGGGAAGCAGTATTCGCTCACGTTCCCATCGTCTGTGCTGCGTGTGCGTTCATGTGCATATATATGTATATGTGAGAGAGCCAGTCACCAAAAAAAAGTTGCCTAGATGATTTTTCCAATATTAGTGCCCTACAAACAAACCACAAGTGATGGCACAAAATCAAAGACAAAAATCCAAGAGTAACTTTTTCAAGGCAGGAAAAAAAAATGAGTGTTTACAGAGGTGGATAGAATATATATGTATATGTGTATATGTATATATTCAGAATATAGCATATATGGAATGATCCAAATATACTTATATACCATTAGTTGAATGGTAAAATCTTTATCATCCATTTAATCAATACCAGGTGCAATCAGAGACGGCAAGCACAGTAACAACCACCTATCTGGTGACTTTATAAGGATTGTTTAAAGAAGAAAGACGCTAATGGACTAATGGTTGGTAACTACATGTCAAAAACACGTTCAATTAGTTAACAGGGAAAGCTTCTTATTTGGGTTTTTTTTTTTTTAAGAAAACAGAGCTGATGAAGGGAAGGTTATACAAAAGTAAAGTGTTTTTCAACCATTAGAGAGGCTTTTATAACCTATGATTTTCTTTCATTTTAAAGCAACTATGACTTTGATTATATGTTCAGATATTTAAAATAATTATCCATCATCCACTTGATCGAAAGAAGAGCTCCCAAATTCCTCACTGAGGGAAAAAGTATTATCCCTACAGTAACCATTTCTTATCTATTATGTGTCAATAGATGATGTAAAGATTCAGATGACTTTGGCAACTGTATAAATGACTCGGAAAACAGTGCACATGTGAGATGTTTTATATGGAAAACATGCATCTAGCACAAAGGAAGAACTCTGTGGAGCTGGACAGAGAAGGCCTAGCTTTGACTTATTTCTGCATTGACTGCGTACCCTCACCTGCAGCATTAATCATTCTGTTTTGAACATCAATGAAATGCAAGACCCTTTCTGCATGCCAAACTTTGTGTGTTAAAACACACAGCCTCCTGTTCCTCTGGCATCCAGCAGCCCAGCCCTCTCATGTTCCTCTGCGTTCCCAGCATGATGCAGCAAGGAGGCTCGCTTCGTCTATGAAAGACAACCCCAGTTTGCTTTGACTAGAAGCCTTCACCGGTTTATACAGGCTGAGGTGGCTGTTCTCGCTGCTCCTACAGTTTCCATACAGTGAGTGAAAGAAACAGGCTTTGTCCTGCACAGCGGTTTCTAACATCTCTCCATTTCAGCCTCCCTACCTCTGACTGACGGAGCTGATAGCGAAAAGGTCTCTGTTATTCTGTCTTCAACTTATGAAGTCCTTACGGAGCACTATAACTAAGGGCTAACCTTCATACTCCAATTGGTTTACCAGGGCATTTGAACCATAAAGTAATTGCTTAATCACAAGCTAAATCCATATGTTAATGTTCAGCAGTCATTATTTCCTTATAGATTCTGTGAATGTTCATATGGATTTATAAACAGAAAATGAATAAGTACAGTTCCTAGACCTCGCTGATGCCCCATAAAGGGTTTAAAACCAAGGAGTGGTTCTGACAGAAAGTCTGGTACATCAGGCAAGCATCCTCTCCTAAAAGGAACTGGGAGGTGTTCCATCTTCTATTTTCTGAAAGAGGTTTCACAGGGATGGTTTTATTTCTTCCTTAAATGTTCGGTCTTGTTCACTATGAACGGTAGCGTTGTCATTATCAATTCAGTTTTTTATTTAACACAGAGCTGTCCAAGGTTTCTATATTATCTCTAGCCAGAAGAACACCTTAATCTACAAAGTGCTTGCCATGCAAACATGAAGACCTGGATCTGATCTACAACATCCACATGGAAGAAAAGGCAGGGGGACTGGGAAGATGGCTCGGGGGTGAAATCGCTGGGCACAGCTGTATGGTCCTGAAGCCCCAGCATTGGGAGGCAGAGACAGATGGCTCGTGAGATCTTGCTGGTCAGACACTGTGGCCAAACAGTGAGCTTCTGGCTCCACAAAAAATCCTATCTAAAGTGGAATAAGACAGAAAGCAACGGAAGGAAACATTTGACATTCTCCTGTGTATGCATGCAGATGGGTATATAGATACCTGCACACTCATGGGCATACAACACACACACACAGACACACTCACACACAAAGGTGGGGAGCACACCTGTAATCCCAGTACTGAGGAGGTTGAGAAAAGCAGATCTCTGGAACTCCCTGACCAGTCAGTCTAGCCTACTTAAGAGTTTCAGATCAATAAAAGATACTATCTTTTTTTTAAAATGAGGGTCCCTGAAGAATGACACCTGAGGTTGACTCCTCCCTGCCCCATATAATGGAAAACATGCATTCTATTCTGAGTACTCCTTTATTAACCACTGAATATCTGAATATTCTGTAGTGATATTCTTCTTTATGTTCATAATACAATTTTCCCAGTTAATGAAGCCACAGTTTCTCCATTTAGAAGTCTTTTGTTTTGTTTTTCGAGACAGGGTTTCTCTGTGTAGCCCTGGCTGTCCTGGAACTCATTCTGTAGACCAGGCTGGCCTCAAACTCAGAAATCCGCCTGCCTCTGCCTCCCAAGTACTGGGATTACAGGCGTGCGCCGCCGCCGCCACCACCACCCGGACTAGAAAGTCATTTTCTAATTCAAAAGCTGTTGAGTCTGACTGCCAGCCAACCTCCTTCTTGTCTAGAACTAGAAGGTTTGTCTCTCACCCCTCTTCAGAGCTGAGTAAGCTCCATGACTGTAATCCTAGAAAGGACCTTGGGAAGCTGATCTTCACACAGCATTCCCATCAGATAGAGCAAATACATAGGTAGGTAGGCAGGCAGGCAGACAGACAGAGACAGACAGACAGAGCAACCTGCTGATGTTTTGTTAAAGAACTTGTCAAATAAAAGGCTGTTTTAGCTTAAGATGTTGTCAAGGATAATGATCCTCAATGAGGGGGGTAGTTACATCCTTTCTTTCTTTCTTTCTTTATTTACTTTGGACTAACAACAAATTTACTGAAGTTGCAAAGATAATATAGAAAGGTTTTGGGTCCTCCTCATCTACCACCATCACCATCAACTGTATCTTATGTAGCTATAGGACTGTATCCAAAACTAGGAGATTGATGTTGGTACAGTGTCAATGTAATTTTATCATATGTGCAGACTATATATCTGCCGCTACAGTCAAGAAACAGCGCTGGCCTGGAGTATAACACTCAGTTAGCATATATACAAGACTTTGCTTTCCGTCCTTGGCACCACAAAAATACTAACATACAGAAATAGTCCATGACTATAAAAATGTCCCCTGTGGTCTCCCCAAATTCTACCTTACCATCATCTCTAATCCCAGGCGATCAAAAATTTGTTCCCTATCTCTATAATTCTGTTATTTCTGTCATGCTACAGAAATGAAGCAATACAGCATATAACCCTGAGTCTGGATTGACTGACTCAGCAGAAAGCCTCACAAGCCTATCCAGATTGGACACCAATAATTCTCCCCATATGATCACTGAGTCTGTTTCTATGCTATGGGTATCCTACAGTTTGCTTAGCCATTACCCGCAGGAAGGCACTTTGGTTGCTTTAGTGTTTTGTCTTACAAATCAGACAGTATGAAGAATGAGGCATAGGTTTTTGTGTGGACACAAGTTTATGTTCTCATCAAGAAATCCTCAGCAGTGAAGCTGTCATGCCTTAAGACACCTTTGACTTCACTTTGACAAGAAACTATTATGTTGTTTGCCAAGTGCCTGGCGCCATGTTATATTCCTGCTGGCAGTTTGGAAGAGCTCTACATTTTAAAACAAAAAAAAAATTTACTGACAATGATATCTATAGTCTCTGAGTGGTACATAACACTAGAAATTATCCAGGTCAACACTGAGACTTCCACTTCCCCCCACCCCACCTCACCCCACCCCCAAAAAAACAGCCTAGACAGGAAGCCATTGAAAAGAGCTCTTAAAAATTATGATAAGGATGCATAGCTCTTCACAATCGATGGCTTCTGACAAGGATGCAGGTGGGCACAGACTCAGTTTTCTTTAAGGGGCGGACCACTGGGAGTTTGACCATGCTCCACTGAGTATATGGGCAACACAAACTGGACTTGGTAGTTTTTCTTTTTCTTCCCTTCTTTTTCTGGGAGTAGGTCACATGGGCAAGAGAGGCTGCTGGGAGGACTGGTAGTGTCCTCTAAGTGATCAGGCACATTATGGGAAATTCCCATATAATCAATAAAAATATTATGTTGGGGAACAAAGGAGAAAATTCTTAAGAAATCATTGACAAGCTGGGCGGTGGTGGCGCATGCCTGTAATCCCAGCACTTGGGAGGCAGAGGCAGGCGGATTTCTGAGTTCGAGGCCAGCCTGGTCTACAGAGTGAGTTCCAGGACAGCCAGGGCTACACAGAGAAACCCTGTCTCGAAAAAACAAACAAACAAACAAACAAACAAACAAAAAAAGAAATCATTGACAAAAAAAAATTCTCATACCTTCTTTAAGCTGTATCCAGCATGGAAAATAATTGGAGGCAGCAGAATGTTGAAAAATACCTCTGGATCAAATGTTACCTGAAAGTTGAAAAAGAAAAAAGTCAAATTTGAGATAAAGCTCAACTGAGTGGGTAATATTTAATATTGGAAGGCACTGACTAAAGTGCCTTACTTAGCGAAAAGCTGCCAATGTGTTCAATCATTACAGCAGATAAGCCACAATTTCCCTATTGGCTGGCATGTTCTCCCTGCCCATGGCTGCCCTCAGTGCTTCTGACTTAAAATTCCAGGATTCTGTTCTAATACATATTAAATCACAACAGTTTGAGGCAATTTGAGGAACTCACAGACAGCTGCTGCCAATATTTCTCAACATAAAATAAAAGCATCTTGATTTTCATCACACATTCATGAAGGCTTAATTACAATAAAAATGTTATTATGAGTTTTTATTAACTTGCATTTGTAGACCTAATTCTAAAACATTTAAGTCTTTTTTAAGGGAACAACAGCCTTTAGAAATATTTCACATGACCAAGACAAAGTTATCAGTAAGGTCAGCCGCTTCTTGATCATCAACTGATAATTGATAAAAAAAAAAGGAACTAAAACAGACACTTCTACACAACCAATCATAGTACAGCCCAAATGAACTAAGCATTCATAAAAAGGCAAAACTTGGGGGGTGGGGGGAAGAAGTAGGAGTATGCTAAATATTTAAAATGATTAAGTGACATAAAATCAATTAATCTACCCACATGAATACATCCTTAATATTGATTTCTTGCCTATCCTAGAAATCACCCACATGAGAAGCACATAACCTTTTTTTTTCCTGAAGCATTTTTGATACTCCATAGTCAAAGGAAAAACCATGCTTGGACCATGCATAATGGTGAACTCTAGCACTTTTAGGCTGAGGCAGGAGGACTATGGATTTGAGATGAGCCTGAGCTACGTTTTAAGACAGTGTCTTGAAAGAAATAGAATTTTTAAAATTGGGAAATAATGCTTAGACTTAAATTCTAAACCAAGGCCTCCTTCATTTGAATATTAGGTAAGTCTTTAGCATCAATCAGTAATATGTGTAAGTACTCATATATTTGCAGACTATGTCAAGAAAGCCATGAAGAACTAGGAACTGCATTTCAGGATATTGACTAAGGTAAAAGGGAAACTAATATTACTATTTAAGAGATAAGTGCCATGTGGTGATGGTGCATGCCTTTCATCCCAGCACTTGGAAGGCAGAGGCAGGTGGGTGGATCTCTGTGAGTTCGATGCCAGCCTGGTCTACAGAGCTGGTTCTAGGACAGCCAGGGCTTCACAGAGAAACCTTGTCTTGAAAAACAGAAATGAAGGAAGGAAGGAAGGAAGGAAGGAAGGAAGGAAGGAAGGAAGGAAGGAAGGAAGGAAGGAAGGAAGGAATTAAGAGGCTCATTTCTAAGCTCACTTCACAACAATGAGAATAAAGAAGTGATCCTATTGAAGAAACAAGGCAAGTGGTGATATCACCAACATGTCACAACATCAGCAGCCCATGCAGGCTATAGGTCCCAGCCAGTTAAGCTGGTAGCTGAAAGCAACAAAGTTAAAATCTGGCTCTTCCTTCTAATTCTGACCCGGAAGTGCCCTACAAAATTGTAAGCCAGGAATGTGACAGATGTTCCAGTAGTTTGGGTCAAGATGAAGCCAGAAGATTAGCAACCCTGTCCCAGAAAGCCGCGGTATCAGCTTACCTTCCGCAGCATGTCATTCTGCTCCACGTTGTTGATCTTGCCAGGGCTGATTTCTCCTTTCAAAGTGTATTCAAAGAACTTCCCGCTGACATTCACTAATAAAGTGCTAAAGGCTCTGTCTTCCTGAGTGCAGCTGAGTGACTTGTCACGACCGCTGGTAGCAGGGGTTCCGTACCTCAGGATCACTCCAACAATGAGCCCTGAAATGGGGTCACACACATACAAATACAATTAGCCCTGGCTTGGTGTGCACTCACTTACGGAGGTGCAGCCTTGCAGCTGGGTTACGCCTGCCTGCTTTTCTGAATTACTCAGAAAGTCCAGTTCATTGCCCCCCCCTTTCTTTTTTGTCTCTCTTTCAGAAACTGGCCAGAGCCTACGTATGCTCTCTCTGGTATGCTTTTTCACTCTTTGTCTGAAACTACCTCCCTTTTGCCACTGGCTATGTGTCCAACTTCCATTCCTAACTCAGAAGGGCATGGGTTTCTCTCTTCCTCTTCTCCATCCTCTGGGCAGATTTCTAGATTGCCTATCCTAGAGTTTCAAACACTAACAAATTAATCACTAAATTTGTAAAAAGTCGGTAATATGGCAGAACAGAAAGGATGAAAGCAACACACTGTTGATCTGAGTCCTTTAGCTACTAGAAGGATTAACCAGAGCAGTGGTTAACATGGCCTCATAAACAGACTCACCCCCCCCTTCTCTTTTATCGCTCATTTCTAAGGCTTTTAGTAGACACTGAAGAGGGAGGGGGGAAAGTCCAATGTTTTCTGCCCAGAACAGAATGAGGAAGGACCACTGAGTCTTTGTTTTTCCCCATAGTATCTTTCAAACCATTCCTACTGCCATCTGCTAGGGAGAACCAGGCCAGTGGAATGTTTAATTGCTAGAAATGTAACATGCTTTGCCACTCACACACACACACACACACACACACACACACACACACGAGTGGAAGGAGGGAAAATGTTTTTGCTTAAGTCATTCTAAGCACTGAGGATCACGGGAGAAAGTAATTATACCCGCTGGGAGGCTAGAAGTTGCAGTGTAAGCTTAAGCAGTCATGATTCAGGGGCTGCTTCTTGAGGCTACAAATTTAAAATGATGTTCTTAATAACCTCATCCTGACCAATTACAAAACAACCTTAAAGGTATAAGAAAAGTGAGACTTAATTTTAAAAAGCATGTTTACCATTACCAAAAAGAAATACCTAAAGAAAACAAAGAAGCCCATAATGGAGATGTTTCCAATTGTCTAGTGGACAGGCAAAAGACAAACACTTCTTCAGTGTCTACCAGGTCTTACCGCTAAATTTCAATGTATTTTATTCCCATCTGGTGACAAATCAGATGACGGTGGAGACGGTCAGCCAGACTTTGCTCAGCCCTGCGATGCTCAGCTCAAAAACATGCTTCTCCACCACTCGAACTGCCATGGCTGTCCTGGTCTTGCTTTCTGGCTGGCTGTGCTGGTAAGTGATGTTGTGAGCTACCCACAGCAGGGTGGCTGTTGGTCACATTTCTTTTTATTTCCCTGATCTTCTTCATTGCTGCTCTAGCAAGGCCTGATATATTATCGGTCTCTATCAGTTCTCGTTCGTAGGAGGCTATAAGAACTCTGATAAATGTCTAGGGGTCCTCGGCATGGAGCAGGAAGGAAGTCTATCACGTATACAATTGGCCCTAGTGTTTTGGGGCAGTGAACAAACCCTCCAGCGTGGAACTCTGCTCTCCAGGTGTGGTATGAAATCAGAGCAGTTGTGATTACTCACATAAGATTAGGCTCACAAACATAACTTTGTGGAAGCTGCCCTATATGGTATATACATATACCATATGTATGTATGTATGTATGTATGTATGTATGTATGTTCTGGGGAGAAAGGCTCTTCGTTGATGGTACATCTGTCCCTAAGTCACCCATAGTCATATAGGCAACCCTTTTACTCATGCTCCTACAAATAACCCAAATTAAACTCACTGCCAGTAGAATTGTTTCTTTGCTCTGCTATCAGAGGCCTATCTAAAGTGAAGAAAAGTCACACAGCCCCTTCATTCTCCCCATTTCCACCATTCTGCTCATTCTCCTGGTGACTGTGTGGCAGGCCCCATGACCTCTCACGATTACAGAGCATTTACATCCAGCAGTAGAACTCCACCAGGGCCTGCATTTTTGCTGCCTGAGCACCCTTCTCTCCTTTAACAACACAAAACTCTATAAATGTTCTAACCTGTTTGTTAAGGATGTTACTTGGGGGTTATCATTCTCTGTGGCACTCTAGTGAACAAGTTACACCTTTTGGTATACTGTGGATAAAACCATATACGTGTGTGTGTGTGTGTAGGATATGGAGAGACAGTGTGTGTGTGTGTGTGTGTGTGTGTGTGTGTGTGTGTGTGTGTTTGAGAAAGGGGGAAGAGGGAAAGGAAGAGGGAGGGGGAGGGGAGAAAGAGACAGAATGAATATGCAAGGGCATCCATGCAAATCAGAGAACAAGTTTGGGTGTCAGTCTTCGCCTTCTACTTTGAAATGGGACCTGTTTTCTTTCTTTCTTTCTTTCTTTCTTTCTTTCTTTCTTTCTTTCTTTTTGTTTTTTTTTGTTTTGTTTTGTTTTGTTTTTTTCGAGACAGGGTTTCTCTGTGTAGCCCTGGCTGTCCTGGAACTCACTCTGTAGACCAGGCTGGCCTCAAACTCAGAAATCCGCCTGCCTCTGCCTCCCAAGTGCTGGGATTACAGGCGTGCGCCACCATGCCCGGCTGGGACCTGTTTTCTTACTGCTGCATTTGTCAGGCTAGCTGGCCCGTGTACTTCTGGGTAATTTTTACCCTCTCTTCCTCTCATCTCCAGAAGCACTGGGGTTATGGATATACCAATGGGGATTTGAACTCCGATCCTCACACTTGCTTTGCCCACTGAGCCACCTCCTCAGACCACTATGCTTCCTCTATTGAAGCATCTTCTTGCTTCTGAACTTTCAGCACGGGAACAATTTTGTACCTACGAAGCTATGCTGAGTGTCTCAGCTTAGTTGCTCATATTTGAGATCATGTTGACAATAACTAGGATCCGCTGCTGGAAGCACTGTGGGTAGAGAGCCTCTCAGGGCCTTTCTCCCCAGATCTTTATAATGTCTTTTAGTCTTACTTCAGTCCTCGGTTAGGCAATTATGTGCTGATGAGGAGTTACTTGCTGAAGCAGTTCCACAGGTCTTCAGCATTTGTCATGATACACAGTGGTCTGTACTACCTGAAGTTGACCTATCACGGAGCTTATATTAAACAGTACTTACAGAGACTATGTACATTAAAAGTTGCTTTACATTCCTCACAGTTTCTTAACTTTATTTCCATCTTCATCAGATAAGAAAGCAAACCGTACTCATAGGTCTTCACAATGAATACTTGCAAAAGATGAGGTTTAGGGGCTGGGAGGGATGGTTCAGTGGTTAGGAGCCTGTTCCAGAGGAACCAAGATCTATTCCCAGAATCCACATTGTTTTCAGGCAGCTCACAGCTGCCTGTAACTTCAGCTCCCGAATATCCAATGGCCATTTCTGGCGTCCACTAGTACTTATACACATGTCACATGCACACACACACACACACACACACACACACTTAAAAATAAACCTTTAAAAAAGGTAGGCATACAGTTGTATACAAATTCTTCAATTCCTGGAAATGTCTAGATTCATTAGCAGATGCTGACTATTGGGTGGTGTTTAAATTTAGCAAATCTTTCCTTTTTTGCTCTGGGTCCAAAGCACCCACGTTAACAAAGGGAAACAGCAAGAGGAACGGTGCTGTGGTTAAACACAGCAACACAAGCTCTCACAGCAAAAGTAAATGGTTAACCCCATCCTGAGCATCTGACCTAGCCAAGTCTCATAGGATACTGCTAGCTCATGCTCTTCTCGGAGTAACTCGCCAAACAGTGTAGACTTCTATTTATCACCATCCCTCCCCATGCTGTGATACTAAGTTTCCAATGAGCATTTTCTGACTGAAGAAAGAGCAGGATGTCAGGACCGCAAAGGGGTGGTGTTGTTACTGCTGCTGCTTTGTGTTTAAGAAAATGAATTCTAAAGAACTGGAGAAAACATTAACAGCATTAATTTATTTGCTGGATCTAAAGACATCTTCTGTTTGAAAACTGTGGAAAGATCATAACTGCAAAGACTTAAAAACATGTAGGGCATGTTGTTTAAAGCTTAAGAAGCTCGGTGCTCACAGGAAAATGCAGGGAGCCACAGAGGCACTGATCTGACCAGCTCTACAGCACAGTGCTCCAGATGACAGAGAAGAATAAGCCTATGCCTGTGGAAAACCAGCATAGCAGACGACAGCAGCTGAGGAACTGATTTCACGGGCATATGACTAACATCAGGAAATAATTTAATTGCGACTTTTACAGAAATCAAATACGGATGGAATTACTTTGACATTTTGTGTGGCTGAAAGCAAATGGTAAACTCAAAAGGACAAAAACCCCAAGCCTCTATCATGTGGGTATGAAGAAAACCTACTTCCCAACTGTCTCAGCATACTGAACTAAAGGGGTACCGCTGCCTGCTCGTCCAACTTTAAGATAGAACCAAAGGACTATGAGCATGTATGGACAGACACGCGAGTATGAATGTCTTATATCTCTGTTCATTGGTGGAATAAGAAAGGAGGATGAGCCAAGTGGGATTGCAATTCCAGAAGGTCATGAGGACAGCAACCCCCATGAGTATGAAACCAGTTTCGCTCCGTGACTGAGGCTGTGGAGAGAAGAGTTGAACAATGGACACAGGGGAGACATATAATTCCAGACAGCCATCCAGCAGCTACATTATAAAAATGAGGAAATTAATAAGACTTCATTAAAAGCAAGAGAGGAACCGGTGCTGGAATGTACTGTTCTCTGGTCTGACCTCCCCTTCCCTTATGCATGCTACTGAGGGTGAAGGGTCATCGGTTTGGTTTGTCCACTACCGTGTAGTTGTATAGAGCTTAATAAGGATTGTTCTGGGGCTGGAGAGATGGCTCAGAGGTTAAGAGCACTAACTGCTCTTCCTAAGGTCCTGAGTTCAAATCCCAGCAACCACGTGGTGGCTCACAACCATCTGATATAAGAGATCTGACGCCCTCTTCTGGAGGGCTTCTGAAGACAGCTACAGTGCACTTACATATAATAAATAAATAAATCTTTAAAAAGAAAAAAAAAAAGGATTGTTCTGAGTTCCAAAACTTCATTTGACATAATAAGAAAAGAAAGCATCAAGTCACAAAGCATTTGAAAACAATGCTATACAGTGTTCTTACAGTGAGGTGGGACATTTCCAAGAAGAAGCCATCGAGCCAGCTAACCTGGCATGTCCAGCAGCAAACAAGAGACCCCGCCACAGCCAAGGTGGAAAGCAAAGACCCACACTGGACGCTGTCCTCTGGCATCCATGTGTGCAACACGCATGCCCATCTACACCAGCAAACATGTGTGTGTGCTCTCCCTCTCCCTCTCCCTCTCCCTCTCCCTCTCTCTCTCACAGACACACACGCACACACACACATGGGTTGGGGGCATAGAAGTAACTCTAAGTTGAGTTTGTCTTACCGGAAATGCTTGAAACGAGTTATTTCTGATTTCAGAATTAGTTGATTGGGTATTTTTGCATAGACTTTACAAATTAAGCTAGTCTGGCATTCAAAAGGTACTATGTTCCAAAATACAATTTTATTTCAGATTTTCAGATTAGGAATGTTCAAGGTACATGTCAAAGTCAACAAAATAGAAGCCAATGGATTCCAACAGTAACCATCACTTTTCAGGGCTGGGGCGTGTGGACGGATTTTGATCCGGGATTGTTAGGACTCTTTCCAATGCTTTCTTCTACTTGTTCTGTGTCGAGATGATCTCTTGTGCGTTGTGTAAAAGCAATCACCTGATAATGAAAAAGAGCCTATGGCCAATGAGCTGAGGCAAGAGATAGGAAACGGGAGCTGTGGCAGAGAGAGGGGAACTCGAGGGTTGAGTCGGGCCTGGAGAGATTCACCTGGACAAAGAGTCAGACCGTCAGTCACATAATACTGCAGATCCGGTGGCCAGCCACGTGGCAGGCCTTAGAATGGAAGAAACAGGATAATTAAGTTATGAGCTAGTTGGGGAACGGGCCCAAGCTTATGGCCTAAGCATTTATTCATAAATATAATTAAGTCTCCGAATCATGATTCCAGGGAACTTATGTGTGGGTGGGAGAGACCACAATTACAGTTCTGCCACTTATACAGCTGTGCCTGTCACTGATCCAGGCAGGAGTGGTAACTGAGAGTCACTACAGTCTCCTCCACCTACCCAGCGTACGTCTTTTGTTACACATATCCTGGTGGGGGGGATGTCATCCCTAACCTAAAAGCCACAGGCCACCATTATACTTGTTAAGGTTCAGCAGATTTCTTCAATACATGTCCTCCAATTTGTTATTTGACTATTTGACTATTTTCCTAGATTCTAAACTATTATTTGTAACATATTTGTCCCATGTTGTTGTTACGGATCACCCGCCCTAACAATATGCTCTACCAGGCACCCGAAAGGAGATCTTGGTGGGCTCCACAGGAAGCTGGGCTGTGTTGTCACGGTCCCCTCAGCTGCCCCTTCTGTTCTTTCGTAAGATCTGGCTGCTGGAAGAATGAGCGCACTGTGCCAAAAGCCTTTACAAAGCACCCACTGCTGCCCAGGTGCTCCTTTCCACAAGCGCTTTGGATGAATAACTTTCCTCACATTATCTCAATTGCCATAAAAATGCCACATATTAGAGACTCATGAAATTTGGAAGGGGAGTTGATGTGTGGGCTGGAGCAGAGGAGGAAAGCTACTCATAGAAAAGCAGTTTCTCTCTTATTGAAGTCACCCTGTTCCATGCAGGGGCCAGGTGCCACAATTTATTTGCCTGCCCCCAGAAGCTTCATGGGTGTCAGTTAGAGAAACATTTGTATTAGAATTTGCCATTCTAAAGAGATTTGGCCAGAGGAGAATTTTTTGAGAACAGGCATAATTCTCTATAAACAGTGATCTTTATTTTAGAAGACTGTCCCAGGAATTTATCAAAACCCATAAAAGTCAATAATAAAATGATACAGCCATATAACAACACATCAGCATGCAGCACTCTGGCTTGATTTTAGATGCCCCAGCACTCATTATAAAAGCCAGATGCAGCAACACGTGTCTGCGACATCAGCACTGGGGCATGGGAAGAGAGAAGCAGAGACAGGTACATCCTTGGCGCTCACTGGCCATACAGCCCGCCTAGCAATTAATTGATAAGCTCCAGGTTCCATGAGACCCTGTCTCAAATGTGGGGAGTGATTGAGAAAAACACCTAACAAACCACCTCTGCTACATCCACATGTACCCACGTATACATGTGCACACACCCATATGAGCATGTATACACAGTATACATATAATCACAGAGTTAAAGACTCTGAGGAAGATGAGGTTGCATGAAGTCACTATTAAAAATGCCCACTTAAGAGTTATTAGGAATATAAAGTTGGATTGGTTGGAAGGTGGGGAAGATCTGGGAGGAGTTGAGAAAGGAAAAAGAATAAGACAAAATATATTGAAAATTAAAATAATAAAATAATACAAAAAATCCATTTAAATGGTAAACAATATATTTTTAAAAGGTTTAACCCAACATGAGCCATACACCATTGGTTTTATTACTCAACTTATATAACATGTTCAGCTCACTAAGTGACCTTCAGGTACATTATTTAAGAATGAATTTTCAGAATTGCCTGAGAGCCAATCTTGGCATGGAACCATAAGATCTGAAACCCATGATTCAGAGATCCTAAGACCATTAGCTGCTTGTCCGCTGACAAACCCTCTGCTCTTTGTTTACTACACACCTAATGAACGACTATGATGTCTCCATACTCACTTTATCCAGATCTCATATCACAGTTGCAAGATATAATACAAGCCCAATTATCCATTACATTTATAAAACACACTGCCTCTCTTATGCTGTGATATTGAAAGTTACCTGGGAAATCAGCTGAAATACAAGACCCATGGTCTACTGGTGATAATAAAAAGCATTCAACTCACAGGAAGTGTACAATCTAAAGGAGTAGATGGAGTTAAAAGCCTTAACATTTTAAGGTTTAAGTACCGAGAAACTACACACCTGCACACACCCTTCTGTGCTGGTTAGATTTTTAGCAACTTAACACAAGCTATACTCATTCTGGGAAGAGGGAACCTCAACTGAGAAGATGTCTCCATCAGACTGGCCTGTAAGCAGGTCCATTTTCTTGATTGTAATCTCTAAGCCTACATGAAACCCTTTGCTCCCACCAGTTACTTATGGTTATGGTCTTTAATTCAGCCTAAGACACCTTCTCAATAATTGTTAAAGTAAAGAGATTTGTGTAAATCCATCCCACTTTTTTGGACGGTACACAGAACTCATATTACAAAGGGTCAGGTGATTGAGCTATAGCTAATAGGTACAGGGAATGCTTAGCATGTGCAACTCCATCTCTGCACCAAAAACTGTAGCTCAGTATTTGGAGTATGAAAGAAGTATACCTATTAACGATTCTTTTCTCCATTGGATACTCAGTCAGGGGGCTCATCACTAGGGAAAGCTAATTCTTCCTCTCTCAGCAGTTGTTAATTGCTTACAGGTCTTCATTAAGGCATGGCATCCTGTGAAATTTCCCCCATCTGGGTGGGGATGTTAACTGTTGTTGGAAATGTTCAGGTTTTGTTTAGGAAGCCATCTGGTTGAGATTTCATGGGTGTGGTTCCCTGTCCTAGCTAGATGACACTATATCACAGCACCTTCATGGTCCTCTGGCTCTTACAATCTTTCCTTCTCCATCTTCTACAATGCTTCTTGAGCCTTGAGTACAGGAGTTATGCTGTAGATATATCATTAGAACTGGGCATCCCACAGTCCATCCACAGTTTCCTACATTTTGACCAGTTGTGACTTTCTATAATTGTCTGTGTTACAAAAAGAAGTTTCTTTGATTAAGGGTAAGAGCTACATTTATATGGTATACGGATACGTATTTAGGGTACAATTAGGAAATTGTACTGGTTTAGGAAAAGTGACAGTAGTAGGTTATTCTCTAAGACCCATGGCCTCTCCATCTCCAGAGTAGTTGGCCAGGTTTGCATTCAGAAGAACAGAAAATCTGCACATTAATAGTTATTTTCTGCAATAGCAAAACTTGTGACTAAACTCGAGATAAAAGTTCATATGATTGAAGAAAGAGAGAGAGAGAGAGAGAGAGAGAGAGAGAGAGCACATAAGCTGCACATAGTGATATGCATGTGTAACCCTAGAAGTCAGGAGGTTAAAGCAGAATGAGCACAAGTTTAAGCTGCATAGCCAAACTTTGGGCAAAAGAGAAAAAAAAATAAAGGTTCTTCAGCTAACCACCAACTACATTTCAAAACAAAGCAACCTTTCCTCTGAGCCTATTTCTGGAACCTTCTTCCTACCTTCAGAACCCTAACCATCTGTACCAGGTTAAACATTATCCAAATCATAATGGAGGAGACCATGTGGAAAAGGAGAGCCATTAACAGTCAACTGGCCATGCTGACATCTTGAACTTCCAGCCTTCAAAACAGTGAGAAAATATATTTCTCTTGTTTAAGTCACATAGACTGCTGTATGCCTTGAGCCTCTATCCAAAACTCCAAAATCAAAATGCCCTGAAACAGGAAAACCTTTGAACACTGACATAACTCTCAAGAGTTCTAGATTTTAAAACATCTCACATTTAATGTTTAGGATGAAGAATGTTCAATCAGTTCAATCTATTCAAATGCTCTAAAATCTAAAACAAACTCCTTGAGCTACAATACTTCTGGTCCAATCATTTAAGATTTAAAATATAAGATTCAACTTATATTTGGGGATGTGGCCCTCCTTGACTACTATACTATCTTTTGGGGAGAATGCAGATAGGTTGTTTCTCTAGACCATCAACAATACCCACACAGCTAACTCAGACCTCACCTCCCAAATAGTAAATGTTCTTTTTATAGATGAGAAAATACAATATGCAAAAAAATGTCCCTAATCACTACTTGAAATGTAATTTTTTATTTTATTTTTTCTTGAATTACCATCGTAATAAGGTTTCTAATTTTTCCTTGAATTACCACCGTAATAAGGTTTCTTGATCTGCCAAAGGAAATGGTGACCACATAGATTGCCTGACATGAATTCTACTTTTAAACAGAAATTGCCCTAATGCACTAACCACAAAACTAGCACATCTCTGTTCTCCCTACTAAAACCTGGTACATTCTCCAATCCCTGCTACAGTATATCAGGGATGATCATAAGAAGAGAGAGTGGAAAGACTACAGAAACAGTGTCTTCAGGACATGACAGGGCCACTGTACTCATGAGTACAGCATAGCCGCAATGCTTGTCTGCACAAGACCCTGATAAGGGCAAGTCATTCAGCATTCTAGCATGGAAGGGAGAGGGACTTACCAGACCCATCCCTAATCAAGACACCAGATTTCTGGTTTTTTGCTATAATTCCCTGAGTTATTTTTATCTGGGAAATAGCCAAAGTCAACAACTAGAGTTATATTAGTGACACATGAATGTTTCACATCATACACCCAGCCTTTATGTGTTTGTCTCTAAGGGCAGAATAAGATGTAATTGTAAACTGTCTTTAATTCAGCTTTAGCTCAAAACTATGTCAACTCAACAGAATACTTGATAAAATAATTTTAAAACAAAACAGAGTGGAGTATCTTTAATGGACAATATGTTGCTCATCCTGCAAAAGACTCTTTCCAAAAGAAGATGACTGAGGAGCTGGAGAGATGGCGCAGTGGTTAAGAGCACTGACTGCTCTTCCAGGGGTCCTGAGTTCAAATCCCAGCAACCACACACACACACACACACACACACACACACACACACACACATACGTTTTTTAAAGTAGTTCCCAAGTGCTGGCCCCTGCATGCCAGGAGGGAAGGGAAGGCTCTGGGCTGGATACTCACAGGGAGGCCTGAAGCTGGCCAACATACAGCCTCTTCTCCAAAGTTCCACTACAGATGCACGGAGACAGAGGCATACACACACCCGCCCCACTTGTCTACACATTACAAATAAAGCCAATCAAAGTGTGCCAGACAGGACAACAAAAAGCACAAAAACACTGACACAGCAGAGGATAGAAGAAATATTTTTTTCAATGTCGTTGTAGAAAACTTTATAGAGAAACGGTGACTTCTAAATTGGGCCTTACGAGAGGAGTGAAACTATACGGAGAAGGAAAGAGGCTAGAAACTAGACTTCAGAGAAAAGCCTCACTCAGTATGTGGTTGGCAAATGACTGTCAGATGAGCCCGAGCTGGCACATACCGGGGAGAAAGGGGAAGGGCTGGGGCCCAAGTGTCACGTGGAAAGCGGCTTCCACCCCTTGGAGCCAGCCTCATAAGGTTAACCTTTACCACACAGGAAACAGAGGCCACAAAGACTTCTGGGCCAAGAAAGGGGCACATACAACCAAGTATGACTTCTAGAAAGTTCCATAAGAAAAATTCATTTCAGTTGCTGGAATAAAAAAACAGAAAAAAAAAACACAAAAGCAAAAACCCTGACAAACAGCAACTTAGGGGAGAAGGAACTTATTCAGCTCACATTTCCAGGTCCATGACTGAAGGGAAGTCAGGATAGGAACCTGAAGCAGCTACTCACCAAGTCAAGAGTAGACAGTAATAAATGTGTGCAGGCCTGCTAATGTTCAAGTCACATGTTGCACTCATATACTTCAAGGTCTACCCCCATTAAATGGTGCTATCAGATTTTGCACTGAAACTTTCATACCAACGGAGGTAATCAAGACAATACCCCACAGACATGGCCATAAATCAACTGGACAGAGACAACCAACTGTGTCGGGTTGACAACTAAAACTGTGATGTGTGATGGGGGTGACAAAATAATTCCTCTTCTGAAGAGTCTACATCTTTCCACGGTTTGCTTTCATTTGTTTGATGGTCATGGTTCAGACTCACACAACAGGTCCCAGAATATTCTGAAAAGTTACCCATTCAACCTTCATAAGAAATGTATGAGAAATCAGCATATACTATCCAGAAGGGGCTATTGGAAGGGGCCTTACTTGGATCTCAAGTCAAACTAAGCAATAAAACTGAATTGGAGAAATCTGAACTCACTGTATATTTGACAAATATCACACAATTATTGTGGACTTTGAGAGTTACTAATGTATTATGCCCACATTATTAGAAGATACCTCGCTGGGCGGTGGTGGCGCACGCCTTTAATCCCAGCACTTGGGAGGCAGAGGCAGGCGGATTTCTGAGTTCGAGGCCAGCCTGGTCTACAGAGTGAGTTCCAGGACAGCCAGGGCTACACAGAGAAACCCTGTCTCGAAAAAAACCAAAATCCAAAATAAAAATTTAAAAAAAGATACCTTAGCTTATGGACATATTTATAAATATAATGATAGACTGTGTGGAACTGGATGAAAATCATACTGACATAAGGTAAACCAGTTGGAAGGCATAAATGAAATAAGATGGACACAAACCCATGATTAATGAAGCAGGGTAATGAACCCACGGCTTCCGTTTTTATTATATTATATTATTTCCTTTACTTTCGTGACTTTGCAACCTGCCACAATAAAAGTCACCTAACCAGAATAAGTCTTTAATAATATTATTCTTGCAGACATAAGGTGAGCACAGATTCCCCTGCTCCGCGCCATGCTCTGGAATTTCTGTCCAATTTCCTGCTCGTCAGCTCTCTGATACCCCAAACTCAATAGGTGCCAGAGGTGCGTCTCCCTCCTTTGTTTCAGCACTGTTTCCCCTCCCCATTCCCTGCCGGCTACAGTCGGCTCCCGGTGAGTCACCTTTACTTCATCACACCCACAGGCATCGAGGCTCTGCAGAGCATAGCGGCGCTATTCTTCGCAGCTTCCCTCTCGCCTTTCTGCATCCCTCACCCGCTACTTAGCAGTCTACCTTAAGCCCACCGCAGCGATTGTAATCCTGAAAGACGCGTCACTGCCTAGCTGAGAGGCTCCGGTGGCTCCTTGCCAAGGAGAGGACAAAAGCCTGGCTGCTGGCAGAAGCAGGCTCTGCTGATCACTTTGCGCATATGCGGCACTGAAGTGTCCTTGATACCATCTGAGTGAACTCAGTTCTCACAAAAGATGGGAAAGCTGTTTTACAACTGATTAAGGATCAGATTAATGAGTGATATATCCACCTGAAATAGGACATCCACGGCCACATCACAGGACCCCCTTAAGGCAAATTGGCTAGGCAGCCATTATAGAGAACCAGCCTCACCAGGCAGTGCTCTCAGTAGTGTGTCCAGGCTAAGGCCCACCTGGCTTCTCATAGCACATTCATGGCAGTTGCGGGGGGGGGGGGCCCCCCACACATCAGAGCCTAAATGACATGATGAAGCCTCGAAGTCAAACCCTATCTACTAGCATCTTCCTCAGTATAACACTGACAGCATCCAAGAGAAAGGAACAACAACAAAAAAAAAACATATTAACCACAAAAGGTAAAGAAATAAGACACCAGCAAAAAGGCATACACTATAATGAAAATTAGAGTTATCATTCCCCTTTATTAAAGCTACTCAAAATAAGGTTAGCAAATTACAAACGGGTATTATTGAGAGGCAGTCTCACATGTTAGCACCAAGAGGAGAGTCTCATCCATTATGGTATCGGTTTCTTTTTTCCACAGGCCTCACAGCTGCTCAGGCCCAAACGAAAGCTTATATTTGCAGAGATGAAAAATGTCTCCCTGGCTTCAAAGCCATGTGACTCAGTAATTTCAAACAGAATAAAGAGAAACGTACAATTAAACCACTAGTGACCTTAGTGGTTTAAATAGGAATGGCCTCCGTGGACTCAAATATTTTAATGCTCGGTCACTAGGGAACAGCGCTACGTAAGACAAATTCGGAGGCGTGGCCCTGTTGGACAAACTGTGTCACAAGGGCTGGGCTTTGATGTCTCAGATGCTCAAGCCAGGTCCAATGTCCCTTTCCCAGCCACCTGTGGATCAAGATAGAGCAGTCTCAGCTCCTTCTCCAGCACCACGCCTGCCTGCACACTGCCACGGTTCCTGCCAGGATGATAATAGACTGAACCCTTTGAACCTGTAAGCCAGCCCCAATTCAATGCTTTCCTTTATAAGAGTTGCCTTGGCCATGGTGTCTCTTCACAGCAATAGAACAGTGGTCAAGACAATGACAGTACTCCATTTAGTGACAACGCAGCAAGCAGTACCTCCCCAGATGATATATGCAGCAACTATGAATAAAGCAGGCAGTAAGGGGGACAGAAATTCTCCAGTCTCTTCACGGCCTCACAGCCTGACACGGAAAGAACTTTTCAGATACGATAGCTAAGAGGTACATTATAAGCAGGAAACATGAAAATGAAGGAGGAAAAATTACACAGGGAGCATTGTAGGAGGTACAAAGGTAGGAAAGTGAGAAGTTAGCTAGAAAAGAAAAGGTTTCATTGGAAACAAAGAGAGGATACATCATTGAATATAAGTTAGGTACTCAGCTCCCTTTTTCTGCCAATGGTTACATTTTCCCATGTTTAAAAATAAGATGCCCACATCAATTACTTGACCAGAACTCAGTGTTCGTCTCAGGGGCGGCGGGGCGTGAAACAGAGTCCGCTCCACGTTGCCACCTGCAGCAGCCTAAGGCGTTCTTCTCAGAGACTGCTATTCACAAGAATCTAGGTTAAGCCTAGATTCTCCACCTGGCCACAGAGAAGAACTTCAGGGTGGAGTTTCGGGGGCATTTAATGTGGATTTAAGGCAGTGGTTAGTGGTGAGAACGTGAATTACTGCAAAGAAGCCATGACTACGAGCCATGACTATAAGAGCTAGTTTTCATGACTAATGAAAACTTCGGTGATATGGAGAAATCGGAATGTTGCAGGTCAAGAGATAAATCATCTTGGGTGTGTCTTTATCTCCCCTTAATTGAAACGTATTACCCCCTCTGTACATGATTTAACATTTTTATATTCATCAGGTACATCTTTGAGCTGTACCACCAGACCCCAGTTTCTTGGCAATCAAAAAAGCTGCCCGCACCCTAAGGAAAGCCTATGGCTGAGACTTCCCTGTTTGTAACCCGCCTACTGGATGTACCTGTTAATATATTTGAAAAGTGTTTTGTCTCAAGATTTAAGTGTCTAATTAATTACTTTCAAAACCTCATGGAACGGTTAGCATGCTAGAGCGCGGTACTCAAGGAAACCTGAATCTATGTTCCTGGGCCATACTGAGCTCCAGAATATGCTATCTCATTTGTTCCTTTCACGGGTGTGGACTTCTCAAGAAAATGTTCTCCTTCAATGTCTTAAAAGTCCAATGGATGGAATCACGTTGTTCAGTTTCTAAGAAACTTCTTTCTGCCCTTTCCCCCTTTTCTTGGTAAATAAGATCAGAGAGTGGTATCTGCGGTGAGTTGGGTAAGGTTACAATCTGATAAAGTAACACCACAGATCACAAGGGTTGCACAAGAGACTTTAAGATTTACCTTTCACTGTAAAAGAAGTGTCTTGTGAAATTCCTTTAAAAAAAAAAAAATGCGGGTTTAATGTTGAGAGATGAAAAGGTCCATAACCTGGTCCAGAATGCTTAGGCCTTTACACATGATTTGTTGCCACTTGAACATTCTTATTTGAAATTTCTCTAGAGAAAAGTAATACTGTCTCTACAAAGGCACTATTCGTAGCAAAATGTGTTCATTGCCCTAGGAAATCTTTACTCTCAGTTGGAAAGAGATTTCATTCAGACTGAGAGGGGTGTTCCTTTCTTTCTTTCTCTCTGTCTTTCTACCTGCGTCAATTGGACAAATGCATGATGAGCGCCGGCTAACTCTAAAAGACAGTGCAAGGCACTAAAGTGCAAGGCACTTGGTAAGCCAGGCAGAATGTACGTATGCGTGGAACTGTGATTTCTTTTACATGTGCAAGTGGCAGGGACCCCTGCAGTGGCACTAGGTTGCTTAGGAAGGACAGACGCAGTTGCTTATGGCGTGCTGACATATTAAGTGATATGTAAGAAATATGTGCTTACATATTAAGAAATATGCACTTGCAGACCACTCCTATGGCAGTCTACAACCCACTGAAAGCTAACTGTGCCAAAAGAGAGAAAACAAAGTTTTCTATTAATGCTCTTTCTAGTTCGTATAATAGCAGTGGGCTATGCGAGGCTCTTGGGGGAAAGAGTGAAATGCTGTAAGTGAAGGGAGTGCCTTCCGCCATCTGGCTAGGTGTGGACGGCAGTCTAGCATAACAGAAGGACAAGTCTCTGCTGCAAAAGGCAGAGCCAGGAGGAAAGTGCTAGCTTGGGCTGATTGCTGAGGTAAGAATGAGGCAAGTAGCCAGAGAGGAGTAAAAGGAAAGAGTCAAAGCTCATAGCTGAATAGAAAGAACTGGAAATTACCTATGCAAAGATCACATCTAAAGCCACTGAAATGAAAGCAAAAGTCATCAGAGCAGACTACCCGGTGGGCACATCTATATTTAGACAGAGAGAAACAGGGACAGCGAGCAGACCAAGCACGCTTATGTGACTGGAAGAGCCTCATTCTGAATTACGAGTAGTAAATGCACTGCGGTATGTACGTACCTGGAATAGAGACCAAGACGGTTAGAGTCATGCACCTCTGCCCAGATTTACAGAGAAACAAATGGACATTTTCCTTAACACTATCTAACCATTTCCCATGTGTTGAATGTGAGTGACAAACTATTGGTTGAATGCAGGAACTTGACTGATTGTATGTTCTCAAAAGCCTGGGCATCCCCAGATCCTGGGGTGACTCACCTGGAATGTACCTAAGATGCATGAAAGCAAACCCAGCACTCTGTTTAGCAGCTAACAACCAGAGGGTGGGGCCATCCATCCAAAGACATGGGGACTGTCTCAGGCTGGCTAGCGTCAGGACAGGGGCGAGGCCATCACAGCAAGGAGATGGACCCACCAATCTTTAATATGTCAGCACGCCATAAGCAACTGCTTCTGTCCTTCCTAAGCAACCTAGTGCCACTGCAGGGGTCCCTGCCACTTGCACATGTAAAAGAAATCACAGTTCCAAGTGCGCTTACATTCTGCTTGGCTTAACAAGCAAATATCTTATTAAAAATTAATCAAGTGGCCTCAGGTTATGTTCAGGCTCTGAAACTGATTAATTCAAGCCAACCCTCAGAGCCAAACAATTTCTACTTTTGAGCTGGCAATGTCATTGTTTTAATTCTCTCCCAAGGCAGGTGCTCTATTACCTGTGTGGCCGCTTATAATCTGCCCGCGGCACACGTGCTACAGGCCTTAACATCCAACTGCAACATCTATTTTCCTTGTTCTGACAGCTAGCTCTGTAATGCCACCTATGGTTATGTCTTTTTTTTTCCCTAATCTGATCACTTCATGCAGAGTAAAGGCCACTATTTTTTTTTTTTTTTTTTGGTTTTTTTGAGACAGGGTTTCTCTGTGTAGCTCTGGCTGTCCTGGAACTCACTCTGTAGACCAGGCTGGCCTCGAACTCAGAAATCCGCCTGCCTCTGCCTCCCAAGTGCTGGGATTAAAGGCGTGCGCCACCACGCCCGGCTTAAAGGCCACTATTAAGAGTCATCCAAAAACAGGTTTCCATAAAGCAAACACAAGCACCTCAGGTGTGCATTCTCTTTACCTGTATCACTGTTAAGCTAATCTACTCAACATTGCTAAGCACTTCACACAGCAGAGACTGGCTCATGGCTTAGCAAAAAGACAAGCTGCATCTCTTCATGCCTGACCCCAGCACCTCTCTTCCGCCTCTGAGACAACTACTAATTCATTTTTGTCTGTATCCCTAATCTAAGATTCACACATATCTACAGATGTGCAATAGCCCTTTTTTCTTACTTTTCTTTCTTTTTGATGTGTGTTGTGTAGCGGTTGTGCAACATGCACAGATGAGCACACATGTGCATGTGGGTATGCATGTAGGTATGTGCACCTGAGTGTGTGGGCCAGAGGCAGATGTTGGTTCTCTCTTATGGATCACTCTCCGTCTTTATTTTTTTGAGACAGGGTCTCTTACTGAACCTGGCGCTCATCAATTTGGTTATACTGGCTGTCCAATGTGCATCTGGGATCTGCCTATTGCTGTACCCTGTCCCCATCCACAGTGCTGGGGTTGCAGGCATGCACCATTTTGCCTGGCTTTTTGTATGGGCTCTGGAATCTGAAGTCAAGTGTCTCATGCTCATATGGTAAGCACTTTACTGATTAAGCCGTCTCCCATGGCTGGTTTTACTTTACACAAATCATATTTTCTAGAACTAGGAGGTTGTGACTGTGGAACAAAGAGCAAGATAATGAGAGCTTAAACAAGGCAGAAGTCCACACCCCAACCTTGTTGTGTAGAAGATGGAATACGCATTCCTGGGACGAATCCATGGCTCCCTGTCCAAGCAAATCACCATTTAAGCAGAGGGAACTGAGGGGACAAAGGAAGGCAGTCTCTTTCCAATTAAGGGCATGGCTGCCAATTCGCATACATTACTTTTTATATATCTTACTGGCCAATAGTTGGCCATACTTGGTTACATGGTCACACCTAGCTATAAAAAAAGCAAAAAAAAAAAAAGTCCTTTTTTGGGGAGGCCATTTAATTCTTTTAAATTTTCATTAGTCGAAATTATACTTACTAGACAAATTTCACAGCATCCCTCTTTTTTTCCTGGATGCTATCTTTTAAGGGTTAATTCAGCTTGAAACATGTAAAGCCATGCATGTGCATTGCTATGCAGGTCCACAGTTGTATATATGAGCTTAGGTAACAGGCAGGTCTGCTTTAGAATCATGGATTTAAATTCTAATTGTGGCGAATGAATATACCACAATTTACTAAACTATGCCCCTGCTACTAGACACCTGGATGTTTTAAACACAGTATATTTTCTGACTATTTGAATTCGGAAAAATGTTAAACTGGCTAAATGCTAAAATATATGGATCAGTCTCGGGTATATTCTTCTTATCTTGTAAAGCTTGTAAGTGTTCTACCCCACGCCAATTTAAACAGAAACTGGGAATGCTTAACTACATAAAAGGAAGAAAGAAGTCTGAGGTTCACCTAGAGTTTCTGCTATAATTAAACCTTGCATGGTGTTCCGAGTTTCTTGACAACTGGAACAAAGAGGAGGTATGGGGTACCATTCATTCCTCGTGGTTTGACACAGGCAAATAAACAGTTAACAGAGATAAACGCTTGCTCGGTTCTACATTTGAAAACAAAGCTGTCTTATTATACAATTGCAGGAAAATGCAATGCCATTAACAATCAGTTACATAAAAACAGAACAAGACTTACCTAGAATGAGTCTTGTTTTACCCTTAATAAGTAGGGGACTAAGTATTCCCAGATTTTCAGGCTAGGAATGTAGCTCAGTGATACAGAACTTGCCTAGTATGTGCAAGGCCCTTGGGTTCATGCTCAATACAGTGTAAAATCATGGGGAGAGTTTCTACACAGGGCCAGATTAATGGCCCACATGCATGTCAACGTGGAAGATCTGGTAAGAAGTGGTCATGTAGTGGATGAACCAAGGCTCTTCCACGGTTTGAGAGTTCTCCTGCAGTTTGGTATTTTCCAAGATCACACTAATAGTTAACTTGGTATCAGAGGCTTTTTACTCTCCTGTCATTAATTCAAGATTTCAACACATTTTAGAGAAGTGAAAAGAAACTAGTTATTTATGTGGCTTTTTGCATAACCGTGAACAACCAAATATAGTATCATTTTCATTTTTATATGCATTTTGGTAGGTTTTTTTTTTCTTTCCATGTATTTCAAAATTATTATTTGAATTGCAACAATCTATGGGGTATCATATGATCATTCAATACATGTATACAGTAATAATAATCTAATCAGAGAAATGAACGGTTCCATCTCTTGAGCCATTAAAAACTTTAAAATTAAATCCTGGAGCTGGAGGTGGTGGCATACACCTTTAATCCTGGCACTCAGGAAGCAGTGGTGGGTGGATCTCTGAGTTCGAGGCAGCCTGGGCACCAGAGTGAATTCCAGGACAGCCAGGGCTACACAGAGAAATTGTGTCTAAAAACAATTAAATCCTACCTATAATAGCTTACCCCAATCAATACACTACCCTCGATGTTTCATACTTCTTCCTATTACTCTAAGCAGTTTGCCTCCAAACAAAATCAGTAAATTTTGGTACTGTTTCAAATTAGCTAGAACAGTATATTGAATACTCACTTTGTACTATGGGCTCTACTTATAATAGCTTCCCTCAAGTCTCACTATAACTTCATGATATAGGAATTACTACCACAACATTCCAGTTAAGAATGCTGGGTATTCAGATGTCCCTCAAGGGAGGAATGGATACAGAAAATGTGGTACACATTGGAATGTGGTACACATTTACACAATGGAATACTACTCAGCAATTAAAAACAACAAATTCATGAAATTTTTAGGCAAATGGCTGGAACTGGAAAATATCATCCTAAGTAAGGTAACCCAATCACAAAAGAATACACATGGAATGCACTCACTGATAAGTGGATATTAGCCCAGAAGCTCTGAATAGTCAAGACACAATTAACATATCAAATGATTCCCAAGAAGGAAGGAAGGAGAGGACCCTGGTCCTAGAAAGGCTTAATCCAGTATTGTAGGGGATTACCAGGACAGAGAATTGGGAGGGGGTGGTTGGGGAATGGGCAGAGGGAAGAGGGCTTATGGGACTTATGGGGGGGGGAGAACCAGGAAAGGGGAAGGCATTTGGAATGTAAACAAAGAATATAGAAAATTAAAAAAGAAAGAAAAAGAAGAAGCACTGAGGATAAAGCCATTAAAAAAAAAAAAAGTAAGAAAGTTGGGTATCTCCAGAGTAAAAAAGCTACATAAAATCACAGGGCTGGCAAACTAGAGAGTTGTGATTTAATTTCACATACTTCCATTTCCATACTTTCTCATAGTTGCAAATGTTCAGATGGCAAGTAATTGGGGCTAAAATTTAACTCGCCTTTGTAAATACTACATGAGCCTACTGTGTTGAAGCACCAAGTCTCTCCCAAAGCAAGCTAGCAGATATAATCTGGCCAAACTGAAGCCCCTCCATAAATCTTATTTCCTACTTTTGCGACAAAGACCTCCATCTCCACCATTATCTGTTCTGCCAATGCCTCCAGAATTACACAAAATATATCCACTCAACAAATGTTTTAAGATCCTTCTATGCCAGACACTGTTCCAGTGTTTGGATACAGATATCAGTAAGGAAAACATATAGAAATGCATGATCTCGGATTGGAGAGATGGCTCAGCGGTTAAGAGCACTGACTGCTCTTCCAGAGGTCCTGAGTTCAATTCCCAGCAACCACATGGTGGCTCACAACCATCTGTAATGGGATCCAATGCCCTCTTCTGGGGTGTCTGAAGACATCAACAGTGTACTCATACACATACATAAAATAAATAAATAAATAAATAAATAAATAAATAAATAAATAAATCTAAACATAAGAAAAAGAAATCCCTGGTCTCTTAGAACATACTTCTAGTATGTGGTCAGATACAAAACCAAGATAGATCACAATGTATGTTAGAAATAAAAAGTGCCACACTTTAGACAAGGAATCAGGTAAGCTAATGTGGGGCAGGGGAGCCATGGTCCTGGGGAGAACCAGCCACCAAAATCCAGAAATCTCATCTTAAGAGCAGCAGGAGTAGAATCACTACCCCAACCTCAGGTCTGCATGTGGCAGTGCACATAGAAGTGCCTCAGGAGGTCAAGTAGCCTGATGGCCAGGTTAAACTTCCTCTTCCCTTATAAGGTCATGTCCTGTGGCACCTGTAATTCCTCCTTATGCAAATGAGCATCCCAGCACCCTGGCTCAGTCAATGATGTACACTGAAAGCCCCTACCCACCCTTTGTTCCTCCCATTAAATGAGCTGGCTCACTGAAGCTGTCTCCCGAGAGAACCTGTCTTAGTCAGGGTTTCTATTCCTGCACAAACATCATGACCAAGAAGCAAGTTGGGGAGGAAAGGGTTTATTGAGCTTACACTTCCACACAGCTGTTCATCACCAAAGGAAGTCAGGACTGGAACTCAAGCAGGTCAGAAGCAGGAGCTGATGCAGAGGCCATGGAGGGATGTTCCTTACTAGCTTGCTTCCCCTGGCTTGCTCAGCCTGCTCTCTTATAGAACCCAAGAATACCAGCCCAGGGATGGCACCACCCACAAGGGGCCCTCCCCCACTTGATCACTAATTGAGAAAATGCCCCAAAGCTGGATCTCGTAGAGGCACTTCCCCAAGTGAAGCTCCTTTTCCTATGATAACTCCAGCCTGTGTCAAGTTGACACACCAAACTAGCCAGTACAGAACCTGTTCTGTGCTCACAGCCACTTGAGGTCTCTTCCATTCTGGCCATTCCTCCTTGCTTCCCCTCTCAGAATATACCAGCCACCTGAATGGCAGGCCAACTGCAGATTTTCACCTAACTCTCTTTTCCTCCAAATCCAATCCCTGAGTCTTAGCTCGCAGCAGACCTGATAGGACTAATCTTGTCCCATTTCCAATGGATCATACAGATCTTCCCCTCCTAACTTCCTTCTACCCACTCATTGCTTTATTTCAGCCCCTCCACCCCATTCCAACTGGCATTTCCTGGGGACCCTCAGGCCACTTCAGTCAGTGAAGCAGGTAAGCTAACTACAAATCTATACCTTACTCTCCATTCCTCCAAGTAAAATCCCCCAATCTCGTCCCCAGGTCCATACCAAACCACCTTCTGGCTTTTAGAGTCTCCATTGAGAAGTTAGGTACTATTTTAGGTTCAGAGGTTTAGTTCGCTATCATCATGTCGGGGAGCATGGCAGCACAGAGGCACACTTAGAGCTGGAGAGGAGTCTGAGTGGTCTATATCTAGATCCACTGGCAGCAGATAAAGAGAGACAGGGAGCCTGGCTTGGGTTTCTGAAACCTCAAAGCCAAGCTCCAGTGACAAGACCACTCCTCCTAATCCTTCTCAAGTAGTGCCACTCCCTGATGACTAATCATATATATATATATGTATATATATACATACACACACACACACACACACACACACACACACACATATATATATATATATATATATATATATATGCCTATGAGGGGCCATTCTTATTCAAATCACCATAATACTACATACTCACCAAAGCAAAAATCCACTAAGAGGACATCACAATTCTTAACATCTATGTACCAAACACAAGGGCATTCAAGTTCACAAAGGAAATATTACCACAGTTTAAATCATATATTGACCCTCACACACTGATAGTCGGATATTTTACTCACCAATAGACAGGTCATCCAGACAAAACTGAACAGACAAATGCTTAACTAACTGATGTCGCAAATCAAATGGACAAAACAGATATTCCCAAAACACAAATCTATACTTTCTTCTCGGCACCACATGGAACCGTCTCCAAAACTGATCACATACTCAGACACAAAGCAAGTCTCAACAGAAACAAGAAAATCAAAATAACATCCTGAATCCTATTTGACAACCATGGATTAAAACTGGATATCAACAACAGAAATCTTGCAAACTCATGGAAACTGAACAACACTATTGAATGAAAAATATTTCAAAAGAGAAATAAAAAAAATTACAGACTTTCTAGAGTTGAATGAAAATGAACACAACATACTCAAACTTATAGGACAAAATGTGGGTGATTCTAAGAAGCAAGTTCATAGCACTAAGTACAAATACACATGGATTCAATTTACAAATATTTTATTAATTTTTCCATCTATATTCATAAAGGAAATTGGTGTATAATTCTTTGTTGAGAATATATATATATATATATATATATATATATATATATATATATATGAAACTAGAACTAGGAAAAATCATCCTAAGCAAGATATTTTTTCAGACCTGGAATGAGAAATATGATACATATTCCCATATATATGGATATTAGCTGTTATGACAATGATAACCAAGCTACAATTCGTAGACCCTTAGATGTTAGGTATAAAGTAAGAAACTAGGTGGGAAGTGTTAGACCTTTGAGAAGTTTGGCTTCTCAAAACACAGCCATTTATCAATGCCTAATTTATACATATGAATAATGCACACACTAAATGAGGCATGCTTGTGGAATGTTTACAAAGATCGATAATAAATTAAGACACAAGGAAATTAGTTATAAATCAAAGATGTAAAAAGGTCTTATTTTTAACTTCTTCATCATGATTTAATATACTAAAAACAAAAATAATCTTTAATTACTTACTGTTTGTTTTTGTTTTTGTTTTTTTTTGAGATAGCTTGGTCTTCCTGTGGGTCCTGAACAACTGGAATGGGGCCTATCCCAAAAGCTGTCTGTCTGTGAGATATGTTCTTCTAGCTGGTCTGCCATGTCTGGCCTCAGTGGGAGAGGAAGTGCCTGACCTAGAAGAGACTTAAAGTGCCAGGGTGGGGGGAGGGATAACCATGGGCCCCCACCCACTCAGAGGAGAAGGGGAGAGGGGAAGGATTGTGGGAGGGGGTGACCAGAAGGGAGCAGTGAACAGGATGTAATGTGAATAAGTAAAATCAAATTAAATTTAAAAAAGAGACTAGGAATAGATGGTAGGAATGTGGGAAATCATGAATACAATGGAAAGACAAGGAGCGCTCACCCAGGAATTTGGATAATGAAGCTTCTTAACAATTGAGAATCAAGAATTATACATACATAACCTTTATATAATTTTGTATAAAAATTGGTCCATAGTTATCAATAATTACTTTCTCCTTTCCTAACCGAAAACCTGTCATTTTTTAGGAATCTCACAAAAACACCCCTTTACAGGAAAAGGACATGTTCTGACCCCCTCATGCAACCCTAGTGGCTACTTATCAGACTGTAATCTCATCCAAGGATCTTCTAGAACTATCCTATAATCGCATTTATTAAAAGGAGAATAATGTTTCTTAAGCTGTGGAAATGTAGCTTGAGAGCTACTATATATATATGCTTAGACACTTATGGCTTATGGGGGTCCCTCCCAAAGCATCCCATACCCCACACTTAGGTATAACTTAGTCTCTCTTACTTCTACCTCCTGTATTTAAAACCTATGTTAAAATATCTTTTAATACATTCAAACACTCACACCCATGTTGTTCTCAGTGTGCCTGATTCATTTCCATAATGACTTACTTTCTATTTCTAATAAATCCCAGCTCTGCTTGATTCTGGCTCATACTGAAACTCTTTTCTGCCTTGAGCCCAAGGATTAAGTATTCTCTGAGGTTGAGTTCTCTGGAAGACTAAGGGAGCTCCTCAACCTGTTCAACATGAAGAGTGGGGCTGTGCCTCCGATCCTGCTACTGACAGGACCACAGCACGACACCTCACGGTCCCCATATCCTGCCCTTTCCTGGGACTTCCAACACTACTTCTCCAGCACTCTCCCAGTGTTTTTCCTCTCCGTGCTATCATTACCCTGCTTCAAGCCAGAAATGAAGCTAGTCCTGCTTTGCATCATGTCAGTATCCATGGAAAAATAAATTCCAGGTTTTTAACATGGTATCCATGATTTACAAAGCCTTGGGCTCTGCTTTCACTGCCTACCACCATCTGCCCCACACATAAACACGTGTCATATTCTGCTTCCTCTATCCAACAATATTGCCCTCTAGAATCTCCCTCCAAGAACTACCATGGAAAAGGAGGGAACACCCAGCTAATGGAGCCTATCTTACAAATAAACCGCAGACATCTCTGAGATGATACACCAGGGAAGATAAATCAGTACATGAATGAGTGGGTGTTCAAGGTAAAGCTTCCTAGGACTGAACAAAGGACTTCACGGAACCATTTCCAACTGTTGCCACAGAAGGGCCATCTCTTGTCCTAATATTCATAAGGACATTAATATTGGGCTCAAATATACTTTTTCTATGCTGAGTATCTTTATGGTCTGATTTGAACATATAATTTGATTTATGTTGGAACCTAACTAACATTACAGCAAATAATTGTTTTCTATTACTGCATATTAATTGTACAAAGAAGTGGGTTTCATGATGACATTGTTAAAGATCTAGACAGGCATCAGCAGGCTTAGGAGGTCGAAGATGGACCTGGTTCTGCGCTAACAGCTTTGGACCTCATTTCTGTTTCCCTGGTAACCCATCAGTTTTAAGAGAAAGAAGCATCACAATTTAAAGTACCCGATGAAAGAAAGGAGACCAGAAGTATCAGGACTTCGTTGAACCCTCGTAAAATAAACCATTCTCAGTCACAGTCGTTCTCTTTCCCTCCCTTCTTCCCTTCCTCTTCTCCCCCCATTTTGCCCTCCCCTTTCCAAACCACCCCATCCACACAGCTGCTTACAAATTCTCACTACTAAGCCTGCTCAGTTTTCCAAGTTGTAAATATATTTAAAAAAAAAAAGCATAAAGAATGCCTTTCAACTCTTCTCTCTGTGTTTAGGCTACTAGCCAAGCCTGAGGATGTTTGACTTGACACCCTAGACATTCCCAGTCTTTCTCTAAACATCACCCTCTCCCCACTCAGGTGTTTACAAACCTCCATGACTGGCCCTAACTGCTTTCTTGTAGCCTAACTTGTAAGATATGGCCTTCTCGCTTCCTCTTATCCGTACCTGACTTCTCACCAGCTACCAAGATTTACAGCTTGCCTGCCTTGTTGTTTTCTCTCAAACTCTAATAAAATTATCTTCCCTTCTAAGTCCATTGTTAGACGCTTTCATCCATGAGACTAAGAATCTGCAAACAAGAACACTAATTCCTTGAAACAACATCTGAATGCATGCGTGTAATATACTCTGATCATAGTTCCTTCTACATCCCTAATATCTCACCCCCTTTGCATCCATGTCTAGGAAATAATTCTTATTCTTAATAAGAACGTTTAAGAGAATGGTCTATTTAGATTTAAGCACTTCTAAAATTAAATCATTTAATGAAACCACTAGAAAGAGATGTTGATAATAACTCTTCAAAATAGCACAGAATACACAAATGCTTTTCTAATGTTCTACTCTAATCAGCCAGCAGGACTGAAATCTTCAATGATGCAAATAACCACCTCCTCAGATCTATTACTCTGGATAGAAATCAAAGCTGTGGAAACACAGACCAAGAGCACTCAGGCACACCCCCTTAGTCTTTGGTTTCTCTGTCTTCCCAAGACAGGAGCAAATGGTTTTTATCCATCCATTAAGCTTTTAAAAAATAAATAATATCACTTCAAAATTCAATATCCTTTAGAGCTGTCTCCAGATGCTGCACATTTCAGGTTATTATGATCACAGCTTCTTAGTGAAGGCATCCGTGCTGCACATGTGTGCCATGCATGCGCATGCGACACACACACACACACACACACACACACACACACACACACACACCTATAATGCAGCTACAGACACTGTCAATACAACCACTACTGAAACAATCGTGAATTATGTAATCAGGGGCTTTGCATTTAATGTAGGAATGGAAGTACAACCAATAAATAAGTAAACAAAAAAGATGGCTATGCCCTGTAGCAAGAGCAGTTAGTGAAGGCAACCTGCACCTATGGCAAAACAACGTTTTTTGCCATTTGAACACACATTAGAACAATGATGGGTTCCCTGCCTTATTCCAAGGCTTTATATTTAAAAAAACAAGCAGTCTACTTTGCTGAAAATATTGATGACCACTGCCTTTGGTTCTTGTTTTTGGTTGTGTAAGTGAGGTACTAGATACTAGGTTCAACAATAGTGTTACTGGCACTAGGTCCACAAATGCAAAGGTGGTCCACATATAAGCATTCTATGATTGTGAGTTTGAAACTTTGCACAGAAGCCCATCTTTAACTCCATAGTTTAAATGCTTTTGAAAGTCCTCCTAATGATAAGTGCCTGTCTTAGTGGCATGCAAAAATCCACACCTAGCTGCTAAGCTACTGACAGTTCACGGCTGTTAGGAAAGAGTCAGTTTTCTTGCTCCAGTGGATGGCCCCACACCCCCGCAGAAAAGGGCAGTGCTAATTAGACAGCCAATTATGTTTTTAAGGGGAAAAGGGGAAACGAAAAGACATAAAGTAAGGAGGAGGCTGCAGTGAGGACCTAGGAGGAGTTGGAAGGGGAAGAGTGGATAAGTGCGATCAAAATACACATGTTCGTGAATAAAATCCTCAAATGAAAAAAAAATGCTCTATTTTTTAAAGGAAGAACCTGTCTTGTATACAGCTGTTTATAAATATGAATTAGCATTAGGTCATTTTTAAAAAGCATTTTCTGTCAGGTGTGGTGCTAAATGCCTTCAATCCCAGCATTCAACTGACAAAGGCAGACAGACATCTATGAGTTCTAGGTCTACATGGTAGGTTCCAGAGCAGCCAAGGTCACATAGTGAAACTGCCTCAAAACAAACAAACAAAAAGAAAGATAAAAGAAGACCCAGTTTTTAAAATAATCTAGATAATACAACTATTTGCAATAATAATAATGATGATGATGATGTAAAGGGGGCTAGAGAGCTCATTATGTATAAGTAATCAATGTTTCCCTCTCTACCTTTTAGCTCCCTGAATTATTCCAAGGTTATTTGTAAAACCTAAAATTCTGTGCAGCAAGAAAGAAAGCCTTTCATTATGCAATGTATGCTGTTTCACATCTGTGCTACACATAAAGAACTGAAGTATTAAAGTAACCAAATGCGAACTGGATGCTTAAATAATACCAAATTGCTGATCCAAGAATTGCAATGTTTTCTGAGACAAAATGAGTCCTTATTTGTGACTCCAGGTCATTGTAATACTGGGTCTGCAAAATACCCCCTGCTTTATGCAAGCTCAATTATGGGTTCGAAGCAGAGGCACTTTCTTAGCAAGTAATATGCTGTCATTTTCAGCCACCGCACAGACCCAATTGTCACTCACAGCTTCTGTCTTGGTAATGCTGCTTTACTGAGAAGAATAAAACAGGAGGGGGAAAATGTGTTCTATTTCTACAGCTTCTGTCCACCTAGCAATTGGGAGGAGCTGGAGGGCTGTAATAAAATATTAGGCTGCTTATCATGCTGACCTAGAAACCAAACCAGTGCTTTACAGCAAGGAATGACAGCCATGATGAGAAAGTAAGCTACTCTACCCAGCTAGCAAGCATGGGTAGAAAATAATCTCCACTGCGTGGAATCTGAGGGCTAAAATAGGGCTCATTATGCCCATGTCACCAGGTTCATCTTAGAAAAAGAGCCAATTCTTTTCTTTGTCTGCCTAACAGGCCCAGGCAGGGTAACCCAAGGACTGACAATGACATTTCTCTTAAAATGAAGAAAAAAAAACACTGCCATCGGGAATGTCTGTATCCCTGAGAGAGTCACAAGCGCACACGCATGGCTCAAGGCAGATTTCCTCCCTGAGCAAGCTCATTTCCCTATGAAGAAGCAAGGGGGGAAGAAGCCTGCAGGAGCTTTGCCACGGATGCTCAGAGGAAGGGAAAGTATCCCTCTGCACACAAGAAGTTAAGAGAAAGAACTCAGTAACAAAGATGGTCAGCAGACACACGATAGGAGGTATACGCCATAGTACCAGCCTACCTGGTTATAATGGAGTACAAGACACAGGGTACTGCTACCTTCCTCTAGGTGCCACACATGTTGAGCAATGGTACAGCCCAGTGCCGCTGCAACCTGCATGAGAGTTCCCTCGTTTACTGTCAGGAAGAATGGGGGAAAGTAGCTCCTGGATTCAAAAGGCTCAGGCCAGGGAGTGTGGAGTTGTATTGCTTTAAAGCTCTACTTGACCATTTAGTAAGCTAGACGACCTGAGCAAAGCCCTCAATTTCTCTGCGCTTCCGTTTTCCCATAAAAATTATGTTGAGATACTCTGAGTAATTAAGTTAAAAATTATAAAATGCTTAAAATAGGGTTTAACACGTCATGTCTTGACTTAAAATATTTCTTTGTATTTATATAAATATATTTATTATTTTATATGTACTTTTTTCTATATTCTTTGTTTACATTCCAAATATATATAATATATAAATATATATTAACTTAGAATATTTCTTTTTAAAATAGCACAAAAGTAATGGTATCCCACAGAAATTGTATTTGTACCGCATTCTGAATTTGCTTCTTTACCCAAAGTAGCAAACTATCCTCTTCTTGAGGTGCTGTGATGGAGCTCTGAGCCCATGGGAGGAATGCCTGGCTCCCTACAGTGCACTAGGTGGCTGAGGTGGGGTTTATAGCATATTAGGTGGGTTTAATTCAATTGAGGGTTTATCAACATCTGTATTAATTTTTCATACTTAATTTAATGCTTAATCCTTAAAATTTCTTAAATGAAAACTTTTCAAATGCTGACACAAGTAGAAAGAGACTCTGGGACACCAACCCAGTCACAGAACCTTCAACCCATAACCTGTCCTGCTTGCAAGATGCACTGGAACAATGGTGGCTCAGAGCTTGTGCATGTGGCCAGTCCACAACTGGTCTAACTCGAGGCCCAAGCTATGAGAGGGAGCCCATGTGTGATACTACCTAGAAGGCCAGGATCCAGAGGCTGGACACCTCAGTCAAACAAAACTGATTTAAAAAAAATAACAAGTCAATATAATGATTTCTGATGATATTTTGCACTATTCATAGATTGGTGCCTAGCCCAACTGTTATCAGAGAGGCTTCCTCCAGCAGCTGATTGGAGTAGATGTAGAGACCCACAGCTAAACACAAGGAACCCAAGGGAGAAAAGAAGGAATGATTGTAGGAGCCAGAGGGGTTGAGGATACCATGAGAACAAGGAACACAGAACTAAGAAAAAAAAAAAAAAGAAAGAGTCCCTGGCCCTGTCTAGGCTCCTCACTTCACCTGAGGTGAAACTGGAGTTCTGTCATCCCTTCTAATCCCAGAGCACTGTAGGAAGCCACGTTCGCCATTACAAGATGGCGCCCACTTCCTGTGATGAATCAGCGATGTGCTGTTGTTACTCCACTCCACACCCTACTACACATGCGTGGGTAGAGGTTTGGCGGGCCGAAGCTCAGTCCCGGAGCATGCTAATGAGGCATCGTGGCGTGCACCAATCAGGTAGAAGCACGTCTTGCCTAGGCCTATTTAAGCAGCACCGTTTCTTCCTTCTGGGCTTTTCGCCTCTGCAATCAACCCCGCAATAAACGTCTGTGGAAGGATCCTGATTGTCTCGTGTCATTCTTGCTGTCGAGATGGACGCGACCGACAGAGCACCTCATGGACTTCTGCTGCTTGCTCTAGAAGATGTTCCTCATCCTCCTATTTTCTCATTGTCCTACACCCAATTCAGAGCTGTCCCTCGCCCTTGACACAACCTCAGTTTGTTCTGCTAGTGTATCAGCCTAAGAGGCACAGCAGCAGCACAGATGTGCTAATAGCATCCAGCAAGCAAGCAGACTCCCAACCCGGTTGCCATTGGTTACAACATTTACTTTGCCTTGCAGACGGTGCAAGACAGAAATAAACAAGGGATAGCACTTACATTTCAATCAGAGGCCAAGCAGCTTCTTATGTGCATAGCTGCTTCTGCCCATCATCCACACAGGTCACATATGAGTGTTAGAGAGGACAGGCAAGATGTTTGTGGGTCTTGTTAAAAACAAAATAACAGCTTTTTTTTTCCTTGCCACTCTCAGACAAGACCACTGGCACACTCCCTGACCCAGGGACAGCCCTGTACAAAAACCAAAGCAGACACCAACACCTACAAATATCTTAACTCTACTGTTTGGTATGTTTTGAGATGGTATTCATGCATTTCAAACTGGCCTTGAATTCAGTATGTAGTCAAGGTTGATCCTAACATCTGACCCTTCTGCCTCTGACTCCCAAGTGCTAGGTATAGGCATTCATGCATCAACAGGGTTGTTTTAGACAGTGTTGGATATCAAACCAAGAGCCTTTTGTAATCTACCAAGTAAGTAGATCATCAGCCCCAACTCCACTGTTTTCAAAGAACCCAGATAATCAAAATCACCCTCAGGCAAGCCCAAACCATCCCAAGCCTTCATTCATCAATCTCAATCCACCTTCTTAATTGAATGGAACTTGGGCCTCAAAAGAGCAATTGTAGGCCCCCACAATCCTGCCTTGTCTTATACACCTGATCACCATATGTTTAACTCTGACCTTTTAACCTGATCACCATACATCTAACTCTGCATGCCTTGCTCTTTGGTTAAGCATACAAAGTTGTGCTCCATTTAGGATGTCACTTGGTGAGGTGCAGAAATGTATTATTTCCTCTTTCTATTTAACAGTCAAGCATATTTGTTTAAATACAAAAACTGAGGAGCAAAATATCAATTCCACAGGAGAATATGGAGGAAGACAGTGTCTTAAAGGCGAGCTTAAAGCTAATATCTCTTTTTAAAACAGTTCTGGAAATGGAACTCAAGGCTCCATGCATGCTAGATAAACTTTCTCCCACTGAGATACAAACTTAGCCTCATAAAACTAATTTACTAATAACTTCTGCATGGCACTCCTGCAGCCATGTCTGTAAGTGGGGCCTTTGTCCCTATACAACAAATAATCAAATGCGTGTGCAGATGATGGTTCATAAGATGGAAAAAAAAACAGACTTGACCAAATCTAAAATTTCTATTCTACAAAAGTTACTGTTAGGGGCTGGAGAGGTGGCTCAGTGGGTAAGAGCACTGACTGTTCTTCCAGAGGTCCTGAGTTCAAATCCCAGCATCCACATGGTGGCTCACAACCATCTGTAATGAGATCTGATAGCCTCTTCTGGTGTGTCTAAAACAGTGACAGTGTACTCACATTCATAAAAAATAAAATAAAATCTTTAAAAAAAAAGAGAGAGAGAAAGAAAGAAAGAAAATGTAGAGTGGCCGCACATCTTCTGCACTGCTGCTGAGAACATTAAATATTCACACCCTTAAAAAAAGAGTTGCTGGGGGTTGGTAAAATTAAGCATACACTTCCCAGCTAGAAATAAAAACCACAAACACATGCGCACACAAAGAAATTTAGGTGAGTGTTCATCGCAGCTTTATTTATGATACTTCAAGAGTAAAAACAACAAAAATATTCAACAAATGGTCAATGTGTAAGTAATCTGTGAAACATCCATACAATGGAATTCAACTCACAAACAAAAAGGGGACAAATTCCTGATGAGCATGGTGCTAAATCAAAGAAGTCAGGCACAGAATATTACCAGATACATTATTTGTTCCCCAAAACGGCAAAACCACAGAGTTAGAGAAGAAAGCAGAAGTTGCCAAGAATTCAGGTAAGATAGCAAACATGTTCAGCCACAGAACCTGAAGATTTTTGGGAGATCAGAAATGCTCTATATCCTGATAGTGGTGGTGGTTATACAAGCAACTGGGTAGATATTTAAAAGGAGTGAATTTCATTTTTTATTAATTATACATTAATAAGCATCTTTTTAAAGGGTCAGTAAATAGTTCAGTTGGTAAGGTATCTGCCTTTTTTATATCCTGAACCCAAATGGTGAGAAGAGATAAAAGAGATGACCCACTCTCAAAAGCTCTCTTATAACTTTCCTAATAAGTACTGTGACACATGTGACCACACATATACATATATACACATACAAAAAAAGCACAAAGACACAGAGAAAATAATTACATAAATATAATGTTTTAAAGAATACATTAAAATAAGTAAACAGTAAATATTTGTTGGATGAATCAATGAATTTGGTAGTTAAAGAACTTAAAGAAAACAGTGTAGCTGGGCAAGCCACCAAATAGCAAAAATTTAAATAAAACTAGTAAAGTAATGTGTATTATATTGCAACATAATTCTGATTCCATCAGAAGCGTTTGGTGTGTTTATAATGCTACAACACAAACGTAAATGCATGTTCCCTCTTTAGTATTGCACCCATGCAACCTAACAGAATCTGATTCCAAGAAATTGCTTTACTCTATAATTTCAAACTTTAAAAACATGATTATTAACATTTTAATATAATAGTAGATCTCTGAATAAAATTTCTGATTTATTTAATTTATAGGTTGATGATATTTGCTTTAACTTTGATCAAATATTGATGTTTAATGTGGCCATTCAGCATCTAGCTAACACAGTTGTTCAGTGACCGAGCTATTAATCTCTTCACAGTCTAGGCCGTTCTTGGCAAGCCTCTACTAAACCACTTTCAAAATACACATGTTTTCAAAGACTTGTGCTCAACCCAGCACTGGTCACATTTACAGTAGAAACCCAAATCCATTTGCAGGAGTTTGGTTTCTTGCCTTGTCCCTTTACATTCTTAATTATTGTGTGGTGCTAGGGACAGAACCCAGGGCCTCCCACGTGCTATATCACTGAGCTGCAGCCCCAGATCAACTTCTAAAAAAAAAATTGAGAATAGTCAAACTGTTTAAAGAGATTATGGATGGGTTGCAGCTAGAGATCACTTGCTAGAGCTTGTGTGTCCCAGCTCACTTAGCAGGTGTTGGTTTGATGCTCAGCACTGAACAAAGCAGATGTGGTGGCATGCACCTGTAATCCCAGAGGTAGAGGCCGAAAAAACAGAAACTCAAGGTCGTCTTCATCTACAGAGCAAGTTCAAGGCCAGCCAGGGACATATGAGACCCTGTCTCTGCCAATAAATAAATAAAGGATAATAGATGAAAAAGGCTCATTTATAAATACCAAAAGTATAAGTGTCAAAAGTAAAACAATCCAATGTAAAAGTAAATAAAACATACGTGGAACAAAAATATAAAATAGCTATGAACACACTTTTAAAATGTGCAAAACTTAAGAAAATTCAAGAATAGAGCAAAAGAAGGTATACGAGGTCCCTGACTAGGAAGAATCATAAAAGTGATACTGCTCAGGTTGGCACAGAAATTTACTGTTTGCCTAATAAAAATGCCAAAGGCATTTGGCCAGGAGGTAGGCACACTGCCCAAACAAACAAACAAGAACCAGGAAAATTCATGGGTAAAAAAGAGAAGGGCAGGAAAGGGCACTGGCCCAAGCAAACTTAAGATGTTATCTAAGGGTCTCAACCATAGGTATTGTGATAGGAGACACCAAGACTCAAACTTTTGCTACTGCATTAAAACAAAGAGTAAATGTGTTGAGGAACATTGTTTTAGTCAGGGTTTCTGTTCCTGAACAAACATCATAACCAAGAAGCAAGTTGGGGAGGAAAGGGTTTATTCAGCTCACATATCCACACAGCTGTTCATCACCAAAGGAAGTCAGGACTGGAACTCAAGCAGGTCAGGAAGCAGGAGCTGATGCAGAGGCCATGAAGGGATGTTACTTACTGGCTTGCTTCCCCTGGCTTGCTCAGCCTGGTCTCTTATAGAACCCAAGACTACCAGCCCAGGGATGGCACCACCCACAAGGGGCCTGTCCCCACTTGATCTTGATTGATTGAGAAAGCATCCCAAAGTTGGATCTCATGGAGGCTTTTCCTAAACTGAGGCTACTTTCTCTGTGTTAACTCCAGCTTGTGTCAAGTTGACAAACAAAACCAGGCAGTACAACTAACCTTTTGTCAACTTGACACACAAACACATCACTATTAAGCTTCAACACTCACTTTTTAAAAAAAAATTTTTATTTTACAATTTTTTTTATTTTCTATATTCTTCGTTTACATTCCGAAGGCTTTCCCCTTTCCCCGTTCCCCCCTCACCATATGTCCCATATATCCTCATCCACCCCACCCCACCTCCCACCTCTTCCCCAATCACCACCACACCACACCATTTCTCTGTTCTATTCTGGTACTCTCCTACAAAACTGGATCCAGTCCTTTCAGTCCCAGGGTCCTCTCCTTCCTTCTTCTTGGGAATCTTTTGACTTGCTAATTGTGCCTTGAATATTCAGAGCTTCTGGGCTCATTAATATCCACTTATCAGTGATTGCATTTCATGTGTATTCTTTTGTGATTGGGTTACCTCACTTAGGATGATATTTTCCAGATCCAACCATTTGCCTACAAATTGCATGAACTCATTATTTTTAATTGCTGAGTAGTATTCCATTGTATAAATATACCATATTTTCTGTATCCATTCCTCCTTTGAGGGATATTTGGGCTCCTTCCAACTTCTGGCTATTATAAACAAGGCTGCTATAAACATAGTGGAGCATGTGTCTTTATTGTATACAGGGGAATCCTCTGGGTATATGCCCAGGAGTGGTATGACAGGGTCCCCTGGAAGTGTAATGCCCAATTTTCTGAGGAACTGCCAGACTGATTTCCAGAGCGGTTGTACCATCTTGCAGTCCCACCAACAGTGGAAGAGTGTTCCTCTTTCTCCACATCCTCGCCAGCACCTGTTGTCTCTTGAGTTTTTAATCTTAGCCATTCTGACTGGAGTGAGGTGGGATATCAGGGTTGTTTTGATTTGCATTTCCCTGATGATTAATGATGTTGAACATCTCTTAAGGTGTTTCTCGGCCATCCGAATTTCTTCTGGTGAAAAATCTTTGTTTAGCTCTGTACCCCATTTTTTGATAGGGTTATTTGGTTCTTTGGGGTCTAACTTCTTGAGTTCTTTGTATATATTGGATATTAGCCCTCTGTCAGATGTGGGGTTGGTGAAGATCTTTTCCCAATTTGTTGATGGCTGTTTTGTGCTTCTGACTGTATCCTTTGCCTTACAGAAACTTTGTAATTTTATGAGGTCCCATTTGTCAATTCTTGATCTTAGAGCATAAACTATTAGTGTTCTGTTCAGAAACTTTCCCCCTGTGCCAATATCCTCCAGGGTCTTCCCCAGTTTCTTTTCTATTAGTTTCAGTGTGTCAGGTTTTATGTGGAGGTCCGTGATCCACTTGGAGTTGATCTTAGTACAAGGAGATAAGAGTGGGCCAATTCACATTCTTCTGTATGTTGACCTCCAGTTGAACCAGCACCATTTCTTGAAAAGGCTATCTTTTTTCCACTGGATGGTTGTAGCTGCTTTATCAAAGATCAAGTGACCATAAGTCTGTGGGTTCATTTCTCGGTCTTCAATTCTACTCAACTGATCTACTTGCCTGTTGCTGTACCAAAACCATGCAGTTTTTAACACAATTGCTCTGTAGTACTGCTTGAGGTCAGGGATATTAATTCCCCCAGAAGTCCTTTTATTGTTGAGAATAGTTTTAGCTATCCTGGGTTTTTTGTTATTCCAGATGAATTTCAGAATTGCTCTTTCTAGATCTATGAAGAATTGATTTGGGATTTTGATGGGGATTGCATTGAATCTGTAGATTGCTTTTGGCAAGATGGCCATTTTTACTATATTGATCCTCCAAATCCAAGAGCATGAAATATTTTTCCATTTCCTGAGGTCTTCTTCGATTTCTTTCTTCAAGGACTTGAAGTTCCTGTCATACAGATCTTTCACTTGTTTGGTTAGAGTTACGCCAAGGTACTTTATGTTGTTTGTGGCTATTGTGAAGGGTGCTATTTCCCTAACTTCTTTCTCAGCTGGCTTGTCCTTTGAGTACAGGAAGGCTACCAATTTACTTGAGTTGATTTTATAACCAGCCACTTTGCTGAAGTTGTTTATCAGCTGTAGGAGTTCTCTGGTGGAGTTTTTTGGGTTGCTTAAATATAGTATCATGTCATCTGCAAATAGTGATAGTTTGGATTTCTTCCTTTCCAATTTGTATCCCTTTGACTTCCTTATGTTGTCTAATTGCTCTCGCTAGAACTTCAAGTACTATATTGAAAAGATATGGAGAGAGAGGGCAGCCTTGTCTAGTCCCTGATTTTAGTGGGATTGCTTCCAGTTTCTCTCCATTTATTTTGATGTTGGCTACTGGTCTGCTGTATATTGCTTTTACTATATTTGGGTATGGGCCTTGAATTCCTGATCTTTCCAGGACTTTTAGCATGAAAGGATGCTGAATTTTGTCAAATGCTTTTTCAGCATCTAATGAGATGACCATGTGTTTTTTTTTCTTTTAGTTTGTTTATGTAGTGAATTACATTGATGGATTTCCTTATATTGAACCATCCCTGCATCCCTGGGATGAAGCCTACTTGATCATGGTGAATGATCGTTTTGATGTGCTCTTGGATTCTGTTGGCAAGGATTTTACTTAGTATTTTTGCATTGATATTCATAAGGGAAATTAGCCTGTAGTTCTCTTTCTTTGTAGGATCTTTTTGTGGTTTTGGTATCAGCGTAATTGTGGCTTCCTAGAACGACTTGGGCAGTGTTCCTTCTGTTTCTACTCTGTGGAATAGTTTGAGGAGTATTGGTGTTAGATCTTCTTTGAAGTTCTGATAGAATTCTGCACTAAAACCATCTGGTCCCGTACTTTTTTTGGTTGGGAGGCTTTCTATAACCCCTTCTATTTCTCTAGGGGTTACGGGACTATTTAGCTGATCTACTTGATGCTGATTAAATTTTGGTATTTGGTATCTGTCTAGGAAATTGTCCATTTCCTCCAGATTCTCCAGTTGTGTTGAGTATAGGCTTTTGTAGTAGGATCTGATGATTTTTTGAATTTCCTCAGTTTCTGTTGTTATGTCTCCCTTTTCATTTCTAATTTTGTTAATTTGGAGACTGTCTCTGTGTCCTTTGGTTAGTCTAGCTAAGGGTTTATCTATCTTGTTGATTTTCTCGAAGAACCAGCTCTTGGTTTTGTTGATTCTTTGTATGGTTCTCTTTGTTTCTACTTGATTGATTTTGGCCCTTAGTTTGATGATTTCCTGTCTTCTACTCCTCCTGGGTGAATTAACTTCTTTTTGTTCCAGGGCTTTCAGGTGTGCTGTTAAGCTGCTAGTGTATGCTCTCTCCAGTTTCTTTTTGGAGGCACTCAGGGCTATGAGTTTTCCTCTTAGCACTGCTTTCATTGTGTCCCATAGATTTGGGTAGGTTGTACCTTCATTTTCATTGAAGTCTAAAAAGTCTTTGATTTCTTTCTTTATTTCTTCCTTGACCAGGGTGTCATTGAGTAGAGTATTGTTCAGTTTCCATGTGTATGTGGGCTTGCTGTTGTTTTTGTTGTTATTGAAGACCACTCTTACTCCATGGTGATCTGATAGGAGGCATGGGATTAGTTCGGTCTTCTTGTATTTGTTGAGGTCTGTCTTGTGTCCAATTATATGAACAATTTTGGAGAAGGTACCATGCGGTGCTGAGAAAAACGTATATTCTTTTGCTTTAGGATGAAATGTTATATATATATATATATATATATATATATATATATATATATATATATATGTTAAGTCCAATTGGCCCAAAGTTTCAATTAGTTTCACTGTGTCCCAACCCTTACTTTTTTATTGAGCCCTAAGATCTAAGTAACTTTAAAAGTCCCAACAATGTTTACATATTAAAATTTCAATCCCTTTAAAATATCCAATATCTTTTAAAATGCAAAGTCTTTTTACAATTCAAAGTCTCTTAACTGTGGGCTCCACTAAAATACTTCTTATTTCAAGAGGGAAAAATATCAAGGCACAGTCACAATCAAAAACAAAATCAAACTCAATGTCTAGGGTCCACTCAAGATCTTCTGGGCTCCTCCAAAGGGCTGGAGTCACTTCTCCAGCTCTACCCTCTGTAGCACTCTAAGCTCAAGTTGATCCACTCCAGTGACACTACTGTTCTTGGTGACCATCCCATGGCACTAGCATCTCCACTACGCTAGGGTCTTCCACTGCAACTAGGCTTCACTAGCAACTGCTCATAAGGTTCGTTCTCTTCATGGTGTCGAGCCTCAAACCTTTGCATGACAGTCCTGGGCTGTCAACTACAACTGAGGCTATACCTTCACCCAGGGCTTTCCAAGGCCAAGCCTCAGCTGCATGCCTACTAAACTATTACCTTACACATTACCAAGTACAGCTACAACATGAGGTACAACCTTGGCTATCTCTGGAACATAGCTTCTTTGTGCTCTCAGAAACACTTCCCAAAAGATTTCACCTCAGTGATGCTGGACTCAATTACTGCTAATTTCTTAGCTCCAGCTAACCAACATCAATTTTCCCAGTAACAGAAAAGTTTCGTTTTAGTAGTTCTGGTATCTTGTTATTCACAATTGATTCTTCAGTCCCAGCTAACCAAAACCACAGAATCTTTACAATCAAAAGAGCAACAGCCTTGATAAGAGTCTTTAATCTTCCCTCTGAACTGTCACAAGCTAGGCCTCCATCTTCTGTACTGTTCTCAACATTATCTTCCAAGCTCCTACAAAACATCCTACAGAGCTCTTAACACCCAATGGCTCTTCTAGCCCAAAGCTCCAAAGTCCTTCAGGTTGTCATAGGAATACCCCACTATGCGGGTACCAATTTGTCTTAGTCAGTGTTTCTATTGCTGTACAAAACATCATGACCAAGAAGCAAGTTGGAAAAGAAAGGGTTTATTCAGCTTACACTTCCACATTGTTGTTCATCACTGAAGCAAGTCAGGACAGGAACTCACACAGGGCAGGAACTCACACAGGGCAGGAATTCACACAGGGCTGGAACTTAGAGGCAGGAGCTGATGCAGAGGCCATAGAGGGGTGCTGCTTACTGGCTTGCTTCCCCTGCCTTGCTCAACTTGGTTTCTTATAGAACCCAGGACCACCAGCCCAAGGATGACGCTACCTACATGGGCTAGGCTCTCCCCCTTTGATCACTAATTAAGAAAATGCCCCACAGCTGGATCTCATGGAGGCCTTTCTTCAAGGGGGGGCTCCTTTCTCTGTGATAACTCCAGCCTGTGTCAAGTTGACACACAAAACCAGCCAGTAGAAACATCTAATGACAAAGTCCAGACAGCACTGAAATCATGAAAATGCTGAGAGCCTGACAACAGAAGTCTAGGAGAGCAGAAAACACAGAAGCAGGGGCACGCATAGCTAATCTCTCCAATGTACAAAAAGCTCCTAGATTCAAGAGAAAGACTCTCACACGAAAAGTTTTTATATGAAAACCACAAAAACTATAAATATTACACAGCACATGAACAACCCAAAACTTAAATCAATTATTGCTAAAAAAAAAAAAAAAAAAAAAAAGCAAATTCTAAGAAAACAAAATTACTCTCTCATGGTGACAAAAATCCAAAAATGCGACAGCATAGCTGTTAGCAAGAATTGTGGCAAACCAGGTAATTTCCCGTGAGTGACAGAAACAAACACACAAATAGCCAATCTTGAATGAGAAGAATCTGCTATATCATCCCAAATTACAAGCCATTTCCCCTCAATCCAATAATCTCATGTCTAGACCTCTATCTCATGATACACCTGAACGTGAATAACAAACTCAAGGTTGTCTATGTGGTATTGTAACACAGGAAACAACCCTCGGGTCCACCGATGGAGGACTCATTTGGAGCTTATTCTCACAGAACATCATGCAACTACAAAAAGGAAGAAAATGATGAGAATCAACTCCTTGGATGACAGAGGACAGAACAGCTTAAATGAGAAAAACAGTAGAGGCTCTAAGAGGTGGCGGTTAGCGCATACGCTTCTATTTGCTTTCATTTATGAAAAGCAAAATAAAAAACAAAGAAAACACAGGAATAATAAATCAATGACAGTGTCAAGAAGATATGGAAAGAAGGGGACATGTCCCTTTTATATTTCTTTTACCATGACCATATGAGTGTATTACCTTTTTTTAAGCATACTGGTCTAAAGCAGAAGAATCACTTGAGCCCAAGAACTCAGAGCTAGCCTGGACAACGAAGTAAGGATCCTAACCCAAAAGAAAAATATTACAATAAAGACTCAGGGAAGGCCACAACAGGCAAGAATAAAAATATATATTATTTAGGGCCACCTACACATTATAAACCTGTAATGACTATTTCTACATTGTCAGATTGCTTTTTTGTTGTTGAGCTTTCTGTTAATACAATTAGGATGTAGGCTGGTTTGAAAGGCTTGGTTTCCATGGTTACATTCAGAGTACCAGCGCTCTCAGATGCCTCATCTTTATGGAGCATGGTAAGTTGCCACAAGGCTTTTCTCAATGTCTTCTTTTCCTTCCTTGGCTTTAAACGTCCCCTTGGCTCTAAGGTCTGTGCCCTGTTGCCCAGCTCTCTCCTGCAGCCACCTGTGTTTTATTACTTGATGTTTGTTGGCTTGGTAATAGATAGGGGGCTGGGGGAAATTTCTCTGGTATTCTGATAAATCTTCAATTAGACAGATATGGAATCTGGATCTTGGGCCCTCACAAGTGTGCTTGATCCTCCACATGCAATGCTGAGACAGGCAGAATTATTTCCCCTATTATGCTGCCTTGTGCCAGTGGATTTCCACCAGCACACTGCGTGCTGTTACCTTTCTTCCCAAGGATTAAGACTGGTTCTTGGACCAAAGACACAATTCACGTACCAAATGCTGTCTGACAAGAAGAAAGGAGTGGACACTGGGGCTGGAAAGGATCAAAGCATCAGTGTAGGGGAATACAAGAACAGGGAAGAGGGAAGGGGTGGAAGAGAGAGCAGGGGGAGAGAAAAGGGTATGTGGGACCTTAGGGGGGGGTGGGGAAACAAAAAAGGGAAATGAATTGTAAATATAGAATATATCCAATAAAAAAAAACAGTTAAAAAAAAAAAAGACTGGTTCTTGGGAGCTGTCAGTGCTGGACTGGAAGAGATCTGTGAGCAGACTTCGACAGTGTTTGTTGTTCTACTCCTGCAGGCACACAGTGCAAACTTGGTCAGGATTCTTTCTGCCCTGCACTGAGCACCTAGTAGGGAAGTCTCCACTTCCCTACCACTGTGCCACTCCTCGGCCTTGTCTACTTTTTCTTTGCTTTGCTTTTTGGTTTTTGTTTTTTTTGTTTTTTGTTTGTTTGTTTGTTTGTTTGTTTTACGAGACAGGGTCTCTGTGTAGCCCTGGCTGTCCTGGAACACACTCTGTAGACCAGGCTGGCCTCGAACTCAGAAATCTGCCTGCCTCTGCCTCCCAGAGTGCTGGGGTTACAGGCGTGCGCCACCACGCCCTGCTGTTTGTTTTTCAAGACAGGGGTCTCCCTGGAACTCGCTCTGTAGACCAGGCTGGCCAGACTCAGAGATCTGCCTCCCTCTGCCAGCCTCTGCCTCCCAAGTACTGGGGGATTAAAGGTGTGCTGCCCTTCATTAAGAGCACCTAGTAGCCGGGCAGTGGTGGCGCACGCCTGTAATCCCAGCACTTGGGAGGCAGAGGCAGGCGGATTTCTGAGTTCGAGGCCAGCCTGGTCTACAGAGTGAGTTCCAGGACAGCCAGGGCTACACAGAGAAACTCTGTCTCAAACCCCCCCCCCAAAAAAAAAAGCACCTAGTTGGGGGTGCGGGGGAAGTGAGGTGCTGGAGAGATGGCTCAGCGGTAAGAGTACTAGCTGCTCTTCCAGAGTATCGAGGTTCAATTCCCAGCACCCTAGTAGCAGTTCACAACTGTCTATAACTCCAGTTCCAGGGGATCTGGTGCACTCATAGTCATGCATGCAAGCAAAACGCCAATGCACATAAAATAAAAGTCAATCTTTCCAAAACAGCACCTGGTAGGGATCCTAAGGAAAAGCTTGCAAGAAGGTGAGAATCTATACACCCCCATTCGCGGGCAAGTCCTTAAAATCCTGCTTTAACCTTATAAACGGTTTGCACCGCTTTCAGGCGTGTCTGCCGCAGCTAAGCAAATGCTGAAGCGCCACCTGTGTCTCTCACTCACTTTGGGCTTATTGGCTCTGAAACCTGTTTTTGCTTGGATTGTAGAAAGTCTTTAATTTGCTGCTTGTTCCACAGCTTTTAACTGTAGAGATGTGAGCTCTCCATACCAACATCTCTCTCTGAGCCACAGCCAGATTTGTGTATTAGTTTTTCAAATACATACACACACACACACACACACACACACACACACACACACATATATATATATACATATATACATATATATACACCTTGCATACATGGTAAATGCTGTATTGACCAAGCCACGTTCACAGCCGCTCATTAAGGTTTTCTTGGTGTTTCCCCACAAGAGCTGGATATTTGCAGTATTGAAAGAAAAAATATACAAAATAATAATTCACCGAACACTCTGCTATTCAGACAAACACTCAAAGTTTGAAAAGCCCAATAGTATAATAACACCAATAAAGGATTCTGGTAAGTCTCGGTTGCAATTAAAGACAGCATTTATTTTTATTAATTGCTATGTTGTCGCAACGCACAAAAGTCTTGATTTCCACTTGGCATCTGAGGGGAGCAAAATAATCCAAACCTGAACCTTAGCATCTTAAATTGTATCACTGGCCCAGCCAGGTCCTCCATAACAACAGGGGAGTCTGAAAACACCAGGGGCTAAGCTGATGATTAGCTGGGTTTCTGTGAGAGACAATCCAGGAAAATCTCCTAGCAGTATCTGAACTGCAGAAATGAGAGTTGCATCACTATAAAGGCAAATAACAACAATTCAAAGAGATTAGCACCTTCCCCATGCAGTCTCTCTGAGCTCATCCAGCAGAGGTCTTAAAGGTACCAGCTTATCACTGTTAGCATGGCTCCATGACAGAAAGCCATTGCAATAGAAACGGCTATTATTCTGCTTATTCAGGTTAATATAAACATGAAATTACAATGTTACACTACAAAAGGTCTCTCCTTCTGTCCCATCTACGAACACACTCTCTCCCTAAATAATCGATAAAATATATAGTATTAATGGGCAAGTTTACACAATAGCACAGGGAAGGAGTTTTGTTTGTTTGGCTGGTATTGGGAATCCAACCCAGAGCCTTGAATATATGGTAAATGCCCTATGACTGAGACACACCCACAGCCCCTCATGTGAGGTTTTTTTTTTTTTTTTTTTTTTAAATTCATGGAGTCAACATTTCACATCCAAACAACTGTTTGTTATAATTACCTCATTCCACCTTTAGGGAAGCCTATATAACAGCTACAGCCAGTGCCTCAGAGCCCAGGTTGCTTTCTCCCACGGTTGCTAATAGGGATAACTCTTCTTTTTTTTTTTTTTGTTTTTTTGTTTTTTGTTTTTTTGAGACAGGGTTTCTCTGTGTAGTCCTGGCTATCCTGGAACTCACTCTGTAGACCAGGCTGGCCTCGAACTCAGAAATCTGCCTGCCTCTGCCTCCCAAGTGCTGGGATTAAAGGTGTGCGCCACCACCGCCCGGCTAGGGATAACTCTTCTTGATCTTGACCCCACAACTTTTTCCCTCTCTTCTGGACATATACATACACTGGACATATAGCACAACAGACCAAGCCCTCAACAGTGGACTTTCATGCCAGCCATGGGCTTAAGGCCCCCAGCCAATTTGCTGCCTTTTCTTGCTCCGCTACACATTGCAAGGAGAAGTGGCAAGGAGACTCCTGCCCACTCCAGTTTAAGGCCTCCTCCCAAGTGGCTGCCACTTAGAGTCATTCCATGAGAGTCATGAGGAAGACACTGGAAGAGAGTAGGGAGGTAAAAGCTGAGGCAGGTCATTCTTCCTCTCCGTCCACTCTCTGTCCCTCTCCCTGTCAGCCTCCACCCCCTTCTTGCTCTCATGTTCTCACAGCTGAAGCTCCCACAACACAGCCCTCTCTCCCCAGGTCCCACGCTTTCCTAGGTATCTCTCCTACTGCTCCAGCTCTCACACGAGACCTTGTCCCTGAGTTCTGAATACGCGCAATCAACCTGTTCTGGTTTCAGCCTCTTGGTGGTTTCAGCAGTCTACCTAGCCTCACCGTTCTTCCGGGTGTTTAGCTAACGGTCGCCTCCTACTGAACTACCTGCAACTTTTCTCCTGGCTGGACTGATAGGTCTTCATCAGCCACAACAGATCTCTACCCTGTACCAGTGTGCTCTGCAAAAGATAAAATCACCACACTCTTACCACCTTGTCTGTCTCTCTTCTGTGCCATCATAAACAATCTGCACAGCACTGCCAGGGAAAACAGACAATTCTCTCATTCATACTACCGAAGAGAATCATTCTGGCTAGTTCATAGCCTACTCCCTTGAATGAAAGACATCTTTTCTTGCTCTAGTTTTCTCAGAGCAAAAATGCACAGCCACAGCCAACAGAGTCCTAGACTAGAAAAACACTCCTTGGTAAGCTTGTCTTAAGTGTGACTGTGTGTACATAATCACATCTAACCACATAAACACACATATACCAAGTCCAAAGTTGAAGAAAAATAAATATCAAGTGACAGAGTGTACATATACAGGATTTCAAAACTGACAGATCAAAATTCCTCTGTAAAACAAAGATAGAAAATGGAACTGGATTTATCCTTTTTATTTTTTATTAGATATATTCTTTTATTTACATTTCAAATTTCCCCTTTCCTGCTCTTCCCCCTGAAAACACCCTAACCCATCTCCCCTCCCCCTGCTCACCAATCCACCCACTCCCACTTCCCTGTCCTGGCATTCCCCTACACTGAGGCATCTAGCCTTCTCAGGACCAAGGGCCTCTCCTCCCTTTGATGTCCAACAAGGCCATCCTGTGCTGCATATGCATCTGGAGCCACGGGTTCCTCATGTGTACTCTTTGGTTGGTGGTTTAGTCCCTGGGAGCTCTAGGGGTACTGGTTGGTTCATATTGTTGTTCCTCCTATGGGGCTGCAAACCCCTTCAGCTCCTTGGGTCCTTTCATTGGGGTCCTTGTGCTCAGTCCAATGGTTGGTTGAGAGCATCCCCCTCTGTATTTGTCAGACTCTGGCAGATCCTCTCAGGAGACAGCTATATCAGGCTCCTGTCAGCAAGCACTTGTTGGCATCCACAATAAGTTTGTGTGGTTATCTTCTTTTGGGTTTGTTGGAAGACGATTTCTTTCTGAGGCAAGCGCTGTGATGTCCCAGCCTAGTGCGCTGACAGAGTTCGCAGGCCACGGGACAGAGGGGATGTAAGTGAAGCCGGACAGCACCCCAAGTCAAGACACCCAGGAGTACAGATACAAAGCCACCTACATTTCACAGGACAAAGAATGAGAGAGACGACCTAGTGACACAAGGACAGCATTCTGGAAATCCACAGAGGGGCTCTCCTTCAGGTGTTGAAGGCAGATTTGTACACTCATATGAGAGGGAAAAGCAAAACAAATTCAAGGGAACAATACCTAGCACCCACAGAGCCAGCAAAAGTCCCTGTCCTTACTGAACAAATGTAAGCAGTGTTTAATTCACAGGGCACTGTGCAACAAGATCACCACAGCCATGCTCCGGCAGTGAGGGGAATCATCAGCCTGTGACCGAGGATCGTTCCACACCCACAAGTAAGCGATAAGGGATCAAAACATTTCTAAGCAAATTCACTGCATCTAGGAATAAAGTCCGAATGATTTATAGAAAGCAAAATGTTTACTATCCAACGAAGTAAAATTCACAAAGATTTCTGGGCATGTAAGAAGGCAGGAAAATAAAGCCTACAAAAAACGATCGAGTTAAACCTGACCCAGATGCTAGAAGTAAGCAGAGGAAGGTAAAAACTATGTTACCCATATATTCAAAAAGTTAAGTAGAGATTTAAAGAGGATCCGAATGGAACTTCAGAGCATAAGAACAGAATGTTCAAAGATGAGTATACGTGATAACACTCATGAAAAATCAAGTTACAGAAAAACATTATCTGGACCAACAGCCACAGTCCAAAATGAAACACACGGAGCCAGGCAAGGTGGCACATGCCTATAATTCCAGCACACGGGAGGCTATAGCAGGACGATCCCAACCGGGAGCCCAGTCTGAGCTACATATTTGGACACCGTGTCGAAATGCACAAATAAAAAAGTCAAAGCTCAAGGCAAAAGAATACTCAACTCTATACTTTTCTATAAAAACTAATGTTACCCTAACACATCAAAGCAGACCATATCATTCATAAGCACAAATACAAAAATTCTAGCCAAAATTTTAACAAACCATTCAAATAATATATTAAAAGACTGATAGATAATAACCAAGTGGGATTTATACTAGGAACCCAGAGTTTGCTACTCAAAAAATATATACCATACTTTATTCACAAACAAGAAATGAAAAATACACAATCATCTCAACATACACACGAGGAGCACTTGAAAAATCTCTCAAAGCCAATCCTGCTAAGAACTCTTAGCAGAGTAGAAAGAGAAAGGTGTTTCCTCTATCTGGTAAATATCTACAAAAATATACAGCTAACATTAACAGTTCAAGAAGTCAGAAATGCCCATTTTTTCCCACACCAAGTCTAACACACTCTAATATTATAATAATAAGCGCCATCTGACACACTTAGGCTAAAAAATGTCGCCTTTAGTCCCAGCACTTGGGAGGCAGAGGGAGGCAGAGCTCTATGACTTTGAGGCCACCCTGGTCTACAGAATGAGCTCAAGGCTAGACATGGCTGGATAGTAATATTTTTGTCTCAAAAAAAGGATAACAAAAAATATCCTACGGATTAGAAAGAGAGAAGTAAAATTATCGTTACTCATATGTGATTGAATATGTATAAAATCTGATGAAATAATTAAAAAGCCACTAAAATAAAAGCATGAATTTAGCAATGCTACAGGATACAAGATTCAGATGCAAAGAAAATATATTATAGTTCTGTATATTCACAACAAATGACTGGACATTAAAATTATAAAAACAATAGCAATTATAATGGTACCACAAACCTGAAATACTGAAGAATAAAGCTTATAAAATTTGTGAAGACCTGTACATTTAAAACCAGAAAACCATGCTAAGATGAACTAAAGAAACCCCAAGTAAATGTGAGCTGCGTCACACATACTCGTTCTCCTCAAATTAAGTACCAATTGAATATGTCAATCAAAACACCACGGACATTTTGCAGAGTGAAATAAAGCTTACTCTAAAATTCACATGGAAGTGTAAAAGAACTGGAACGGCCCAATCCATCTTACATAGGAAGAATAAAAACTCTCATTACTCAATTGGGAGGCCCATTATAAAAGAGCAGTAAGAAAAATGTGGCTCGGCCAAAGACAGATACACAAATCAGAAGACTGCAAGGGAAAACCCAGAGGCAGAGCTACACAAATGTAGGAAACTGATTTTGACAACACAGCAAATGTAACTCAATAGAAACAACATATTTTCAACAAAATCACTAAAACAACTGAGTATTCCTAAAAAAAAAAAAAAAAATCTGAATCTCAACCAAAGTGTCATACCATCTACAAAAATTAACTGAAAACAAACGGTAGATCTAGATGCAAGGGTATCCAAGATTTAGCTGAAAACAAGAAAGACAATCTTTTAAACCCATGGGTAGTCAACTAGAGATCTTTAGACCGATAATGTTAGCAAGCCCATCACAATGTAAAAGTTTAGTTCTAAAAAGAGACATGGTTAAGCTGGGTGTGGCGGTGCTAGGTGAGCTGTACATGTGAAGTGAAACCAACAATTAATCTACCACCCAGTGACTTCCTTCTTCATAGCTTACTATTAAAAATATGAACACTGTGGTGGCGCACGCCTTTAATCCCAGCACTTGGGAGGCGGAGGCAGGCGGATTTCTGAGTTCAAGTCCAGCCTGGTCTACAGAGTGAGTTCCAGGACAGCCAAGGCTACACAGAGAAACCCTGTCTCGAAAAACCAAAACCAAAAAAACATATATATATATATATATATATATATATATATATATATATATATATATATATAAACACTTACACTCATCCATACAAAAGTTAATCCAGTAGCCCTATTCTTAACCACTCCAGACTGGAAATAATTCTGTATCCTTCAACTGTGGATTGACCACCACATACAATCCCATATGACAATAAACGTTCATTGATCAGAGAACCACACAGCAGAATGACTCCTAATAGCATTGCACTAACTGAAAATGTTAATCCTAAAACATTACATACTATTTGGTTCCATTTACATAGTTACATGAGAACATAAAACTGAAGTGATGGACGGCACACTAGTGACTGTCTGAGTGAGCCCATAGCATGATAGTTCCCTTGTAATATGTGTGTGTATGCCTGTGTGGATATATGTGAATTTCACATGTAAGAAGGTATCAGAAGAATCCAGAAGAAAGCTGCAGTTACAGATATCAAATATCAGGTTCATTGCAAGATCAGCAAAGGCTCTAAACCACTGAACCACTTTTCCAGCTTAGTATGTTGTTTTTTTTTTTTTAAAGAGTGATGGAACTAGCCTTGATCTTTGTTACATTTGTGGTTACATATATCCACATAGATGTCAAAAACAGAACCTACAGAATGGGAAAAATCTTCACCAACTCCACACTATAATTTTCAAAACATATAAAGAACTCAAGAAACTAGAGATAACAACAACAACAAAAAAAAAAAAAACAAATAGTCCACTTTTAAAATGGGATGCAGATCTAAACAGAGGATTCTCAAAAGAGGAATTTCAAATGGCCAAGAAGCACTTACTTAAAGAAACGTTCTCCTAAGTGAGGTAACCCAATCACAAAAGAATACACATGGAATGCAGTCACTGATAAGTGGATATTAATGAGCCCAGAAGCTCTGAGTACTCAAGGCACAATTCACATATCAAATCATTCCCAACAAGAAGGAAGGAGAGGACCCTGGTCCTGGAAAGGCTTGACCCAGCATTGTAGGGGATTACCAGGACAGAGGAGTGGGAGGGGGTGATTGGGGAATGGGTGGAGGGAAGAGGGCTTATGGGACTGATGGGGAGGGGGAACCGGGAAAGGGGAAGGCATTTGGAATGTAGACAAAGAATATAGAAAATAAATTTTAAAAAGAAAAAGAAAAAGAAACAAAAAAAAAGAAATATTCACTATCCTTAGTCATCAGGGAAATAAAAATCCAAATGACTCTGAGATTCTGTCTTACATCAATCAGAAAGGTAAGATCAAAAGCTCAAGTGGGAGCACAAGCTGGTGAGGATGTGAGGCAAGGAGAGCACTTCGTCTCTGCTGCTGGGAGGGCAGACTGGTACAACCACTCTGGAAACCAACTGGGCTGTTTCCCAGAAACTTGGAAATTGATCTATCTCAAGACCCAGCTATACTACTCCTGGGCATATACCCAAAGGATGCTCCAACCTATCACAAAGACGACTGCTCAACTATGTTCATAGCAGCTTTATTCATAATAGCCAGAAAATGGAAAGAACCTAGAAGTCCCTCAACTGTAGAATGGATAAAGAAAATATGGCAAATTTACACAATGGAGTATTAATCAGCTGTTAAAAAACAATGACATCATGAATTTTGCAGGCAAATGGATGGAACTAGAGAAAATCATCCTGAGTGAGGTAACCCAGACCCAAAAAGACACATATGATATGTATTCGCTTGTAAGTAGATATTAGCTATAAAATAAAGGATAACCATGCTACAATCTACAGACTCAGAGAAGCTAAGTAATAAAGAGGGCTCGGGGGGTGGGGGGGAGGGTCACACGAAATTTCCCTGGGAAGGAGAAATAGAATAGACATCAAAGGTGGAGGAGGCTGGGGGAGACAGGAACAGGACAAATCAGGTGGGAGAGAGCCCTGAGAGGGACAATTGGAATTGGAGGCCTTTGCTGGGACAGGCTAGAAACCAAGGGCAATACAAACTCCCAGAAATCGATAAGGGTGACCCCTAAGACTCCTAGCTATATTGGATCGAGAGATGACCTTGAGAATGAGAAATACTGCTGTCAATACAGTAAAGTAGAATTTGCCAGAATCTGTGAAAGCAGGCCTACCATGTTGGGCTTGGGCTGCATACTTTTGAACTCCATGTGAGAGAGTAATGCAGGTTTCTATCTGCTGCTGAACCCGGTTGTAATGTTCATATCAAGCCGTTAGTGTTCCTTGAATTGAAATGTGAAACACGGGGTATTTGGGGAGATATAAAGTCCGAACAGGCCATCTCCTATAACCAGACAAGACTTCCAGTGGAGGGATTAGGACACCAATCCAGCTATAAAACCTTTGACTTACAATTTGTTCTGCCTACAAGATCTGCTGGGGTAAGGGTGGCACAGAAAGTATGGGAGTGGCCAACTGTGATGGTTTGTATGTGCTTTTCCCAGGGAGTGGCACTATTAGGAGGTGTGGCCTTGTTGGAGTAGGTGTGTCACTGTGGGTGTGGGCTTAAGACGCTCACCCTGGCTGCCTGGAAGTCAGTCTTCTACTAGCCGCCTTCAGATGAAGATGTAGAACTCTCAGCTCCTCCTGCACCATGCCTGCCTGGATGCTGCCATGTTTCTGCCTTGATGACAATGGACTGAACCTCTGAACCTGTAAGCCAGCCCCAATTAAATGTTGTCTTTTATAAAACTTGCATTGGTCATGGTGTCTGTTCACAGCAGTAAAACCCAAACTAAGACAGAAGTTGGTACCAGGGACTGGGGTATTGTTTTGATAGGCCTGACCATGCTTTTGTTCAGAAGAATGTGAATTTTGGAACTTTGGATTTGGAAAGCCACGGAATGCTTTAAGTGGGGCTTAATGGGCCAGCCTAGTAGGAATATGGAAGACAGTGGTGCTGAGGGTCATTTGAACTGTGTAGGCCTAATGGCCCAAGAGGTTTCAGTGGAGAACTTTAATATGTGGCTGAGAGACTGTTTTTGTGATGTTTTGGTGATGAACACAGCTGCTTTTTGCCACTGTCTGAAGAGACTCCCTAGGGCTAAGGTAAAGAGATTTATATTAATTGCATCTGCAAAGGAAGTCTCAAAAAAGCCCAACAAAGACTTTGTTCTCTGGTTAAGTCTGATGAAGAGAATTTTGAACAAACATAGCAAGATGAGAAAGGAAAAGTACAAAATATATAATTTGAGTATTAAAGGGACTCCAGGAAGTGAAATGGAGCTGAATTCAAGGATATTAAATTGAATTAAAGGAGTGGTTACCTTAGGGGCAAGATTCCACCCAGCTAAATTTAGGTCCAGGCGTGGTAGTACAAGCCTTTAATCCCAGGAGGCAAAGATAAGCAGATCTTGAGTTCAAGGCCAGCCTAGAACAGAGTAAATTCTAGGCAAAGAAAAACTTAAATCCAGGCTTGGTGGACCACACCTTTAATCCCAGTGCTTAGGAGACAGGCATGCAGATCTCTTGAGTTCAAAGTCAGTCTAAGGAGCAAGATTCAGGACAGCCAACTTAGGCAGTGAAGGAGCTGGGAAAAAGGAAGCTAGTGATAATGTACTAGAACAAGGGGGCCAATGTTCCAGCTCCTGCAAGCAGCAGAACTCAGCAGCTTCAGCCATGTGTCTCTGGCTTTATATTCAAAAGAAAGACTACTGGGACAATTGATGCTGGTTAGCTGGAGCTAAGAAATTAGTGGTGATTAAGAAAAGACCATCATCACTGAGGTGAAATATAGGAAGTGTTTCCTGAGAGCACAAAGAAGCTGTATTCCAGAGATAGCTAAGTGTTCCTCATGCTGCAGCTGTACTTGGTAACATGTAAGAATCATCCAGGTGGTACTGGTTTTGAAAGCATGAAGGCATCATGAAGAACAGCTGAGGCTTGGTACTGTGAGAGGCCACAGAAGGCCATTGGTGAAAGTGTACCCTCAGTTGTAATTGACAGCCCAGGACTGAAGGGGTCATGCAAAGGAGTTGAGGCTTGATACCATGAAGAGAGCCTATGAGAGGCTTTGGTGAAGCATAGTTGCAGTGGAAGACCCTAGCATACTGGAGATGCCAGTACCATGGGATGACCACCAAGAACAGCAGTGGCAGTGAGTGGATCAATCTGAACTTAGAGTGCTACAGAGGGCAGAGCTGGAGACATGACACCAGCTCTTTGGAAATACACAGAAGATCATGTGTGGATCTCAGACATTGGAACAAAAAGCTGTGAAGCTGAAATTGACTTGGGGTACCCAAGATGTTAAAGATGCCAGAGCCACAGGATGCCTGCCAAGGAAAGCTGCTAACAGGGAGTGGAACAAGCCCAAGAGAAAGAACCTTGTTGAAGTCAACAAAGATGAAAAAGGAGTTGGATATCTGAAGACTGCTTTGCCATCAGACATGGAGATGCAGAGTTTGGACTTTTCCCAGCTGGTTTCCTGTCTTGCTTGGGGGATTACAGTTAAGTGATTGGATGAATCTCAAAAGAGACCTTGAACTTTGGACTTTTAACACTGTTGAGACTGCTATAGACTACAGGGACTTTTGAAGTTAGACTAAATGCATTTTGCATTATGCTATGTTTAAGTATGGCCCCCATAGACTCATGTCTGAACAAGCATATGGTGGCCAGGGAGTGGAATGTGATAGTTTGTATATGATTTTCCCAGGGAGTAGCACTATTAGGAGGTGTGGCCTTGTTGGAGTAGGTGTGTCACTGTGGGTGTGGGCTTAAGACCTTCACTCTAGTTGCCTGGAAGTCAGTCTTCCACTAGCAGCCTTCAGATGAAGATGTAGAACTCTCAGCTCCTCCTGTACCATGCCTGCCTGGATGCTGCCATGTTCCTGCCTTGATGACAATGGACTGAACCTCTGAGCCTGTAAGCCAGCCCCAATTAAATGTTGTCTTTTATAAAACTTGCATTGGTCAAGGTGTCTGTTCACAGCAGTGAAATCCAAACTAAGACACCAACCAATAACTTGTCCAGCTTGAAACCCATGCCATGAAGGGGGGCCCACCCCTGACACTGCCTGCAGGAACAGGAACCAGAGCCTGGATAGCCCAGAGACCCACAATAGAACCAAACACAAATAGCAGAAAAGGACAATAAAATATTCCTAATGGTATCCTGCTATACTCATAGATTGGTGCCTAGTATAATTGCCATCAGAGAGACTTCAGTCAGCAACTGATGGGAGCAGATGGAGAGACACACAGCCAGACACTAGGCAGAGCTCAGGCAACCCCTCGGGAAAGGGGGAAGAAGAATTGTAGGAGCCAGGGGTCAAGGACACCACAAGAATATGGCCCACAGAATCAACTAACTAAGACTCATGGGGCCTCACAGAGACTGAACTGACAATCAGGGAGCCTACATAGGTCTGACCTAGGCCCTCAAGACATATGGTCCAGTTGTGTAGCTCGGTCTTCTTGTGGACCTCCACACGGTGGGAGTGGGGGCTGCCTCTGACTCTTTTGCGTATGTTTGGAACCTTTTCCTCCTTCTGTGTTGCCTTGTCCAGCCTTAATAGCAAAGGAAATACCTAGTCTTATTGCTACTTGTTATGCCATATTTGCTTGATATCCCGGGGGGCCTGCCCTTTGCTGAAGAGAAATGGAGAAGTAGACGAGGGTGCAAAGAGGAGACGGGGCAGGGACGAGGAGAAGAGGAGGGAGGACAAACTGCATTTGGGACATAAAATAATAATAATAACAATAATATTATTAATTATTATTAATATTATTTATTAATAATAATATTAATTAATATTAATATTATTATTGTTGTTGTTTTAAAACTACATGTCAAAGTAAAAGTTTTGTTGTGAACACTTTCAATATAAAATTAAGAACTAAAAAACAGTAACAAGTGAAAGGAGTGTAGGTAGAAAACTAAGAAAGTATCATAGATAGAAAAATCTAACAACAGTCAGCTGACATCACCTTAGTCTTCAGGAAAGAAGGTCACACAACAGTCTTAATGTTGCTCCCCCTAAAAAGGAGTACTTTGCATGAGCAATCCTTGCAATAGTTCCTGGGCCTCTGGTCTGGGAAAAATGTTTTCTACGCTGCTAGTTGATAGACAAGGTGGGTTTGTGTGCCTGAAACATTACACTCTGCTATCCTGTGCTAGCAGAGGGTTGTTTTCACAAATGCCATTTATAGTAAACACCTGTTTTCCATTTGAGTGCCAGAAATTTCAGAGACGGCTCAATGGTAGGGCATCTGCACAGCATGTGCAAGATCCTGAATTAGACCTCGCACCCTGCAGGGATAGAGGGATCCTACCTAAACAGAAACACAAATGTGTGGGTTGCCAGAGAATGAAGCTTGCTCTGTTTGGCTATGGTAACAAACATGCTCTCAACTCTCCTATGAAAGAACTTGAGAAGCTCACATCAAAGAATCTAGTCATAGCCGGGCAGTGGTGGCGCACGCCTTTAATCCCAGCACTTGGGAGGCAGAGGCAGGCGGATTTCTGAGTTCAAGGCCAGCCTGGTCTACAGAGTGAGTTCCAGGACAGCCAGGGCTACACAGAGAAACCCTGTCTCGAAAAAAACAAAAAAAAAAAAACAAAAAACAAAAAACAAAAAAACAAAACAAAAAAAAAGAATCTAATTGTGACTTTTCCCTTTGCTGCTCTGTCTGTGTCTCCTTTCACTGTAATAAGTCACAGCCATGAGTGAAACTGTCTGAATTCTCAACCATTTCACTTACTACTCAGGTAGTAGTCAGATGCCTAAAACAGGCACCAAATGTAAGTTGTGCTTAAAATCTGAAGCCCTTCCTCAAGCTCTTTTGTCTGCTTTTCATTTTCCAGTAGAACTCCAAGAAGTGCCATATGCATCCGCATCAGTACCTCAAAACACCCCAACGGAATTGTATCACAACATAAAGTGGACTGACAACCACATTATGGAAATTCCAGACGGAAAGAAAAGGGGTTATAATATTTGAAGAGATAACTGCTGGAAAATTCCAATATTTGATAAAATTTGTGGAATTTGACCTCTACAAAGCTCAAGAGTCTCCAAGCATGGACTGGAGAAATGTCTCAGCAGTTAGGAGTACTGGCTGTTGTTCTTCCGGAGGACCTGGGTTCAAATCCCAGCACCCACATAGTAGCTCAGAACCTCCTGTAACTCCTATCCCTGAGAGTGTAACACCATCTTCTGGCCTCAATGAGCACTGTACACATGAGGTGCCCAGACAGACATGCAGGCAAAACCACCATCACATAAAAAGACAAGATAATTTTTAACAAGGAATCACCAAGAAGGACTAATGTAAAAGACCCACATCAAAGTACATCGTAACTGAACTTATTAAAGACAACCTTAAAATCAGGAAAAGAAATTATTTGTTACACAGTAGAGCTTCTCAATATGATTAAAATTAATATTAGCAGAAACTTTGAAGATAAGATGAATAAGGACATGACATATTTAAAATGCTACATGGGAAAAACTATGGAAAATCTGCATCTGGTAAAACTATTCCTCAAAAGTGAAAAAGTTAAAAAAAAATTCACAGGTAAACAAAAACTAAGGAACTTTAACTACTTAATAATAAACAAGAAATAATGAGCAATTTCTCAGGTTCAAATGAAAGACACCACAGGGTAACTCAAAATTATGTGAAGAAATAAAAACTACTGCTTTAAAAATAAAGTAACTGTAAAGGCTTTTGGTTTATAACTCCCCATTTGTATATGATTAAAAAGGCAAATTAAAAGTCATCATAAATATATGTTAATGGAAATACTATGTAATGATACAGTTTGGGACAATAATATAAAAGGACAAAAGCAGAAGTAGATTGGAGCAGAGTATTTGGTTTTTTTAAATTAGAAATATTCTTATTTTACACTTCAAATGTCCCCTTTCCTGGTCCCCCCCCGAAAATCCCATAAGCCATCTCCCCTTCCCCAATCAACCCACCCCCACTTCCCTGTTCTGATATTCCTCTACACTACGGTATCAAGTCTTTTCCAGGACCAATTTGGTGTCCAACAAGATCATCCTGTGCTGCCAATGTGTCTCGGACCATGGATCCCTCCGTGTGTACTATCTGGTTGGTGGTTTAGGCCCTGGGAGCTCTGGGAGTACTGGGTGACTCATATCATTGTTCCTCCTATGGCGCTGCAAACCCCTTCAGCTCCTTGGGTCCTTTCTCTAGCTCCTCCATTAGGGACCCTGTGCTCAGTCCAATGGCTGGCTGAGAGTGTCCCCCTCTGTATTTGTCACAAACTAGCAGAGCCTCCCAGGTGACAGCTATATCTGGCTCCAGTCAGCAAGTACTTGTGGGCATCCACAATAGTGTCTGGGTTTTGTAACTGTATATGGGATGGATCTCTGGGTGGGGCAGTCTCTGGATGGCCTTTCCCTCAGACTGGAGCAGAGTATTTGTATGCCATTGTTTTAGGGTAGAATTTTTCCCTGCATATGAGATGGCTCCATTAACAAAGTGAGAAGGCATCCCATAGAGTGCAAAGAAAGACTTTGCAATCCACATGTCTGACCAATGATTAATACGCGGACTATGTAAAGAATTCATACAACGCACAGCAAACTAACCCAAGAGCTGTTTCTCTAAATTAAAAATGCAAATGAGCTGTAAGCACAAAAAGAAGAAGCTCAATAACAAGTGTTGGAGAGGATGTGAAGAAATATGAGTCCTTGTACCTTGGGGTAGGTAGGACTAAACATAATGTTGCTGCTAATGAAAACAGTTTAGTGGGCCCTTAAAATATCAGAGAGAGAACACCATATGAACCAGCAATTCTATTCTTTGGTATATTTCCAATAGCACTGAAAACAGATACTCAGATATTTGTATGTGAATGTTCATAGCAGTATAATATTTGTTACACAGTCTAAAGCTCCATCAACTGAGGAAAAGAATGCGGTATGTATATATAGATTGGAATATCATTCAGCCACAGAAAGGTACGACGCTCATTTATATTACACAACATGGACTCTTGAAAGCATTATGCTCAGGGGTGGTGGGCTAGTTCAGTGACAGAACTCTTCAGTAGTATGTACAAAAAAGCCCAAAGCTTAATCCCCACTGCCACCAGAAAAAAAAAAAACTTACACTAAGTAAAATAAGCTAAACACAAATATTACAGGAATCTACTTAAATGAAATATCTAAAATAAACAACTTCATGGGGACAATAGTAGATTAGATGTGGACTAAGGAGTAAGACAATATAGGAAGTTACTACTTAAAGGATACAGAGGTTTTGTTCCGGATGTTGACGATTTTTTTTTCAAAATACTGGTGATGGCCACCTGACTTTGTACACATTATGAATGTTGCTAAATGGTAAAGTCAAATGGTGAAAGTAATTTTAAGACATAGTTTATAAAAGGTTTTTTTTTTGTTTTTTTTTGTTTTTTTTTTTTTTTTTTTTTTGGTTTTTGGAGACAGGGTTTCTCTGTGTAGCCCTGGCTGTCTTGGAACTCACTCTGTAGACCAGGCTGGCCTCGAACTCAGAAATCCGCCTGCCTCTGCCTCCCAAGTGCTGGGATTACAGGCGTGCGCCACCACACCCGGCTTATAAAAGTTTTAAAATGGGCAGACACCTGCAATGCAAGCACTAAGGAGGTTGAGTAAGGAGGATTACAAGTTCAAAACTCCTCTAGACTACATAGTGAGATTGTCTCAGAAAAGAAGAGACTCAAAGGCTAGGGATACACCCCAGCAGCAGCGTGTACAAAGCAGTGTTCATCCCTAGCTTTCAAAAACAAAACTACCATGGGCTTTATCAACCAAACACACCATTTTCTAGAAACACACATACTTATGTCACCTGTCCTTTCATTGTCCTAAACAGTCTGTTCCCATTCATGTAGATATTTTTGCACATTAACGTCTTTAAAATGTTCCTGTTGGTATGAATCTGAAGCACAAGAACTCAGAGCAAAGGCATTTAATGCTAAATACTGTTACAAGTGTAGTGGTTTTCCATATACTACAATGATTAAATGTTTCTAGAGCACCTTCAATATGTCAGGCTCTGTTCTAAGAGCTGGAGAAACAGCAGCAAACAAGACAGGTATCTTCACGTACCCACAGCTTACAATTCAGTATATCTTGTAAAAGCTCCCCCACGAGATTCTGATAAGCTTACTGCAATTATCAGGAAGAGGCATTAGAGTACAACAGGCCCCACCCAATCTGCAGCTCACCTTTCTCACAGTGAGGCCTAAAGTCAAGAAAATTGAAAACCACTATGCCAAGCCAAGAAGGCCTGGTATAGTCATTCTTAAACACTAGTACCTCAACACTAAAACTAGTAGCCTCTGTCACATCAATGGAGTGACACTAGGAACAACCTTTGAGCTAAAACCAGGTAGACAATTTGCTCGCATTTAGGTACGCCTCCTAGGCTGCCTTGCCCCTTGCAATTCTGCACTGGAGTTTGGGAGGAAAGTCCCAACTACTAAGAAGGGTCATTTTCCTTTGTCTTATATTCGAGAGCCCTTCTGGATCAGGGAATGGGGTAGGATTCAGGTTATACTGTATCTTCGCTAAACACATCCTACATATTGATCTCATAATTTAAAAGATCCAGTGCCCAATTTCAAACATGTGACTGTGAATAAAGAACAATCTTGAATCAAGTTTCATTTTCTTCAACTGAAAAATTGGACCACTATTATGGTTTTCATACATTTGATTAGACACTTAAATGGCTCAGTGTAGGCAGAGTACTTAACATAATATCTGGCTATTCTAAAAATGAGAGAGATATCATTTTCTACTAGTATTTACCTACAAAAATCCCTATAAACCAACTATTAGTGCAATAGAAATTAGGCATGATTATTCTAGACTTAGTAATATATTTGTCACATTGACCCATTAAGAATAAAGTGATTTAAAAAATTGTTCTGGGGAGCAATCTTGTAACTTGAAATTTGTACTTTTTTTAATGTTTAAGACTATATCAAATCGGGGATCTGGAGAGATGATTCCATGGTTACTACTCCTCCAGAGGACGAGAATTCAGTTCCCTGCATCCACGTTAGGTAGCTCCCAGATGCCTGTGACTCTAGCTCTAGGAGACCCTCTAATGGCTCTATAGATACAGACACTCAAAGCATATAGTAACACAGATTCATATTCATAAATAAAACTTTAAAAGTAAAATATTTAAAACTACATCAAATCATTCAATTATTAAATGTGTAAATTATATTATGGTTTTCAATTTTTTAAAAATGAAAAAAAACATAATTCTAAAGCAAAAGAAAAGAAAATTTGTCATGATGGTACACACTAATAATTCCATCACTGGGTAAACTGAGGCAAAAAGAGCATAAATTTGAGGCAAGCCTGGGCTGTGCAGTCAGACTTGTCTCAAACAACAAAACCCAATGAACACACTTAACTGGTCCATGTGTAGAAGTTAGAAGATAACTGTAGGATTAGTTCCCTCCTTCAGCAACATGAATCCCAGGGATCATAGTCAAGTTTGGGGGCAAGTATCTTTACCCACTAAGCTATCTCAACACCCCCAAAAGCTTTTTAAAGACTATGTCTCTCTACATAACCCTGATTGCCCTGGAACCCATTGCATAGCCTGGGCTGGCCTTGAAATCATAGAGATCCTCCTGCTTCTCCTTCCAGGCCTGGGCTTAAAGTTGTGCCAGCACACAAAGCCTAAGAGTTTCATTTCCAAACTTGGAAATAGCCAAATATCCTTTAGTAAGTGAGTGCTTACTGGAATATATCCAGACATTGGAATATTGTTTCAGTGCTAAAAAACAAGTGAACTATGAAGTCATTAAAGGTAGAAGACATTTCAGTGCATATTGATAGGTAAAAGGAGTCAACCTGTAAAGTTTACATATTGTATGAGTCTAAATATTGTGGAAAGGCTAAAACTATAGAACGGTACCAGTGGTGGCACAGCAGTGGAGGACAGGGGGAGACAGAAACAAATGGAGAGTACATCAAAGGTACAAGATGGAAGATCCCGGAATAACAACATGAAAAGCCAGCCTCTCCTTCTTCCTCTGGCCCATTACTGAGGGAAAAGGAACTTCTCTTATGCTGATCATGAATATGTGGGTTTGGTTGGTTGGTTGGTTTTTACAATGAACATTATCACCCCAACACAAATGCTCATTCTGACTTAAAGCCAAGTAGCATGCTTTAATCAAAGGAGGAGGCTCTCACACACATTCTCTTGTAAGCAGAGCACGGGCGATTTTTCATTAGTTTTTACTCTAACATGCTTTTTATGCTTCTGTATGTGCAAATGTGTGTGTGTGTGTGTGTGTGTGTGTGTGTGTGTGTGAGAGAGAGAGAGAGAGAGAGAGAGAGAGAGAGAGAGAGAGAGAGTCAGAGAGTCATGCCTGCTGTGTTTCTGTATGGCTTTCCACCACCCTAGCTTGATGTGGATGTGTGTGTGTGTGTGTGTGTGTGTGTGTGTGTGTGTGTGTGTGAGAGAGAGAGAGAGAGAGAGAGAGAGAGAGAGAGAGAGAGAGAGAGAGAGAAAGTGAGTCATGTCTGTCATGTCTGCTGTCTTTCTCTACTGCTTTCCACCACCCTAGCTTGACTGGGTTAAACTGGTTAGCCACTGATCTCTGGACACGTGCCAGCCTCACCCCAACCCCAGTACTAGGGTCGCAGACAATTACCACCATGCCCGATTTATAACTGTGTTCTGGGGATCCAAACGCAAGTCCTCATACTTACTTGACAGACACTACCAATTAAGCCATCTGTCCAGGCCCATTTTTGTTGGGGTTTTTGGATGGTTTGTATATGCTCAGCCCAGGGAGTGGAACATTAGAGGGTGTGGCCCTGTTGGGGTAGGTATAGCCTTGTTAGAGTAGGTGTGTCACTGTGGGTGTGGGCTTTAAGACCCTCCCTCACCCTGGCTGCCTGGAAGCCAGTCTTCCACTAGCAGCCTTCAGATGAAGATGTAAAACTCTCAGCTCCTGCACCATGCTGCCTGGATGCTGCCATGCTCCCACCTTGAACTTGTAAGCCAGCCCCAATTAAATGGTGTCCGTATGAGACGTGCCCTGGTCATACTGTCTGTTCACAACAGTAAAACTCTTAAGACAGTTGGTTAGTTGTTTGTTTTTGAGACAGGGTCTCATGGAGTCCAAGCTGGCTTCTAACTTGCTATGTAGCTAGGGAAGACCTTCAACTCTTTCCCCTGCCTCCATCTTCCAAGTGCTGAGACTGTAAGTATACACCACCACACCTGGCAGAGCCCGGACATTCTTTTAAAGACACACGAATTTAGAATCAAACAGAAAGTGAAATTAAAAGAACTAAGTGATTCTCAAGTCAGTTAGGTCCAACATCTCATGTTAACTAATGGCAGAGTCAGTGTTAAAAACCTCAGCTAGAATTACAACCACCACATGTACAGCTCAATCTAGTTTTCAGGGAGGTTAACAGTTACCAGGTTAACAGGTTGCCTACACTCTCTCAATTTTATTGAGAGTGTTTCATATAGCCCAGGCTGACCTGAACTCCCTGTGTTTTTGAGGATGACCTTGAACTGCTTCTCCTCCAACTCCCTGAATGCTGGGATATCGGACATGTACACATCTGGTTTATATGGTGATTAGAATCAAACCCAAAGACTCATGCAGCTAGGCAAGCATTCTACCAACTGAGTTATATCCCAAACGCTTTCTCAACATATTTTACTTTTGAAAAATTCAAAATATACAGAAAATTTTAAGCAATATAACACACACCATTTCACCCTCCACCTATGTCTTAGTTAGGGTTTTACTGCTATGAACAGACACCATGACCAAGGCAACTCTAATAAGGAGAACATTTAGTTAGGGCTGGCTTACAAGGTTCAGTCCATTATCCTCATGGTGGGAACATGCGAGCAGGAATGGGGCAGGAGGAGCTGAGAGTTCTCTATCTTCACCTGAAGGCTGCTAGCAGAATACTAATACTAGCTTCCAGACAGCTAGGATGAGAGTGTTAAAGCACATACCCATGGTGACACACCTACTCCAACAGGACCACACCTTCTAATAGTGCCCCTCCCTGGCTAGGCATACTCAAACCATCACAACCTGCATTTAACAATTGCCAGTATATTGCCCTATTTACTTTTGTTTTTTGTATCTATATATACATACATATGCTGTGCTTGGTTTTTGACTGAAGTTTTACAAAAAGTTGAATATATTAGAATTCAGGGCACTTCACCTCTAAACAATTTAGCCTACATCTTAAGAGAATAAGTATGTTCCTCAACATTACTCCAATTGTCCTATGAAAAGAATGATAATTTTCTAATATGATATCATCTATGTAAGCCCATATTCACATAACACTAACTGCTCCCAAAACAAACATTTATAATGGACCAGGAGCTAATCAGGTTTCCTGTGACACAGGCATCTAGTTTTCTTTAGTCTCCCTAATGTAGAACCCCTACCCTGTCGTTTCCCTTACCATTGACTTCGTAAAAAAAAAAAAAAAAATGAGAATGTAAGGATGGCTTGCATTCTCAATTTGTCTGATTATTTTTTTTTCATTTTCCCATACCATGTTATAACTTCTCTAGCTCCTTTATTTCCTATAAACTGAAAAAGAGATGTCTAATCCTGGATTAAACTCAGATTAATTTTTGAAATCATATAGTTCTTTACTAAATAAATCCATATAGTATCAGCTAGAACAGCAGTTCTCAACCTGTGGGTCGAGAGACCTTGGCAAACCCCTATCTCCAAAAATATTTACATTATAATTCATGACACTAGCAAAATTACAGTTATGAAACAGTAACAAAATTAATTTTATGGTTCTGGTCAGCACAACATGAGGTACTGTGTTACAGGGTTTCGGCATTAGGAAGGGTGAGGAGCACCGGATCTAGAGCTAGAATCTCATGTTGTGATGATATCCTTCTAAAAGAAATTAGTAGCTGTGTATTCTCCTCTAACAGCCATGACTTCACTAGCACTAAGGATTTAAAAAAAAAGAAGGAAAGAAATCAAGCACACAACAAATTACTATATTAGTATATCAGTGATTTTATTAAAAGCTATAGATTTCGCATTTGGATGGGCACGAGACCTTAATTCATTTATATTGTCTTCACTCCATTAAGAAATAAACTCCACCACAGACCCAAAGAAGCTTAAGTAACAGGGAGGGCCCAAGGGAGGATGATTGAATCTCACTCCAAAGGGGATATAAAATAGACATTGGAGGTGGAGGGAGGGAGGGAGCTGGATGGAAGAGAAGGTGGGGAGGGGAATGGGGATAGGAATCAGGTGTAGGGAGGGGCAGGAGAGGGCTGGGAGAGAGAATGGAAATCGGTGGGGAGGCATCTCTGGGACTGGGGACAGGAAAGGGTCCTGGGAGTCTATGGAGGTGACCCTAGCTGAGACCCCGAGCAGCTGAAGATACGGAGCCTGAAGTGGCCGTATCCTGTAGGCAGGTGGGGACTTCCCATGGAGGGAGGGGAACACCCACTCCTTCACAAAACCTTCAACCCAAAATGTGTTCTGCCTACAAAATGTGCAGGGATAAAGATGGAGCAGAGACTGAGGGAACGGCCACCCAATGGCTGGCCCAACTTGAGACCCATCCCATGGGAGAGAGCCAGCTCCCGACACTATTAATGATACTCGGCTATGCTTGTTTTACAGGAGCCTAACATAGAACTGTCCTCTGAGACACTCCACCCAGCAGCTGATCATAACAGTTGCAGAGACCCACAGCCAAACATTGGCCGGAGCTCAGAAAGTCTTGTGGAAGACTGGGGAAGAGGATTGAAGAAGCCAGAGGGGTCAAGGACACCAGAAGACCTACACAGGCAACTTCCCTGGGCCTACGGGAGCTCACAGAGACTGAACCAAGGAGCAGGCGGCAGGGAGTGGACCTAGAACCCCTACACATTTGTAGCAGATGTGCATCTTGGTCTTCCTGTGGGTTCCTGAACAATTGTAGGAGGGGCTGTCTCTGACTCTGCTGCCTGCCTTTGGATCTCCTTCCCCTAACTGGCCTGTCTTGTCTGGCCTCAGTGGAAAAGGATACACTTAGTAGTGCTGCAACTTGATGAGCCAGAGTGGGTTGGTACCCGTAGGGGATCCCCTTCTCTGAGAAGAGGAGAGGATAATGACGGGAGGGAGATGTGCAGATGGCGGATGGCGCTGGGAGGAGAGGAGGGAGGGGGGCTGCCAAGGGGATGTAAAGTGAATGAATGAATGTTAACAGAGAAAGAAACTCTAGATGCAGTTACTCAGAAGGCAGTTAGTGCATGGAGTATGGAAACATACTTTCCTGGTCTTCACTGGCGATTTGGGCCCATCCAATCAATCACCCCAGCTCCTGGCAACTGTAATGAAAAACTCCAAGTGCTTTCAAGTAGTCAAAAAAAAATGCAGGAATGAATATCCCATCTTGTCAAAGCGTTACTCACTTCACAGTCAACTACAATGCGGAGGAGATGCCAGGCTAGTAATTAACCTGTACAGTCAACTCTAACTTCATTTCACACTACTCCTATGGATTTGTTTTTGTTGTTATCTTCTTTGAGGAGGTCTTTGGTTTTTTTTTTTTTTTCACTTCATTATTTTTTAATCTCTTATGAAATTTGTTCTTCAGCAATCTCATACAAATATACACACACAAACACACACACACACACACACACACACACACACTGCACTCTCATTACTGTTACCCCACACACACACACACACACTCTCTCTCTTTTATCTTGCTCCTGCCCTGAATCCCCTACCGTGCACCTTCTAAGTCCCTCTCCCACACTCATGTCTTTTTGTTCTCTGACCCTCTGAGTTCAACCAGGCCTGTCTCTGTGATCACGGGCTTGAAGCTACGCTTTGGGGTGGGGGTGGGGGGCTCTGCAGATGGGTACACAACTGACTTTCACCTATGACTGAGATTTACTGAAAATGCTCATCCAAATCAGTTATCATTACATACAAATAGCAATTTTCTAATGATAACTCATTTCCAAAAGGCTAACTTTTTGTGGTACTTTGGTTTGCCCAAGGTTTTTGCCCATGGGAGGCAGGGCCTTTACCACTAAGCTATATCCCCAGCTCTTTTAGCTTTTGTATTTTGAGACAGAGTTGTAGTAAGCTTCCCAATCTGGCCTTGAACTCGCTCTATAGCCTAGCCAGTCCTTGAACTTAAAATTCTCTTATACCAGCCTGCTAAGTGTTTGAAACTAAGGGCCTGCACTACCAGGCCTGGCCAAAAAACTAGCATTTAAGCTAGAATATATGTTTTCAGGGTAGAGACGTGGCTAGGTTCACAACCAATATGTATTCCTAAAAAAAAAAACTCACTCATAGCCGGGCGTGGTGGCGCACGCCTGTAATCCCAGCACTTGGGAGACAGAGGCAGGCAGATTTCTGAGTTCGAGGCCAGCCTGCTCTACAGAGTGAGTTCCAGGACAGCCAAGGCTACACAGAGAAACCCTATCTCGAAAAAACCAAAAAAAAAAAAAAAACCCTCTCACTCATTATACATAATGTTTATGTGTATATATTATATAATTATTGATATCTCAAACACAATGTTACAAATAATATTCTGTACCTTATCTTCTCCCACAACATCATTATGTGAACAGTTGCCTTATAAGAATAGCTCAAACATCTCTTTTCACTGGTTGTATAATATTCTTTAACTGGAATGCAGCATCATTTAACTAGTCCATTCTTGGTGAGCATTTTTTTCCTTCAACAAATATACAATGTAATATTATTAACACAAATTTCTGGAGGACAAAGTACAAGGAGGGAAATTGCTAGAAAAAAAGGGAAGGGTAGGTACGGTGCAACTTTCTTCTAGGTATTAGCAAATATCACACACAAAAAAATATATAACGATATGCAATTCTCACCATTAACTGTGCCTTCATGGATCTTAAAATGATGTCAGGCCTCTAACAGAACAAACTTCATGAAGCAAAGCTTGCCGGGCGGTGGTGGTACACACCTTAATCCCAGCAATTGGGAGGCAGAGGCAGGCAGATTTCTGAGTTCCAGGACAGCCTGGTCTACAGAGTGAGTTCCAGGACAGCCAGGGCTACACAGAGAAATGATGTCTCCAAGAAAAAAAAAAAGACATCATACTGAAAGTGGGCAGCACCCAAAGCACATTAGAAACATTATAATTAGGGTAATACTAAACTCTAAGGTGACACATGTGTGATGCAGGCAGTGCTAGATACTTTGTATCTATTTACTCTTCTAAATTCTAAAGTAGCATGATTTTGAAGTAGGCACTGTAACTGTTACAGAAGTAGGTGTTGTAACTGTTACAATAACATAGATGAGGATAAGAAAACATAAATTGCACCTGTGGGCGGGTGGTGGTGGCCCACGCCTTTAATTCCAGCACTTGGGAGGCAGAGGCAGGCGGATTTCTGAATTGAAGGCCACCCTGGTTTACAGAGTGAGTTCCAGGACAGCCAGGGCTACACAGAGAAACCCAGTCTCAAAAAACCAAAAATAAAATAAAATAAAATAAAATAAAATAAAATAAAATAAAATAAAATAAAGCAAAGCTTGCCAAAGAAATCACAAAAGTGTTAAGTGAAGAAGGAAACTAATATTTAACAAGGCATTTTTTAGGTTTTTTGTTAATTTTTTATTTTTATTTTTTATTATATTCAACACAATATATATATATTTATAATAATCATAAAAATAATGGACAAGTTGTTAGATGAACATGAAAAGATAAAGGCTTTTTGTTTGTTTAGTTTTCAGTAGAGATTAAAAAAATCTTAGCTCTTACTGTGGTAGAAACCCAAAATAAGAACAATTTTTAGATACTGGAATTCATTGTAATTTACCAAGTTATTAAGCATGAATCTCTGCATCTTAACCTTTTAGAATACATCAAGCCAATGAGGTGAGCAATTTTATCCATTTCTCAAAAGAGGAAACCAAGGTGCAGAGAGCTTACCCCAAGCCACGCAGCTTCATAAGGAGCTGACGGGCAATTCGAATCCAAAGTGGGGACTAGTCTAAACTTGGGCCAAGGCAAGAGGTTCTTTTCATGGGAACAACTAACTAAGCGAGAGATAGGTAGTGCAATGCTTGGTCACAGGTTCTTGATTCTCAGCCTGAATGGATTGACAAACTAGGACATTGGTAGAACGGTGCTCAGTATGTCTCTAAGTGCAATTCCAGAGGAGGGAACTAACTACTAAGAGGTCAAGATCTACACTGAACCAAAAAAAAAAAAAAAAAGCTGGGCGTGGTGGTACACGCCTGTAATCCCAGCACTTGGGAGGCAGAGGCAGGTGGATTTCTGAGTTCGAGGCCAGCCTGGTCTACAGAGTGAGTTCCAGGACAGCCAGGGCTACAGAAACCCTGTCCCAAAAAAACAAAAAACAAACAAACAAACAAACAAAAAAGATCTACACTGAATGTGGGCAGCGCCACCTAATAGGCTAGAGATCCAGATGGAATGAAAGAGGAAAAAAAAAAAAAAAGGAAAAATCCCACAACTTCAGTGTCTCTCTCCCTGTGTCCTACCTGTCATGAAAAAATTTTCTAAAACAATGATCCAAAATAAATCCTTCCTATTCTAAGCTATGTCTCTCAAGAAAACGGCAATAAGAAAGTCTCACGCAAATGTAGTACTGGAGAAGTGAGGCTGTTCCCATGACTACCTGATAAGGCAGGAGGGAAACTGCTAGATAAAAGGGAAGGGTAAGTGCTGTGCGACTTTCTTCTAGGTATTAGCAAACAGCACACGGAAACCAAGGAGAGGGCAGTGGATGAAACCGAAATCAAAGATGCAGCGGAGAGCCAAGCACGGCCGCAAGCAGGAAGCAGGGCCAGCTCCAGAGAAAACCCCCATGTGGACTACAACAAGCAGACCATTGGGTTTGTGAGAAGAATATGAAAGCGTTTGACGCTGTGAGTTGAGAAGCCCTAGACTGCGGTAAGCAGAGTTTGGGCGTGAGTACAATCGGAGGTCAGAAGACCATGATGCGTGCAGAATGAAGCAAGGTTTCAGATGGAAACAACCACTCTATTAGAAATTGGATCATAAGACATTCGTGTTACATTCTGACAAAATAACTCGTCTATCTTTTTAGACCTGTCCTGAGATGTTGGTGGAAACTGTCTTTTATGACAATGAACCAATTGATCGGAGGGAAGCCCTTTGAAAGCATCGACAGCATCGAAGCTGTAGTGTGGATGCTTCTGGAAGCTCTTAGCTAGGCTTACAATGAGAATGGGAAGAAAAGTGAAGAACGGAAAGGTCTGAAACCCTTCTAACGCCCCGAGCAAAGTCTGTGAAAAGATATCGCCCAGGAAGGAATGATGTCCGAAAAGATTAAAATAACTTTTAAAATAATTAAAAATTAAAGAAATTGTCCTGGGGCTGGAGAGATGGCTCAGTGGTTAAGAGCACTGACTGCTCTTCCAGCGGTCTTGAGTTCAAATCCCAGAACCCACATGGTGGCTCACAACCATCTGTAATGAGATCCTATGCACTCTTCTGGGGTGTCTGAAGACAGTAACAGTGTGCTTACATATAATAAATAAGTAAATCTTTTTAAAAAAGAAAAGAGGCACTTTTGCGGGCCCAGGTGTGTGACAAGCAGCAATCATGGCTAGCCATCTGGAACTCAACAACGGTACCAAGATGCCCACCCTAGGCCTGGGCACCTGGAAGTCCCCTCCTGGCCAGGTGACTGAGGCTGTGAAGGTTGCAACTGACACGGGGTATCGCCACATTGACTGCGCCCAGGTGTACCAGAATGAGAAGGAGGCGGGAATGGCCCTCCAGGAGAAGCTCAAGGAGCCGGTGGTGAAGCGCCAGGATCTCTTTCTTCCTCGTCAGCAAGCTGTGGTGCACGTTCCACGACAAGAGCATGGTGAAAGGAACCTGCCCGAAGACCCTGGGCGACCTGCAGCTGGACTACCTGGATCTCTACCTTATTCACTGGCCAACGGGCTTCAAGCCTGCGCCTGACTATTTCCCACTGGATGCATCAGGAAACGTGATTCCTAGTGACAGCGATTTTGTGGACACTTGGGCGGCTATGGAACAACTAGTGGATGGAGGCTTGGTAAAAGCAATTGGAGTCTCCAACTTCAGCCCTCTTCAGATTGAGAGGATCTTGACCAAACCTGGCTTAAAATAGAAGCCTGCTAGCCGGGTGTGGTGGCACATGCCTGGAATCCCAGCACTTGGGAGGCAGAGGCAGGCGGATTTCTGAGTTCGAGGCCAGCCTGGTCTACAGAGTGAGTTCCAGGACAGCCAGGACTATACAGAGAAACCCTGTCTCGAAAAAAACCAAAAAAAAAAAAAAAATAGAAGCCTGCTGCTAATCAGATCGAGTGCCACCCATACCTAACTCAGGAGAAGCTGGTTGAGTAACTGCCACAGCAATGGCTTCGTGGTGACCGCATACAGTCCCCTTGGTTCTCCTGACAGGCCCTGGGCCAAGCCTGAAGACCCGTCTCTCCTGGGAGATCCCAGGATCAAGGCAATTGCAGCCAAGTACAATAAAACTACATACAGCCCAGGTGCTGATCCAGTTCCCCATTCAAAGGAACTTGGTAGTGATCCCCAAGTCTGTGACACCGGCGCGCATTGCTGAGAACCTTAAGGTCTTTGACTTTGAGCTGAGCAGCGAGGACATGGCCACTCTGCTCAGCTACAGCAGGAACTGGAGGGTGTGCGCCCTGGTGAGCTGGGCCAAACACAAGGATTGCCCCTTCCACGCCGGAAGTCTGAAGCTGCCGCCGACGGATCCCTGCTCCTCCCCAAACAACTTATCACCTGTGCTCTTGCAAGTGTCCTGTGTCCCTCTGCACTGGGTGGCGCCTTGCAGACCAGACAGTGAGTTAGCTTGGCATAGACTCTGGAGGGCAGTCCCAGTAGCTGAGGTGTTTCTTCCAGCCTTTCTTGGTCTTTCTTCTTGCTCACCTGGAGGACTTTAACACAACTACCCTTTCCAACCAAAGAGAAGCAAGATTTATAGCCCAAGTCGTGCCACTGGCACTTAAATTTGAGTGCTTAGAACTGTAATCCTATGGGTCAGACTTCTCCTTGCCTCAAATAAAACCTGCTTTTGTGAATATGAAAAAAAAGAAAAGAAAAGAAAAGAAAAGAAAAGAAAAGAAAAGAAAAGAAAAGAAAAGAAAAGAAAAGAAAAAAATTGCTTTGTAGTTAAGAGAGTTTCCATATGATCCGAGTTCGGGTCCCAGCACACATTTCAGGTGGTTCACAACAGCCCAAAAGTTCAGCTTCAGAGAATCCAACACACTCTCTCTAGCTTCCTCAAGCACCTACACATATGTGACACACACAAATACATATAAAAACAAAGATCTTAACAAAAAAAAAAAAACTATCTTTTAAAAAGTCTTTCAAGCTGGGCGGTGGTGCGTGCCTTCGGTCCCAGCACTCTGGAGGCAAGAGGCAAGTGGATCTCTGTGAGATTGAGCCCAGCCTGATCTACAGAGCCAGCTCCAGGACAGCCAGAACAATTCAGAAAAAAAACAAATAAACAAAATGGTCTTTCAAAACCAGCCAAGTATTTTGTAATGGGACAATAAAGAATAGTGCAGGGGGGATCTTAAGGACTGACTGTACCCCGACAAACTGGAGTGTCAAAAGTGACAGACTGTAGTGTTCTCCAAGTGATTCTAGTTTGATATACAAGCAGAATGGGCTTCAGGGTCATGAGCGCTTCCTCCAAGACTTCAAAGGAGCACCTGGGAAGCTAGGTAATGAATGGTAGGCAGCCCTTGGGAGGGCAGTGTATGAAACTGGGTAACTGAAATCAAAGATATGCAGCGGAGAGTTCAAGCACGGCCGCAAGCAGGAAGGAAGCAGGACGAGCTCAAGAGAAAACCCCAGCAAGACTATGGGATAGGGGTAGGTAGGGCCACCAAACCCTCAGAGCTCACGTCACACCACCACATGCTGGACATGGAGCTATGGGACTCTCGGACTGTGCTCAGTCCAATCGGCAACAGAGAAGCAGCACAGAAACCGCAACCCCGAGGACGTACAATGGCTGAGCAGTAAATCTTCGGAAAGCTGGCAGGGCAGACGTGGGAGAAAGGAGAATTAAGAAAGCATGTGGTAGGCTGCTATGGCACAATGATATTATTTTGGCTACACATCAGTTGACACAGAAACACCGTAGAGGAAGTAGAGCTACCGTAAATGTGAAAGGGAACCACAATGAACTAACAGCCTGTTATTTCGACTATACAGACAGACATGCAGGACCCAGTTAACTTCTGAATGGTTCTAAATCACCTACAGGGACAACCAGGAGCTCCCGAGCCTAACATAACAGGTTAGACTATTGCTGTGCGAATTCTTTGCCCACACGTCTACAGCTGACAGGTCACGGTCTGGGGGCTACTTTCAAAATCCCTGGAAAGTCGGGTCTGAGGACACTTTGCCTGGGCCTCTTATCAAGGAAGAATGATCATAAGTGTCTTTCGGTCCTTGTCTTTCACCACAAATGCTAAACATTCGCAGTGTGTCTCTTATTGTCTTTACATCTTTTGTACCCAAGCAAGTACTTACTAGTACAGGATCTATTGGTGTAAACGTCTAATGCAATAACTATTCCTGCTGTGATTTAAGTAGGAAGATGTAGCTGTTAAATTCAGTGGTGTAAGAAGCACACACATGGGGTTGGGGATTTAGCTCAGTGGTAGAGCGCTTGCCTAGCAAGCGCAAGGCCCTGGGTTTGGTCCTCAGCTCTGTTAAAAAAAAAAAAAAAGACAAAAAAAGAAGCACACACATCACAGGTGCTACCGAAAGGAGGCATAGACCTGGTATTAAGTAAAGAATTACACCACTTTTACAGTTCAAAAATCAAAATGGAAGCCAGGCGGCGGTGGTGGCGCACGCCTATAATCCCAGCACTCTGGGAGACAGAGGCAGGCGGATTTCTGAGTTCGAGGCCAGCCTGGTCTACAGAGTGAGTTCCAGGACAGCCAGGGCTACATAGAGAAACCCTGTCTCGAAAAACCAAAAAAAAAAAAAAAAATCAAAATGGACAAAAAAGTTCATGGTGACATCTGCCTTGACTCAAAAGTCACAGCCATTGAGGTTCTGTCCCCTAAGGAAGCAATGCCTAGTCTAATATATATATATATACCTAGTCTGTTACATATACTTTCAGAGATATTTATAACTATGCTAGTTTATTTGCTTAATGCTAAGATACTTCTCTCAGATTAAATATCAGTTCAATAGAAAAAAGGTGGAAGACTCCTGGATATTTACTCAAAGGATTCCAAGACAAGATCCTTGCACACCCATGTTTACTGCAGTCCAACTCCCAAGAGCTAAGCTACGGAGCCAACCTAGGCGTCTGTCATCAGAGGAATGGATAAAGAGAGTGTGGTATACATACATAGTGGAATTTTACTCGTCCATGAAGGAGGAAATTATGTGCTGTGTAGAAAACTGCATGCAGCTGCATATTATCACAATAAGTAAATTAAGTCAGACTCAAAAGCCAAATATTGCATATTTTCTCTCATTTGTGAATCCCAGGCTTTATGGATATAACATAAAATTATGCATATATGCATGGCATGCAAATAGAAGCTTGGATGTCTAAAGCAGGAATCCTCAATCTGTGGCCACGACTCCTTTGAAAAACCTCTATTTCCAAAAATATTTACATTCACAATATTTACCGTTCAGAATAGTAACAAAATTACAGTTATGAAGTAGCAACAGAAATAATTTTATGGTTGGGGATCACCACAGCATAAGGAACTATATTAACGGGTCACAGCATTAGGAAGGTTGAAAAAAAAACAGTGGTTGATGGAAACAAAGATAAATGGCAGGGCACAGGAGGAGAAAAAGCTGGAGGATTCAGCAGAGTATTCAGAGGAGAACATGGTCAACGTGTACCAAACACTTGTGCTAAAATGTTCTTATGAAATCCAGGACTGTGTACAATGAATATATGCCAATAAAATAGATGAGACAGGAGCAGAGACTTTAAAAAGACTTTAGGGTTTTTGGACTTCACAAGTGAACATTTTCATGATGAGCATTTGAAATTTAAATTGTAGTTTCCAGAAATTAATATGCATACCCAGCACAGATCAAATACTCAACAAGTGCTTCCCCTAAGCCTTCCTGCCTGCATTAGTCAGAGGCAGGAGGACAATACTCACTTCCTCTATTGACGTTGAGAAATAAAATCGGATTTCTTTGTCTGTGATACATGTGTGTGCACAGGTATGTTCAGGTATGCACACACCAATGTGCATGTGCCTGTCAGAGTTTCCTGCCTTGTCACTAATAATCTTGAGCATATAATGAAAAATTAGCTAATCAAGTAACATTAGAATTCAGATTTGGATAGAGGAGAAGATTGAAACAGAAGATCAAATATCCTGCAAAAAAAAAAAAAATGTTTTCTCACAGTTACGGAACAACCCACATCAACAGACCAATATTTGACATATCTCAGGACATCACACACTGACAAAATAAATCTCTCAATACAGTTAAAGGCAGCAAGAAGACCCAAGACAAAGGACAAACTTATCCAGGTATATTATGAGATTTATAGCACAACTATCCACAAAATGAAACAGCACACTGGCATGTGGTCCCAGTGACTGAAACACCGAGGTGAATTTTTAAAGTATATATCAGCAAAAGAAAATCCCACGGTTGCTTTTGAGCCTTAAGATAAAAATGACTGGAGCTGGGTGTGGTAGCCCATGCTTGTCATCCCAGTACTCAGGAGGCTGAAGCAGGACTGTCCTGCGGTTCAAAGCCAACCAAGGCTACACAGTGAGCTTTAGGACGGCCTAAGCTATTGTGTGAGACCCTGGCATGAACAAAACAAAAGCCAAAGGTAACTACTACTGAATTCCTATGAACATAGGATGATCCTCAGAACCTATTTTTTTTTTATCCCCATTTATTTTCTGTATCTTTGAACATGCATTTATGAGCCCACCAAATGCACTTCCTATTTCACGTTGTTCTTTAAGAAGTAGGGTCTGAGTTCTACGAAAAAAAAAATGTATTCTCACGGGTTTGTACAAACATACAAAGGCAGTCTTCATTTCCAACATGGCTCTGAGTCACTAACCTAAAATGGCAACGTGCTTCAATGCCTCACTCACTATCTGCTCGGGGAAACATCCCAGTTTGCCTGCTTTCCTCATGTCACTCATTTGTGACCAAAGACCACAAAGCGCAGTGGCTCCACGAGCAGGCAAGTATGGAGGCCAAAGGCTGTCCCGAGACCTGTGCTTTCCGATAACCGACTAGGTTTTTGATTTTTCTGGTTTCAAGATCCATTTAGGCCACTACGTCCATCCTGGAAGGTTCCTGACAGCACTGGTCCCTTATACAGTTTGTCTGAAAGGGTTTGGTAGCCAGAAGCCCTGGCTATTAATAACTAAACAGGAACCATAAGACCTGTAAGGCCCAGGACCAAGGGGGGAATTTCCACATTAAAGATTAAGCTACCTGCTTTCCATTCCCTGTCAGGGAAGCCTGAATGGAAATTGAGTGGAGTATACTGTGATGAAGTAAAATGCTCTGGTTTGCGAAACAGTCCGTCAGAGTCTCAGGCTCTCTCTCTCTCTCTCTCTCTCTCTCTCTCTCTCTCTCTCTCTTTCTCTCTCTCTACTATAGGATGCTGGGGGTGGGGGGGAGGTTAACACCCTGAATTAAATTAAAAGAGAAGGCTTGGCTCTAGTTTGGAGTCCATGGGGGTGGGGGGTGGGGGTGACAGGAAGCACATAGAGAAGAAAGAGGATGACTCAGATTGTGGTGGTTATTATCCATGTCCTAACCTTACCCATGTAATATGCTGTGTACTACTAAATCACTAAATCCAGAAAGGATAGTGGAATCAGCCCATCCTTAACAAAAGAGGGCTGACTTTAAGATTAAAACCATCACTCCCCCCCCCCCCACGCACACTCAGAAACGTTATGTTCACAGTTGCCCCGAATTACGTTTTAGGGTTATAAGAGCTACCCTTGGCTTGCGAAAGGCAAGGAAAAAGGTATAACTTCCCAGTGAGACATAAGGGTACCTGTCTCTAGCTAGGCCTGACATTGTGGTGTCACCACTCTGGGTCCTAAACCACACTCAGCTTTCACTGTATTCCTCATGGCACTTTATTAACAAGAAATGAGAGAGCACGAACATCAGAAGTGGGCGCCAACCTGCGATGACCACCATGAGCAACCCAAGGCAAGGCTTACACTCAGCCCTCTTGCTCACCCGCTCTGTGGCCTGTCCCCTGGGGTGGCACAGATCCCTGGGAAATCCCCAGTACCCTCTGCAGATCTAAACTGGGGCAGGGAGTGGGGATCGATGCTGATGAAGAGCAGCACAACAGAGATAAAAATCAAGCAGAGGGGTCAAGGAGCCACCTCTGTGTCTTTCATCTTGGTCCCTAGTAAAGAGACGTCGAAACGGGACAAAAAATGCTTTTTAACCGTAGCAGCCGGCCAGAAAAAAAATGCAGACAGTTGACCTTGGAAACCCACAGCGTCTCAGCGGGAAACGCAAAAGAAGAAACTCATTTGGAAGTGAAGCGGGAGCACTGCGCGGCACCAGGAGGAGCACGGCCGGCCGGGCGCCCTAGGGATGTGGGCCCGCGCAGTGGCGGGGGACTCACCGTAGATCATGGCCAGCCCAGTCTCGTGAAGGAAACGCACCCGGCGGTGCTTGAAAAGCCAGATGGTGAGGATGGTGAGGGTGAGCAGCAGGATGAAGGTGAGCAGGCTCACGCTGTCCTGCCGGTGGCTCTCCTCCGCCTCCTTTTCGGTGGCAAGCTCCTCCATGGCGCTGCTGTCCTCGGCCGCCGCCCCAGAGGAGGCCGCGGCCCCGGCCCGCAGCCCCCGACCCAGCAGCACGGGCAACAGCGGCAGCAGCAGCAGCCGCGGCGACAGCCCCCGAACGGCTCGCCCCGGATCCGGGCGCGCCGCCGCCGCCGCCGCCGCGTCCCTAGGCTCCATGACTCCCGGCTCGCCCGTGCCTCTTCCACGCGGGGACCAGCAACAGCCCGCGCGCGCCGTCGGCTGCTTCCCGCGGTGCCGCGGACCTCCCCGCTGGCCGCGGCCGCAGCTCCTCCTCCTCCTCCTCCTCCTCCTCCCGCTGCTCGCGCCCGGCCGGGGCTGCGCCAAGCTGCGGGGGAGGGGCGCGCGCAGTGCGCAGGAGCCCCAAGCGCCGCCCCCCGCCCGCGCACCTGTTCGTCCCCCCCCCCGCCCCTCCCGCCTAGACGAGCGGCGAGGCCACCCCGCTGTCCGGGCGGGGCGAGCTCGAGCTCTAGCCTCCCTCTCTCTGTGCCAGGCCGGCCGGCCAGCCCTTCCCTTCCGTGGTGGCGCCGGGCTGCTGGCCCTGGCCAGGCGTACCTGGTCAGACCGTCTGGGGTCGGCTAGGCAGTTCCCGAGTCGTAGCTGCCGCCACGCCACCTAACTGGGGACGGCAGAGGTCATTCGCTCCCAGCGAGGAACGTCAGCTTGGATCGATGCGTGGCTAGCTCTACCAGACCTGTCTGTCCTTGCGCCACTGCCACCGCTATGAGTTTGAAGTCACACGGGTCTGTGGCCTCTACGAGCTCAGTAGAGTGGGGGCTCGCAGGAGTTACAAAGCCACGTCACTGTTCACACACACACACACACACACACCTCAATTTTTCTCACCTTTCGGGATGTATCCAGAGTCTCAGGACTCCCCCCCCCCCCGCCCCACTCTTTTGGGCATTATTCAAATAAACTGTGTTCAAGTCAGCTTCAGGGTTGTAAGGGCAATCCGTGAGAAGGATGAAATAAACGAGGACCATTTATCCTGATGACCCTTTTAATGATGTCTTCCTGTTAACTCCCGAAAAGGAAGCTTTAGTTAAACTTTTAGGATCAAGCCCAGCTTCGAATTAGGACAAGGTCTTCAGAAGACAGAAACTCTCGGAACAAATTCTAATAACTAGAATAGTTATTCTCTAGAATATCCCTCTAGAGAGCAATCATCTTGTGTCTCTAGTCAAGGAAGAAAAGAAAGCTTAATATGATCAGTCACCTCCTGATGTTGAGCACTCTAGTTACTGAATCTCCCTCTCATATCCCTACCTGCCCATGCTTTCTGGGCCAGAGGAGATTTTTGTTTGTTTGTTTGTTTGTTTGTTTGTTTGTTTTTACAATCAAGAGAATTCTCGGCTGGGCGGTGGTGGTGCATGGCTGTAATCCCAGCACTTGGGAAGCAGAGGCAGGTGAATTTCTGAGTTCGAGGTCAGCCTGGTCTACAGAGTGAGTTCCAGGACAGCCAGAGCTACACAGAGAAACGATGTCTTGAAAAAAAACAAAAAAAAAAACAAAGAGAGAGAGAGAGAGAGAGAGAGAGAGAGAGAGAGAATCCTCTAAAGAACACAGGAAAACTCTTCAGAACATATCTCCATCCTCTCTAGGTGAACATTTAGCCAAAACTGCTTAGTACCTTCTTTATAGCATGGGATCTCTTCATCTTGATTTTAGCCAAGACCTTTCCCTACTCCTCCTCAAATATATAAGACACGACAAACAAGAGCCCAGTCCGTGCCTCAAACTGTGAGATAATAAAATGATTGGACATATTTTAATTGACCATACTATTTGAAGATGGGTTTTTTTTTTTCTAACAGCAGACAACCCGATGACTTACATAAAGTAGTTACTTGGGAAGAGCATGAAATCTCACCCAACTATTCACAAATATATACCAAAGAAAACACATTGTTATCCATACATATTTGCAAACTAGCTTTATGCCACCCAAAGGTTTTGATTCCAATGAACACAGACTAATCCAGTGAACTGATTTTTCCCCCAGGTATGGTGGCTCCGTGCCTCTAACTCCAAAGGCCATTAAAGTATTCTGAAAAGAAAATGGTCACCGGTCACTTGATGAAGAGCAGCAAAACTCATGCAATTCAGGACTAGCAGTGAGTTCACCAATCATTTTTCTTCCAGTCGTCACTGAAATAGACGCAAGCCGACCTAGAAGACTGAATTGACATGGACAAAGAGAGCTCCAGAAAGAGGAGGAAATGGGTCTTCCTAGCTCAGAGAACATAGAAGAAATGCCATTTCTTCCTTCATGATCTGTGCACTATGGCAGCTGCGCAGTGATGGACGCGGAACCTCAAGCAGTCACACTGACAGGAGTGGGGACCACTGTGCTACTGTGGACGCTGTTCCCCAAAGCTTCACTTCATATCTCTCTCTCTCTCTCTCTCTCTCTCTCTCTCTCTCTCTCTCTCTCCTCCACTTGCCCCTCTCCCCTCTCTCTTCTTTTTTTTTTTGTTTTTTGTTTGTTTGTTTGTTTATTTGTTTTTTCGAGACAGGGTTTCTCTGTGTAGCCCTGGCTGTCCTGGAACTCACTCTGTAGACCAGGCTGGCCTCGAACTCAGAAATCCACCAGCTTCTGCCTCCCAAGTGCTGGGATTACAGGCGTGCGCCACCACCGCCCGGCCCCCTCTCTCTTCTTTCTATCCCCTTCCTTCTTCCCTCCTTCTTCACCCATCTCCACTCCTGCTGCTTGGAGACAAAGTTGTAAGAAGTTAATAGCAGGCTTGTAATCAAGACTTCTACTTTTCTCTAATAAACCCCAGGGAACTTCAATTTTTAGCAGGGAGACTGTGGGAAAGAAGCTCAAAGAAGAACGTTGTTTGTGAATTCCTAAATGCACTCTAACCTGAATGAACATGGAGCTCATCCTGAACAACATACTAAGAAACCTCCAAGTTGTAGAAAATTGTGTGTGTGTGTGTGTGTGTGTGTGTGATCCCAGAGACTTAGGAGACAGAGGCAGGAGCATACTGAGATTAAGACTTGCCTGGGTTATTCAACAAAACCCTGAATCAAAAAATCAAATGAACAAAAAAAAAATTACCAAACATATCTAAATAGTTTTGCATAATTTTCAAAAATGTAACTAGCTTTGGCAGTCCAATCCACAGAGTGCAAGTCAGAATTTGTGGTCTAAACGAAATCATTTTGATTACAAGTTAAAACAAAAATGAAAATATTTCTAAATAACATAAAACTTTAAAAACTTCAAATTTCTACCTTGTTTTTGGTTTTAGTTTTTTGGTATTTTTGTTTTTTGTTTTTTGGGTTTTTTTTTGTTTGTTTGTTTGTTTTTTGTTTTTTTGAGACAGGGTTTGTCCTGGAACTCACTCTGTAGACCAGGTTGGCCTGAAACTCAGAGATCCTCCTGTCTCTGTCTCTAAAGTGCTGGGATTAAAGGCGTGCGCCACCCAGCAAATGTCTAAAAATCTAAGCTAAATTTTTCAGCACCTGAAAAACCATGAAACTCCCAACTCATATGGGAAAGGGTAATTAATAGACACCAACGCTAAGATGAAGAAGATGTGGAATTGCCTCAAAAAAGGTTGAAAAAACTATTATAAAATTCCAACAAGAACATATGCTCTTTATTATTTATTTACTTATTCTTCTTGACAAATATTCTTTAAATAAAGGCAAATGCTAAAAGTTTCTACAAAAGCCAGACATTGATGGCACATCTCTTTCATTCCAGCCCTCAGGAGATAGAGGTAGGCAGATCTCTGTGAATTCAAGACCAGCCTGTTCTACAAAGAGAGTTCTAGGACCACCAAAAAAAAAAACAAAAAAACAAAAAAAAACAAAAAAAACAAAAAACCCTATAGCCTTCAGCAAAGAAGTAAGAAATAATAAAAGGATTGAAAAGACTAAAAAATCCAATAACTGAAATTTTAAAAGGGCTTCGATGGGCACAACAGAAGAATGCTTTGAAAGAGTTAATACATTTGAAGACAGAACAGTAGAAATTAGCTAAGCTGAACCATAGAGAGGGAAAAGAAAAGCCTAGAGCCATGCTACACTGTAGGATAATACAATAGAATCTAACTATGTGTCTTTAGAGATTCTGAAGAAGACAGGAAATAATGTTGAGAAAAAACATGTGAAGGTATAATAACTAAAAGTATTCCAAATTAAACAAGAGACACGAACTTGCCAGATTAAGGACCTCTTCAAACAAAATCAATCTAAAGGATGTCCAGATACACTCAATGTGTGAAAAGAAACACAAGAAGCCGGGAGGTGGTGGCGCACGCCTGTAATCCCAGCACTTGGGAGGCAGAGGCAGGTGGATTTCTGAGTTCGAGGACAGCCTGGTCTACAGAGTGAGTTCCAGGACAGCCAGGGCTACACAGAGAAACCCTGTCTCGAAAACAAACAAACAAAAGAAAAAAAAGAAAAGAAAAGAAACACAAGATAGCTTTTCAAACAGAAAGATAAAAATAATACTATGTAGACTAATAACAATTTCAATGCCTATGGGTTTTTCATTAGAAAATATAAAGCATTTTAAAGTGATCAAAGGAGTCCCATTCCAAAGAAATATATCCAGCAAGATAGTTTCCAGGTGAAGAAATTATTCCAAGAGGACATAATCTTATAGAAAGTATAAGGTAAACACTTCTCATTTTAAGAGGTCAGCATTAGTATGATGCCAAAATCAAATGAAAAGCTGAAGAAAAGAAAGTTGTAGGCCCCAATAGCTCTCAGGAACCTTCTAATGAACACAATAAGTAAAAAAGAAGCATCTACCGTGGCCAAGTGTCATTCCTGTAGGAGTTTCACCATGAGGAAATCAAGCAATGTGGTCTACCATATTAACTGTCTAAAAAAGAAAACATACACTATCATAGCTTCACAAAAAAAGAGTGTTTGACAAAATTCAACGTCCATTCATGAAAAAAAAAATTCAGCAAAACAGCCCAGGCCGGGTAGTGGTGTGCCCCTTTAATTCGAGCACTCAGAAGGCAGAGGCAGGCAGATCTCCGTGAGTTTGAGGCCAGCCTGGTCTACAGAGTGAGTTCCAGAAAAAAAAAAAAAAGAACAAAAAACCCAGCACAGATCAAGAACATTTTTTAAAAAATAGCATCATTCTCTCTCTCTCTCTCTCTCTCTCTCTCTCTCTCTCTCTCTCTCTCTCTCTCTCTTTGGTTTTTCGAGACAGGGTTTCTCTGTGTAGCCCTGGCTGTCCTGGAACTCTGTAGACCAGGCTGGCCACGAACTCAGAAATCCTCCTGCCTCTGCCTCCCAAGTGCTTGGATTAAAGGCGTGCACCACCACCACCCGGCTTCATTCTTAAGGTGAAAAAAAATAAAACAAAATATTTCCTTTAAGTTCAGAAAAAAGTTAAGAAATTCCATGATCAACACTCACATTCAGTGTCATAATACTGAATATATTTTTATGTAACTCCTAATTGATACAATAAGGCAGGATAAAAGGAAGCAAGAGACAAAAAATATATCAAAACATATATATATATATATATATATATATGTATGTATACACACACACACACATATATATATATATATGGAGACAGACAGAGAGAGAGAGAGAATAGGAAATTTTTAAATGACTAGAAAAGTTAAAACAAATAGACCATCCAAAACAATTTTGAAAATAGCTATCAACTTAAGTTAAAGGTAGTACTCTAAAGTAATAAAGGTAGTACTAAACTCTAAAGGTAGTACTAAAGTAATAGTAAAGTATACAATCATCAAATCAGTGTGTTTGGAATTATTAGAGAGTAATATGCCTTGAGCTGAACTTTATACCTTATTCAGAACTTAATTTCAATAGCTTACAGATTAAATGTAAACCTGTAAAACTTTTTTAATGAAAATTGTGATGATTGGACTGTATTGAGCTTGACAATTTTTGGACTTTTTAAAAAGAAAATCCCTCATCTCAGGCTGTCAAGTACTATATATATATATAATTGCAACTGTAAGACATCATGCTCAGCTTTTGCAAAAGAATTTTTTTCTTTCTCTTTTGATCCAGGATCTAATTATGTAGGTCAAGATATCTTCAAATGTACAGAGATCTGCCTGCCTCTGCCTCTGCCTCTGCTTCCCAAGTGCTGATTAAGTGTACACCAGCACCAACAGCAATAAAGAATCTGTTTTGGGTTTGTTTTTTGTTTGTTTTTGAAACAGAGTTTTACTATATAGCCTGGAACTTATGGAAGATCCACCTGCCTCTGCTTCTCAAGTTCTGAGATTAAAGATGTATATCACTGCACCCTACTCAGAGATTCTTTTAAATGGTTGTATAGTAAGTGAATTCTATTGTAGTATATCATTTTCATATATGATTGTAACATACTTGGATTTTATTCACTGCTTCTTTTCTCTTTGACATCCTTGAAAGAAGGACCATTTTCAAAATCAAAACTATTGTTCTGCTGAACAGACCAGTAGTTTCTAGGGAGTCAGTAGAAAGGGAGTCCATAACTATGACCTCCGAGTCAGGAAGTTTGGGGGCGTGGAATTGATCTATACCATAAATGTGATAGTAGTTATATAAATCAGCACATGTGTTAAATTGTTCTAACTGTGCAGTTTGAGTACATTTCACTACAGATCAATTTAAACAAGTTCTCCTTTTGATTACTCTCTTAAGTACTGTCCAGTTTGGCAAAGGTTTAAAAAGCTAGTGATGGCCTTAAGAAATCCTTTACAGGGTTGGAGAAAAGGCTCACTTAAGACTAAACTCACAACCAAAAATATAAGAAATCCTTTACTGATGATGTGCTCTGACTTCAGTCACCAGGAAGTGTGGTAGGAAGTGGCAAGGAGAAAAACTGAGGCCCGGAACTCAGGCATATGCAGCCGAGTTCTGTGAAATGTACAGGGAAAAAAAAATATTAGGACCCTAGTCATGAGCCTGCTTTTCTCGAATAGGGAGCCAGAGGAGGCAAAAAGAGCTCCCCGGTGAACCAGAGAGTGGCTAATTTACTCCGAAATTAACAAGAAAACCCAAAGCTGCTTTGGATAGTCACACCAGAGGAAATTAAAAGCAGATAATAGATTCTCTAAGTACTACAAGAGCTAAGATATCAACAAGCTCACTACGGGGCACAAGAGCAACAGCACGGGAACTCCACAGGCTGGAGCCATAAAAGAGAGAGAGGGAGTTTGGTCCTTGGGATTATCCTTTTCTTTTCAAAGAAGGAAACAAGGTCATATGAGAGAAGCTGGCACCTCAGCAGCTTATCACGATGGGGGGGGGGCAATATGGGAGACCGTAATGCAGCCTGGGGAAGAGGGGCTTCCTTCCTGAATTCTTGCTGTTCTTGACTGCATCGCTACAACACTAATTTGCTCCAACCTGAAGCTTCTTTCAGCAGATCCGAGCCAGCAGCAGCCCCTCCTTATGAGCTCAAAGATCAACTCTGCAGGATCTGGGTGCTATGCTGAACCCAGTTTCTTGTACCGCTTATGTCTTCTCTATTGTTCTCCCAATCTTAGTCATGGTAGCTAGTGCTTCTCCTAATTACTGTCTCTGGGCTTTTTGAGCCTGCCTTTGTGGTGTTCTCTGTTCTCCAATACCTACGTGACAAATTCCCTATATTAAACCTCGAGTGCTTCTGTTTTCTTCTCTGGACTGGGGACTTGAAGTATAAAATCAAGGGCAACCTCTAGTTAGACTCGCCCTGGATTTCTCATGTTTTTTTTTTGTGTGTGTGTGTTTGTTTGTTTGTTTTGTTTTGTTTTGTTTTGTTTTGTTTTGCCTCTGCTCCCATTTGTTTTTGCATTTGAGGACAAAAATCTTCAGTTCCCAAGCATGGCCCATAAGGCCTTCAGTGGACAATGCCGGGAACCCCTAATATTTGTGGTGTAAATACAAGGAGGATTAAAACTTTCACTTCTTCGAAGTTTGTGGTGCCTTTGTCTTTTGCTCTGGCTGATGAAATGAACGTCCCCGCCAGGCAGAAGTTGGTAAGAGCAGCTCAACAATGATCCCTGCTCCCTCCACTCGCAGTAGTGAGTCCTAAAGCCCTGGGCCGAGGTGGGAGCATTCTAAGGTAGACAAGTTGTCTGGGAAATAATTTGAGTTACTTTGGGACTACCTTAGAGTTGTTACCACAGTGCAGCTGTCCTCCATATCCACAGGAATTTGTTCAAAGGCCCAAAATAAACAAATGTCCAAGTTCCTTATATAAAATGGATAAAACGGTGTGTGTGTGTGTGTGTGTGTGTGTGTGTGTGTTTGTGTGTGTGACCCTATACTTTTGATCTAGAAATGGTATAATCTGGCTCTGAAATGTCTCCCCCAGTGTCTTCATGTCAAAGCACCATGGCATTATTGGGTGGTAATAAAATCCTTAAGATATGGGGCCTATTGGGAGGAAGTTAGGTCATTGGAGGCTAATTGGTCACCCTGAGGCAAACGGCCTCTTCCTGTGCCAAACTCTCCCACTATGATGTGTCACCACAAGCCCAAAGAAACACGACCAAAAAGCCATGGACTGCTATGAGAGCACGAGCCCCAATAAACACATCCTCCTTAATTTGCATATTCTAAATATTTATTCCAGTGACAGAAAGCTAACACAAAATTATGCATAATACCTGACACAACATAGATGCTGTGTAATTAGTTATTAGTTTTTGGGAGTAAGGGATGAAAAAAAACTACACACATTCATAATATACGTAGCGATCATGGGCCTAACTGCATGTCAGAAACAATGAAAATGTTATTTATCCATGTATTTGTTTTCTTCTTTTTATTCATTTATTTCAAACTCCTGATTTTATTCCTCTCCTGGTCCATCCCCAGACCTCCTCCCTCCCCGCACAATCACCCCCCACCCCACGCCCGCCTCCATGAGGATGTCATTTAGTTGTTTTCTTAAGCATTCTAATTCACAACAACCTATCAAGACTGAAACATCTATGATTTGTTCCCTGCCCATCTCCCCTTCTACAACTGCTCTGTCTCTCCCTCTTCCCTAAGTGCATTGAGATGTCTTACACCTGAAAAGCAGCTCCTTTGGCCTTGCCGATGTTTTCTTGACCCGCTACTTGTGGCTAGATGCTCAAAGCTGAGCGAAGATGTTAGCTGCTCCTGGAAGCTCCCTGAATCTGAGGTGGTTTTAGCTAAACAATTCACTCGGCACACAGCCTGGTACATAGCAGATGATCAAGAGATATATATATATATTTTTTTGAAAGATTGACTAAGCATAGTGCTGTGCCAGAGAAGGCACTGATTGGCTACTGACAAGAGAGTGGTGACTGCGTTCACCAAAGCAGGAGAGTTTATCAGATACGCTGTAATACAGCCCCTATAGGCAAAGCAGGAGAGTTTATCAGATACGCTGTAATACAGCCCCTATAGGCAAAGCAGGAGAGAGAAACTCTTTTCATAGTTGCATCCTAAGGGGTTGCTTTTGTCCGGATCAAATTCCACATGAACTGCCAAGCAGTGTTTCAAGGTCACAGTGTCCTATCAAATTTGCACTTGGGACTTACCATGGTTAGCAACAGCCTGGCCTTGAGGCAAAAGATCGTCATGCCTTGAATCAGAAGTGACTCATAGCCACCCTTTACTACTCAGCTGGCATCTACGTATTTTTCTGCATGGGCTTGTTAGGGTTAACAATTTTCTAATGAGATAATGGTCCTGCTTGGAGGCAGCAACGACCTTCCTCTAAGCCCTGACTGCTCTGGTGCAAAAGGAAAAGGAGTCTTCTTGTAAGTCTAGAATGACGTAGCACTGCCGTGTATCCCAGAATGGCATCCAGATATAGTTTTGGAGGTACATATTTCACATATCAAGACAGACCTGGCCTCCAGGTCCTTCCATCATCCCTCAGTCCCTACCTGGAATACCCTGCCCCCAACCCTGAATTTTCCAGCCATGGGTTGGGCTGTCCTTCCCCAGAGGTCCCCCCCATACAATCCAGACATTTCGTTCTCTTGTGCCCTCTTGTTGTTCTCTCTCTCTCTCTCTCTCTCTCTCTCTCTCTCTCTCTCTCTCTCTCTGTGTCTCTGTCTCTGTCTCTCTCTCTCTCTCTTCCTCCTCCTCCTCATCCCCCTCCTTTTCTTCTCTCTCTGTACCCATGTGTGTCCTTTCTCCCTCCACCCCCACTACTCATGGCGACTTCCCTGGCCTCCTTCCTTAGGGCCAATAAACTCAACCAGCAGAGAGCAGCTTCCCAATAAACCTGTCCTGTATATTCTAACCTGGCTTGAATTGGCTCATTTCTCCAGCGAAGGAAAATCGCATCTATATGACAATTTAATTGGGAGTTACTTGGGCTATTTCATATTTCCAACATACTTCATATGGCTGACTGACCATCTACTTTATTTAGAATCTATGATTTTTAAATTATCACTTGTTTTTTTTTTAGAGTATATATTCGTCCCACTTCTTACATCTATTACTATTAACAATCCTTTTCCTGGTCCATGTTGGTAAATAAGCAGTCCCGAGAAAGGGAAAGTACTTAAATATCTTCTTTTATATTTAGGGCTATAATAGCTCTATAGCCTGAGCCGAATTAAATAAAAAAGTTCTTTTAAACATGAAAAAAAAATCAGCTGCTTTATCATCCATTAATTAAAGCTATTTGCTTTTTACTCTAGTTCCAAAAACCAAAATCCCCTTTTGACTCGGCTGCAAAATACAGTCTCAGTTCAGACCTTTTTAGAACAAAAGCAAAATCACTTCCAGATACTTTTTTGTCTGTTTGTTTGTTTTTGTCTCCTTTCTCACACTGAAATTCCTCTATGAGTCACTTGCGAATCCCAGACTCTTGTTTCATTTTCTTAAAGTGACTGGAAAATATCTCAGCAAATGCTTGAGACAATGCCCTTATTAACGGAATGTTTTTAAAATCATGAAGCGCCCATTTAGGAGTTCAAGACACTCATTAAAGCTTTGACAAACAGCGCATGCTGTCCCTTCTGTCTGCCTAGTCTTGTCTCACTACATTAGGCAAAATGTAGGTATTGCATACTTAAAGTCCGCTCGGCTTCCTCCAGCTTCTGGAGTTCCCACTGCGGTGTACCACTCTGAGTTGATGCTAGGCTAGCAAACCCTCATGGATGCGTTGACTCAGATACACAATCCTCCTCTCAAGAAGCAGGGTAGGCAGAAAGACACAGAAAAGCCTTAAACACTGTCGCCTTCCTTCCCTGTCCAAAAGCACAGAGCCCACGCCTTTGTATTTTAGTAGCCATGCTGGAGAAGCGCTCCGTCAGACCCTGTTCAGGACTAGACTAGCTTAGGACTCTCTTCTGGAAGTATCCTTCTTAGGACGGCTGTAGAGTTTTCACCTATCATGGAGAAGGAAAGTGATCACTGAAAAGGAACGTAGCAGCTTTGTTAGATGTCCTTATGCTATAAGTAACAGAGAAACCTGTATCCCGTGACCAAATTATCTGGTTCATTTAGCAGGCATTCTCTTTCTTTAGGATGTAATAACTGTATCTCCTAATATGTTACAACGGACTGACAAGTCCTAAAGCTCCTAGGTCTAATTCCAGAGCAGGGTCCAGCAAGAAGCCTGCCTCCTTCAGTCAAGAAAGCAAAATCTTCTCCAGCCTGTTTCCCAGAACCCAGTCAACTTGTGTGGAGGTTTCATTGTTTTCGAGCTTGTCAAGTGGCGACCTTGGGCTGCAAGAGAATCCCAGTAGGTCGGCAAGGAATAGGTTTGCCACAAATGGCTTAGTTGAACCGGGAGCCATTGTGTGGGCAGAGGTCGTTGCTTCAAAGAAAGTCAAGGGACTATTATCAGCTGCAGAGTCGACTGATAAGGTCTGCCTCCTGGTCAGGGCTGCTGCCTTTGTTCAGAATGTGAGCCCGTGAGATGCCACTGCACTTGCTAGAGAGGATCCTGTCGGATCCCAAAGAAATCCAGGACAAAATGGCCAACTCAGGTGCCTATTAGCACACCAAGCACATGCTGGTCACCAGGTTCCCTCAGTTCCCTTGGCCTCTCTCCACTCTGTTCACCCCTTCCCCTGCCCTAAACCTCTTCAGCCCAGGGACTTCCCTTCCCTTCCCTTCCCTTCCCTCCCCTCCCCTCCCTTCCCCTCCCCTCCCCTCCCCTCCTCCTTTCCCTCCCCTTCCCTTCCCTTCCCTCCCCTCCCCTCCCCTCCCCTCCTCCTTTCCCTTCCCTCCCCTTCCCTTCCCTTCCCTCCCCTCCCCTCCCCTCCTCCTTTCCCTCCCTTCCCCTCCCCTTCCCTTCCCTTCCCTCCCCTCCCCTCCTCCTTTCCCTCCCCTTCCCTTCCCTTCCCTTCCCTTCCCTTCCCTTCCCTTCCCTCCCCTCCCCTCCCCTCCTCCTTTCCCTCCCCTTCCTTTCCCTTCCCTTCCCTTCCCTTCCCTCCCCTCCCCTCCCCTCCTCCTTTCCCTCCCCTTCCCTTCCCTTCCCTCCCCTCCCCTCCCCTCCCCTCCTCCTTTCCCTTCCCTCCCCTTCCCTTCCCTTCCCTCCCCTCCCCTCCCCTCCTCCTTTCCCTCCCTTCCCCTCCCCTTCCCTTCCCTTCCCTCCCCTCCCCTCCTCCTTTCCCTCCCCTTCCCTTCCCTTCCCTTCCCTTCCCTCCCCTCCCCTCCCCTCCCCTCCTCCTTTCCCTCCCCTCCCCTTCCCTTCCCTCCCCTCCTCCTTTCCCTCCCCTCCCCTCCCCTTCCCTTCCCTCCCCCCAGCTTCTCTTTCCTATATAACTCTGCCCTTGCAGCCTTGTGGTGTCCCGAGTCTCCGAGTCTCTCCGTCCTCCTGGTTCCCTCGTGCTCCTCAGCGCCTCTCTTGCCCTGCTTGCCCTCTCCTTCCTTTTCTCTTTCCCACTCTCCCCGAACCCCTCTCAGTTCAATCTGGTGGCTATGTCTAGTCTGTCACTCTCTCCCCCCCTGCTCTGGTCTCTTTTAGATGCCTCTGGCTCTACTCTTTCGTATCCGTAATTAAAAACCTTCTCCTCAGCCATACCTTAGAGCAGCCATGTCCTCATTTTCATTCTCATGAAAATTTGGACATTTAGTGATAGCACAGATTGGCAGTTATTAGACGCAAGAGGGGATGAGCAGCACTTAATGGGTTTGGGGTTTTCTTCTGTTATCGTCAAAGTGTTTTGGATCTAGATAGAGATAATTGTTACCACTAAATTATACACTTTCGCCGGGCGTGGTGGCGTACGCCTGTAATCCCAGCACTTGGGAGGCAGAGGCAGGTGGATTTCTAAGTTTGAGGCCAGCCTGGTCTACAGAGTGAGTTCCAGGACAGCCAGGGCTACACAGAGAAACCCTGTCTCGGAAAAAAAAACCAAAAAACAAACAAACAAAAAAAAATTATACACTTTCAATGGTGAATTTTTTGTTACATGAATTTCACCTCAATAAAAACTTTTCACTTCTCTTGGAGGGAAAGAACTAACACCAGCCTTATGTAAGTCATTTTTGTGCAGCATTAACACTTAATTTCCTACAAATGTTAAACTTGCGAACCATGAAGAGAAAAGACCAAATCCACAATCGTCCAATTAAAGTAAGGTGTATTTTGGGGTGCATCCAGATCTGGGCAGCCAGCTGTCTCTCCCTAAATCAGAATTTGAGAGAACAATCCCACTGGCCCCTTGAAGCCCCTTTTATAGGAGAGATGAAACTGTCTACAGGGGCAAGAGAGTTGGCTGCTCTAACTTTTTAAAAAGAGACAATGAGCCGAGCAGTGGTGGCACACGCCTGTAATCCCAGCACTTGGGAGGCAGAGGCAGGCAGATTTCTGAGTTCGAGGCCAGCCTGGTCTACTGAGTGAGTTCCAGGACAGCCGGAGCTACACAGAGAAACCCTGTCTCAAAAAACCAAAAAAAAAAAAAAGAGAGAGAGAGACAATGAAAGGAAAGGAAGAAGGGTAAGGATAGACATCATGTGAGTGGAGTAACAAGTTTACTGCAGGTTGAAAAACATGTTTTGCAATTTACATCAGATCTAAGAAACAGGAACTTATTCTTCATTACAAATAGAAACTTTAACTTACAAAGACTTAACACAGGGCAAACAGGAACTTATTCTTTAACTAGGATATAACGCAGGACAAATAGGAACTTATTCTTTCTTAACTGTCTTTACTGCAAATAGAACCCTTCACTGCGTAAAGTATTTTTCCTGTTTTGGTCTTCCATTATTTGCAAGGTATTTTGCTCCTTCCTGCTTTGGTCTCAAAATTCATTATGGTCGTAGTGATTTTAATAAGAGCCTCACAGCTTATGTGCAGCTGAGGCAGAGACAAAATCTTCAACATCTCCTATTTCTTTCTTCCTTAGTAACTAAAACATAGTTAATGTGCCTAGCAAACACAAACAACAAATAAATGGCCTAAAGAGATGCTTCAGCGGTTAAGTGTTCTCATGGGCCTTCCAGAAGACCAACACCTACATGGGCAGCTCACAACTCAACTACCTATAACTCTAACTAGCCTTGGAGGGTACACATGCACACACACACACACACACACACACACACACACACACACGCGCGCGGCATATTGTTACAAATAAAAATAAAACAAACCTTAAAAAACAGCAAAAGCCAACAACAGTCTACATTTTTCTGTCTCCCTTTCAATATAGTGTGTTACCGTGATGTAAAGCTGTGTTCATAGGAATGTGAGTGGGAAATTGAGTGAAACTTACAGGTAACACCGTCACTAATAAGTACATTTTAATTCTCTCCTCCTTTGTTCTTTTCTTCCAGCCCAGAGGCGGAAAAACAGATGTGAGGTCTGGGGTACCACCAACCAATCTGGACCACAAACTAGTCATTAGCTAAAGATCATAAGGTAAAAGTGTAAGAAATGGGTCACCAGTGAGAGCACGATTTCCTTTACGTGAGAGAAATGGGGAAAAAGAATTCTCTTGTTATCAGCTGCGGTGACGTTATTGTTTACAGCCAAGCTTACTCATAACAGATAAAGCAATATAACGCTTTAGATGACTCATCGTTTATCAGTTTATTTAAGATAGGATAAGCTAGGCACGGATTCTGCTTCCAGGTGAAATGGACAGATCTATGGCTTATAATTGTTCTATAATATGTGTCACAGCCTCGTATTTGGTCCGTCTGGTGGATATATCAAGTACAAATGTCTATCAACCTAAGAGGTCACAAATTAGCCAAAAGCATTGTATAAGCATCTTTTGCTTAGCTAGCACACTTATTTATGATACTATTAATACTGTGATTGTTGTGATTATAAAAAGATAAATCGATAGAAGAATATGTTCTATGGGGGTGTGGTGAGGTGTGGGGAAAGGAGGTGCCTCTGTGGGCCCATGCCGAGGCATCCCAGCCACACGATGGTACAGAATAGAATATAGTTTATTCAGGGCAGAGGATGGGAGTTAAGAGGGTAGTAGAGATTTATCTAAGTGTTCCTCTATCACCATCTAAAATCCAGTGATTTTAGATCTGAGTCTTGTTTTTCTGGTGTGTTGGGATATCCGAGACTTATTTGTGTTTGCCTTGTAAGGGCTTCTAGCTTTTGATCTATTTTCTCATGTATTACTTTAAGAGATTTATCTAAGTGTTCCTCTATCAGCATCCTGACCAGTGATTTTAGATCTGAGTCTTGTTTTTCTGGTGTGTTGGGGTATCCAAGATTTATTGCTGTCAGGGAACTGAGTTCAGATGGTGCCATATTGCCTTGATTTCTGTTAGTAACTGTGATGGTTTGTATGATTGACCCAGGAAGTGACCTTATTAGGAGGTGTGGCCTTGTTGGAGTAGGTGTGTCACTGTGGGTATGGGCTTAAGACCCTCACCCTGGCTGCCTGGAAGTCAGTCTTCCACTAGCAGCCTTCAGATGAAGATGTAGAACTCTCAGCTCTTCCTGCACCATACCTGCCTGGATGCTGCCATGTTTCTGCCTTGATGACAATGGACTGAACCTCTGAGCCTGTAAGCCAACCCCAATTAAATGTTGTCTTTTATAAAACTTGCATGGGTCATGGTGTCTGTTCACAGCAGTAAAACCCTAACTAAGACAGTAACGATCTTACGTTTGCCTTTTGCCATCTGGTTATCTCTGGTGTTAGTTGGTCCTATAGTTACTAGCTGGTGCTTGAACCTCCTGTGGGATCGTAAGGCTATTTCCCCATGACTGGGACACCTGAACCACTGCCCTGCAGGGCTCCTGCTCACAGATTGCTGACAGGTGGCCTGAGTCCCCCGAGGTCTTAAACTCAGGGATATCTCAGGTACTTGGTTCCGCCTGCTGGGCAGCTGCTCTGCACTGCTCCTGCTCAGGGATTGCTGTATGGTGTCCTGAGTCCCCAGAGGTCTTAAAAGAAACAGAAGGAACACTGCCCAACTCGTTCTACGAAGCCACAATTACACTGATACCAAAAGCACACAAAGATCCAACAAAGAAAGAGAACTACAGGCCAATTTCTCTTATGAATATTGATGCAAAAATACTAAATAAAATTCTTGCCAACTGAATCCAAGAACACATCAAAACGATCATTCACCATGATCAAGTAGGCTTCATCCCAGGGATGCAGGGATGGTTCAATATCTGGAATTCCATCAATGTAATCCACTACATAAACAAACAAAAAGAAAAAAAACACATGGTCATCTCATTAGATACTTAAAAAGCATTTGACAAAATTCAGCATCCTTTCATGCTAAAAGTCCTAGAAAGAACAGGAATTCAAGGCCCATACCTAAATATAGTAAAAGCAATATACAGCAGACCAGTAGCCAACATCAAAATAAATGGAGAGAAACTTAAAGCAATCCCACTAAAATCAGGGACTAGACAAGGCTGCCCTCTCTCTCCATATCTTTTCAATATAGTACTTGAAGTTCTAGCGAGAGCAATTAGGCAACATAAGGAAGTCAAAGGGATACAAATTTGAAAGGAAGAAGTCAAACTATCACTTTTTGCAGATGATATGATAGTATACTTAAGTGACCCAAAAAACTCCACCAGAGAACTCCTACAGCTGATAAACAACTTCAGCAAAGTGGCTGGTTATAAAATTAACTCAAGCAAATCAGTAGCCTTCTTGTACTCAAAGGACAAGCAGGCTGAGAAAGAAGTTAGGGAAATAACACCCTTCACAATAGCCACAAACAATATAAAGTATCTTGACGTGACTTTAACCAAACAAGTGAAAGATTTGTATGACAGGAACTTCAAGTCCTTGAAGAAAGAAATCGAAGAAGACCTCAGAAGATGGAAAAAATATTTCTTGCTCCTGGATTGGCAGGATCAATATAGTAAAAATGGCCATCTTGCCAAAAGCAATATACAGATTCAATGCAATCCCCATCAAAATCCCAAATCAATTCTTCATAAATCTAGAAAGAACAATTCTCAAATTCATCTGGAGCAACAAAAAACCCAGGATAGCTAAAACTATTCTCAACAATAAAAGGGCTTCTGGGGGAATCAATATCCCTGACCTCAAGCAGTACTACAGAGCAATTGTGCTAAAAACTGCATGGTATTGGTACAGCGACAGGCAAGTAGATCAATGGAATAGAATTGAAGACCCAGAAATGAACCCACATACTTATGGTCACTTGATCTTTGATAAAGGAGCCACAACCATCCAGTGGAAAAAAGATAGCCTTTTCAACAAATGGTGCTGGTTCAACTGGAGGTCAACATGCAGAAGAATGTGAATTGACCCACTCTTATCTCCTTGTACTAAGATCAACTCCAAGTCTGGATCAAGGACCTCCACATAAAACCAGACACACTAAAACTAATAGAAAAGAAACTGGGGAAGACTCTGGAGGACGTGGGCACAGGGGGAAATTCCTGAACAGAACACCAATAGCTTATGCTCTGAGATCAAGAATTGACAAATGGGACCTCATAAAATTACAAAATTTCTGTAAGGCAAAGGACACTGTCAGAAGGACAAAACAATAACCCACAAATTGGGAAAAGATCTTCACCAACCCCACATCTGACAGAGGACTAATATCCAATATATACAAAGAGCTCAAGAAGTTAGACCCCAAAAAACCAAATAACCCTTTCAAAAAATGGGGCACAGAGCTAAACAAAGAATTTTCACCAGAAGAAATTCAGATGGCTGAGAAACACCTTAAGAGATGTTCAACATCATTAGTCATCAGGGAAATGCAAATCAAAACAACCCTGAGATTCTACCTCATACCAGTTAGAATGGCTAAGATTAAAAACTCAAGGGACAACAGGTGCTGGCGAGGATGTAGAGAAAAAGGAACACTCCTACACTGTTGGTGGGATTGCAAGATGGTACAACCGCTCTGGAAATCAGTCTGGTGGTTCCTCAGAAAATTGGGCATGACACTTCCAGAGGACCCTGTCATACCACTCCTGGGCATATACCCAGCGGAATCCCCTGCATACAATAAAGACACATGCTCTACTATGTTCATAGCAGCCTTATTTATAATAGCCAGAAGCTGGAAAGAACTCAGATGTCCCTCAAAGGAGGAATGGATACAGAAAATGTGGTATATTTATACAATGGAATACTACTCAGCAATTAAAAATAATGAATTCATGCAATTTGTAGGCAAATGTTTGGATCTGGAAAATATCATCCTGAGTGAGCTAACCCAATCACAAAAGAATACACATGAAATGCAATCACTGATAAGTGGATATTAATGAGCCCCAAAGCTCTGAATACTCAAGGCACAATTAGCAAGTTAAAAGATTCCCAAGAAGAAGAAAGGAGAGGACCCTGGTCCTGAAAAGACTGGATCCAGATTTGTAGGAGAGTACCAGAACTGAGAAATAGGGGGAGGGGGTGATTGGGGAATGGGTGGAGGGAAGAGGACTTATGGGACATATGGTGAGGGGGGAACTGGGAAAGGGGAAAGCCTTTGGAATCTAAACAAATAATATAGAAAATAAAGAAAAAAAGAAATGTAAATAAAGAATATATCTAATAAAAAATGCTGAGGTAAAAAAAAAAGAGGGTAGTAGAGACAGGGAAGGCAGAGAGAGGTAGAGAAAGTAGGGAAGTCGCAGCTGGTCATGAAGGCCATGACCACATGGAGAGAGGGGGGAAGGGAAGGGGGAGAGAAGAGCCCAAGAGGGCAAGAGAGAAGCAGGCAGGAAACAGGAGTAAGAGAGGGAGGGGGCAAGCGGCCCCTTTTATAGTGGGCCAGGCCTACCTGGCTGTTGCCAGCTAACTGTGGGGTGGAGCTTAGACAGAATGCTAACAGTCATCATTATTTGTATTACTATTTGCACTCTCTAGCTTCTTGTGACCCTCCAGTCTGTATTTTCTCATGCTCCGGGAACAACCTTTTTCTGAAAAAGACATCAACTTTTGCCAGACCTTGAAGCCAAGTTAGAAATATTCTTGGAGAAGCCGATTTAAAACCCCGGTTTCCTGCCATGTGCTCAGCCTGTTTCAGTTTAACTCGCTTTTAAGAAAACACTGTGAGTAACCTTACTCCTCCTCCGACTTCCCATAAATCAGCTTTTACAACCTAAAGCAAATGCATAGCTCTAATCTTAAACCAGGAACCTTTCCATGCCCCTGACCCAGAATAATGTATGTTTGTGTCACGATACTTGTCAGGTCGAAAGGAAACTCCACTTCCTCAGATTCCGGTGCCCATTTCCCTCTACCAAAAGAGCCATTCCTCCTCACGCAGAAAAACTGGCAGGCCGTGGTGCCTATTAACATAGCAAAGCGCTTGCTGGCCTCCAGGCTCTCTCAGTACCTGCGGCATCTCTCAGCTCTTCTCACCCCACCCCCTACCCTAAGCTTCCCCAGCTCACGGGCCTCCCTTCCCCCACCTTTTCATTCCTATACAACCTGGCCATGTGTTCTCTTGGTTCTCTCTGTATGTTCCTCTTTTGCCCCTATCTCATGGACTTTACACACTACTTTTTTTTTTTTTTGAGACAGGGTTTCTCTATGCAACCGCCCTGGCTGTCCTGGAACTTTGTAAACGAGGCTGGCCTCAAATTTACAGAGATCCGCCAGACTTTGCCTCACCCCACCCCCTAACCCCAGTGCTGGGATTAAAGGCGTGCACCACCACGCCCAGCGTATAATCATTTTCTGAAAGCAACCAACAGATTGAAAGTAACCTTAAACAAAACAAGTATCCACCTTGCAAATATTGGAAACAAGAAGAGAAACAAACAAAAATGCAGATATAGGTCAATAAAATCTGAGTGACCGGTTGGGAGGGGGTCAATGAAACTTTTCCATAATAAAATTCAGTTAAGGATCTCTTCAACAAAGAATATTTCATTCTTTTCCAATACTATGTTGTCTGTGCTGTTCAATAAATATAGAACAAAGGCTCTTTGCTAGGAACAGACATCAGGTACACATTAACAGACAGAACACGGACTGCAGACAATAAGACAGACAGAAGCCATGGGTAGAGAGGTAGAACATTCAATTTTGGCTTGCTTTTGGCCTAAACTACTACAAGAGAAAGAACTGTTTTTATTCTTTTTTTTTTAATGTTTTACTGATTCTTTGTAAGCTTTACATCATTTACACCAGTCCCACTTGTCTCCCTGTCCCCTCATATCTGCCCTCTGCTCTTGCAACCTGCCTCCCCAAAATAACACACACACACACACACACACACACACACATACACACACATAGAAAAACATCTCATCATAGAAGGTGTAGTGTGCCATACAGTATATCCCTCTGTCCACACACTTGCAAATGCTAATTTAGAGTCATTGTTCTGGTTCAATATCTGTAGCTTCTGTAATACCGTCAATCTTGGATCCTCACCAGGACTACTTCCGGTTAGCCTGTCGTTGCCCTGTGTCAGGGAGATCCCGCAGCTTTGAGTCAGCAAGACTGGCCCTTTCACACATCCCAGCCATAAGCAGATGATACAGACTTTGGAGTGGGCCAAATCAGAGAGCCCTGGATCTGAGCCTGGGTGGGAGCTGATCTGGTCAGCTTTCAGGCTCTTAACCTCACCATCAAGGCAAGTCCTCCGGCATTGCTCGGGCTTCTCTCCCACTGCTGCCATGGGCAGGAGGCAGGGTTAGCTTTCCTGCTTTCCTGCCCTTGGACCAGGCTCATCCACACCCAAGCCTTCAGAGGCAGCTCCACCGTACTACCCAGTCAAGGCCCTGGGCCCACTCTCCTGAGTGTTCCAGTCTGGGAGGGGCTGGGCCAGCTCTCCCGCTCTCACACCCTTGGGGCTGGCTCCTGTGCCTTTGCCATTAGAACCAGGACTATTGTGCTGCCCGGGCCAGATGCAGGGCCCCCTCTCCCCGAGTACTTAGCTGGTGAGGAGCAGGGCCAGTGTACCTGCTCTCATGACCCCAGGGTCAGATCTCCCACTGCCTCCAGTGGCAAGGGGCAGAGCACATGAGTTGGGGGGGGTGTCAGATTTTATATGCTCACACCCCTGAGGACTGACTCAACCATAATACCCTTGCTGCTCAATCGAGGTGCCTGCTCTCCCATGTGCTGTAGCAGGCAAGGGACGGGGCCAGCTCATCCACTCTCATGACCACAGGGCCTGCTCTCACAACTGCCACAGGTGGCAAGGGGGCCTTGTTATTGCTTGAATGAGAAATGCCCCCAGCTAGTTATGATGGAGGTTGTGAAACACTAGGCACCTTGGACCTAGATGGTGGAGGTAGGTCATTGGGAGCACTGAAGGCTATGTTCACCTCCAGTTTCCACTTAGCTCTCTGTTTCCTGGTTGGCTAACACAATATGACCATCAACCTTGTATTCCACCCACCATAGATAGACCAAGCTATTCCTGCCTGACACCATTGGCTCTCCACCACAATGGACTGAAGTTCCATGAAACCATGAGACAAAAATAAATTTTTCCAGGCTGGAGAGATGGCTCAGCAGTTAAGAGCACTGACTGCTCTTCCAGAGGTCATGAGTTCAAATCCCAGCAACCACATGGTGGCTCACAACCATCCTTAATGGGATCCAATGCCTTCTTCTGGTGTGTCTGATGACAGCTACAGTGTACAGTGTACAATGAATGAATAGATAGATAGATAGATAGATAGATAGATAGATATAGAATAAATAGAATAAATAAATAGATATTTTTAAAATAACTAAATAATTATATCTTTCCTCCCTCAAGCTACTACTAGCAGGTAGAAACTGAACAGAATTTAGTCAAGAAGTTTCTGAGCTCATATTGCAAAGTGGTTAATTAATATTGAATGGAAGTATGACTTTATTAATAACAGACAATAAATAATATACTCTTGTGATTCAAAAGTTAACCTAGTTGGTTTTTTTTCTAAGGCAGGGTTTCTCTGGGTAGCACTGACTGTCCAAAAATTTACCCTGTCTTATCTAGCTGGTGTCAGACTCAGATATCTCTACCTCTGCCTCTGCCTCTGTGTCTCTGCCTCCTGTCTCTCTGTCTTTCTGTCTCTGTCTCTCAAGTGCTGGGATTGAAGGTGTGTACCACCATGCTCAACTCAAATGTTAACTTCTAGTTTCTTTCCATCAAAACAAATGCTTCAGATGTTACTAGAAAAATGCTTTTTTGTCTTGGCTCCATTGAATTTCACTTCCAACAGTGTCAGGGGTGGTACTTCCTTTTATCTGAGCTTTTTGTTATTGTTGTTGTTGTTGGCCAGCTGTCCATTATTGTAACAAACACCTGAGATAAGCAGCTTATGAAAAGATGTATTTGGGCTCACAATTTCGAAGGTTTTAGTCCATGAATCTGTTGCTTTGGGAACTATGGCAAAGCACTGCCTCATGCCAGAGATCTTGTAGAGCAAAGCAGTTAAGGATATGGGATGTAAAAGAAGAACCAGAGTCTCACAATCCCTTCCAAGGATTCTGCCCCAATGGCCCATCCACTAAGCCTCAGTTCTTGTTCCCCCACTTCCCACTAACACCGGGGGCTCAGAACTGATCCCTGTCCCGCCCCTGATTTTTCAAGACAGGGTTTCTCTGTGTAGCCCTGTAGAACAGGCTGGCCTGGAACTCAGAGATCCATCTGCCTCTGCAAGTGCTAGGATTAAAGGCGGGTGCCACCACCACTCGGTCAGAACCAATACTTTAATACATATTAATTCAATGACATTTAAGATCTAAACTAAAATATATAGAGAGTGGCTAGGTAGATTGTAACTAACAAAGTGTAAGAGTGGGGCTGTCAGGCCGGGCGTGGTGGTGCACGCCTGTAATCCCAGCACTTGGGAGGCAGAGGCAGGTGGATTTCTGAGTTCGAGGCCATCCTGGTCTACAGAGTGAGTTCCAGGACAGCCAGGGCTACAAAGAGAAACCCTGTCTCGAAAAGCCAAAAAAAAAAAAAAAAAAAAAAAAAAAGAGTGGAGCTGTCTTGGGTATTGTGTTTGGGTTGTGCTTTAGAAAGGCCACTGTGATGTCACCGAGAATAGCAAAATGAAAGAGATCCCAATTCAAAACAGCCAAAATACCTACTATATATCTATTGGCTTCTGCTGTGGCAGGAACTGCCCCCTAAACCTAGTGACTTAGGGAACATTCATACTCACTTGTTTCAGAATGTTATGGTTTGGTAATCTGAATTGAGCTCAAGTAGGGAATTGTACTGATCTATGTCAACCTTAGCTGAACTTGACTGGGATTGTTCATGTATTTGTTGTCAATGGCCAGGACACCTAGGGACAGGCCACGTAATCTCTCACCCTCCTGCAGGTAGGAGTGCTTGGAATAGTGTTGGAGAAACACAAAGGCTCATGAGGTTCACAATTGCGACTCACACAATATTGTTTGCATTACAAAGCAACTCTCAAGACCAGCCTGAAATCAAACCTAAAGAGAAAATTTCCACCTCTTAGGACTACAATTATTCCTTGCCATCTCTGTAGTCTACTATGCCAGCTATAATGTCATGTTTTGTAATTCAGAAGGAAATAATAACAGAGTCATATTAATAATATACGTAGACAAGAGACTGACTAGGGGAAGTCATTGATCAGTTGGGGATTGACTGAGTCTTCTGGTTCTGACTTAGGCAATGAAAAAGATTGGTGGCCTTGGTTTACAAAATGAATGTTAGAAGAAGTGTTGATTGTCAGTCTGCACACATCATATCATTAACTGTATTTGGGTTAATCCATGACAGTTGTAAGCACTTACTCTGGAATATACAGCCTTTACATTAGCTGTAATATATATATATATATACACACAGATATAGATATAGATATAGATATAGATATAGATATAGATATAGATATAGATATAGATATAGATATAGATACCTTTTACTGTTCTTTTAAGTAGCATAGAAAAAGACTAGAGCAATTTTATTTCCCTTTTTGGAAAATTCGAGCTAAATCCCAGATGGTAGTGTTACTTGGAGAGATTCTGGAAGCTTTATGAGATAGGGTCTACCTGGAAGAAAGAGGTTGTTGGGAGTATGTCTTTATGTATGGTTCCAAGAGTTCGTTCTACCTATCTGTCTATCTGTCTATCTACCTATCCATCTATCTATATCTCTAACTCTATCTTCCTCCCCCCCTCTATCTTTCATGAGATAAACTGCCTGCTTCTCCATTATGTCTGCATCACAACAAGCTCAATCATGAGACCAAGTGGCTCACAGTTTGAGAAAATATTTCCTTCTTGAGAAATAAATATTTCCTTCTTTAAGTGGTTTCTGTCAAGTGTTTGGTTACAGTTTTTATTTAAAGTAACTCAAGCTTCATTTCTGGATCCTCAGCCTGAAGTGGGGATGTCATCTGTAAGGTGGCATCTCCTCAGCCTCTTTCCATAAGATAGCAATAGTTCTTTCTCATAAGATATCCAATAGTTCGCCGGGCGTGGTGGCGCACGCCTGTAATCTCAGCACTTGGGAGGCAGAGGCAGGCGGATTTCTGAGTTCGAGGCCAGCCTGGCCTACAGAGTGAGTTCCAGGACAGCCAGGGCTTCACCGAGAAACCCTGTCTCGAAAAAACAAAAACAAACAAACAAAAAAAAAGATATTCAATAGTTCAAGACTTCTTCCTAGCAAAACAGCTGGACTTCAAAAGGAAGAAGAACGAAGCTTCTGTAATTATCTAAGGGGCTGGTGTCACATATCTCACAAGAGCATTTTAACCACATTTCACTGGTCAAAGCAAGCCACAAGTCCTTTTCAGTTCACATGAAAGGAAGACAGATTTCCACGGAATTTGTGGCCATTTTAAATATAGTGTGCAACACAACAATAGATTTTTTGAGAAATATTTTTTACTTTGATGGAGGACAAAGTCTCCAGTCCAAGTAATCAAAAATATTGACCTAGGGACTAGAGAACTTATTATTCTTGCAGAGGAGCCTAATTTGATTTCCACTACCTACAGCAAGTAGCTAATAACCACCTAGAACTATAACTCCAGGAGATCTGATGCCCTCTTCTGTAGACACGCACACTCATGTGCAAGTATCTCCACACACACAAAGACACACATAAATACATATAATTTGAAATTTTTTAATTTTTAGTAAAAGGATGCTGGCAAAATACTTACTTCTTACATTCTGAATTAAACCGACAAAATATTTCTGTGTAAATGAGTAAATGTCTTTCTCCCTTTTCATTTTTCAAATTTTCTATACTGAAGAAACAATACACTTATTATAGATAAAAAGCAAGTGTTACTTTAAAACCTAGCTTCTGGAAATATAAAGGTAGACTAGGGAGTATGCTACAGGACAAGCAGATCTAAATCTCTCTCTCTCTCTCTCTCTCTCTCTCTCTCTCTCTCTCTCTTTCTCTCTCTCTCTCTCTTTGTGTGTGTGTGTGTGTGTGTGTGTGTGTGTGTGTGTGTGTGTGTGTAAGAGAGAAAGAAAGTCACCATGTAACCTAATCTGGCCTGGAATTCTTTGCTCTGCCTCCCCAGTGCTGAGGTTAAAACACGAACCTACATATACATATAATAAACCTTTAAAACTATGATATGTATATTGTGCACATGCTTGCACACATTGAAAGAAGACAAGTAACTTCAAAATCCTATTTCAAAAAGTTTCTCACTTAAAATAATGTATCTTAGGGGTTGGAGGCATAGCTCAATGTTAAAGCCTATACTTAGCATGCATGAGATGAGATTCTGGGTTCCATTTCTTCCACCACAATATATTCTAAGGAAAAATGTTTGGCATTCAAAGAAGTAAGTTGAATTCTGTGGGTGTCTTAGTTAGGGTTTTACTGCTGTGAACAGACACCATGACCAATGCAAGTTCTGTAAAAGTCAACATTTAATTGGGGTTGGCTTACAGGCTCAGAGGTTCAGTTCATTGTCATCAAGGCAGAATCATGGCAGCATCCAGGCAGATATGATACAGGAGGATCTGAGAGTTCTACATCTTCATCTGAAGGTGGCTAGTGGAAGACTGACTTCCAGGCAACTAGGGTGAGGGTCTTAAACCCACACCCACAGTGACACACCTACTCCAACAAGGCCACACCTCCTAATAGTCTCACTTCCTGGGCCAATCATATACAAACCATCACAGTGGGTAAGTGAAACATTATAAGTATATATGGTAGGGCCATGGAAGTATAGTCTTGTTGGAGTAGGTGTGGCATTGTTGAAGGGAGTCATCACTGAGGGGTGGGCTTTGAGTTCTCAGATGCTCAAGGTACATCCACTGTGGCAATCTCTTCCTGATGCCTGCAGATCCAGCTTCTCTCTAGCATCATGTCTGTATACCACCATGCTTCCATGATGATAACAGACTAAATCTCCCAAACTTTAAACCAGCCCCAATTAAATGTTGTTCTTTATAAGAATTGCCATGGTCATGGTGTCTCTTCATAGCAACAGAACATTGACTGAGACCGTTGGAGAACACTGGAGATGGGGCAGGTGAGGTTGAAGATACCTGCTCTCAACAGCGGCATCCAGAACTACCTGTTTCCTTACACCCTGAATGGGAATGCATACATTCCCATGAGCTCAAACCTATGGAGGACACAGATCTAGACAAGAGAGGTGAGTCTGGCCTGGCCCCCAAGTGTCAACTTGTGTTTCTTAATCATCATCTCTTTCTCTTTCTCTTTCTCCTTCTCCTTCTCCTTCTCCTTCTCCTTCTCCTTCTCCTTCTCCTTCTCCTTCTCCTTCTCCTTCTCCTTCTCCTTCTCCTTCTCCTTCTCCTTCTCATTCTCATTCTTCTCCTTCTCCTTCTCCTTCTCCTTCTCCTTCTCCTTCTTCTCCTTCTCCTTCTCCTTCTCCTTCTTCTCCTTCTTCTCCTTCTCCTTCTCCTTCTCATTCTCATTCTCATTCTTCTCCTTCTCCTTCTCCTTCTCATTCTCCTTCTTCTCCTTCTTCTCCTCCTCCTCCTCCTTCTCCTCCTTCTCTTTCTCTTTGTCCTCCTCCTTTTTCTTCTTTTTCCTCTTTTTATTATCTTTAATCTTTTTCTACAGTCCGGTTGTTATCCCTCCATTCTGACCTCCAACAGTTCCTCATCCCATTCCTCTTCCCCCATCTCCAAGAGGATGTCCCACACCCTCACTCCACACCACACACCCTGCCAGACCTCCCCACTCCCTGGGGCCTCAAGTCTCCTAAGGGTTAGATGCATCTCCTCTCACTGAGGCCAGACCAGAAAGATCTCGGCTGTATATTTGTCAGGGTCCTCAGACCAGCTAGCGCATGGCTGGGGGCTCAGTGTCTAAGAGATCTCAGGGGTCCAGGTTGGTCTTTTAATGGGGTCACCCTCCTCCTGGTAACTTCCTCCAGCCTTCCCCTAATTCAACCACAGGGGTCCCTGACTTCAGTCCATTGGTTGGATGTCAGTATCGACCTCTGTCTCAGTCAGCTGCTTGTTGAGCCTCTCACAGAACAGCCATGCTAAGCTCCTGTGTGTAAGCACACCATCATCAGTAATAGTGTCAGACCTTGAAGCCTCCCCTTGAGATGGATCACAAGTTGGGCTGGTCACTGGACTTTCCCTCAGTGTCTTCTCCATTTCTGTCCCTGCAGTTCTTTCAGACAGGAACAATTCTGGGTCAGAGTTTTGACTGTGGAATGGTAACCCCATCCTCTACTTGATGCCCTGTCTTTCTGCTGGAGGTGGATTCTGCAAGTTCCCTCTCCCCAGTATTGTGCATTTCATCTAACTAGGGTCCCTTCCCTTTGAGTCCTGAGTGTCTCTCACCTCCGAGGTCTCTGTTATGTTCTAGAGGGTCCCCCTACCTCCCACCTCCGGAGTTTGTATATTTCCATTCATTCTGCTGGCCCTCGGGGTTTAATTCCCAGACCTCCCCCAATACCTGACCATGTTCCCCTTTCTCCCTCCCCCTCCCCGACCCTCCCCCGCCTCTCTCCCATCCAGTTCCCTCCCACCCTCTACCCTCTGCTTCTTCTCCCGCCCAAGTGGGATTAAAGCATCCTCACCTGGGTCCTGCGGCTTGTTAACCTTTTTGAGTTCTGTGGATTATATCCTGGGTATTCTATGTATTTTTAACTAATAACCACTTTTTAGTGAATACATACCATGCATGCCCTTTTGGGTCTGAGATAACTCACTTAGGGTGATATTTTCTAGTTCCATCCCTTTGCATGCAAAACTCAGGATGTCTTTGTTCTTAATAGCTGAGTAGTAAGTATTTCATTGTATAAATGAACCACATTTTCTGTATCCATTCTTCTGTTGTGGGACATCTGGGTTATTTCCAGCTTCTGGCAATTTCTTAATATTCTTATCAATGATCTAAAAATGATAGCTGAGAGCTGGAAACATGGTTCAGAAGTTAAGAACACTTGTTGTGGTTGGTACTAATGAATATACCAAACTGGATGGAGAAGACCCAACAAGGCCTCAATACTACATAAAGAACAATAAGCAACTGAGGAAACCTGGGAGCCACAGGCGTGGCCTATTCCAGGAAAGAGCACATCAACACATCAGTTGATTTTCTAGTGCCAAATACTCGTCCCTGAAAACATGCATGCAGGTAACATTACATGGACTGAACAGACTATGTTTATATATTTATATGCATATATATCCATGCAATAACAGTAAAAATAAAGAGGCTATACATTTTATTTTTTGAAAAGCATGTTCTTTTATTGAAAAGGAAGTAAAAAACATTTTATGATAAAATTGAAGATTTACATGGAAAATATTTCTGATAAAATAGAAGAGATATATAGAAAAACACGTTAAAATTGATACTTTTCATGGAAAATTAAAGAGTAAAGTGGTAGTCATAAAAAATTGCTAAATTAATTGAAAAAGGAAGTAGAAACATTTTATGCTAGAATTGAAGATTTACATGGAAAATATTTCTGATAAAATTGTAGAAAAATATAGAAAAACATGTTAAAATCGAAGATTATCATGGAAATTTTTATATAGATATAATAATGGTAGGCATAAAAGTATTACTAAGTTGATTGAAAGTGGAATTATAAACATTTTCTGATAAAGTTGAAGATTTACATGGAAAATATTTCTGATAAAATTGAAGAAATATATAGAAAAACATGTTAAAATTGAAGATTATCATGGAAAATTATACAGATAAAATTGTAGGCATAAAAATAATTCAAGGTTGATTGAAAGTGGAATTATAAACATTTTCAGCTAAAATTACAGATTTACATGGAAAATATTTCTGATAAAATTCAAGAAATATATAGAAAAACACGTTAAAATTGACTATTTCATGGACAATTATACAGATAAAATTGTAGACATAAAAAACCTTTCTAAATTAATTGAAGGTGGAACTAAAAATATTTTGTGATAAAATCAGGGATTTGCATGGAAAATATTTCTGATAAAACATGAAATATATACAGAAACATGTTAAAATTGGAGATTATCATGAAAAATAATGCAGATAAAATGGTAGACATAAAAAAATACTAAATTAATTGAAAGAGGAATTACAACCATTTTCTGATAAAATTGAAGACTTACATGAAAAATATTTCTGTTAGTCTATGTCTTTTTATTGGGGAATTGAGTCCATTGATGTAAAGAGATTTTAAGGAATAGTGATTGTTACTTCCTGTTATTTTTGATGTTATTTTTATGTTTGTATGGTTATCTTCTTGTTGATAGATTATTTTCTTGCTTTTTCTAGGGTGTAGTTTCCTTCCTTGTGTTGGCATTTTCCATCTATTATCCTTTGTAGGACTGGATTTGTGAAACAATATTGTGTAAATTTGGTTTTATCATGGAATATCTCGGTTTCTCCATCTATGGTGATTGAGAGTTTTGCTGTATATAGTAGCCTGGGCTGGCATTTGTGTTCTCTTAGGGTCTGTATGAGGTCTGCCCAGGATCTTCTACCTTTCATCGGCTCTGGTGAGAAGTCTGGTGTGATTCTGATAGGTCTGCCTTTATAAGTTACTTGCCCTTTTTCCCTTACTGCTTTTAATATTCTTTCTTTGTTTAGTGAATTTGGTGTTTTGATTATTATGTGCCAGGAGGACTTTCTGGTCTGGTCCAGTCTGTTTGGAGTTCTGTAGGCTTATTGTATGTTCATGGGCATCTCTTTCTTTAAGTTAGTGAAGTTTGCTTCTAAAATTTTGTTGAAGATATTTACTGGCCCTTTAAGTTGTAAATCTTTGCTCTCTTCTATACCTATAATCCTTAGGTTTGGTCTTCTCATTGTGTCCTGGATTTACTGGACATTTTGGGTTACAAGCTTTATGCATTTTTTCATTTTCTTTGACTATTGAGTCAGTGCTTTCTATGATATCTTCAGCACCTGAGATTCTTTATTCTATCTCTTTTATTTTGTTGTTGATGCTTGCATCAGTGACTCCTGAATTCTTTCCAAGGTTTTGTATCTCCAGAGATGTCTCACTTTGTGATTTCTTTATTGTTTCTACTTCCATTTTTAGATTCTGGATGGTTTTGTTCAGTTCCTTCACTTGTTTGTTTGTGTTTTCCTGTAATTCTTTAAGGGATTTTCGTGTTTCCTCCTTAAGGGCTTTTACCTGATGACCCATGTTCTGCTGTATTTCTTTAAGGGGGTTATTTATGTCCTTCTTGAAGCCCTCTATCTGTATCGTGAGATATGATTTTAAATCCAACTCTTGCTTTTCTGGTGTGTTGGGGTATCCGGGACTTGCTGTGGTGGGAGAACTGGGTTTTGATGCTGCCAAGTAGCCTTGGTGTCTGTTGGTAGGGTTCTTGTGCTTACCTTTCACCATCTGGTTATCTCTGGTGCTAGTTGGCCTTGCTGTCTCTGGCTGGAGCTTTTCCCTCCTGTGGGCCTCTAAGCCTGTGTCCATACTCCTGGGAGAACAACTCTCTTCTGGCAGTGTCTGCACAGAAGGCTGTGGAGTCAACTGGCTCCCTGGTGGTGCAAATGGTGGCCTGGAGACCTCTGTCCTAGTTGCTCCACTGATCATTTGCCCAGTGCACAGAAGGCTGTGGAACCGCCTGGCTTCCTGGTGCAAATGCAAGGCTATACATTTTAAAGAGAACAGAGAAAGATATATGGGAGTGTTTTGGAAGGAGAAAGGGAAGGAAGGAATATAATTAAGTAATAATCTCAATAAAACAATAGAGGAAAAAGAAAGCTAAGATTAGAAATAGTGGAAAATGAACTTAATATATAATTATATTTATTAGTTTATCCAGTATGTTTTAATCAAATATTAATATTATCTAAATTGTCTTAAATGTGGCAAGTGAATGTTCCTTTATTCTGGTTCTTGTGTTGTATACAAGCATTTTCATAAAGACTTCTTTCTATTTGGCTCAGTAGCATTTACCAACACACTGTATAATATTTCTGTCCCAGAATACCAGTCAGTCACTTCTCAAAGGAATGTTAGCTTATTATTATAAGGAAACTATATGCAGAAGCAAAATATCTCTCATTTTGCTTGCTTCTTGTTTATTCACATGTCATTTCATAGAAAAAATTACATATATGTGTACACACACACACACACACACACACACACACAAGCACACACTTGTTACCAAGGATTTAGCATATAAAAATAAAGTGAATGATGAAATTAAAAAAAGAACAACTGTTGCTCTTCCAGAGGACCTGGGTTTGGTTCCCAGCACTCATATAACTGTCTATAACTTCAGTTCCAGAAGATCTGATTCCCTCTTCTGATCTCCATGGGCACAAGGCATGAATGCAATACATAAAACACATACATGTAAAACCCTTATACATGCAAAAGAAAAACAAACAAATATTTTTAAATTAAAATAAATAAAATAATGCTGATATAATGTTCATTAAACTTGATGTTTGAATTAAAATGTTTGTACAGCTAATACTTTTAGGACAAGAGATAGGTATGAAGCACATTAAAAGAAACATGCATTCACGGGAATACCTGATGAAACAGAATAATAAGGTCTTTCTGCCATAATCTACCTTGCTAAAAAGCAGAAATAAATTAAGAGAAATGTTTTCTATGAGAATCTATATACTATTTAAATGGTGCATGATTTTGTTAAGGAATAAATGTAAATCATTTAGTCATAACAGCTAACATTATTAAACATAGACTGTGTGAATTACTACTATGTGTGAAGTACTGTGCTATACATATATTAGTTCAATTCAGAATGTTTTAATTCAGTTAGACAAGAATAAATTCAAGGGCTGGAGAGATGGCTCACTGATTGAAAAGGCTGAATACTCTTCTAGAGATCCTGAGTTCAATTCCCAGCAACCACATGGTGGCTCACAACCATATATAATGGGATCCAATGCCCTCTTCTGGTGTGTTTGTAAACATCTACTACACACACACATGTGTGTATGTATATCATATATCATATATTACATATCACATATCATATATTGTATATCGCATGTCGTATATTGTATATTATACATTATACTTTATATATTATACATTATACATCATTATACATTATACATTATACATTATATATCATACATCATATATCATACATTATACATCATACATCATATATTATTTATTATATATGTGTGTATATTATATATAATAATCCTTACCAAAAAAAATTCAAGAGATCAATTTCATAACACAGATATAATTAAGAACCTTATATCTATTCTTTTACATTTTTATTATCTTAAATTATGTCTATATGACTGTGCTTGTGTGTGGGTGTGTGCAGAAGCTCAAGGGTCCATGGAGGTCAGAGGCTTCATTTGTCCCGGAACTGAAATAACAGGCAATTGTGAGCTTGACTTGGGTGCTGGGACCCAAACTCAGGTCCTCTGGGTTTATAATCTCCATCTGCAAGAGAACTATGCACACTTAAATACTGATCTATCTCTCCAGCTTTATATCAATTGCATTCTTGAAAAAAATTATGTGTGTAAGATAATTAATATGTTCATTGTGCATATCTAGTTGTACAGAATTTGTATATGTTTCAAAATTCTCTTTTTACATGATAAATATATACTGTTTGTATTAGCTACCCTTTTCACTGGTCTGACAAATTACCAAACAAGAAACAACTTAAAGGAGAACAGTTTTCACTTGTTTAACAGTTTAAGGGATATAATTCATCACATGAGGTAGCAATAGAGAGTGGAATTATCCACAGTAGCAAGAGCTTACAGCGTGATTTGTTACACCTACATGGATCCAGAAACACTGAGTCCAGGCCAGAAGGAGAGTTAAAATGTAATTCTCAATCTTGAGTACTATGGCTCTACATCTTCCAGCTAGGTCCCAACATCCAAAAGTTTTATAATCTCCTAAAACAGTGCTACCATAAAGCAATCACATGTTTAAGTACATGAGTCCAGGCCAGGCGTGGTGGCACACGCCTGTAATCCCAGCACTTGGGAGGCAGAGGCAGGCGGATTTCTGAGTTCGAGGCCAGCCTGGTCTACAGAGTGAGTTCCAGGACAGCCAGTACCACACAGAGAGAAACCCTGTCTCAAAAAAAAAAAAAAGTACATGAGTCGGGGGGGGTATTTATTTCATATTCAAACTATAATACTATAATATCTGGCAATCATTATTATTAGTACTATTGATGTTGTTGTTATCATCATCATCATCATCATTAAAGGTAGGCAGGGTAGGATATTTCTGCAATCCTATCACTGAGGAAGTGTGGCAGGAAGGGTGTGACCTCAAGACCAGTCTGGGTTCCATGCTACATAAACAGTTCTAGGATAGGGTCTGGAGAAATAGTTCAGAAGTTAGGAGCACTGGATGTCCCTTTAGAGTGACCCAGGTTCCATTCCCAGCACCCAGATGGCAGCTTACAATATCTGTAACTCCAGTTGCAGGGGATCCATGACACCAGACATGCATGCAAAAATACCTGTACTGGTTGGTTTTGTGTGTCAACGTGACACAGGCTGGAGTTATCACAGAAAAAGGAGCTTCAGTTGGGGAAGTGCCTCCATGAGATCCAGCTGTGGGGCATTTTCTCAATTAGTGATCAAGGGGGGAGGGCCACTTGTGAGTGGTACCATCTCTGGGCTGGTATTCTTGGGTTCTATAAGAGAGCAGGCTGAGCAAGCCAGGGGAAGCAAGCCAGTAAGGAACATCCCTCCATGGCCTCTGCATCAGCTCCTGCTTCTGACCTGCTTGAGTTCCAGTCCTGACTTCCTTTGGTAATGAACAGCTGTGTGGAAGTGTAAGCTCAATAAACCCTTTCCTCCCCAACTTGCTTCTTGGCCATGATGTTTGTGCAGGAACAGAAACCCTGACTAAGATAATACTCATAAAAATGTAAATAAATATTTAAAAAAGAGTTCTAGGAGCCGGGCGTAGTGGCGCACGCCTGTAATCCCAGCACTTGGGAGGCAGAGGCAGGTGGATTTCTGAGTTCGAGGCCAGCCTGGTCTACAGAGTGAGTTCCAGGACAGCCAGGACTACACAGAGAAACCCTGTCTTAAAAAAAAAAGAGTTCTAGGATAGCTTGAGCTACACCAATGAGACTGTTTCTCAAAACACACATAATACATATAATAAAACAAAAATATTATTGAGCAACATATGGTATGGAAACATGTCATTATTAAATACACAAAATATGTTTATGCAAAGCTTATCAAATGGTTAAGAAGTGAACATTTTCACACATGCACATAGACATTTATAGTATGTTTACTTATCATTGTCAAAATTATAAGTGTAACTTTAATTTTTTCAAAGCCTACTTTTAATGATGGTTCTTTTTTGTTTGTTTGTTTGTTTTTTGTTTTTTCGAGACAGGGTTTCCTCTGTGTGGCCCTGGCTGTCCTGGAACTCATTCTGTAGACGAGGCTGACCCCAAACTCAGAAATCTGCCTGCCTCTGCCTCCCAAGTGCTGGGATTACAGGCGTGCCCCACCACGCCCGGCTTTAATGATGGTTCTTAAGTACTTTGATTTCCCTTCTAGGCCACCACCCACCAAAGGTAGTAGAAAAGAAAGAATATGGGGGTAAATGGACCTGTTTAGAAATAGTTCTTTAAAGCAAATACCATCTGTGTTTTCTGGAAATCGGCAGTTCAGTTCACAGGGTAGCAGTGGCAAACCCTTCACAGGTACATCAGCAGTCCAGTTTGGTAGAGTCAGGATAGCAAACACGAATCAGCAGCGGTGCTTCGACCTCGCAGAGGCAGTCAGGCCTCAGCTGAATTGGCACAAATCAGCAGGAGGGACCCAGAGGGACAGCAGGAGGAATTCTTGGTTGTGCAAAGCAAAGATGAGTGAAAACTTGAGACCACCAAGCAAAGCTCTACAGACAAGCCCTAAGCTCAGCCTCCGTCACTGTCTGTTGAGTCATATTCACACTCCCACCAAACATCATGTGTCTGTCCTCCACAGCTCTTGCCTCAGCAAGTGAATCTGACTTAGCAAAACTTCCCATGAGTCTGTCTCAGCTGACGTCATACTGCCAATCAGCCCGAGCCCCCTGTAGTGGCCAGAAGCTGCAGCACACCACCAGAAGATTTTTGGTGTATTTCTCTCTATGGAGTCCTGACAAATGGTGCTCAACTACACAATGTAAGGCAGGCCAATACACATGCGTCATTAGAGAAGAATCCTTCATTATGTGCCCTTTCATGTGCTTTTTTGCAGAACATCCTTTCACCTGTGTCTGCTTCAGCAAAACACTCCTTCATGAGTCTGACTCTCCAAAGAACCCTTAAGCTTCCACTTTATATAAGGAACCAAAATACCCTTCGGTAGGTGAGTGGATACGTGAACTATGGTATATGCAACAACAGGCTATCATTCAGTGATACAGAGAAATGAGCTACCAGGTCACCAAAAGGCCCACAGGAAACATAAATGCATATTGCCACATGAAAAGGACCAGTCCGAATAGAGTACATAGATTTGGTTTCAGAAATATGACATTCTAAAAAAGGGGAAACGATGATGACAGCAAAACTGGAAGAAGATACAAACAGAGAGCAGGCAGAGGATTTTAGACCAGTGAAAGTACTTTGTGAATAGTAATGGTGGATACGTGTCATTAACCATGTAGCTAATGCCCTGGAATACTCAAGAGCACTTATTTGGTTTTGGGTTTTGGGTGGTTTTTTTGGGGGGTGGGTAGGTTTTTTTGTTTTGGGGGGTTTCTTGTTTGTTTTGTTTTGTTTTGTTTTGTTTTTTTGAGACAGGGATTTTCTGTGTAGCCCTGGCTGTCCTGGAACTCACTCTGTAGACCAGGCTGGCCTTGAACTCAGAAATCCATCCGCCTGCCTCTGCCTCCCAAGTGCTGGGATCAAAGGCATGCGCCACCACCACCACCGCTCAGCTTCTTTTTGTTTTTGTGTTTGTTTGTTTGTTTGTTTGTTTCACAAGAGAAATTTAATGTGAACTATAGACTTTGAGTGATGACAATGATTTCAGTTCATTGGTAGCAACAATATTCCACTCTGCAGTGGGATACTTATGTAGAGACTATTGCCATGCGCTATCCAGAGGACAGCATTTCACAGTACTCCTTCTCAGCTTCCAGCTTGTATTCTTTCTGCCCCGTCTTCCACAATATTCTCTGAGTCTTGGGGAAGTGGCTTTATATAGATGTCCCATCTATGACCGAACACTCATAGTCACTTACTATCATCCTTTTAAATATTAATGCCTCTCCTCATCAAACACTACTCATGCCAATAAGAAGCTTCTCTGATCAAGTTTGGGAACAGCACAAGTCTATGACTGTAAGTGTAAACATTTAGAAGGCAGATAATCTGGCCATTTAGAAAAGCAACATCAATAGGTTCTCCCCTAGGCCCTATGACTTCCCTAGCCATGGGTTTTTACTAAGTTAACAATATCAGGAATAAAATCCCTCTTGTAAAACAGGCCTCAAATCTAACCAAGAGAGCAATTGGACACCCCGAATAACAATATTGCCATGGTTACACCAGTGAGCACATCTTGCCTGGCAGGCCATTATTGCAATATGCAGGGTCCAGCACTGGACAAGATCATTAATGATTTTCTTCCCCACAGCAGCCTACAGAGCACCTTCGAGCACCAGGAAAGCTAGCCAGAATGGAGAGTTTCCTGGTAAGTTCAAAATTGATCTATCTTGGTTCTGCAGCCAAAGTTTGTGGTTTCTTCAGCCATAGGATCTTATCTAATTATTATGGACAACCAAAAGCAATAAGAAAACCCTGTGTTGTTTGGGATACCTCTGGGAATTCTTTGTCCAATAACTTGTAGGGAGGTAACCTATGCTTAGCACTGAGATTCTCATTTCAAGGCTAGCGTCTTCTGGGAGCAGCATTGTTCAACTAATGTGTATTTCTGTCCTGATTTTTTTTTAAAGTAGAATTTTAATTAGCTTAAAGCTAGTGGAGCTATGGACGGTTTCCTTTCCCTCAACTCCTCTCCCCATCCCTACTTAAATCTTTATTTCTCAATGTTCACCCATTATTCTTCCAGATCATATCTGCTATACCCTCTTGGATTTCTTTTAAAACCTGGATCGCAAGATGGTAGGTTCCCAAGGAGCTTCTTCAAGCATGCTTCATTTTGGTTTGGCCTGCCTTGCTCCTCACTTCTCAGTCCTCATCATTTCCACTACGTGTTTTGACCCTTCTGCCACCATATTCTCCTTCCCTGTTTTTATTTAACCTATAGTCTACTTCCTTCGCTCCCTAAATGCATTCTCAGCCGATGGCTTATTTCTAGTTTCCTGGCTTCTACATGTACTACCTGCTGAAACATACAAAACACAATATTTGAAGGTATGTGTCCTAGTTTGTTTTTTTGTTTGTTTATTTTTGTTTTTTGTTTTGTTTTTTTTTTGGTTTTGTTTTTTCAAGACAGGGTTTCTCTGTGTAGTCCTGGCTGACTTGGAACTCACTCTGTAGACCAGGCTGGCCTCGAACTCATAAATCCACCTGCCTCTGCTTCCCAAGGGCTGGGATTACAGGCATGTGCCACCATCGCCCGGCCCCTAGTTTGTTTTCTATCACCATGATAAATGTCAGAGCAACAAGAAATTTGTGGGGAAGTTGATTTGATTTGCATGTCCCCATCACAATCTGTCAATGAGGGAAGTCAAGGTAGAAAGTCATACAGGAGCCGAGGCAGAAACCATGGGGAGACACTGCTTTGCGGCTCGCTCCCCGTGGCTTTCTCAGCTCGCCTTCTTAATTAAGCCAGGGCCACCTTCTCATGGATTGCACCGCTCACAGTAGGCCAGGCCATTGCACATTAATTATTAATCAAGAAAATAACTCCCACAGGCTTGTTTACAGCCCAAGCTAATGAAGACATTTTCTCAGTTGAGAGTCCTCTTCCCAGATGATCCTAGTTTATGTCAAGTTGAAAAAAATATATATGAGCCAGCACAATATGTGCCATTATTGGATGATTTTGAGTACTGAATTCGTCTTCAATTCTCAGGATAAATCCCACAAGAGTGGTTCGTTATTATTCATGTCCACACATTAAAAACAGTAATAGAAATCATAGCCAATGAAATAGGCAAGAAAAAAAAAGAAACTGGTTGGAGAGAACTAAAATTCTCCTTCTTTATAAACAATAATAATAATGGTTGCACGGTGTGGGAGAGATGGCTCAGTGGTTAAGAGCACTGACTGCTCTTCCAGAGGTCAGGAGTTCAATTCCCAGGAACCACATGGTGGCTCACAACCATCTGCAAAGAGAACTGTCACCTGGCATGCAGACAGAACACCATGTACACAATAAATAAATCTGTAAAAATAGAAAAATAAAAATAGAAATTTTCTAAGAAAAAAATAATGGCTTCAGGGTAAACTAGGACTCCAAGACTACCCAGTAAAATAAAAGTCAACTGGAGATTAAAGCTGGTCCAACTTTAGTCTAACAGAGAAAGATCCTATACTTAAGTAGGAAATGTATGAAAGGCCACAACTCAGGAACAGAGTTGGTAGGAGAACACATAGAGTTCAAAGAGTCAGGTAATGTACTATATTGGGTTTTCAAAGAAGCAGTTGCTCACACAAAGTTTATCCTGAAGCATATTTATTAGAGAGCCCCTGAGATGGAAAGAGAAGGGAAAATGACACAGAGAAAGAAGTTACACTACAAGTCTGATATCCTCAATTAGCCTCATGAAGACTGATGGAGAGAAAATGACCTTTCTGAGTCAGAATACAGGGGGCTAGAAAGATGGTTCAGGGAATAACAGCACTGGCTACTGTTTCAGAGGACCCAGGTTCAATTCTCCGCACCCACATGGCAGCTCACCACGATCTGCAACTCTGGTTCCAGGGAATCCAACATCCTCACACAGACAAATGTACAGGGGAAACATCAATGAACATAAAATGAAAATAAATTTTAAAAATATACTTTAAAAAGAGTCAGAATCGTTGGGCGTGGTGGTGCACGCCTTTAATCCCAGCACTTGGGAGGCAGAGGCAGGTGGATTTCTGAGTTCGAGGCCAGCCTGGTCTACAGAGTGAGTTCCAGGACAGCCAGGGCTACACAGAGAAACCCTGTCTCCAAAAACAAAAACAAAAACAAAAAACAAAAACAAAAACAAAGAGAGTCAGAATCCTCTATCGATGAGTTATTAAGGCACTAGGGGGAATATGAATTGAGCAAAATAGCTTTCAGAACTGAGCCAATTTGCAAGGACTGAGAGCTGAAGCCTACCTACTGTAGCTTTCTTAGCAATTGGGACAAATCACTACTAGATTAGAGGTTTGAGAAGCACATGCAACTGTCTACTACAGACAGCAATTTGAAGACCTCACATTTCTTTAAGAGAAGTGGTTAATACAGTTCCTCATGTGGTGACCCCCAACTATAAAACCGTTTTTGTTGCTACTTCATAACTGTAGTTTTGATACTGTTATAAATCATAAGGTAAATCTTTGTGTTTTCCAATAGTCTTAGGCAAACCCTGTGAAAGGGTCATTCCAACACCCAAAGGAGTTGAGGCCCGCAGGTTGCAGGCTGCTTATTATTATTATGCCTATTCCAAAAGGCATACCTGAGTCCTAAGTATACCCCCAGTCTCTGAGAATGACTTTCTGTGCTCCTTTCCTTTGTCCTTGAAACTGGAGTTCTATTATTTTCCATCATTTTTATCCACCCTGGTATATTGTTTGAGAACCATACCAGCCCGCAGAGACGGAGGTTAGTGTGTTGCGGCAATTGTTCCCAAATCTTTTGATTCTTCTTCCCTTGAGAAGCATGGCTTGTGGGCTGTGCTGGTGCCCGCCTTTGGTTCCAAAACTCAAGAGGCAGAAGCAGGTGGATCTCTGAGTTCGAGGCCAGCCTGGTCTACAGAGTGAATTCCAGGACAGCCAGGGCTATACAGGGAAACCCTCTCTCAAAGCAAACAAAAAAGAAGAATCTTTTTATTAATGATTGATGTGGAAGGGTCCAGACCACTGTAGGGAGTGTCATCACGAGCAGACCAAATGAGGAACAAGCTAGTACACAGCATTCTTCTTTAGTATTTGCTTCAGTTCCTGCCTCCACGTTGTTGCCCTGATGAGTTCCTGCCTCATCTTTCCCTGAGAATGGACTGTGGTATGGCAGTACAAACCAAATAAACTCTCTCCTCCAAGGTTGCCATTAGTCCTGGTGTTTGATCACAGCAGTAGAGCCAACTAGGACAGAAGTAGTGTGACATCTTAACATGAGGAAACACTACATAGTGATCACTGGCTTCAGTTTCAAAATGCCTAGTAGAGAAATGTTTGTAAGGATTCTAACCTTTGAGGTTCTGACTCAGTAGAAAGAAATTCAGGTTAATTTGAGGCCACCATGATGTGGGACAGGTCAGGTCACGTAGACGACATCTCATCAATGTGCCCAGCTAACAGTATGCAAAGCTAACAGCCAGACACGTGAATAAAGACTTCTCAAGATTCAATTCCCCGGTCATGGAGTCACCACAGCCACCCAAATCTTCCTAGCTGCACCCATTGTGAAGCCGAAGTTAATGACTGTGCTCTGTGTGAATTCCGGAGCCACAAAGTTCATGGGAACAGTAAAATGGTTATTGGACGTCACTGAGCTGGGGGGTAATTTGTTTCTGAGCAATAGGAAGCAGAACACACAGGTTACAGAGCTGACTGTGCTAAATGCTCAAGACCATCTGTGCACACTTGCGGAGTACGCTCCCAGGCATTCTCTGGCTCGGCGGGAACCTGGAAGTGACTCAAAGAAATTCTTCCATATGGAGATTTGACTGGGAGACTTTTCCAGATTTCAAGTATCATTTTTAGAACCCACTGTATGGTTTTCTTAAGGAGGCAAGTATGCGACGAATGGAGTCCAAGAGTGAAGACAGGTCTAAGAAAGTGGGAAGTTAATCACTCAACAGACCTTCTGAGCCGAAATACTTTGGAAATGGTTTGCAATTTCATCTAGTTGGCATTAGGTTTTTGTTTCCTTTTGCATTGGCCGAATACAAGTCCACCCAGTTATATGAGTTGGGAAGCATATCAAGTCATCTTAGGTAAATAACTTTTAAAGCTAAGAACTTTTTTTTTTTTTAAGGAAGATAATCTTCCCCAGATCATAGTTCTAGATCCTCTCTAAAAAAGCAATGCATATGTATTGGTGTTTAAGAAACCCAAATGATTGTGGGGGAGTACAAGAACAGTGAGGTGGGAGGGGGTGGATGAGGGAGCAGGGGGAGGGAAAAGGGCATGTAGGACCCTTGGGGGTGGGGAACCAGAAAAAGGGAAATGAATTGTAAATATAGAATATATCCAATAAAAAAAAAAAGAAACCCAAATGAAAGAAGTTAGTTTATTTTTGTGACAACTGATAGAATTTATATTGTTAACAAGCAGAAGTAAGGACGTCCACTTTAGCTTTTAATTAGAAGAGCACAACAACAGGAAAGCGTGAGGAAAACCTCCTACCTCTCCACAAGTCAAAATGCCTGGCAATAAGTAATGCTTCTGAAAAAGTTCAAAACCCAATTTTCCCGACATTCAATATGGCTAAAATTCCACAGGCTGATATAATGCAAGTGTGCAGTTTATTATTCCTAATGACATCCTAGACATTTAGAGTAACCAGATATTTAGGGAAGTTGTTGGAGAGCAGTTTCCAAAAATATCCGTCAAGGTTGAAGCGTTTTGGAGAACAGCTGGTTCCACGCTTCAGGCAATCCGTTCCCCTAACCCGATTCTGATTTACTAAACACGAAACCTCTGTGTTATAAATGATGTCTCTTTCTATTTGGTGACATCTTATCAAGAATAGCATGGCAATGTAATGAAATCTAATACTGTGTGTGCTAATTAAAGACAAATGTTTTAAATGATATGGCAAGACAGGATGAAGAGACAGAGAAAGCTCAGTGATAGTCGCTGTCATTTCTGTCCATCGACAGCATCATCTTCCTGTGTCACAAAGCTAAGAAGTGGGACAGGAACTGTTATTCTCAGATAGAAAGCTAAAGACAGGGAAAAGAAGTAACGGTCTACACTCATGTAATTAGGAAGGGACAGGGTCAGATTTTAAAGATGGGACTCTTTCGTTATACAACAATATTGCTTATTTGAATGAAAGTTAATAAAGATGGGACCTAAAACAGTAAAAGAAAAAAAATGGGTGTTACAGAAGGGATACTGCCCAACTCATTCTTCGAAGCCACAATTACGCTGATACCTAAACCACAAAAAGATCCAACAAAGAAAGAGAACTACAGGCCAATTTCTCTTATGAATATCGATGCAAAAATACTAAACAAAATACTTGCCAACCGAATCCAAGAGCACATCAAAACGATCATCCACCATGATCAAGTAGGCTTCATCCCAGGGATGCAGGGATGGTTCAATATAAGGAAATCCATCAATGTAATCCACTACATAAACAAACTAAAAGAATAAAACCCATATCCGAGGGAAAACAAATGAATCAAGTACACGATGGGCCACAGGCTCAGTGCTTTCTCTTCCAGTCACCTAGCATCTGCCCTTACCCAGTCACCTCCCACCTTTCTGCCAAATTCTTCCATGCCCGTGGGTTGGCAGGACTAATATAGTCAAAATGGCCTTCGCATACCTTTATCGCAGACAACCCTTCCATTCCGTATGCTAGCTAAGACAATCTCAAAAGGTAATGAATTTCCACAAGGGAGCTATGTAAATTGCAATGTACCATCCAAATGTGAGGTATTTCTGTTAGTTTTATACTATCTTGGACTCACGTCCTGTTCCATCACCTTCTCTAGCATTGCTTATGCTGCCTTAACAAACAGAACAGATGCAATATACTTAGGGAAAAAAATCCCTAAACATTGGGGAAATGTGTCTGGCATAGCATTCATTGGGATAAGCTTTTGACTACAGAGTTTAGTCACATTGAATATATTCACACGATTGTGTAACTATCACCATCATCCAGCTCTATAACTTTTTGCAGTATTTTGTTTGTTTGTTTGTTTGTTTGTTGGATTTTGGTTTTTTCGAGACAGGGTTTCTCTGTGTAGCCCTGACTGTCCTGGAACTCACTCTGTAGACCAGGCTGGCCTCGAACTCAGAAACCCGCCTGCCTCTGCCTCCCAGAGTGCTGGGATTATAGGCGTGCGCCACCACCGCCCGGCTATCTATAACTTTTTGATCATAAAAACCCCACAAATTCTGCACTTACTAAAAACTAATTTTCCATTCTCCTGCCCTATAATCTCCATCAACCACAATTCTATATTTTTCTCTATGAATTTAACCACTCTAAGCACTTCTTATGGGTAACATCATAGAGTATTTGTCTTCTCATAACTAGCCTATTTCATTTACGATAATATCCTCAATGCCCAACAGTGGGGATATGGACCCTGGAGCCAGACAGGACCCCCAGTGGAGGGATGGGGACACCAACCCACCCAAAATTGTTCTGTCTAAAATAAATACAGGGATAAAAATGGAGCAGATTCTGAAGGAATGGCTGAGGAGTGACCAGCTCAACTTGGGATCCATCCCATGGGCAGGTACCATACCCTGAGACTATTACTGATGCTATGTTCTGCTTGCAGACAGGAGCCTAGCATGCCTATCGTCTGAGAGGCTCTACCAACAGGTGAGTGACAGAGATGTAGGTACCCACATCCGAGTATTATATACAGAGGTCAGGGCCCCTATGGAAGGGTTAGAGGAAGGATTGTAAAGCCTTGAGGGGGATAACAACTCCACAGGAAGACCAACAATGTCAAGTAACCTGGAACCTTGGGAGCTCACAGAGACTGAACCACAAACCAAAGAACATACACATGCTTGCCTGAGCCACCAACCCCCTACCCCCCCCCCCGCTCAAATATAGCAGAGGACTGTCTTGTCTGGCCTCAGTGGGAAAGGATACACTTAATCCTGTAGGGACTTCATGTACCAGGATAGGTGGATATGGGGGGCACCATATCAGAGGCAAAGGGGAGGGGAGAAGGGACCAGGATGGGGGCAACATTTGGGATATAAATAAATAAAATAATTTTTAAAAGATACTATCTCCAGCCTGCATGCATATTATAGCAAGTGTCCAGAATTTCCTTCCCCTTTAAGGCAACTAAAGTATCATTATATGAATATACTACATGTTATACATATGTCCATGGCCATTTTTATAAAGCTTTATTTATTTATTATATATAAGTACATTGTAGCTGTCTTCACACACTCTAGACGAGGACGTCGGATCTCATAACGGATGGTAGTGAGCCACGATGTGGTTGCTGGGATTTGAACTCAGGACCTCTGGAAGAGCTGCCAGTGCTCTAAACCACTGAGCCATCTCTCCAGCCCTGTTCATGGACATTTATGTCACTTTGACTTATCCTTACACTTTAAAAATCAGTGCCACCAGCAACCCATCCAGAAAGCAATGGCTTCCACCCTTTCTGATCTACTTTCTACTCTGTACTGTTATCTGAGTGTCACAAACTAACCCCCACCTTTCTCTCTTTCTCTCCTCGCCCTATGCCCACCCCCTTGCCTTGGGCATGGCTTCACTCTCCTACACCCTTCCCAGCTTAACCTTCCACTAATCCCTGCTGTCAATCACACTAACTCCTGAGCCCTTTGTTTTAGACATTGAGCTCTCATTCTAAGTTTCGGAAGGACCCTATCATTTTTTATTCTTGCCAGGAAACAAACTACATTCTCTTATCGAACTTTCAGATACCGGTTCTTAAACCCACAGCCCCAGGTTACAGCCAGACTTGGATTTAAGTCTGAATTCCCCTTATATGGCTCCCTCCTGCCACCTGCTGGCCACAGACACCAATGGGAGTGTTTTTCTAGTCAAAAGAAATCTCCCATTTTAATGCTTGCAACCTCAGCGACATTTCCATTATAGGATGTAGCATTCCACTATGAACTTAAAATTTTCCTTATGATATCTTCATTCCCCTGTTTTTAAAAGAAAGACCTTTTAGAAAATCCATGTGCGAGTCACAGAGATTGTCATCAGTCTTGCCAAAAGATAAAGGAAAAAAAATCCACTGTGTACTTGGACCTTCAATTTGGAAAGTGGTAAGAGCCTCAATATATACATTACTTTGCAATAGCTTTCTGATAGCAGTCATGTTATAGTCCAGATGAATTGAATAATCTTCCTAGTTTGATTTCTTTTGTTGTGATAAAGATACCAATAACAACTTGGAGAGAAAAGGGTTTCTTTGGCTCACAGGTCCCAGTCACAGTGCATTCTCAGGGGTGACCAAGGCAGGAATTCAAGAGGGTTAGGTACCTGGAGGTAGGAACTAAAGCAAAGGCCATGGCGGGGTGCTTCTTACTAACATGTTTCCCATGGTTTTGCTCAGCCTGCTTTCTGATCACACACCCATGGGTGGCACCACTCTAGGTAGCTGATCTCTGTGAATCTGAGGTCAATTTGATCTACATAGCAAACTTCAGGCCAGCAAGGACTACATAGTGAAACCTTATTTTTAAAAAATAGATTCGGAGCCGGGCGTGGTGGCGCACGCCTTTAATCCCAGCACTTGGGAGGCAGAGGCAGGCGGATTTCTGAGTTCGAGGCCAGCCTGGTCTACAGAGTGAGTTCCAGGACAGCCAGGACTACACAGAGAAACCCTGTCTCGAAAAACCAAAAAAAAAAAATAGATTCGGAAGCCGGGCGTTGGTGGCGCACACCTTTAATCCCAGCACTTGGGAGGCAGAGGCAGGTGGATTTCTGAGTTCGAGGCCAGCCTGGTCTACAGAGTGAGTTCCAGGACAGCCAGGGCTACACAGAAAAACTCCGTCTCGAAAAAACCAAATAATAATAATAATAATAATAATAATAATAATAATAGATTTGGGGGCTTGGAGATATTATGCTTTGGATTTGGAATGTCCCCTATAAGCCATTTATTAAAGGCGTAGTCAACAGTCTGTGGTGCTCTTAAGGCACAGCGGAACCTTTAAGGAACGTGGCTTTCTTAGAGGAAGTTACGTCATTGTGGGTGTGCCTATGAAAAAGACTCCAGCTGCCTCCGGTGCCTCTCTTTTGTTCTCAGTCACCATCTCCCATGCACCATCTCCCATTAAGATTTACTGTGCTACCACAGGCCCAAAGAAACAGACCAAGTGGGGAAAACAGGCAAATCAACCCACGCAACGTCAGGTGACCGTCTTTGTTGTTCTTTTGCTTTAAGACACTGTCTCTGTATGTAGCCCTGGCTGTCCTGGACCTCACTCTGTACACCAGGCTGTCTTTGAACTCACAGATATGCTGCTCCCTGTGCCTCGAGAATGCTGGAATTAAAGGCCATGTGTCATCGTGCCAGGCCATACTTGCAAAACTCTGGTGATGAAATTGCTAAATAATTCTTATTAATATATGTCAAGACTCGAACAAATGCTAGTAGACTGAATCAATGTAAAGCATCTCAAAAAACTGCATCAGATCTTAATAAAATAAAACAATTATGCTGGGCGGTGGTAGCGTGCACGCCTGTAATCCCAGCACTTGGGAGGCAGAGGCAGGTGAATTTCTGAGTTCGAGGCCAACCTGGTCTACAGAGTAAGTTCCAGGACAGCCAGGGCTACACAGAGAAACCCTGTCTCGAAAAAACCAATAATAAATAAATAAATAAATAAATAAATAAATGTAAAACAATTATTACTTAAATTCAACGTCCCAAAATATTTTAATCCTGGATCATTACCTTCATAGCAATTTCTAAATTGTCTTTATCCATTTACTTAATGGGTGTGTGCACATGGGTGTGCCTGTGCAACAATGCACACGTGCAGGTCAGAGGAAAACTTGCCAGAATCCTGGTACCGGATGGATCCTGGAACTCAAAGTCATCAGTCTAGGTAGCAAACACCTTTACTTGCTGAGCCCTCTCATGGGTACCTTACGAGTGACTTTGAGCGCCTACTAGGTACTCTGCTGTACTACACAGTTTCTTTTAATCCTCACAACAACCCCCGTGAGATTTGTAGCTCATCAACATATCCTCCCTTTACATAGGAGGAAAATGAGGCTCAAAACATTAGTTTACCTGTGATCACAGGTTCTTGGCACTCACTTCCGCAATCTGCTTCAAACAAGAAAATGAAATGGCTCCACGTTAACCTCACCTTCAATTGGGTTCACAGCGTTCCTGCACCACTGCCGCTCTTTAACGCCAGCACCGCCTCTCGCTTGCCAGGCTCCAGCCGAAGGAGAAGAGGATGGGGGTCAGTAAGGGGGTGGCCATACCGTGGCTCTTTCAAAGCCGACTGCCCTGCCTGCAAACCCACTGGTGGGAAAGCACCCAGGAAACAACTGGCTACAAAAGCCGCTCTCAAGAGTGTGCCCTCTCCTGGAGGGGTGAAGATCTGATACCCTCTTCTGGAATGTCTAGTACAGTGTACTCATATATAATAATAAATAAATCTTTAAAAAAAAAGAAGAAGAAGAAGTTCATTCAACTTCTGATTCACAGTGTCTGGTGTGAGAAACTGCTCAGGACTTCAAAACAGATCTGTGCTTCCAGAGCGCAGCTACTGATGCTTTGCAGGAGGCAACTGAGGCCTTTCTGGCTGGTCTTTTTGAAGATCCCAACCTGTGTGCTATCCATGCCAAACGTGTAACAATTATGCCAAAAGATATCCAGCTAGCACGCAGCATACGCGGAGAGCGTGCTTAAGAGTCCACTATGAGGGGAAACATTTCATTCTCAAAAAAAAATTTTTTTTTCCTCTTCATCCTGTTATCAGTAGTTCTGAATGTTAGATATTTTTCCACGGGATCAAAGGGTACCCAAGTATATGATTGCGAGTGGAAACATAGGGGACAAAATCAGGTATAGGCAGTTTCTCCACATTCATTTGTGTGTGAAATTTTAATGTAAATGAAAGATGTAAAGCATTAATGCAAGAAAATGTTTCTGTGAACGCATTTCAACAGTTCAAATTTATAACAGTTATAAATAAACCTGCTAAAATTTTCTGGACAATGCCGGCATTTGGAATTTTTTAAAATAAGTAAATTTCTTTCTTTCTTTCTTTCTTTCTTTCTTTCTTTCTTTCTTTCTTCCTTTCTTCCTTCCTTTCTTCCTTTCTTCCTTTCTTTTTTCTTTTTTCTCTTTTTTTCTTTTTCTTTTCTTTTCTTTTTTTTTTGGGGGGGGGATTTGGTTTTTTCGAGACAGGGTTTCTCTGTATAGCCCTGGCTGTCCTGGAACTCACTCTGTAGACCAGGCTGGCCTCGAACTCAGAAATCCGCCTGCCTCTGCCTCCCAAGTGCTGGGATTACAGGCATGCACCACCACCACCCAGCCCGTAAGTGAATTTCTTATTGAATGGTGTTTGTAGCATTTTTACCATAAGGTAAATTCCATCCATTCACTATACTTTTTTTTTTGTTTTGTTTTGTTTTGTTTTTGGAGACAGGGTTTCTCTGTGTAGTCCTGGCTGTCCTGGAACTCACTCTGTAGACCAGGCTGGCCTCGAACTCAGAAATCCGCCTGCCTCTGCCTCCCAAGTGCTGGGATTACAGGCGTGCGCCACCACCGCCCGGCTATACTTTTATTTTTTAAAAGACTTATTTAATTTATTTCATGTATGTGAGTATACTGTAGCTGTCTTGAGACACATCATACAAGGAAACTGGATTCCATTACAAATGGCTGTGAGCCACACTGTGGTTGCTGGGAATTGAACTCAGGACCTTTGGAAGAGCAGTCGGTGCTCTTTTTTAAAATTTTTTATTAGATATTTGCTTCATTTACATTTCAAATGTTATCCCCTTTCCTTGTTACCCCTCTGAAAACCCCCATCCTATTCCCCTTCCCCCTGTTTACAAACCCCCTCCTACTTCCCTGTCCTGGCATTCCCTTACACTGGGGCATCTAGCCTTCTCAAGGCTCTCTCCTCCCTTTGATGTCCAACAAGGCCATCCTCTGCTACATATGTAGCTGGAGCCATGGGTCCCTCCATGTGTGCTCTTTGGTTGGTGGTTTAGTCCTGGGAGCTCTGGGGGTACTGGTTGGTTCAACCATCTCCTATGGGGCTACAGACCTCTTCAGCAACTTGGGTCCTTTCTCTGGCTCCTCCATTGGGGACCCTGTACTCATTCCATTGGTTGGCTGTGAGTCATGGGTATTTTGATCCCCCTTCTAAGAAGGACCAAAGTATCCATACTTTGGTCTTCCTTCTTCTTGAGCTTCATATGATATGTGAATTGTATCTTCAGTATTCCGAGCTTTTGGACTAATATCCACTTATCAGTGAGAGCATACCATGTGTGTTCTTTTGTGATTGGGTTACCTCACTCAGTATGACACTTTCTAGGTCCATCCATTTGCCTAAGAATTTCATGAATTCATTGTTTTTAATAGCTGAGTAGTACTACATTATGTAAATATACCACATTTTCTGTATCCATTCCTCTGTTGAGGGACATCTGGGTTCTTCCTAGCTTCTGATTATTACAAATAAGGCTGCTATGAACATAGTGGAGCATGTGTCCTTATTACATGTTGGAGCATCTTCTGGGTATATGCCCAGGAGTGGTATAACTGGGTCCTCAGGTAGAACTATGTCCAATTTTCTGAGGAACCTTCAGACTGATTTTCACAGTGGTTGTATCAGCTTGCAATCCCACCAGCAGTGGAGGATTGTTCCTCTTTCTCCACATCCTCTCCAGCGATCTGCTGTCCCCTGAGTTTTTGATCTTAGCTAATCTGACTGGTGTGAGGTGAAATCTCAGGGTTGTTTTGATTTGTATTACCCTGATTATTAAGGATGCTGAACATTTCTTACGTGTTTCTCAGCCATCTGGCATTCCTCAGTTGCGAATTCTTGTTTAGCTCTGTACCCCACTTTTAATAGGGTTGCAGTCAGTGTTCTTAACCACTGAACCATCTCTCCAGCCCCCAAATTTCTATTATTAGTGAATTACTCAGTCTCTTGTATTTTGTTTTAAAAAAATACTGCAAATGGATAATAACAGTAAAAAATCCAGGTGGCACAAAATTCAAAAGGAAGAAAAAGGTCCCACAATAAAAATCCTCTTTCCTACCCCAGTTCCCAGAGACCCACTTCTCTCATTATAAGTAACTTACATTGCTATCTTTGACCATAGTTATGTTTAGAGAAACACATATCCTGATTCTTTCTTCTTTCTCCACGCTCTTTGTTGAGACAGGGTATGTTGGATAGTTTTATGTCAACTTGACACAAGCTAGAGTCATCTCAGAAGAGGGACCCCCAATTGAGAAAACGCCTCCATGAGATTGACTTTTACACAAACCCGTAAGGACTTTTCTTAATAATTGACAAGGAATGGCCCAACCCATTGTGGGTAGTGCCATCCCTGGGTTGGTGGTTATGTGTTCCATAAGAAAGCAAGCTGAAGGCCAGGCAGTGGTGGCACACGCCTGTAATCCCAGCACTTGGGAGGCAGAGGCAGGCGGATTTCTGAGTTCGAGGCCAGCCTGGTCTACAGAGTGAGTTCCAGGACAGCCAAGGCTACACAGAGAAACCCTAACTCGAAAACACCAAAGGAAAAAAAAAAGAAAGAAAGAAAAAGAAAGCAAGCTGATCAAGCTCCTACCTCCAGGTTCCTGCCCTGCTTGAGTTCCAGATCTGACTTCTTTCCACGATGTAATATGATTTGGAAGTATAAGCCCAAATAAACCCTTTCTTCCCCCCAATGTGCTTATGGTCATGGTGTTTCATCACAGCAAAAGAAATCTTAACTAAGACACAGGGTCTCAATATATCCCTGACTGTACAGGAACTACCTATGTAGACCAGGCTGGGATCAAAATCATAGAAGTCCACCCGTATTTGCCTCTTGAGTGCTGGGATTAAAGGCATTCACAATCATACCTGACTCCATTTACACTTGTATAATGTTAGGCACAATATGTATTACATCAAACAATACAGATCATTAGTTAAAAACATACACCCAACCTGCAGCTGTATATTTAATTGAATAAACTGCTGTGGCTCATTTGGATCAGCTAAAGGTACATTACTATTACACATTGTATAAGTCAATACATATGAATTCTACGTATTGCAAATATATTGAAAGTAGATTAATGTTCACTTGGGACTGGAGATAGAAACCAATCTGAAGCTTGTCAAAAAAAAATCATTGAATTTCTGACCTGGCAAGATGGCTTACTGGGAAAAAGTGGTTGCCATAAAAGTGACCTGAGTTTGAACCCTGGTTCCCATGGTGGAAGGAACTCTAAATAGTTGTCCCATGACCTGCACACATGGGCCATGGCACTTGCACACCTGTACTCATACACATAAAAGTAAAAAATAAACATTTAACGATTTTTAAAAAGCCACTGAAAGCCGGGCGTGGTGGCGCACGCCTGTAATCCCAGCACTTGGGAGGCAGAGGCAGGTGGATTTCTGAGTTCGAGGCCAGCCTGGTCTACCGAGTGAATTCCAGGACAGCCAGGACCACACAGAGAAACCCTGTCTCGAAAAACAAAACAAAACAAAACAAAAAGCCACTGAATTGTAAACTTGAAATAGGTGTCATGCATTGTACCTAAATTATACCTCAGTGAAATTGCTTCCTGGAAATCTCGTATTATAATTAATGTTGTAATAAATAACCTTTTATACATGTATCCAATCTCCAACTGTTTTCCTGATTATTTACGGTACTGAGTATTTGATGATTTCCTTTTTAAAAGGACTTGACTGTACTGGTTTTGTGTGTCAACTTGACACAAGCTAGAGCAATCACAGGGAAAGGAGCCTCAGTTGAGGAAATGCCTCCATGAGATCGAGCTGTGGGGCATTTTCTCAATTAGTGATAAATGGGGGAGGGCCCAGTCATTGCAGCTGGTGCCACCCCCTAGGCTCATTGTCCTGAGTATTATAAGAAAGGAGGCTGAGCAAGCCATGGGAAGCAGGCCAGTAAGCCTCTGCATCAGCTCCTGCCTCCAAGATTCTACCCTGTTTCAGTCCATGTCCTGATTTCCTTTGATGAACAGCAACATGGAAGTATAAGCCAAATAAAACTTTCCTCCTCAACTTGCTTTTATTATTAGATTTTTTTATTTACATTTCAAATGTTATCCCTGGCCGGGCGGTGGTGGCGCACGCCTGTAATCCCAGCACTCTGGGAGGCAGAGGCAGGTGGATTTCTGAGTTCGAGGCCAGCCTGGTCTACAAAGTGAGTTCCAGGACAGCCAGGGCTATACAGAGAAACCCTGCCTTGAAAAAAAAAAGAAAGAAAAGAAAAAAAAAAAGAAAAAAAAACAAATGTTATCCCTTTCCTGGTTTCCCCTCTGAAAGCCCTCTGTCCCATACCCCCTCACCCCTCCCCTGCTCGCCAACCCTCCCACTCCTGCTTCCCTGTCCTGGCATTCCCCTACACTGGGGCATCTAGCCTTCTCAGGGCCAAGGGCCTCTCCTCTCATTGATGCCCAACAAGGCCTTCCTCTGCTACATATGCATCTGGAGCCATGGGTCCCTCCATGTGTACTCTTTGGTTGGTGGTTTAGTCCCTGGGAGCTCTGGGAGTACTGGTTGGTTCATATTGTTGTTCCTCCTATATGACACTGCAAACCCCTTCAGCTCCTTGGGTCCTTTCTCTAGCTCCTCCATTGGGGACCCCTGCTCAGTCCAATGGTTGGCTGAGAGCACCCACCTCTGTATTTGTCATGCACTGGCAGAGCCTCTCAGGAGATCAGGCTCCTTTCAGTAACCACTTCTTGGCATGCACAATAGTGTCTGGGTTTGGTGACTGTCTATGAGATGGATCCCCAGGTGGGGAAGTCTCTGGATGGCCTTTCTTCAGTCTCAACTTGCTTTTTGGTCCTGGTGTTTAGTCACAGCAATAGAAACCTTAACTAAGACAAGGACCATTTTTATATAAAACACAAAAAACGATACTCGTCTGCTACTTAAGAGGGTTTTTCTTTTTTCCTTCCTATTCCATCTCAGTCCTTGCCTCTGGGAAAGGACAAAAGGTCTATCTCATGCACCACTTCATCTCTAGAGTACATGATGGTGACAAAACAGAGTAAGCAGAAAAGGGGGAGGGGTTGAAGAAAAGTGCAGAACAAAATGTTATTTTCAAGTTCCCCCTCTAGGAATTCAGATTCAGTGTGTCTCAGATAGGTTCTAGAAATCAGCAATTTGAGGCTATACAGATGGCTCAGCGGTTAAGAGCACTGACTGCTCTTCCAGAGCACCTGAGTTCAATTCCCAGCAACCAGGTGGTGGCTCACAACCATCTGTAGTAGAATCCAGCGCCCTCTTCTGGTGTATCTGAAGACAGCAACGGTGTACATATTTTATACATAAAATGAATAAATCTTTAAAAGAAAGAAAGAAATCAGTAATTTTTTAATGATTTATTCATTTTTTTATGTATACAGTGTTCTGCCTGCATGTGTGCCTGCAGGCCAGAAGAGGACACCAGATCTCGCCATAGATGGTTAAGAGCCACTATGTGGTTGCTGGGAATTGAACGTATTTCTGGAAGAGCCCTCTCTCTAGCCCCAGAATCTATATACTTTTTTAAGATTTATTTTTATTTATGGGGGCAGATGTCAGGTACTTGGTACTGGACACAGGTCCTCTGGAACAACAAATATACACTCTTAATCACAGTCATTTCTTCAGCCCAGGAGTGTTTTTAACAAGCTCACCATCCAGTTTCAGAACAATAATCCAATTCAAGCTATCTAACCTCTCTCTAGGTAATGATATGTTCTCTCTCTCTCTCTCTCTCTCTCTCTCTCTCTCTCTCTCTCTCTTGTTTTTTCAAGTCTCAGTACAACCTAAACTGGCCTCCAAGTTGCTATTTGCTTCTCTCAGCCTCCAAAGTGTTGAAATTACAGGTGTTTGCAGCTACACATGGTTACTTGTGTGCCTTTTTCAATGATTTTGTCAGTCCTCTAGGAAAGAGGCACAGCCTTTTTCTCTCCCAGTAATCATGTCTGATCTTATAATTTACTTTTACCAGTAGAAGGATGGAAATAATGTTTCCGGTCCATGGATTCTTGTACATTTCATTCATAGGTAGATGTTGTTAGATTAGTTGGATTACAGTAAGTTATTTTAATAAATACCTTTCTATACATAAAGAGAGATGTCATTCTATAAGTTCTGTCATTTGGGTTCCATGCCTGGGTCTTAAGAGGCCTGGCAACTTCCTTTTTAACTTTTAGAAATTATGCATAAGAGAACTGTGATACCCAGCTAAAAGCCTCCACCAACTTCATGGTTGTCTGACCAAGGATATCTAGATCCCTTTACCACCGTGGGAGGCTACCTCAACTGATACCACACAAAGGAGTCTAGAGGGGCCTGTATTAGTCAGGGTTCTCTAGAGTAACAAAATTTGTAGAATTAGTATTTCTCCCTCTTACAGGTTGTGGTTCAGCTAATCCAACAATGACTGCCTAAGAACATAATGTCCAAGAATCCAGTAGTTGTTCAGTCCATGAGGCTGGATGGTATAGCTAGTCTTCAGTATAAACTGGAATTCCAAAGGAGTAGGTTCTAATGCCAGTGAAGCAATGGACTTGCTAGCAAGGTGACAGCAAGCAGGCAAAGAGCAAAAGCTTCCATCTTCTAGCAGAAGGTATGGGCCAAATTAAAGATGTGTTTTCCCACCTCAAGATTTGGATTAGAGGGCTGGAGAGATGGTTCAGCGATTAAAAGCACTGACTGCTCTTCTAGAGACCCCGAGTTCAATTTCCAGCAACCACATGGTGGCTCACAACCATCTCTAATGGGGATCCGATGCCCTCTTCTGGTGTGTCTGAAGACAGTAACAGTGTACCCATATACATGAAATAGATAGATAGATAGATAGATAGATAGATAGATAGATGGATGGATGGATGGATGGATGGATGGATAGATAGATAGATAGATAGATAGATAGATAGATAGATAGATTTAGATTAGAAATAGATTTTCCTACTTCAAATTAAGCCAAAGAAAGAAAGAAAAAAGAAAGGAAGGAAGGAAGGAGGAAGGAAGGATGGAAGGAAGGATGGGATGGAAGGAAGGAAGGAAGGAAGGAAGGAAGGAAGGAAGGAAGGAAGGAAGAAAAAGAAAGAAAGAAATCCTGTATTGGTGTGCCCTCCATTTTTGGATTTTAGTTAACTCCAGATGTATGAAGTTGACAATCAAGAATAATGTTTCAGAGACCTACTAAGGCTTCCCCAAATTCCTAACTCTGAGCAATTAAATATGGTTTAACTATGTCCCTAATTTTGTAGTGGATTGTTCTGAGATTATAGATAACTAAAACGTATACCATTACATTTCTTTGATAAGGTTGTTAAAGGTTTGATGTGCCCATGATGATCTAAGTCTTGATCATCTCTATAACCTCCCTTTCTGCTAAACTCTGCAGCTCCCCGCCCCCCCCCAAATCTTACCTACATTCCTGGCTTCAGATGCTATTGCAATGCTCTTGACTTTGTAGTAAAACATGGGCTTGTTGTCAATTTATGGCCTGAGCTAACTTACCTAAATTCTCCTGATTGCAGTTTTTTCATATGTGATAATAGGAATGCTACTATCACCTATCTCACAAAGCTGTGATAATGTGTGAGCAGCACACAGCAAATGTTAATAATAACAAAAAGGAGGAGAGTGCTGTTCAGTGGTATAGTGTGCTGAGAGGTCCTGAGATTAAACTCAGGACCACAAAAAATTACTATCTTGTTTTCTAGTTGCTGCTCTGTTTTCAATCTAGACTGCAAGCCCTGTGAGAACAGCACATTTGTTCATACTTCTATCTCTGGGGTACTCAGTATACTCAGTATATTAAATGCATATAATAGATGAACATGTAAATTAATGAAGTACTAAAACATATGTGGGTTGGTGTTGACTTCTTACTTAAGAGCATGACTTTAGGTATTTGTTAGCTCCATTTATTTTAACAATAATGTGAAATTGTCTCAGAGTCCTGATTAAATTATGAGATCATAGACAGCTTGAATCTGATTCCTTGATTATGATTTTTTTTATTTTGATTATTTTCTTCTAACACAGATGCTGTAGAATCTTACTTAATTCTACCTCTGAACATGATACATAAAGCTCCAAATTGTGTCTTTTAGAAGGACTTAATTTTTAAGTAATCGGTCTATAACAAAACCTGTTATGGTGGTGGGAGAATCCATCATAGTGGGGATTTCTGAGGAAAGGAAATTTTCTATGTATTATATCTAAGTTTCTTCAAGGCTGTTTTTGTTTTTGAGGCATGAGCACCCAGCTGCTAGTAGTCAAGGAGATAGTATCATTACTGGAGTCTAGAGGTTGAAAACATCCAGATGTGTCCCATTATTAATTAATCTGTAGCACTATTTTTCCATCTTATCTTCAAACACAGTCCCTTGCCACCCTGGTTATTAACAAGGAGCATAATTTATCCCTTAGAGGCCCTCGGGGTGACATAATTCAGAACTACAAAACAAAGCAGAGAAGAGTCAGATATTGTATGTCAGAGCCTGCTAAGAAAGTTCATCGGGCATTTGTTGACAATGAACTATAATTTACAGTTTAACTTGTCACTTAGAGAAGATGGAAACTGGGATGAAAATTACTGTTATTGAGTGGTTTGTTTTTTTTTTGTTTGTTTGTTTGTTTGAGGGGTTTTTTTTTGGTTTGTTTTATTTCATTTGATTGTGTTTCTTACAAAGCATACCTTCACTCTTCTACACTATATTCATTGCTCCTAATCCCTCTCCTTCGTGTTTCTCCCAAGCACACTCGAATGAGGGTATTGTCCCTACTTCTGTGTCAGAACCCTTCCCATCTTAGTCCTTTAACATCATCCATACAAACAAATCCTGGGTTATTTAAGTCTATATAAAAGATTATTCCTTTGGCTTCTCTATTCTTCTACCTCACCAATTTCTCATTAGTTTGATTTTTTTTAAACATTTTATCTTGAAAAGTAGCAGTACAAATATTCCAAAGTGGCCCTGTGTAGCTGGCTTTACTCTTAGCTAGATGTCTACAATGAACACGCTATATGATCAAAACCTCTTATTGCACGCATCGTTGGGATTTCATGCCACCATTTTCATGACACGGAAATGTGACATGACCACAGAGAGATCCCCTTTGCTGTCCCTTATATTTGTTTGATGAAAGACTTCATTCCCACGTTGATGGATCTGCTGCTTGCTTTTAGCTTGAGGAAAGACAGAATTTGATGATAACGAGCAGAAACTTATGGCAGGGTCAGCTCTCTTCCGGTAGTGATGAGCCAGCCTGGCTCCGTATTAAGATTAGAAGCCATCTTGTGACAAGGTCAAAATAAGTTTGTTTTTGTTTTCTGTAAAGCTTAGATTTCTGGTTTTTGAAATTTGAACTGGCTGTACCTTGAACCTTCTTGGAATTCGACTTGGTCCTGGACCCTGAGTGCCTTGACCTACACACCTCTACCCTCATAAGATAAAATGTTCTGTCAAATAATTTTGAGATATTCTACCAAGTTCCTATGTAACTAAAACTCCCCTGGAAATTCCCCAACCCTTGGAAACCCCCTAGCCTTGCAGTTTGGAGGCTATAAAAACTCCACTTCTCCTATTTTAGGGACTGTCCTCTCAAATCCTGTATTTAGAGAGAAACAGTCACCAGACCAGGTATATTGTGCCCATATAAAAAAAGTTTGCTATAAATCTGACTAATTTTAGTTAGTGGTCGTTACTCTTGTTTGGTAGGATTAACAGTATCTAGAAAGCAGGGACAAGACAAGATTGAGGTCACATATATTTAAGGACATACTTCCAACAACCCACCACCTCCACTCAGGCCTCACCTCCAATCCCAATAGTTCCCAATAGTCTATTCAAAATGTGAATATATCATTGTACTAATCTATTGCTGAATACATAGTGTGATGAATAGTTAGCTTTAACTTGGCACAATTAGACTCACCTGGGAGGAGAGCAGCAGCGAAAGACCAGATGAAGTTGGCTTGTAAGCATGTCTATGGAGGATTATTTTGATTACGTTACTTGAGGTGTGGAGACAAGCCTACTGTAGGAGGCACCATTCCAGAAGCAGGAGATTCTTAACTGGGTAAGAGTGGGGAAATCAAGGTCAGGACAAGTATGCATGTGTGAATTCCTTCCCATTTCTGCCTTTTGACTACCATGCAATGTAATCAACTGTCCCGAGCTCCTGTGTTACTTCCCTGAAATGATGGTGTTTTCTTCAATTGATTGCTTTTGTTGCTGTTTTGTTTTCTTTCTTTCTTTCTTTCTTTCTTTCTTTCTTTCTTTCTTTCTTTCTTTGTTTTTTGAGACAGGGTATCACTATGCAGCCCTGACTGGCCTGGAACTTGCTATATAGACCAGGCTGAACTCAAACTCATAGAGAACTGCCTGCCTTTGACTCCCAACTGCTGGGATTAAGGGACTAAAACATGACACCTGGCTCCACCTTGTTTTTTGAGACAAGATCTTTCACTGCACCTACAGTTTGAATATCAAGCTAATTGGTTGAGCAGAAAGCACCCAGGATACATTTGTCTCTGACCTCCCCAGCTCTGGGATTACTGGTACGTGTCAGTGTCATTATTCTCAGCTTTCCATATGAGTGCTAAGAACCTAGAGTCAGGTCCTCGTGCTTTTGTGGAAAACACTTCATTGACTAAGCCACCTCCCCAGCCCTAAGGTTTATTTTTATGGTTTGTGCCATTCCTTGAATTTTTAGGCTTATGCATTTTTTAAGTTTTATCATAGTTGCCCAAAACTATTAATTATTTTAAAATATATGTTTTTTCCTCTAGTTCATTTTGGAGATTTTTCTGTTGATCTATCTTTCATTGACTGGCTCTTTCCTTGGTCTCTAATCTGGCATTGCATGCATCAAGTGAACTTTTGAATTTAATTTGTTTAATGTTAAGAGTGCTCTGCTGCATGTACGCCCGAATGCCAGAAGAGGGCATCAGATCTCTTTATCGAAACTCCTGAGCCACCACGTGGTTGCTGGGAATTGTACTAAGTACCTCTGGAAGAGCAACTAATGCTTACAATTCTGAGCCATCTTATCAGCCCAGTGAACTTACCTTGATTTTAACTGGTGTACTTTGCAGCTCTGAACTTTCTGTGTGGTTCATAGCTGTTTCTTTTTTCTTTGATGCGACTTTCTATTTTTTTCAGCAATTTAAATAGTGTTCATGACTGCTTGTTGGAGCACTTATGTGGCAAGTGTTTTTAAGTCATTGTGAAACAGCTCCCAAGGCTCTGTCATTGCAGTGTTCGAGACTGTCCATTCTGTTCACTTGCACAAGATGAAAATTTCATACTTCATGGTAGAGTTAGTCATTTTTATTATGTCCTAGACAATTTAGATATTACTTTATGAGATTCTGGTTCCTATTTGAGTCTACTAAGCTAGAAGAAAATCTGTTTAGGTTAAGGAAACGTAATCTTATCCCACATTTCTGGGCTGCGGTCCAAATGCACATTTACTTTTGAGTCTCTGCAGCACTGTTTGGATCTGCTTGGATATTTGGTGCCCAGAAATTACTGGGAAATCTGGGTGGTGCTCAATTCCCAAGTATTTCTCTGTTGTTTCTGGTTAGTTTTATACTCAAGCTGCTAAGAGGTCAACGTAATTTCATAGGCTGACTTTTTGAATTACCTTCCTTCTTTAGTTCTCTTCTCTTGGTAATGTCTTGCCACTTCCTAGTTTGGGGGCGGGGGTGAGGGTATGGCTAGCTTTTTTGTTTGTTTGGTTGGTTGGTTAGGTTTTTTTTTTTTTTTTTTTTTTTTTTTGGTTTTTCCAGACAGGGTTTCTCTGTGTAGCCCTGGCTGTCCTGGAACTCACTCTGTAGACCAGGCCAGCCTCAAACTCAGAAATCCCCCTGCCTCTGCCTCCCAGAGTGCATGTGCCACCACCGCCTAGCTAGGGTATGGCTATCTTTTTTTTTTTTTTTTTTTTTTTTTAGGTTTTTTCGAGACAGGGTTTCTCTGTGTAGTCCTGGCTGTCCTGGAACTCACTCTGTAGACCAGGCTGGCCTCGAACTCAGAAATCTGCCTGCCTCTACCTCCCAAGTGCTGGGATTACAGGCATGCACCACCATGCCCGGCTTGGGTATGGCTATCTTGATGCTGCACATTTGCAACAGGGCAAGTAGAATCAAACTGTTTCTACTATTTTGAGTTGCCTTTACTTGGTCATTTAGCAATGGGGAGTGAGTGGGCTTTTAAGATGCTATTTTTGTATGTCTATTGATACTTCTGGATTTGGGGCCTCTCTTCTGCCTAGGCCATGATATTAAGGAGATAAACAACAACAGCAACAGCAACAAAACTCCCACAGGACTAACTACTATGGTGTTGCTCTTTTATTGTTGAGTTTTGTTTGCTTATTTGCGACAAAGTCTTACTCTATGGGCCAGACTGCCATAGAACTCACCATGTAGCACAGACTAGACTTGAATTAATGGTGATCCTCCTGCCTCAGCTTTCCAAGTGCTAGAATGTTATGTATGTATGGGCCAAAATGTCTGGTTACCAGAGTACTTTTAAAGTCGCAAAGTGCTCTTCAGCACATCTCTGAGTCTTCTGATGACTATGCGATTCTTTTACCAACTTTTTCCAGATTATTTTTTTTAATTAATAGCAGGAGTAGCATGGAATGGGTTGACTCTATCCTGTCTACAACTTGAAGTCTATTATCAGATTTTGTTGTTGACTCATCCTCCTCCATAGCTCATCTATATATTCTTTTCTAGATATAGAAAAGGTATAGAGGTATCACACTCTAGTCAATCTCTTCAAATACTGTGACTTTAATAATTCTCATAAGTAGCTTTTAAGTAAATATCATCAACCATGAACCCTAGCTCCAGATAATCAATATCTCTAGTTACTTAAAGAATACACCAAACTAAACACTTCCAGAAGTACATTCGATTTTTCCTCCCTCATACTCTCCTGTTTCTATAAATAGAAATCTCATCTCACAAGATACTCAACTCATTCTTTATTCTTCTTTTATGCCTTTCCTATTTGAATTCAACAGTATATCCCATGAACTCTGCCTTTAACAAAAAAAAATCCACTTCTTAACATTTTCCCACTTAACTTCCTGGTTCAAGCCAGAATCCCCTGCAACCTGGATCACTGCTGTAGCAGTCTAATTCTTTACCCTGCTTTCCTTCCTGCCTTCCCTCTGTTCTCCATTCCCAAGTGACCCTTTCCACACGTCAACCACGTATTATACTTTTCCCCTACCCAGATACTTCTTGAGTGTAACTCACAGTCCTGTTTATGCTCCTGCCTACACTGGTACAACCAATCCATTTCCCAGATTATCAATCACCCTCTTTCCTTTTGTGCACTGGTAACACTGGCCTTTGTTCTGTTCTTAGAGCATGCCAAAGTGTATTTTTTTATATTGCTGTGATAAAACTGTGAGAAAGCTAACACAGAATAGTTCATTTGGCTTACAGGTTATACAGGGATAACATGAGGGCAGAGCAGAGGTAGTAGGTAGCAGATGCTAGAGCAACAGCTGAGAGCTCACATCTTGAGCCACAAACAGGAAGCCAGATGAGCTAACTCTAAGTGGTGAGAGTCTTTTGAAATGTCAAAGCCCACACCCAATGTCATACTTTCTCCATAGCAGGCCCACACCTTCTAATCCTCTCCAAACAGCCGCATACTGGGAATCAAGAAGTCAAGTACCCAAGATTTATGCAAGGCAACTCATTCATATGATCACACCAAGAATTTCCTAGCTTTCAGTGTCACATTCTAGTTTGTTTCCTCTACCTGGAATCCACTTGCTCCCAATAGTCATATGCTTTAGCCCCTCACTTCCCTTGGGTTTGTGCTCATTTTCTCTAAAATAATAGACTCGCCTCTCTCTCTCTCTCTCTCTCTCTCTCTCTCTCTCTCTCTCTCTCTCTCTTTGGTTTTTCGAGTCAGGGTTTTTCTGTATAGTCCTGGCTGTCCTGGCACTCACTCTGTAGACCAGGCTGGCCTCGAACTCAGAAATCTGCCTGCCTCTGCCTCCTAAGTGCTGGGATTACAGGCGTGCGCCACCACGCCCGGCCCTAGCGATTTTTTCTATATAGTTTATATTGTATATCCTGTGCCCAGAAGAGTACCTACCATATATTAACACACAATTGCTTTATTAATCAACTCTGTTTATGATTTAAACAGTGGGTGATCCCTTACTCAAAAAAATCTGAATTACTGTCCCTACAACTCTCAAACTCTGTTAACAACTGAGCTGATATTTAACCATATATACTCAATTTCAAACTCATATCATAAAGAAAATTTTACAGATTTTTTTTTACCTGTGGGAAAACCAAGAAAGAACACGGGTCTATTTTTTAGAAGACCGTGGACCTGAAAAGAAACCTATTGCTGCCCTTACAAAAGATTCTTTAAAGTCTGGGAGCTGGAGTGGAGGACTTTTGGGAAATGATGTAATGCTCATAGGACATAATGAAAGTCCAAGAGAATAACTGGAATTTTTTACAGATTTGAGTTTTTACTTGATTTCAAGTTACATAGATAATATATTACCTATTTTGACTTGGAGGCTATAAATGATTTTCGAATTGTCACATCCAACAAACCCAGCTAAGGTTCAGCCAACTCTGAACCAAGAATGTAATTTATTTAATACAGTTAATACATTTGGTACAGCTTATCAACTAGAGAGCAAATGAGTTATCTATAAAATGAAATACTATTGTCAAAATCAAAGTATGTATAAAATTTGAGACCGGCTTTATTTCTGCTAGCAAAAAAACAAATATGATAAGAACTCAGACCATCTTAATAGGAACCATAAGTGTCAGCCTTATAAATATTTGGAGAAAAGAAAAGCTTGCAGTCATACTAACTTAAATCTGAAACACTGGACCTGCACATAGATTTCATGGTGCTAAGTTATCGTTCTTAGTAGACAGTGCAAAAGTATTTGATTAAATGTATGCCGTTGGTCATTAGAATGTCTGTACACTTTTCTTTGCAGATTCCTAACAAGTCTACAATGTATGCATTGGGATTTTGTTTAGGCATAGCTGACTCTATGACTGGCTTTCATAAGCCTGCACCTATTTGCTTCTCTGCTCCGCTTGAGGTTTTCAGGAGATGTGGCAGATCTGAGGCACTCTGGCCAAAAATAGTCTTTGTTCTTTGCCCATGTACTATGCTTACATGGCAACATTTGGAAGCCAAATGGTATGCAAAAAATACATAGCATGTGTAAACTTAGATCCTGACTCCTCAAGAAATAATATCTCTAGTACTTTTGGATAGGCCATTTAACAGATTTGTTTTATTTGTATTTTCTGTGTATGAGTGTTTTGCCTCCATATATGTATATGTATTGTGTGCACACCTAGTGCCTAAGTAGGCAAAAAGAAGACTCCCGATGCCCTGGAACTGGAGTTAAGGATGGTTGTGAGCTGCCATGTAGGTGCAGGAAACAGAATGCAGGTCCTCTAAATGGCAGCTCACAAAAGTGTTGTGATCCTAAAAAGAGAAAGAGGCATGAGAATATGTTCTATGGGCATGTGGGGGAAGGGGGTGCCTCAGCAGGCCCATGCTGAGACGTCCCTTCCCCCTGAGGGGCCAGACACACAGGAAAAAGGCAGAGAGGAGGAGAGAGTAGAGAAGTAGAGACCAGCCATGAGCACGTGGGGGAGGGTGGAGGGAGAGGGGAAGGGAAGAGCCCAGGAAGGCAAGAGAGAAGAAGAGAACAAGAGGATAAGAGAGAGGGGAGGGGCAAGAAACCCCTTTTATAATGGGCCAGTCCTACCTGGCTGTTGCCAGGTAACTGTGGAGAGGGGCATGCCTGGCTGTTGCCAGGTAACTGTGGGGTGGAGCTTAGACAGAAGCCTAACAAAAAGTAAGTACTCTTAATGGCTGAGTCATCTTTCTAGCCCTAACTACATAACTTGAAACTTGCTTTGTAGATTGTGTTAGTCTCAGACTTATAGAGATCTACCTGTTCCTGTCTCCCAAGTGTTGGCTGGGCTTAAAGCTGTGACCCACCCTGCTTAGCTAGGCAGACAGTTTGATAGTTCATCTAATGAAACGTAAACTTTAGAGCCCTTTGCTTGCATGAATCTTGTATATACTCTTAAGAAAGGTCCTGGCTATTTTGTGTTAATCATTTTGTACTATTTTTTTTTCTTTAAAAGCTGTGATATATATTATAGAAACTTCAGAATCTCTGAATCTTTAATTTCTTCCAGTCTTTGAGTGAGTTATTGTTGATTAGATGCCATTCTCTGTACACAAGAAGCAAGGACTGCCTGCTAGAAGGGATTGAGACACTTCCCTCGCTGACACACATGCACCCTTGTCTAAGAATGTGAGTGCAGCTGGGCGTTGTGGTGGGGAGAAGGGGAAGTGAAAATTGTACCAAACCCAGCAGAAAAATTCTGGGGGAAGATGTGTGTCTAGGCTAAGGACTTCTGTTTATTTGCTTTGTTAGAAACCAAAGGAGACTGAAGAAGAGTCAACAAACATTACTGTATAAGCCCAGGTGCTTGGGTCTGCTTAGGTATTGGCTAGCTACATGATGTCAAGTTTTTGCAATTGTTATGACAGATAACTTTTTTAGAGAGTCTGAACTTTCTGTGTAGTCCAGGCTGAGCTACACCTCGTGATTCTCCTGACTCAGTCTTCTGAGTGTTAGGATTATGGATACGTGCCACATCTATTACAATGTATATCCTTAACTAAACTTTTGTATTGTGGCATCAGTTATTTTGTCCAATCATTCTTCCCAACACACACTATTTTAAAATTGTTTTCATTTTTTAGAGAAGTATTTATTGTATGCATATGAGTACACTGTAGCTGTCTTCAGACACTCCAGAAGATGGCATTGGATCTCATTACAGATGGTTGTGAGCCTCCATGTGGTTGCTGGGATTTGAACTCAGGGCCTCTGGAAGAGCAGTCAGTGCTCTTAACCTCTAAGCCACCTCTCTAGCCTCTTAAAATTGTTTTTTGCCAAGCGTGGTGGCTCACGCCTGTAGTCCCAGCACTTGGGAGGCAGAGGCAGGCGGATTTCTGAGTTCGAGGCCAGCCTGGTCTACAAAGTGAGTTCCAGCACAGCCAGGACTACACAGAGAAACCCTGTCTCGAAAAACCAAAAAAAAAAAAAAAAAAAAAAGTTTTTCAAATTACATAGATGTTGATGGGTGGCAATTATGTGAATTGGGATCTTATAGGTGTCAGATGAGACCTTATTTTAGTATACATGGGAAGAGGAAACTAACTTCTTTCTCATAAAGTAAAATAAGGATATTTTTGAGCTCCCACGTCAACCACAGGCCACATCTGCCAGATCAGGTAGCCTGCAGGCCGCCCTTCTCCTCTCTTATCTCTCCCCCAAGCAGAGCCAATCCCTCAGGCACTGCAAACAGAACACCAGCTGCACTCCCACCGCCAGCCCCCTCCACCCCCTCCACCCCCTCTGACCTCTCCAGGCTTCCGCCCTAATCTCCTTCCCAGCAGGCAGTCCTTCTGAATACACTAGCCCAGCGGGGCAGTAAAACAGACAATAAGCAGCAATGACACTCTGAAAATCTAGAGAGGAAACAGAAACCAAGCAACAAAACAGCCATCCAAGGAAAACAAATTCAGAAATCTGCACCTAGAACAACATCACCCCAAACTCAGAAACACAGACACTGGTGTAAGAACTCAATAAGAGCCAGGGCAGTATGTCTTCACTGGAGCCAGGTATCTTACCACAGCAGGCCCTGAATATGCCATCACAGCTGAAGCGCAAGAAAAATACTTTAAATTTAACTGTATGAGAATGCTAGAGATTCTTAAAAAGGAAATGAATTAATCCCTTAAACTCAAAGAAACATCTCAAACAATTAGAGGAAATGAATAAACACCATAAAGAGAGCCAGAAAGGCACAAACAGTTGAAGGAAATGAATAAAACTGTTCAAGACTTGAAATGGAAATTCAAAACACAAACTAAGGGGAAAAGTACTCAGGCAAGCTTCACCAACAAATACAAGAGAAGAAAGACAGAATCTCAGGCATTAAAGATAGAAGAAACAGATACATTCATCAAAGAAACTATTAAATCTAAAAAAATTTCTGATCCAATTTCCTGACATCCAGGAACTCTGGGATATTATGAAAAGAACAAACCTAAGAACAGGAATAGAAAAAGAGTCCCAGCACAAAGGCCCAGAAAATATTTTCAACAAAATCATAGAAGAAAATTTTCCTTCTTTGGCTGAAGATGCCTATAAAGACATACAGAACACCAAATAGATTGGACCAGAAAAGAAAGTCCTTTTTGCACATAATAATCAAAACGCTAAACATTTAGGACAAAGAAAGATTATTAAAAACTGAAAGGAATAAGATCAAGTAGCATAAGAAGCAGACCTATTAGAAGTACACTTGATTTCTCAATGGAGACTATAAAATCCAGAAGAACCTGGACATTCCAAATGCTAAGAGACTGAAAAATGCCCTATATCCTGTAAAACTTTTAATTACCATGGATGGAGAAAATTAGATATTCCATAATAAAACCAAATTTAAACAAATTTTTTTGTTTTGTTTTTTTTCGAGACAGGGTTTCTCTGTGTAGCCCTGGCTGTCCTGGAACTCACTCTGTAGACCAGGCTGGCCTCGAACTCAGAAATCCACCTGCCTCTGCCTCCCAAGTGCTGGGATTAAAGGCGTGTGCCACCACTGCCCGGCTAAATTTAAACAATTTTTAATTATACATCCAGCTCTATAGGTTCTAGAAAGAAGACTTCAACCTAAGAAGATTAACTGCATCCATAAAAACAGAGGAAATAAGCCGGGCGTGGTGGCGCATGCCTGTAATCCCAGCACTTGGGAGGCAGAGGCAAGCGGATTTCTGAGTTCGAGGCCAGCCTGGTCTACAGAGTGAGTTCCAGGACAGCCAGGACTACACAAAGAAACTCTGTCTCAAAAAACAAACAACAACAAAAAAAAAAACAGAGGAAATAAATAATCTTACACCAGAACAACCAAGAGAAGAGGAATGCTTTTAAAAAAAAATAATTGGTCCAGGCGTGGTGGCACATGGCTGTAATCCCAGCACTTGGGAGGCAGAGGCAGGCGGATTTCTGAGTTCGAGGCCAGCCTGGTCTACAGAGTGAGTTCCAGGACAGCCAGGGCTACACAGAGAAACCCTGTCTCAAAAAAAAAAAAATGGCTTTCAGTCTTGGAAAGAGCAGGAATTCAAGGCCCATACCTAAACATAGTAAAAGCAATCTACAGCAAACCAGTAGCCAACATCAAAACAAATGGAGAGAAACTTGAAGCAATCCCACTAAAATCAGGGACTAGACAAGGCTGCCCTCTCTCTCCATATCTTTTCAATATAGTACTTGAAGTTCTAGCGAGAGCAATTAGACAACATAAGGAAGTCACAGGGATACAAATTGGAAAGGAAGAAGTCAAAGTATCATTATTTGCAGATGATATGATAGTCTACTTAAGTGATCCAAAAAACTCCACCAGAGAACTTCTACAGCTGATAAACAACTTCAGCAAAGTGGCTGGTTATAAAATTACCTCAAGCAAATCAGTAGCCTTCTTGTACTCAAAGGACAAGCAGGCTGAGAAAGAAGTTAGGGAAATAACACCCTTCACAATAGCCACAAACAACATAAAGTACCTTGGCGTAACTCTAACCAAACAAGCGAAAGATCTGTATGACAGGAACATCAAGTCCTTGAAGAAAGAAATCGAAGAAGACCTCAGAAGATGGAAAAATATTTCTTGCTCCTGGATTGGCAGGATCAATATAGTAAAAATGGCCATCTTGCCAAAAGCAATCTACAGATTCAATGCAATCCCCATCAAAATCCCAAATCAATTCTTCATAGATCTAGAAAGAGCAATTCTCAAATTCATCTGGAGCAACAAAAAACCCAGGATAGCTAAAACTATTCTCAACAATAAAAGGACTTCTGGGGGAATCAATATCCCTGACCTCAAGCAGTACTACAGAGCAATTGTGTTAAAAACTGCATGGTATTGGTACAGCAACAGGCAAGCAGATCAATGGAACAGGATTGAAGACCCAGAAATTAACCCACAGACTTATGGTCACTTGATCTTTGATAAAGGAGCCACAACCATCCGGTGGAAAAAAGATAGCCTTTTCAACAAATGGTGCTGGTTCAACTGGAGGTCAACATGCAGAAGAATGCGAATTGACCCACTCTTATCTCCTTGAACTAAGATCAACTCCAAGTGGATCAAGGACCTCCACATAAAACCAGATACACTGAAACTATTAGAAAAGAAACTTGGGAAGACCCTGGAGGACATGGGCACAGGGGGAAAGTTCCTGAACAGAACACCAATAGCTTATGCTCTAAGATCAAGAATTGACAAATGGGACCTCATAAAATTACAAAGTTTCTGTAAGGCAAAGGACACTGTCAGAAGGACAAAACGGCAACCAACAAAGTGGGAAATGATCTTCACCAACCCCACATCCTACAGAGGGCTAATATCCAATATATACAAAGAACTCAAGAAGTTAGACCCCAAAGAACCAAATAACCCTATCAAAAAATGGGGTACAGAGCTAAACAAAGAATTTTCTCCAGAAGAAATGCGGATGGCCGAGAAACACCTTAAGAGATGTTCAACATCATTAGTCATCAGGGAATTGCAAATCAAAACAACCCTGAGATTCTACCTCACACCAGTCAGAATGGCTAAGATTAAAAACTCAAGAGACAACAGGTGCTGGCGAGGATGTGGAGAAAGAGGAACACTCCTCCACTGTTGGTGGGATTGCAAAATGGTAAAACCGCTCTGGAAATCAGTTTGGCGGTTCCTCAGAAAATTGGGCATGTCACTTCCAGAGGACCCTGGCATACCACTCCTGAGCATATACCCAGAGGATTCCCCTGCATACAATAAAGATACATGCTCCACTATGTTTATAGCAGCCTTGTTTATAATAGCCAGAAATTGGAAGGAGCCCAGATATCCCTCAAAAGAGGAATGGATACAGAAAATGTGGTATATTTATACAATAGAATACTACTCAGCAATTAAAAATAATGAATTCATGCAATTTGTAGGTAAATGGTTAGATCTGGAAAATATCATCCTGAGTGAGCTAACCCAATCACAAAAGAATACACCTGAAATGCAATCACTGATAAGTGGATATTAATGAGCCCAGAAGCCCTAAATACTCAAGGCACAATTAGCAAGTCAAATGACTCCCAAGAAGAAGAAAGGAGAGGACCCTGGGCCTGTAAAGATTGGATCCAGTTTTGTAGACCCAGAACAGAGAAATCGTGGGGGGGGGGGGATGAGTGAGGAATAGCAGGGGGGGGGAGAGGAATTATGGGACATATGGTGAGGGTAACTGGGAAAGGGGAAAGCCTTTGGAATGTAAACATAGAATATAGAAAATAAAAATTAAAAAAAAAACAAAACCAAAAAAAAAATAATTGGAAGTAAAAGAGGATCCACAAGAACTGTTTGAGAAAGTATAAAAAGAACTGTTGGCTCCAAACATTGCCTGCATGTGCAAGTTTTGTTCTGAAATGCTCTAATCCACTTCAATATTTTGTATTAATTCTGAGGTGAGTCCTAAAAGATCTATACATTATAGTACTTACTGCTCTTGTTTAGTCTGTGAGTCACAGTGGGCTTTAGGCGGCCAATAGAATGCAGTGGAAGTGACCTGTGGCTTCTGAGGTGATGCTATCCATGGCCTTACTGCATTTGTTTTGGTCTCTTGAACATTCACTGTTGGAGCCTGAGCACCACATATGGAGTCCAACTATGCTGAAGACATGTTGAAGAGAATCCCTGAAATGTCATATAGAGGAATTCCAGCCTGCTGACTATTAGAGCTAGCCAAGCTTAGGCTACAGATGTACTATGGATCAAAGCTGAGTTGCTGCTGTCGATTCCTGCATAAATGCCGATTCATGAGTAAACTTAGCATTTTAATAAAGTCATTATGTTTCCGATGGTTCCCTGAGCATCAATAGATAACTGAAATGCTGCTCCTCCTTTTTCCTCTTTTACTTGAAATGAAGTGTATCCCCTCAGGGAAGTGCAGAGGGAACAAGGGCATGTCTGGTTAACATGGGCAATTTTCTAGCTAACATTGCTGGTGGTATTGATTTATTTATGCTGAAAAAAATATGTGGCTTCAAGGCTGTCTTCAGAGAAGTAAATATGTCACGTCTATGGTCAAGACATAGGAGAACCAGAACTCTCTCTCTCAAACATGTGGTCAGGCATAAAGCCACAACTCAACATTGTGATACAGACAAATATGGACACAAAACTAAACACCACGAAAGGAAGCTTTCCACAGAAAGAAATAACAGGAGGGGGGTTTGAGGAGGTGGTATTGAGGAGGGAGGGGATTTAAAAAAGAAATAATAGGAGTGTAAATGGTGGTGTGATGATTTGCATATGTTCAGGCCAGGGAGTGGCACTATTAGGAGGTGTGGCCTTGTTGGAGTAGGTGTGTCACTGTGAGTGTGGGTTTTAAGACCCTCACCCTGGCTGCCTGGAAGTCAGTCTTCCACTAGCAACCTTCAGATGAAGATGGAGAACTCTCAGCTCTGCCTGGACCATGCCTGCCTGGATGCTGCCATGTTCCTGCTTTGATGATAATGGACTAAACCTCTGAACCTGTGAGCTACCTACTCCCAAATAAATGTTGTCCTTATAAGAATTGACTTGGTGATACTGTCTGTTTAACAGCAGTAAAACCATAACTAAGACAGAAGTTGGTACCAGAAACTGAGGTATTGCTGTGATAGGACTGACCATGCTTTTGTTTGGAAGAATGTGGATTTTGGGACTTTGGATTTGGAAAGCAGTGGAATGCTTTAAATGGGGCTTAATGGGTTACCTTAGTAGGAATATGAAAGACTTTGTTACTGAGAGTGATTTGAATTGTGCAGGCCTGGCCTAAGAGGTTTCAGAGGAGAAGGATTTCATTATGTAGCCTAAAGACTGTTTCTGTGGTATTTTGGTGGAGAATGTGACTGCTTTTTGCCCTTGTCTGAAGAGTCTGCCTGGGGCTAAGGTAAAGAGACTCAGATTAATTACATTGACAAAAGAAATCTCAGAAACACCCATCAAGGACTTTGTTCTCTGGAACATTTTAAACAAGTATAGCAAACTTGAAAAGGAAAAATATAAAATATATGATATTAAATGGGCACCAGAAGCTGAATCCTGTGTTCAAGGATATTAAAGTGGATTAAGGGAGAAGTGACTTTGGGGCAATATCCCACCCAGCTAAAAAGTTTAGGTCCAGGCATGGTAGTACAAACCTTTAATCCCAGGATGCAAAGACAAGCAGACTTCTGAGTTGAAGGCCAGCCTAGAGAATATTCTAGGTGAAGAAAAACATAAATCCAGGTTTAGTGGACCCTACCTTTAATCCTAGTACTTAGGAGATAGGTAAGCAGATCTCTGAATTCAAAGTCAGTCTACAAAGCAAGTTCCAGGACAGTCAAGCTTAGGCAGTGAAAGAGTTGGAAAAAGGAAACTAGTGATAATGTAATATAACAAGGAAGCCATATTCCAGCCCCAGCAAGCAGCAGAACTCAGCAGCTTTGATCACATGGCTCTGGCTTTAGTCCAGAATAGAATGGACTACTGGTACAATTGGTGCTGGTTAGCTGGAACTAAGAAATTAGTGGTGATTAAGAAGAGACCAGCATCACTGAGGTGAAGACCTTCTGGGAAGTATTTTCTGAGGGTACAAAGAATCTTGCAGCAGCTGTACTTGTTAATGTGTAAGTGTCACCCATTTGGTACTGGTTTTGAAGACATGCAGGTGTCATGAAGAACAGCTGAGACTTGGTACTGTGAGAGGCCATGGAAAGCTATTGGTGAAAGTGCAGCCTCCGTTATAGTTGATTATTGCAGGATTTTCCCTGTCTAATCACATTAGGGCAGTGGGACGCCCGGGAAAATGGAGGTGGAGCTAGGACCTCCACGTCCTAAGAGTTGAGGAGAGAGGACCATCTCAGCTTAGGAGGAGAAAGGAAGATGGCTGCTGACATGTACCCACGTGGCATTTTCCAGCTATGATCTCACAAGGTTAGAAATATTGGGACAAAGCTTTTATCATTATCAATTGGCTCTGAAATTATTGTATTGGCATCTTGTAAATTGTGATATTATGGATACATAAATCTGATTGGTTAATTAAGTCATGATTCTACCAGGTAATTAGGTGTTAAGATGGCTGACCATGGGGTGAGAGGGCATTGCATAGTAGTTAGAGGAACTTGGGGGGCTCTGCCAGAGAGATGGCCCTACAGGAGGCCTGTAGTCCTGCATTGCTGGAAGGAGTGCGGGAGCATAGTATGGCACCACAGAAAGTTGGCAGGTTCAATTTTTTAATATTTTCCACAATAGTTGATGGCCCAGGACTGAAGGAGACATGCAAAGGAGTTGAGGCTTGGCACCATGAAGAGAGCCTATGAGAGGCTATTGATGAAGCCTAGCTGCAGAGGAAAACCCCAGTGTATTAGAGATGCCAGGACCATGGAATGATCACCACCAAGAATAGCAGCAGCAGTGGAGTGGATCAACCTGAGCTTAAAGTGCTACAGAGGGCAGAGCTGGAGAAGTGACTCTAGCCCTTTGGAGGAGCCCAGAAGATCATGTGTGGATCCCAGACATTGGAACAAGCAGCTGTGACATTGAAGTTGACTTGGAGGCACCAAGATATTCAAGATGACAGAGCCATGGGTTATCTGCTGAGAAAAGGTGCTAACAGGGAGTAGAATCAGCTCAGGAGAAAAAAGGTTTTTTTCCAGTCAACAAAGATGAAAAAGGAGTTGGAGATCTGAAGACTTCTTTGATGTTAGACATGGCAATGCAGAGTTTGGAGTTTGCCCAGCTGGTTTCCTGTCTTGCTTTGGGGATTATAGTTAAGTGATTGGATGAATCTCAGAAGAGACTTTGAACTTTGAACTTCTAACATTTTTTAAAATATTTATTTATTATAGAGAAGTACACTGTAGCTGTCTTCAGACATACCAGAAGAGTGCATCAGATCTCATTACAGATGTTTGTGAGCCACCATGTGGTTGCTGGGATTTGAACTCAAGACCTTTGGAAGAGCAGAGCAGTCAGTGCTCTTAACTGCTGAGCCATCTCTCCAGCCCCCCCTTTTTTAAAAAAGATTTATTTATTTATTATATGTAAGTACATTGTAGCTGTCTTCAGACACCCCAGAGGAGGATATCAGATTTCATTACAGATGGTTGTTAGCCACCATGTGGTTGCTGGGATTTGAACTCAGGACCTTCGGAAGATCAGTCAGTTCTCTAAACCGCTAAGACATCTCTTCAGCCCCCCTCCCCTGCTTTTAACATTTTTGAGACTGCTATAGACTATGGGGACTTTGGAAGTTGGACTAAATGTATTTTGCATTATGCTATGTTTAGGTATGCTCCCATAGACTTATATGTTTGAATAAGACTATGAGGGCCAGGGAGTGGAATGTGGTGGTTTGTATATGCTTGGCCCAAGGGGTGGCACTTTTAGGAAGTGTGATCCTGTTGGAATACGTGTGTCACTGTGGGTGTGGGTTTTAAGACCGTAATCCTAGTTGCCTGGAAGTCAGTCTTCCACTCACAGCCTTCAGATGAAGATGTAGAACTCTCAGCTCTGCCTGCCCTATGCCTGCCTAGATGCTGTCATGTTCCCACCTTGATGATAATGAACTGAACCTCTGAACCTGTAATCCTGCCCCGTAATAAATGTTGTCCTTTATAAGAGTTGCTTAGGTCATGGTATCTGTTCACAGAAGTAAAACCCTAACTAAGACAGGTGGGAAGTGTCTATCTAAGTAAGAGTAATTGAACTTATGCCTGTGCCAAGCATATACCTTTGTAGGACTTGTTTACCATCTACTTTTATAATATGGAACTCATTCCTGCCATTGTAGCAATTAGAACATGTGTGCACATCTGTTTATAGACAATTAACTGGCAAAAACTTGTCTGATTATCATCTCCCTTCAGATTCTGAGTTAATATATAAGGAGCTCTTTGTAGATTCTGTACTCTGGGACAGAAGAGCCAGGACTCAAGGTAGAATGGCAGTTGGCAACAATGTAAATGCTGCTTAGTATTAAGTATAGAGCTGGCTTGCAAAAAGTGTCATGGGAATTCATGGTGGGAGGAACGAAAGAGAAACATAGAGAAGGCAGAGACAGACAGAGACAGAATCAGACAGAGAGACAGGGAACTCAGTTTAATGCCTGTCTGGGTTAATGGGCAACTTAGCCAGACCCTGTCTCAAAATTTAAAGTATTTTCTAAAGGCACAGGGAGGTCTTGGAGATTTATGTTGGTGACAGAGCACTTTCCTAGCAGGTATAACATGTGCCAGGTTTAATCCCTAGCACTTCTGAAGAAAAAAGAGCAGGAGAGCAAAGCAGATCACTAATCTTATCTTTGTGTATTAGCTTTCTAATCCTGGTTGTTCTTGGGCGAGTGGAGGCTATATAGAAAGGAAGATACAGGGTCTCCAGTAGCCCAGGCTAGTCTTGAACGCCTGCTTCCAACTGTCAAATGCTGAGAATATATTGCCACACCCAGCTACAATTTATATGATTTCGATTTCATGTTAATTTAATTTGATTTGGGATTAGAGTTGAGAGTTAACTGAGTGCCTTCAGTTTTATTTTGGGATCTTTAAAAAAAAATAATTACAGATTGATCTGGGTTTTGTTTCAGGTTTGAGTTTCTCAAGAGCACATGTTTCAAAGCAATGAGTTAGAACTGGAGCAATGGCTCAGCGGTTAAGAGCACTGACTGTTCTCCCAAAGGTCCTGAGTTCAAATCCCAGCAACCACATGGTGGCTCATAACCATCCATAATGGGATCTGACGCCCTCTTCTGGGGTGTCTGAAGAGAGCGACAGTGTACACATATACATAAAATAAAAAAATAGTTTTTTTAAAAGGTATGCTCAAAGCAATGAGTTTTAGAAATTATTTCTCTAAAATTAGTTTTATTGAGTTGTGTCTTCATGAAGAACATGATCCATGAGGGACAGAGTCCTGTAGGCATCAGAAGGCCGAGGCAGACACATCACTACTTCTTTATCAAAGACAAATTTGAGAGGCACAAGATCTGGATTTTTCTAGTTACTGCTCAATTCTTCTCATTGTGGCCATAGATTCATCCCTGCATCTCGGCTTCTTATTCTGTACTCTGTAGTGATCAAAGTTTTGCTATTCTATGACTATAAACTAGCAGCAAGGCTCTAATACACAACTACCCTCACATAGAATTTTGATCTGACTGAAGAAAAGGGGTGTAATGGACAGCTTTTATTGTCCCTAAGACCTGGAACTTAACTTTCCGGTCATTTATAATTTTTAAGCATTGTACCTTTCTTCCTGGTTGTGCAAAACGGACAGGAAGTGAAAAGAGGAACAATCTTAATGCCCAAGTTAAGTCAGAGGCTCTTTTAGAATCCACATTAAATTCAATAGGTATGGTCAAGTAAAAGGATAAACAAATTTGAAACTGCTAGTCTGCATTTGATGTCTTATCATGATGTTTTAATACTGTATCTCAGAGAAATCAACTTATCTATTATGAAAGCAATACATGTGTACTGTACTCAAAGTCCACCCAAATACAACAAATGTTAATGATTCTGTATATTTTTATATCTTCATGCAAACTTTGTACCATTTGCTTTGAACAGGCCTGGTTGTTTATATGACAGGGTTTATATCGTCTATTAGACTTTGAACTGCTTGAGTTCCTAAAGTTCCTTTGTGGTAAGTTCACATGCCTCCCTTACCTCTGCAGTTGGATTACTATCTTTTGGAAGAGACTGGAGAAACTTTATATGTGCTTCTGTCCTTAGATGCATAGGCTGAGAGATTCAAAGGTACGTGCTTTCTTTCTTTCTTTCTTTCTTTTTTTTTAAGATTTATTTTATTATATGTAAGTATACTGTAGCTGTCTTCGGATACCAGAAGAAGGTGTCAGATCTCTTTACAGATGGTTGTGAGCCACCATGTGGGTGCTGGGATTTGAACTCATGACCTCTGGAAGAGCAGTCGGCACTCTTACCCGCTGAGCCATCTCTCCAGCCCCAGGTATGTGCTTTCTTATGATATCCTTTTGCACTCAGATTCACTGTTCTAGTAAGGAGACAATACTCAGTTATTATCCTAGATACTTGTCCAATTTTGGCGCAATATGTGGAAGCTTTTACACATACCACAACGGATTGGAGAGATGGCTCAGTGTTTAAGATCACTTGCTCCTCTTGCGGAGGATCCGGGTTCCGTCCCTAGCACTTGCTTGGTGGCTTACAACGATCAGTAACCAGATTTGAGTCCTGTCCTGACCTCCACAGCCATCACACAGGGACAATTTGACCAGAAGCTTGTGGGCTCCCTAGAAGGGTACTGAAAGGGAGGAGTGAAGGACACAAATTTGTTTTACAAAATCAGCAAGACTTTTGCCTTACAATTTATGTCATAAAACAAGGCTACTTCTCTGCATGGCATCCCTTCCAAAGCCTAAGATTTGGAAAGCTTCGAAAATTTGGGCACCAGGTAGGGAAAAGGTCTAATCAAAGAGCTGAGGGTACCCCAGCCTAGTTCACTAGAAGGGAGGAGCTGGGGGCGGGGTAGGACCGACCTTGGGCGTGGCCCTCTGTGCACCTGAGCAGGCCAGCCCTCTGCTGACGTAGGATTGGTGAATGGGTGCTTTGGCCTGAGCTCATAGGAGCAGAGCAGCTTGTGAAACTTTGATTGGCTCAAAGGCTGCTGCCCGCTTATTGGCTGCCATCGGTCGTCACGGCGACCAAAGCGGGTGGGGTGGGGTGGGGGGTAGGGGGGGAGAAGGGTGTCGGGCCTGGCGGGAGTGCTGAGGGTTGCAGGCGGCTGGGCTGCTCTCCTGGGCGGTGTCCCAGGAGCTGTTAGCCGAGTCGCCCTGGGTTCCCACCACCCTCCGAGAGGTGTCTGAGCGAGTGGAGTCCACTAACAAGAATCTTAGGCCGGCACCATGGGCTGCTGCTTCGCAAAGAGGCGGAAGAGTCAAAAGGAGTCGCGGGCTGAGCGAGAGGAGGAGCAGCCCAAGCTGTACAGCTGGGACCAGCGGGAGAAGGTGATGTTTTGGGGGATCTCCTGCTTTGCACCCTCCTCGGCTGCCCTTTGCCGCAGATGAGAGTCGGCAGCTTGGCGGGTGGCCCACAACTGGCTTTCACTGGCGTGCACAGGCAGCTGAAGTCGCACGACTTTGGGGGCGGAATGTGAAGGGCCCAAAGGAGGCTTAGAGTTGGTGGTCAGCCTAACTAGACTCCCAGGGCCTCTCTGTAGGCTCTGCACCCCGACTCCTGATCCCAGAAAGGACTCCGGGGAGGGAAAGAGCCTGGAAGGCGCTGAATGTCCAATCAGCTCATTTCGCCAGCAGTGGCCAAAGGTTTGGTCCAGCGGTCGAATTACACACACAAGACTGATTCACATCTTTTCGGCGGCTTGTAGTCCCAAGCTGTTACTCTTTTGTTTGCCCTCCTCGGCAAAGCGCTTCTGGGGCCTCTTGGCGTTACTCTGTTATTAAATGGACTGTTTCGTGTCCACTTTTATTCTCCTCTTCCATTTATGAGAAAAGAATAATGAAAATTGAGGCAGTCTTGGAATGTATTGTGTAAGAGTGAAAGTACCCAACACAAACCAGGAAGTAGCTTATTATTGCTGCTTTATATGAATGAAAACGCCTTACTTTTAGTATCTATCTATCTATCTCCCAAAAGGTTTGAAAAAGTCTCCTAATCTTGCACAAAACTTAGGCATGCATTTCACAATGGTTCCTCTTTCTACATAGTTCTTCATTTCTGCTTACTGTAGTTGCTTAGTAAAACGCTTCATAGACATCAATTATTTTGGTTTCTCAAACAAAATAAGAGAGCTTGTTTTTTTTTTTTTTTTTTTTTTTTGAAATGGGTGTCTTGGACAGTTAAAACACTTCTGGCCAAAGTGAGTCTCGTTTGGTATAACAGATCATCCTGCATCCTTGTTTGGGATAACAAATGAGCCTGCATCATTTCAGGTCCCCCAGCAGGATTTAGGCATTCGTATAAACGACATTCTCACGGTGTTGGCTTTTAACAGATGGAAGGTGACGATGGAATGAATTTTCAGGCTCAGCTTTTTGCTTTGACTCTGAAACCCTTCTTGGGCCATGTGGCCTTTTGTTCCTCTTATATAGCAGTATTTTGTCATGTAGGAAAGTGGTGTATTTTTCTCTTTTAAAAGAAGATTGTACCCATCAAAGTTATTTGGTGGGTAGATTTTGAAATATTCATTTTCAGCAGCCTTAGGATTTCTAATAATGCTGTTTAAATTTTCCTCCCCAGCGCTGGGTATTGAATCATGTTAGGCGAGCATTCTACCACTGAGTGGCATCCTTGGCTAAACAATGCTCTTCAAATGTGAACTTCCTGCTTCGGAGAGAGTTTTTTTGTTTGTTTTGTTTTGTTTGAAAGTCTTAGGCTAAAAGGAAAAGTGCGCTTTTCTTCTCCGAAGTCTTGGTTGGCTGTGGTTCACTGTTCCAAAATAATTGTCTTTCTGCTAACTTCTACTTACAAAGTTCTGGTTAATTGTGATCTTCTGGTCTTGTTATTATGTTATTTTTGCAACAGGATCTTTTTGTTGTTGTTGTTGTTGTTATATTTTGAGACAAGGTCTCATGTAATTCTGCATAGCCCTGAATATCTGTCTGATCCCCCTGCTTCTACCTCCTGATTGCTGGAATTGTAAGCATGCATCACCAACTTATGTTAGAGACAATGTTTTGATATGTACTTCTGGCTAGCCTGTTACACATTATATAGGTCAGGCTAGCCTTAGATTTCTGGCAATCCACCTGCCTGGGCAGACTGAGTACTGAGATAATGGGCTTGTGCTACCACACCCTGATAGTTGGAATCTTTCATATTAATGTGTTCCATGACTTCTTTTTCTTGTGCCCTTTATCTAAGTAAAACTACTGAGGAATAGCACAGCGGATACTGACATCTAAGTGTCCCCTCTCCTACCATGTGAGCTGCATTAAGCTTTCTGGTGTAAATAGGAACATTACATTGTTTTCATTGATATTTTTTACATATTTTTATTTAATAAAGGGGTCAGCCTTGAAACCATAGACACACAAACAGCAAAAAGAGACACAGTAGGTTGTATTTATGCATATTTACACATACATAGACATATGTGTAATAATAATAAAGGAACCCTTTTTGAGAGCATTACTAGGTACTATAGTTGTAAAGATGTAAGAGCTGTTATTGGAAATGTAAAATAAGCTCATACTTCTATATATATTATAATAACTAGATATACAATTATATTCTATATAATGCAGAGTATACATAGTATACCATAATATAATATTATTATATTTTACACATATATCTTATATTATAATTATATATATTATGTACACATAATAAAAGTTAAAGCCCAGCGGTGGTTGTGGCACACGCCTTTAATTCCAGCACTTGGGAGGCAGAGGCAGGTGGATTTCTGAGTTCGAGGCCAGCCTGGTCTACAAAGTGAGTTTCAGGACAGCCAGAGCTACACAGAGAAACCCTGTCTCGAACCCCCCCCCCCACAAAAAAAAAACAACAAAAGTTAAAACCTCATTTGTGGTGCTGGGAATAGAACACAGAATGCTAAGCAGGCACTCTACCACTGATCTATATACCCCTAGCCCTCCAGTGGTACTTTTACTGAGCCTGGGCTTGCTATCTCTTGAAACTTTTGTTTTTCTTTTTTCACTACAAGGACTGGAATGTAAAAACACAGAAATAGCTGAGATACATTGTATCTGTAGCAACAGAAATGGTTTGGCTTAGGTTTTTATAGCATCATGGAGTCTAAGTCTGTGTGGTTTAAAGTCAGAACAAACAATTAGTCAACCTGTAGGATTTAAAAAAAAAAATGAGTTGCCTGTAATTTCCTTACTATTGGAAAAGTGGTGTTTAAAGTTTCCTTAGGTTGTATAATCAGAGTTGATGGGTACCCCATGGGTTTTGGGTTTTGCGTTGGGTAATTGGGTCAGCCTTAAGGGACCGAAGCAAGGAGAAATTTGTCTCAATTAGAAAGAATGTTTGAGGACTAAGTGGTGTCATGGCAACTTACATATTACAGTCAACAGTGGAAGGAATTCATTTTCCATTGCTGCTGACTTTGAAAAAAAAAAAACTACACTGACATGAGAAATATTTTGGATACCAAGATCTCTGTTTAAATCATTTGGAAAGAAATGCCTTTTCTTATTATTAGTATGCTGTATTTAATAGTTAAGCAAAGTATTCAATGTGTATGTATTCAAACACCAAGGAAGAGCCAAAATTATTAGTCTTGCCTTCTAAGACCTTCCCTGCCCTTTGGAGTGATAAAGGGAAATACTGAGGCACAAATGAGGTGAGAATGAGTGGCACAGAAAGGGAGTTTTGTTCCACTTCTTCTTGCTAATACTCCTCAATAGTAGAAGAATGGTTCCTCTGGCTGGGTAAGGTGGTGCACACCTATCATGCTAGCAACGTGGAAGGCTTGGTGCTTCTGAGTTCAGGGCCAGCCTCCCGAGTTTCAGGCTGCCTTGTGTAAGCATGGTCATTGTGAGAATGAGATCTTGACTCCTTAAAAAGAAAAAAAAAAGAATTAGTTTTCTAAATGATGGTCTAAGTATGAAAATTGTGATTTGAGTATGAAGAACACACTATTATCTGCTATATTTGTCTCATGATTATTCGAAATAGTACTTATTAAACCAGAGCGTCAGACCAGAAATTCAACTGTCCGTTCTTCAACTTTGGGTAAGCTAGCCAATTTGTGCATTTTAAGCTTCTTAGTTATGAATTTGGCTAGTCCTAAAGAGTTCTGCACAATTTAGCAAGGCCTGAAGAAGAGACATTAAATAGTAATTGTCATCTCCAGAGACATTTCACACATAACTTATAGGAGAATATAATCCCAAGAATTGTTCATCAGTAGAAGGGATGACTTTATGGGGAACTGATGTCTATGTAGAACCTTCAGAGGTTGGATAGGTGACCTGTTAGAAAGAAGTATCTGTGATAGATTGAAAGCCAGATGCTAGCCGGACGGTGGTGGCGCACACCTTTAATCCCAGCACTTGGGAGGCAGAGGCAGGCAGATTTCTGAGTTCGAGGCCAGCCTGGTCTACAGAGTGAGTTTCAGGACAACCAGAGCTACAGAGCTACACAGAGAAACCCTGTCTCAAAAAACCAAAAAAAAAAAAAAAAAAAAAAAAAAAAGAAAGAAAGCCAGATGCTATTTTCATCATCTTCTAAGTATGAGAGGTAATTTAGTTGTCTATTGACATGAACTAAACCATCCCAGAACTTAATACCTTAAAACACTGGCAAATACTGTTTTGAAGAAAGTGCTTGTGAACATAGAGATGAAGGGCTTGTTTAGTTGTAGCCAGCTAGGCCAGGCCACGTTAACAAAATGCCATATTCCAGATGGCTTACACAGCAAACTTTCAGCATTCTAGAGCCCAAGACTCAGAAGACCAAGATGCTAGCACATTTGTTGTCTAGTGTCTGTCTTCTTGGCTTTAGATAGCTGTCTTTTGCTGTGTCCATTTAGGACTTTTCCTCTACGTGTTCACTGGCTCCAGCACTCTCTTGTTTCCATATCTTACAAGGTCGCTATTCCCATTATAAAGGCTTCTAATTCCTTCCCAAAGGCTCCACTTCCAAATATCCCCATATTGAAGGCTAGGGCTTCAAAGGAGTAATCTGGGGAGACCAGTTGGAGATACAGCTCAGTGATGGGTTCACTTACCTAGCGTACATGAGGCCCAGGGTTCAATCTTCAATAGCATTAAAAATGGGGGGGGGGACATGAATATTAAGTCCATAGCACACTCGAGCCTATTAAAATAGTAGCTCAGTGATTGATTATGTCGGTATTTGCAACAAGAAGTCTTAAGGATTTTGTGTGTGTGTGTGTGTGTGTGTGTGTGTGTGTGTGTTTGTGTTTGAGTCCCTCTTGCCCTTTCAGCTTTGTAGAAATCAGCCAACTCCTGATTGGAGGAAGGGTCCAATTGACCTGATCGGAAGGGTCTTTTCCCTTCACCTATTCACCTTTGCTCTACCTCTCTCCTCTGTAATTAATGTGTCAATGCCAAGAAGATAAGCGTAACATGATCAGAGAATACTTTTGTCCTTCCTAAAATTTAATGCAGAACGGACTTAAGCCACCCTTTCATATTCTTTCTCACTTTAAGGCCTGGAACTAGAACAGGCTCCTATTATCCTGCACCATAACTATATTCCCATGTCCTGGTACTGGCTTTTTGCAAAGGAAAGCAGCCTCAGCCTCCCTTTACTTGGGGTATTGGAAAGAAAGACCTACAGTAGTTATTAGAAGAAGGGCCTCTGTCTGATATACTTCTTTTATTTTCCTAACCAGAAAGAAGTTGGTCAGCTTGAAGAGTGACCTAACTGAATGTCCCTGAGTGCTAGTTTGGTCCCATTTTGTCAGTGTTGGGAATTGAACTCTGGCCTTTCATACACTAGACAATTGCCCTTACTGGGCTAGGTCCTAAGGTCTACTCTTCTGCTCTTGATCAGCATCAGAATCTCAGTTTACTGGAGATGGAGTGGAGAGTAGGATGTGGAGAAGCTTCAAGTTCTCTTCAAGACATTGTGTACTGGGTGTTCTTCTGAGGACCTGAGTTTGATTCCTAGCGCATGGTGACTCACAACCATCCATAACTCTAGTTCCAGGGAGAACTGATGTACTCTCCTAGCCTCCATAGGCACATATATGCAGGCAAAACACCCATACACATAACAAAAAAAGGTATTTGATTATCAGATTTAGTTGCTATTCATATAATACCTGTATAACCCATATCATCTGAGTTATATTCTGGGGTAACCAGGATTCATTAATTAAAATGGCTATATAGTTGCTTATATTCTGTTTGTTTTTGTTTTTTATCGGTTTACTGATTTTGTAAATTTTATGTGTGTGTATGTATGTGCACAATGTGCATGCAAGTACCCACAGAAGGAGTGTATCAGAAGTCTTGGAACTGGCATTATAGGCATTTGTGAGGTGTCTGATGTGGATGCTGGGAACTAAGCCCAGGTCGTTTGCAAGAGCAGTAAGTGCTCCTGACTACTAAGCCATCTCTCAGCACCGAATACCCTGCTTTAAACCTCTTTATAATCCTATCCTTGTTTTCATTCATTATATTGTATTGCTTTTTAATAATTCTTGACAGTTTTTTCTATTAAAACTTGTTTTGACCTTGTTGGTGGTCTTTTATATTTAATGTTTAAATTATTACTTATGTGATTTTAACTTCGCTTATGGATTATTTTAGCATTTAGTTGCAAATATGGTTAGCATTCCATGGCAGTTCTAGTGTTTGTAAATTATCTACTATTTTCAAATTTCTGAGCCTTTTTTTAACCCAGGTAATCTCAGAACTTGAGATTATTCTGCATCCACCTTTTTATTTATTTATTTATTATTATTATTATTTTTTTTTTTTTTTGGTTTTTCGAGACAGGGTTTCTCTGTGTAGCCCTGGCTGTCCTGGAACTCACTCTGTAGACCAGACTGGCCTCGAACTCAGAAATCCGCCTGCCTCTGCCTCCCAAGTGCTGGGATCAAAGGCATGCGCCACCACTGCCCAGCTGACAATCCGCTTGCTTTATTTAGCACACCTGTTGATTGCATTTCCTCAACATTTCCCAAATTTATCCCATCCTTCTCATCCCTTCTAACTTCTTCAGCCCACTCTGGCTAAGCCTCCCAGAGTCACACTCCATATTTCCATATTCCTTTTAAACTATTTTATTTTTGTGGATATATGTAAGCCTACAGGAGAGCCACTGGACCTCCTGGAGCTGGACTTGCAGATGGTTGGGTGTGAGTCCCCTAATGTGGAAGAGCAGCGTGTGTTCTTAAGCAATGAGCTATCTTCCCAAGTCCCCGTATTCTTCTTAATCTTTCTGAAATGTAAGTTTAGCATATTGAAATTGTTATGTGGCTTCTGTTGTTCACAGACAGCTTTCAAACTTTATACCAGGAACCCTGCCTGATTGTTTAATTTCACTCCATTATCTCTGGAAATACCAGGCCCCTTTCCATTTTCTTCCTGGTGACTGAAAAATTTTACCCTGTTCAATATGTTACCTTTGTCTGGTACTGTCTTGCTTTCCCAATCTTTCCAGTAAACTTCAACTTTTTTCATTCTCACTTTGTACAGTAAGTCTTGGGTTGGCCTCTATGTTTCCTGTCTCTGGATTTCTAAAATATTCTCAGCACCTCTTACCACATGATCAGGTTGTTTAAATGGTTTATTTAGGTAACATGTTACTTCCTTTTCAGTGCCTAAAATAGTGTCTGGTTCATTTTTGGGTATTCAAATGTTAGTTGACTGACTAAAGATCCAGAAAGGTAGGGTGACTTTCAAGATCATATTGCATATAGGTGACAAAATTGAGGCTAGAAAAAAAAGACCTCTCATTGTCTTATGCTATAGACCAGTACTCATCCTAGGACATTATGTAAAACTAGATAAATATAATATTGTGTATGATAGAAGTCACTTTAAGGTAGTTTATCAATGATTAACATGCTTATATGTTACTTAGTATTTAGACAAATATATGTACTGTATCTATAGAAATCTGTTTCTAGAACATAGTTTTGCATGTGAATATTTATATTCATAAGCAGTTAAAAGTTTCAATAGATTTATAATACATTTTCAGCTGTTTTTAAACTGTCAGAATTGCCTTTTTAATCTCTCTCTCTCTCTCTCTCTTGTGTGTGTGTGTGTGTGTGTGTGTGTGTGTGTGTTGGAGATATATGCTGATGATCAGACTCAAAGCCTCAGCCATGCTAAACACACTCCATCGCTGAGTTTTCTGACTATATTTTGATAGCACAGTTAAAATAAAAAATGTGACATTCTAGATACTATTATTTAAAAGATTATATGAGGCATAGTTTATAATATCTAATAGGATGGCAAAATTTGAAAAGTTACACTAGATGAATAGTTTAATCCATGTCTGATTAAAATTTGCAGATGTAAGTACCAACATATCAAGGCTTTTGTGTCTTTAGATTCTTCCATTGTCTGCGGTGTATGAAAATCTCAGGATTTAGAAACTTAGACCCAAATATCATTTTGTAGTAGGGTAAAGAAATATATTCAATTTAAGATTTTTTTAAGAAATAGAAGAGGCCGGGCAGTGGTGGTGCATGCCTGTAATCCCAGCACTTGGGAGGCAGAGGCAGGTGGATTTCTGAGTTCAAGGCCAGCCTGGTCTACAGAGTGAGTTCCAGGACAGCCAGGACTACACAGAGAAACCCTGTCTCGAAAAACCAAAAAAAAAAAAAAGAAAGAAAGAAAGAAAGAAAAAGAAATAGAAAAATTTTTTCTTTTTTATTACTTATTTTATTTATTTTCATTTCAAATGTTATCCCCCTTCCCAGTTTCCCCTCCACAACCCCCAATCTCTCCCCCTCCCCTGCCTCTGTGAGGGTACTCCCCCACCTGCCCCCCAATAGAAGTTTTAATAATTGAAGCACAAGGAAAAGCAAATCATCAGAAAACTGAAATAGTATATATCTATATTTTTAATGTTTAATTTTCAGTTACCAGGATGGATCCAAGGCCTTGTACATTCTAAACATACATTTTAGTACTGAGCTATATCCTAGCCTGAATTAGTACGTCCTGATGAGGATAGACGCAGAGGATATAAGCTTTCGTTTCCTAGCGTTGTTTTCTGCCGTTGTATCTGAAACAGACTCTTGCTCTGTAGTCCTTGCTGAACTTGTATGTCTACCTCGTCATCTTCTTGCCCCAGCTGCCCAAGTGCAGGGATTGCAGGTGTGTACCCCATGCCTGCCTTACATATCTACTTCCATTAGAGTATTTGTTGTAAAAAAAAATATATTCTTGACCTTGCCTTCCATATTAATTTTGTGGTTATACCGATTGCAAGCAGGCTGAAAGCCTGTTGATAGTAGCAGTGACCATACGTCACCTAGGTTAACTAACAGGAAGATCCAAATCAGAGTGTGTCACACGGGCTTCTCTTTAGGTTTGCATGCCCAGGAATGAAATTTGAGAACAGAAAGAGTGGCTGCATGTCCTAGGCTGTAGTTATATATTAACCAAGGTTAGAGACTTTAGATTATTTAAAATTGGTAAGTTCACCCCCTCTTGTAAGCTCAGAGCTGTTATCACACTTAGAACATGGAAAAATAAAAGCCCTTAAGGTTATCTGACAGGCTTTGTGTATATGTGTGACTATTCCCAATTGCCTCAAAAAAGCACACTTCCAGTTGAAAGGGTTCTAACGGGATCCAAGCAATGCACATAGCACTTGGTGAAAGTGTCCTTGAACTTTGGTTTCTTTCCTCATTTCCTCCCTCATTCTTTTAATTTACTGAAAACAAACAAAAAGCTTCCTATTCAGTGAGGCCAAGGAACTTAAACTTTTAGCATTAACAACCTGTACCATCCCATAGGTAGGTACTTAGTTTTGCTGAGTAATGTTAACAGTACTCAAGGTAATGTGTTTTGTTTCCACAGGTTGATCCAAAAGATTACATGTTTAGTGGACTGAAGGATGAAACAGTAGGTCGCTTACCTGGAAAAGTGGCAGGACAACCATTTGTCATTCAAGACTGTGAGAACTGTAACATCTATATTTTTGATCACTCAGCTACTATTACCATTGATGACTGCACTAACTGTGTAATTTTTTTGGGACCAGTGAAAGGCAGTGTGTTTTTCCGAAATTGTCGAGATTGCAAGTGCACATTGGCTTGCCAACAATTTCGTGTGAGGGACTGTAGAAAGTTGGAAGTCTTTTTGTGCTGTGCTACTCAACCCATTATTGAATCTTCCACAAACATCAAGTTTGGCTGTTTTCAATGGTACTACCCAGAATTAGCAGCCCAATTCAAAGACGCAGGCCTCAGTATCTTCAATAACATATGGAGTCATGTTCATGATTTTACACCCGTGTCAGGAGAGCTCAACTGGAGCCTTCTTCCAGAAAATGCCGTGGTTCAAGACTATGTTCCTTTACCAGCAACTGAAGAATTCAAAGCTGTGCGAATTTCCACAGAAGCCAATAGAAGCATTGTTCCTGTATCCCGGGGTCAGAGACAGAAGTTCAGTGATGAAGCATGTCTAGTGGTATTATTTGCCGATGATTATACAACTGCAAATGCCAGGAAACTAATTGATGAGGTAAGGAGAAAGAGAAGAGAAATAGACATAGTTAGGACCACGCTGCTTTGGAGACTTTCTAGGTTTTTTGTTTTTTTTTTTTTTTTTTTTTTTTTTTTTTTTGCTTTGCTTTGTTTTGTTTTCAAATTTATTATTAGAAATGCTGGCAGCCTTCAAGTCAGTTCCCCCAACTCCTTGCCTCCACAGGCTTGCCTTAGAAGCAGATCACTCGGGCCTCAAAGTCCTTTCTCAAGAAAACTTTTCATCGTAGTTCAAATCAGGAAGCATTCATTAGCAGCAATTATATGTGGGTCATGCAGTTACCGCGGTTCATTCATGATATGACCCATATTTGTTTTCCACATCTTTGCTTGCATACTTTATAATTAGTTGCAACTTAGAAATAATCAAACCTATCGATGCTGGAAATGAAGGCATACAGATACAATTCTCTGCCTCAAGAACTGTCCGTCCTCATCATAAAAGCAATGTCTACGCTCACTCGAAACGATACTGCATATTGAAGCCTGGCATTTTCTCATGACTTACCGAGGAAAAATTTCTTTGCAGTTTTAATTGGTTGTAAATGACACTTAAAAATCTGTTTAGAGCCTGCTGTGACAGTCCACATCACAGCCCCTGCCACACTGGGCGCCTTATTAGCTCTTGCCGCATTGCCGTTGACAGGAGGCTGCGATGGATGACTCATATGAATAAGATGGGGATTGGAATGTCAAAAGCTCTAACACTCACGAGCAGTGGCTTTCAGCGACTTCATGAAGTAGAGAGGAGTTCACGCACAGCAGCTTGCCCCTGAAAAGTATTTGGAGAGGGGAGCAGTTAAGGCTTCAGGAGCAGTAGTTCCTTTGTTGGTAGGTAGGTGTACTAGGTGCATTGATCCGGATTTATCCAATAGAATCTGTTTAAACTTAAAACTCAAGCTTTCCGAAGTGGATAAGTAAGTTTCTTTCTGAAGGGATTGTTGTAAAGTTGAAGTACACCAAAAGGAATGATTTTTCTTGACAAAAAGTAAAAATGAATACATATATATTATATATGTATAATATATTCATTATATATATAATGAATATATTAATTTATATATATTATATATATTATTATATATATTATATATATAATAATAATATATAATATATATTATTATATATATTTTATATATATATATATATATATATATATATATATATATATCTGTACTGCAGAGAGTCCATGTCTGAACTCTACAAAGTGTATTTGAGGCAGAGTTTGTAAAACTATAGAACCTAAAGTATAATTTTAAGACTTCGATACTTTATTCGTTATTGGTTTTTTTGATTCAGGGTCTCTCTGTGTATGGCTATACCTAGCCTAAAACTGACTTATGTAGACCAGGCTGTATCTTCAACTTCCTACAGTCCTTTTGCCTCTGTGTCCCGATGGCTTAAGCCATTGTGTCTGGCTTCAGATGTTGATGTTTTCTTTTGTTATGCCAGTATGATAAGTGTGCTGTAGGTTTTGTAATGGCCTTTGCAAGACTATGGCTTAGAAGAGTGATATTCTTTAAATATCCTTCTGGGATGCAAAATAAAAATCCTACACTAATAATAGTAGCCTACTCTTACATAGTATTAGATATGTAGTTTTACTGTGTCAGGCACTGTTAAAAATGATTTATATGAATTAACACAGTATTTTAAACAACTCTATGGCCAGGCAGTGGTGGCACATGCTTAATCCCAGCACTTGGGAGGCAGAGGCAGGCGGATTTCTGAGTTCGAGGCCACCCTGGTCTACAGAGTGAGTTCCAGGATAGCCAGGGCTACACAGAGAAACCCTGTCTCGAAAAACCAAAAAAAAAAAAAAAAAAAAAAAAAAGAGCTGCCTTGGTCATAGTGTCTGTTCATAGCAGTAAAAGCCTAACTAAGAGACAGCCTAAATAGTTGTATGGCCTGACAAGAAACAAATAAAACAATACCATGAACCATAAATAGGGTAAATAACTTGGCAAAGGTCACTTAGCTAGCTGGTAAACAGTGGAACTATGATTCATCTATACAGGTTGATAGTATTCCTGTGTATTAACCCTAAAACATAAAGCTGTTGTGCTGTCCTTGTGCTGAAAGAAAGCTGATGGATGGGAGGTGTAGGAATGTGTCCCCACATATTGAGACTCAGGAGGCTTCTAAACTAGAGGTGCTTTGGTTAGAACTGTCTAGTTCAGAAAGCACAATATTACGGAATAAATGATTAAAACATCAAGTAGTTTAGAGGTCACCTACACTCTGTAAGTAAGCCCTATGAACTAATTGGTTCACAAACAGAAGAAAAGGGACGAGGGTGCAAAAGAGAGAGATTGAAAATGAAACTTACAAAAGACGAGTATTAAAGCATGCTGAATAGTAAAAGACTGACACATTTTTTATTGTAAAACTTTATTTTTTTTAAGTGACATTATTACAGGTTTAAAATGTGGGGAGGTTCCTTCCACCTACCCACCTAAAAAGTTTGTAGTGTGTGCTGTAAAGCATATTCTTCACTTAAAATGGTAATTTTGGAATAGGTTAAAGATGACACAGGCAGTGCACTTGGCAGTCCTATGGTTACTCAACTTCCCTGTTTGCAGAATTCATAGGTTAATTGCTGTGTTTAATTGGGAAGGGTAAAATGCACATGGGTGCCAGAGTTTTCCATTTGATGCTGACTTTTGTTGGTTCCGTGGCTGTTATTATTTTCTTTTTTTGTTTTCCCCACAAGTGAACGTGACTTTTCTTGGTAGCATAATACTTGAATGTGTTGGCTCGTACGTGATTGAGTTTTCAATGAGGGTACTCCGTACATCCTCAAAAAAAAAAAAAAAACCAGTCAGGAGTAGTACACAAGGCACGGGGAGCCAACTAACACAGTGCCATCACAACTCAGCTCATGATGTGAGAGGGAAGGAAAGACCTAAGGATTATGATGAGAGATATATATTACTTTAAACAATACTTGACCTAGCAAAGAAACTAGGTTGTTCTGAGATGAAAGAAAGCTTAGACTTGGGGATGCAATTACCAATTCTGAGTTACTGAGGACTATCATAAGAGTGCATTTCGTCTTGTTTTACAAACTCAGCACATGGCTGTCTGAGCTAGGGAGTGTGACGTTTGAGAAGGCAGGGCATTCTGTAAAGGCTGGTTAGAGCAGAAAGCATGCTGCAGACAGAGTTAAGGGAAGTTACCAAGTCACCACCAAAAGTGCTTGTTTGCTTTTATATGAATCGCATTTATGGACAGGATAAAATAGGTAAACAAGGTTTGAATTATTTAAGTATATTTTATAATTGAATTTGGTTAGTTACCATGATTTGCAAATCTTCAGAAATAGGGTTTTTATGTAAAGGAGTCGCTAAATGTCTTCAGTGAAAATATTAAAGTAGATACGGCTTTATAGTTCGTGTTTTGTGTTACATAATGGTATTTGAATTAATCATATTTTTCAAGAAAATATTTTATACAGGCTATGTTGGCCTTGAGCTGGGTATGGAGCCAAAAGTGGCCTTGAATTGTTGATTCTCCCGTCTTAGGCTGCTGGGTGCTAGGGTTATAAGCGAGAACATCCCTAGCCATTTAAGGATAAGTTTTTTTTCAGTTTATATATCTGAGTATAAAATGTCTTCAACATTAGAAGTTATGGTAAGATTAATTCTGATAATCCTAAGTAACTTTACCGTTACCATCTAGAAACAATGACAATATGGTTTCTTGTAATTTTTAATCTATCTTTTTGTCTGAGGCAGCACTGAGTAAAATAGGACTTGAGTTTGATTCAATTTGATGGTATGATATTCAGTAATAAACCGTAGCATGAAATATTATGAGCTGTTACCACTGACTTTATAGAACAGGTTGGAAAATATTCATAATCAAATAAGTACAAATTTGAAAAATATATAGCTAACTGATTTTTTTAAAAAAGAATTCTTTTGGTTTTTTTTTTTTTTGAGACAGGGTTTCTGGAATTCACTTTTATAGACCAGCCTGACCTTGGACTCAAAAATCCGCTTGCCTTTGCCTCCTGAGTGCTGGGATTAAAGGCATGTTCTACAATCACTTGGCCTAAAAAGAATTCTTTGACCTACCAGCAGATTAACTTGAATTAAAATAGCTATATGACAGCAGATTAACTTGAATTAAAATAGCTATATGACCTTGGACAGGTTTCTTAACCGTGAGAGGATATATATATATACATACATATATATATATATGTATATATATATATATATATATATAAAACATCTCCTCATGTACATAGCAAAGGCCTCCATAAGTATACTCTAGCATTCTTGCACTATTGCTGTACAAATTGATATGATGGCTTTTAAGCTTAACATTAGGTCATTTTTCTACTTTATTATAACATCTTTATTATATTTAACAAATTATATTGATTGTAATGAACTATACTATTTTTCATTGAATATTTGCTGTATTATTAAATTAAGTTTCTGTATACTACTTGGGGTTTTTTTTTATTAGATTTATTCTTTATTTACATTTCAAATGTCCCCTTTCGCCGGGTGGTGGTGGCACACTCCTTTAATCCCAGCACTTGGGAGGCAGAGGCAGGCGGATTTCTGAGTTCGAGGCCAGCCTGGTCTACAGAGTGAGTTCCAGGACAGCCAGGACTACGCAGAGAAACCCTATCTCGAAAAAAACAAAACAAAACAAAAAAAAACAAAACCAAATGTCCCCTTTCCTGGTCCCCCCCCACACACACACACAGAAAAAAACACCATAACCCATCTCACCTCCCCCTGTTCCCCAATCAACCCTCTCCTGCTTCCCTGTCCTGGTATTCCCCTACACTGCTGCATCAAGCCTTTCCAGGACCAGGGGCCTCTCCTCCCTCTGATGTCCAACAAGGCCATCCTCTGCTGCCTATGCATCTGGAGCCATGGTTCCCTCCATGTGTACTCTTTGGTTGATGTTTTTGTCCCTGGGAGCTCTGGGAGTACTGGGTGGCTCATATTGTTGTTCCTCCTATGGCACTGCAGACCCCTTCAGCTCCTTGGGTCCTTTCTCTAGCTCCTCCATTGGGGACCCTGTGCTCAGTTCAATGGCTGGCTGAGAGTGTCCCCCTCTGTATTTGTCACAAACTAGCAGAGCCTCCCAGGTGACAGCTATATCCGGCTCTAGTCAGCAAGGACTCATACCAGTCAGAACGGCTAAGATCAAAAACTTAGGAGACAGCAGGTGCTGGTGAGGATGTGGAGAAAGAGAAACACTCCTCCACTGCTGGTGGGATTGCAAACTGGTACAACCACTCTGGAAATTCCCCAGAAAACGGCATAATACTACTGGAGGACCCCGCTTTACCACTCCTGGGCATATACCCAGAGGATTCTCCAGCATGGAATAAGGATACATGCTCCACTATGTTCATAGCAGCCTTATTTATAATAGCTAGAAGCTGGAAAGGACCCAGATGTCCCTCAACGGAGGAATGGATACAGAAAATGTGGCATATTTATACAATGGAATACTACTCAGCTATTAAAAACAATGAATTCATGAAATTCTTAGGCAAATGGCTGGAACTGGAAAATATCATCCTGAATGAGGTAACCAAATCACAAAAGAACACACACGGTATGCACTCACTGATAAGTGGATATTAGCCCAGAAGCTCGGAATACCCAAGACACAATTCACAGACCACATGAAGCTCAAGAAGAAGGAAGAACAAAGTATGGATACTCTGGTCCTTCTTAGAAGGGGGAACAAAATACCCACAGGAGGAGATACAAAGTGGGGAGCAGAGACTGAAGGGAAGACCATCCAGAGACTGCCCCACCTAGGGATCCATCCCATATACAGTTACAAAACCTGGACACTGTATAGTACTTGTAATAAAGAAAATATACCAGAGTCTGAATTAGTTAGAACCAAAGCAAAACTCAGTAATGCTGTGTTGTATTATATACGGGAAAATGCTGAAATAACAAATCTTTGTTTTCATACCAGAAGTTCATTTTAAAGTCTAAATGAAATTTTATTCTCCACAGATGGTTGGTAAAGGCTTTTCCCTAGTGCAGACAAAGGAAATGTCAATGAAAACTGAAGACGCTCAAAGGGTTTTCCAGGAAAAGGCATCAGACTTCTTACTTCTTCTAAACAAAGGTATTTTCTGAATGACAAGGGTACTTTTGTGGTTATTTTCCTGACTGGCCGTCTTAACATTTTCTCTTCCTTCTGTGTTATCTTCTCTTCCTCTTTTGTTTTTTTTCAATACCTAAGAAACCCTGTCTAACTCACTTTCTTCCTGTTCTGTGTTTAGTACCTAATCCAGTCACATTTCTATATTATTTTAGATTTATTGTATTATTGTTGTACGTTTGTATTGTTATAAAGCACTTGATAATGATGTGCTTTGGCCATACTGAAAAAGAAGTAAGAAGTACAAAGTCAATATTTTCCGTTTTCATATGATTACCTTCTCATGAAAAAGTAGAATTTTTTTAGTGAGTGAATGCCAGAAGTACATTTTAGCCGTTGAAGAGCTATACATACGTGAGGAACTGGAGTGTATCCCTTGCTGAAGGGCTACTGTTTTCCTATATTTTCTTAAAGGTGTATTGACTCTGGAGGCCAAAGTATTATCTGTCTGTTGGGAGTAGGGACATTGTTTGCTCTAGGCGCCAAGCCGATTTTAAAAGCAATATGCATTGCTAATTAGGTATACCCTACAGACAGGGCACATCTGCATGTGTGTTTCTTTATGTATAAATAAATTAAAATGAACTCTAAAATTGTATATGAAAAAAGCATCGGAGGACTGTTGGGATAATTTTCATCAGTAAATGTTGTGTGTTATTGGGCTATTAAGTATTAAGTGTTAGCATATCCTTTTACAGTTACTATAGTAGTGGAAGGACTTACTCCAATCTAGTGCTTGAGTCTCCCTCAGAAATATATTTTTACATGGGACACTCAAATGAAATCTTGAAAGTGAACCTTGAAACTCTTAATCAACTTTCAGAAATGGAATTGAGCAATAAGTCTAATGGATCCTAAAGTGTGAGTATTAGTGTTGAAGTCAGTAATCCGAATCAGGGCTTGTGTATTTTGTACACTCTCAGTAAAGAAGTATTGTAGAATTACTTCAACCTAAGCAGTGTCTGCCTTTAAATAACACTATGTTTCACGTGGCAATAGTAAAATGCTACCAAAAGAAGAACAAAAATCAGTGAGCAGATGTTATAAGCATTTCAGGAAATAAACATCATAGAAACAAGTCTTTAAAAGGAGAGATGCCTACAGGAAGTACTCAAAGGACTGATGTAGTCATATCAAGTCAAAAGAGCCAGCTTGAAGGAGTTTACATTGGCAAAACTTGGGGACAGTTTGACCATGGGAAAGAATAATGGGAGTTGGAAGTATACTTGGTGGTAGGACTGCTTGCCTAGTGTGTTTGAGGACTTGGATTCAATTTCTCATAAAAAATAAATAAATAAACCCCACAAAAGCGCAATGACGATAACGCAACAACAGGAATCCATGCACCTGTGGAAAGGGCTGAGCGAAGCGGTGCACGCCTGTCCTCTCCGTGCCTGGTAGGGAGAGGCAAGAGGCATTCCGGAGTTCAAGGCCATCCTCAGCCGAGGTTCAGGGCCACGTTTGACTGCTTGAGACTGTTTTACAGAAGAGGGGCGGGGAGCATTAGGATTACAGGCTACCTCCTCGCCTTCTGCCTCCCGCCTCCTTTTGTCTTTGCTTGTTCTCTTTTGTCTTCGCTTGTTCTCTTTTTCAAATCTGGAGACACGGTGGGTGGTTGGTTGGTTGGTTGGTTGGTTGGTTTTTGTTTTTTACATAATTGTGATGAACCGAACCAAGATAGGAATGAAGTAAGTTAAATGACACTATAAGGAAACAATGAACCAAGTCCAAAACACAAGACATCCTATAAGATAACAAGCTAGGTTTCCTCACATGAGGGAACCAAAAGATGAAAGAACTCTTTGGGATTAAAATAATCCAAAGAGATGTACCAGTGAATGCAACGAGAGAGCCTTGATTGGCTATGGGAATGACATAGAACAGACTGTGTCAGTAGATTTTAAGCTAGGAGTCTGAAGACGCTAGTTGTTTGATTCCTCAGGTATGAGATCGAATTGTGGTTAGGCAGCCTATGAATGCCGAATGTCACTGTGTCAGCAAAGCAAAAACAAAGCATGGGTGTGTGGGAGCCAGCAAAATGACGCAGGGAGTAAAAGCACTTGCCACGGAGCTTGATAACCTGAGTTCAGCTCCTGCGTCCCACACGGAGGAAGGAGAGCTGACTTCCACACACTGTCCTCTGACTTCTATAAGCATGTCTTGTCATGAGCACACCCATATCTACAAAAATAAATAAATAAATAAATGTAAAAATAATGAAAACCTCTGTGGCCAAAATTTGACTCTTGGTAACTATAGTAAAGGGTAAAATGAATTTTTTAATTTTTCGGGTTTTTTTAAAATTTTTTTTTTGTATTTGGTTTTTTCAAGACAGGGTTTCTCTGTGTAGCCCTGGCTGTCCTGGAACTCACTCTGTAGACCAGGCTGTCCTCGAACTCAGAAATCCGCCTGCCTCTGCCTCCCAAGTGCTGGGATTACAGGCATGTGCCACGACCGCCTGGCATTTTTCCATTTTTTTGAGGCCTAGCCCTGGCCCTGGCTGTCCTGGAATTCACTCTGTAGACCAGGCTGGCCTCAAATGATAAGATGAATATGTATGCTTTTCTTTCTGTGCTTTTAGACTGTGTGATTTGTCTTTAAAATAAGAACAGGAAGGGTTGGAGTAATGGTTCGGTAGTTAAGAGAAGTGGCTGCCCGTCGAGAGGACCCAGGTTCTAGTTTCACGTGCTGTTTGACAATTGGCTGTCATTTCAGTTTCCACCATTCTGATGCCCTCTTCTGGGGTCCTCACACCCTACATGGTCCACAGGCATACATGCAGGCAAAACACCCATACACAGAAATAATAAATAAAATAAAACCTTTTTAAAAAGTTTCCATTTTATTCTCAAAACCCCCAAAACTTTTGAGAAAAATCCAAGCTGCCCAGTACTGACTTAATATGGAATAGCAAGCATACTCAGTGCTAATATTCCAAAAGGTGGGACTGGGCCCTCTTTTAAAGTGACCAATAATCATTCTCAGGCAGGATTTCTCAACTTTGGCATTAATGACATCTTTTTTTTTTTAATTATCTTTTTTTAAAATTTTATTTTCTATATTCTTTGTTTACATTCCAAAGGCTTTCCCCTTTCCCAGTTCCCCCCCACCATACATCCCATAAGTCCTCCCCCCCCAACTATTCCCCAATCACCCCCCACCACCACCACCATTTCTCTGTTCTGGTACTCTCCTACAAAACTGGATCCAATCTTTTCAGACCCAGGGTCCTCTCCTTCCTTCCTTCTTGGGAATCATTTGACTTGCTAATTGTGCCTTGAGTATTTAGGGCTTCTGGGCTCATTAATATCCACACGTTAATGACATCTTAAGTCACATAATTCTTTGTCCTGTGTCAGGCTGGCCTGTGTGTGATACAATGCTGAACAGAACTCTGGCTCCTGTTCACTAGATACTAATTTCTTCAGTTGTAGCAACAACAATAATGTTTTTTAAACATTGCCTGATGCCGTTTAAGGAGCAAAATTGCTGTCAGTTGAAAGCCATTTTTTAAAATGGTAGGCTTAGTCTTGAAATTTGGCTTTTATTGTAATTCATGACTGCATTTAAACTAGTTTTTAAACACAATTATCTAGTTTTAGTTAATAAATATTATTTGACTATTAGTAAGAGAATCTGTTGTCCATTTTAAGACTTCCAAACCTGACTTGTCCTCAAAACTATCTAGGATATTTTGAAAAATATAAATTTCCAACTACTGTCTCAAAGGGAGTGATTGAGAAGTCTTTCTGATGTGTTCTTGGAATCAATGCTTTTGGTAGTTTCCCAGACGGTTGGAGCCTCTTGTTTACCTTTTGTTTTAGAGGTTTCTTGTCTCTAACACACAGTACACGAGCATTAGTAGAGGGCCGTCAGTCAGTATGGTGCTTTCGAGGCCACTGCACGTTTTATGTTTTAGTCTAAATGAGATAAGCTAGTAGACAATTGTAGGCTTTTTATTTGTAATAAAGTTTTAGAATCATTTTAAGTTTGCAGAAAACTTGCAAAGACAGTATTCTATATGGCCTTTTCCCCGAGTCTCCAAATGATAACATAGCCAACGCAAATTTGTCAAAAGCAAGAAATTCACTTTGGTAAAATGTTAACGCATACGTTTTTCATTTCACCAGATTTTTTTTTTTTTTTACTGTGAAAGTTTCAGTTCCAGAATTCAGTTCCAGATGTCACATTGGCTTTAGTCGCTGTGTCCCCTTCATCTCCCCAACTCTCTCACAGTTGTCAGCCTTCTCTTGTTTTTCATACTCCGAAACTTTGAAACACTTCCAGTTAGTTTGGAGAAAATCGTTCTGTTGGGGATCATCAGCTGTTTTCTCAGGTTAGACGGTCTTGGCATGAGATGGTATCTGCTGTCATTATTTGTCTGGTGTGGGGGAGGGCAGGACACATTTGTGCTACAGGACGAATGTAGAAGCCAGAGGCTAACCTGTGGGAGTTGAACATCTCCTACCACGTGCGGCCCAGGAATCAAACGCAGGTTGTCGGGAGGCTTTTACACTCACATCCCCATCAGCCTAGAGATTTATATTTATTTGGTTTGCTAACTTAAACTTTGTTTCAGCTTTATTGATGTATAGTTACCAGAAATTACATTTTAAAGTATATAATGTAGTGTTCTGACATATGTATATATGTCGTGTATTATAAATGATTACCACAAACTGTTAAGTTGTATATTTACCTTCAAATTTTTGCATAAAAATCTTTTGTTGTATTATGTATGTATGTATGTATGTTTATATGTATGTATATAGCTACATTGCCATAGCACAACTATATGGGTCCGAGGTCAGAGGCAACTCTGTGAAGTCAGTTTTCCTTTTCTCCCTTTACTGGGACCTGGATATTGAACTCGGGTTTCCAGCTTGTGCAGCGTACCTTACCCACTGAGCAATCTGATGGCCCTTTCGTGGGAAGAACCTTTAAAGTGTGATCACAGCAATTTTCCAGTATATAATATGGTATTACTAGCTATAGACACCACTGCCGTACATCAAATCTTAAGGACTTAGTTGATAATAATATGCAAGTAAGTCATCTCTGTCCTTTCTGCCTTCTTATTTCATACATTTAATGAGAGAAATGTTGAGGTCGACAAGTGTCATGAGGATTCGTGACATTTCCTTTTTTTTAATCTTGGAGGCTTAACTGTGTATGTTTTGAAAGTCTGTTAACTGCATATGCATTTAGGATTGTTACATCTTGGAGAATCTTTATCATATAATAGTACCCTTTATCTCAGATTATCTTCTTTGCTCTAAAATTTAATTTATCTAAAATTAATAAGGTTACTTACTTATATTTATATGTAGAATGTACATACAATATATTTATCAAATATGTATAATCAAGGTAAAATTTTTTAGAACATATAGTTGTTTTCTGCTTTTCATTCCAGTCTGACAGTCTTTAACTGTTGTCTTTAGAACATTCATATTAGATTATTGATAAAGTTGGACTAAAGTCTATCACCTTGCTAGTTTTTTCTGTTTCATTTTCATAATTCCACTTAATCTTCCATTGACTTGTTGATTGTATAGGTTTTTCTAAAACTTCACTTCACAGAAGTAAATTACAATTTCGATAACTTGCATCCAACTTCACTCATACTCTAAGAATCTATAAGCATATTTTTAGATCTCCTTTCCCATCTTCTGTCCTTTATCATTTCTTTTATGTTTATTATGATGCATTGTAAAAATGATTTTTTAATGTTACTGCTTTGAATTCTCATGCATTTTTACAGCAATATAAAATAGGAAAAATGGAGATCACATTTAACTGGAGGTTTTAGAACAGAGGAATGGCATGGTCCTTTTAAAATGCAGTTATTATTACTGTAATTGTAGTACGGAGCAAGCAGAGAGAACACGTAGGCTACGGCTCTGATCTAACTAATGCAGGACAGTGGTTTGTTCACAACAGCCAAAAAGCCTACATTTAAACCTACTGCAGAGTATTTAAATATGAAGTTTACATTGAAACACTAAAACATGACCTGTTGACCTCATACTTTACTTTGAAATAATAACAGAAATTTTAGTAAGCATCATTAGACAAACAGGGCTAATTAAGGAATCCACTGTCAATATCACAGTTTTCTTAAATTTAGGATTATCCTAGTATAAAATGATATACTTACATGCCTGTTGTACTGGCTGGTTTTGTGTGTCAACTTGACACAAGCTAGAGTTAACACAGAGAAAGGAGCTTCAGTTGGGGAAGTGCCTCCATGAGATCCAGCTGTGGGGCATTTTCTCAATTAGTGATCAAGTGAAGGAGGGCCCCTTGTGGGTGGTGCCATCTCTGGGCTGGTATTCCTGGGTTCTATAAGAGAGCAGGCTGAGCAAGCCAGGGGAAGCAAGCCAGTAAGGAACATCCCTCCATGGCCTCTGCATCAGCTCCTGCTTCTGACCTACTTGAGTTCCAGTCCTGACTTCCTTTGGTGATGAACAGCTGTGTGGAAGTGTAAGCTGAATAAACCCTTTCCTCCCCAACTTGCTTCTTGGTCAGGATGTTTGTGCAGGAATAGAAACCCTGACTAAGACAGCTGCTTTATTGGTATTACTGTCTTAGAAAATTATTAAGCTACTTATTGGAAGTTCACCATATTCTAGTAAAGAATTATCAACCAATATACTTGCTTGGTTAGTCCTGCCTGAATTCTAGATTATATTCGCTTTGTAGAAAACAGTAACTGTTAGCAATAAATGTCTAACTTAAACGGGAGAGAAACTAGGGCCACATCTTAGTGGTAGAATGCTTGCCCTCAACCCCAGGACTCTGGGTTCAATCTCCAACACCAAAAGAAGGAAGGAAGGAAGGAAGGAAGAAGGAAGGAAGGAAGGAAGGAAGGAAGGGAGGGAGGAAGGAAGGAAGGAAGGAGGAAGGAAGGAAGGAAGGAAGGAAGGAAAAGGAAGGAAAAGGAAGGAAAGAGAAAGGAAAGGAAAGAAGATGAAGAAAAAGAAAGGAAGAAGAAGAAAAGGAAAAAATATTATTTTTACTTTTTCTCAAAATAGAATTTGGGGCTGGACAGATGTATCAGAGGCTAATGGCATTCATTGTTCTTGCAGAGGACTGGAGTTCGGGTCCCAGCACCCACACAATGGCTCAGTTATCCATAACTCCAGTGCCAGAGGATATGTGGCTTCCTCACCTCACGGACATGCAGGCAAAGAACTCATTAAAATAAAATAAACCCTTAAAAAACAAAATGCAACGAACCCATGTGTTTCATCTCCCAGTTTCATCAATTTTTCGTCAGAGTTTTACAGCACCTTGCCAGGATGGTGGGCTGTGCTTGGAGTACCAGCACTTGGACGATGAGACAGGAAGATATGCATCCTGGGCTCTATAGGCAGTTCCAGTCTAGCCTGGGTCGAAGGCTTAACACTGTCCCAGAAACAACAACCACAAACGTTTAACCTCCTATTTCCCTAAAATGTTCTAATCAAATGTTATTTTGTCTCGACTCTTCATTCCCAAACATCTTTGTATCTCAAAGAAAGCAAATTTCAAAACATGCTTTCTTGAGTAACCACACTGAATTTTAACATCTAACAAATGGGTTAATGGCAGTTCCTTAAAGATCCTTTCATACTCATATGCAGATTATCTTCATTGTCACATCCTTTATGTCCTTTTACAGCTAATTTCATCCAGGTCTAAAAATGGACCCACTTGTTGTAATGTGTTGTTTCATATCTTAATTTTAAAAACCAAGCATTTTCCCCTCTTTATGTTTCATGCCTCTGTGAATGAAGTTTGGTCAGTTGCCCTGTATTATTTATGGGATTAAATTGCCCTACTATGTTTCTTGTAGAAGTTAAATCAAAACCTCGTTTACACTTAGGGTTTTTTTTTTCTTTTTTTTTTGACAAGAATACTTCATAGGTGGCAGTACCTTATGTTGCTTTAAATGCACATGCCCACAGTGTTTGATTAGGATTTTTTACCATGCTAAAAGTCATCATCAGATTCAGGTAGCAATGACCTTTTCAATGTGAATGAACGGAATAAGATGTCCTCAAGACAATAGGAGTTTTGCCTGAACCAGTTATTTTAATAGGAGTTGCAAAATGATCCCTTTCTGGTTATATCACCACCTCTGCATTTATTAGCAGATGTTAAGAGAAGACCTTATACATCAGTATTGTTTGGTTGACTTGAAATGTACTAATACAAGAAAAAAGGGAAATGTAAGCATCAATTTTCAGAGTACTGAATTGGTACCCTAGCAACCTCAGGAATGTCCAGTGAGTTGTATTCCTTTTTGTCTAAATACCATTGTGAACTCGAGGACTTTTATATAGTCAGTGTGTTTTAATACGCTATAATTATTCCTTCTGATTTCATCATGTCTCATATCCTTTTAATACAATCTATTGCCCTTGGATAATTTCAGTGCTTTCAACTCAATAAGATATTTCAGCCAGGTTTGATGGTAGAGACAGAGGCAGACGATCTCTGTTAGTTGATGCCAGCTTCGTCCACCACGTTCAGGCCAGCTAGTGCTAAATAGTAGGCTTTTTTTCCTTTCAAAAGGAAAAAACAACAACAACAAAGGGAGACAATAATGTAACAAAGTACTGTATCTACCGCTATGGTTTTACAGTTTCCAAATGTGTTCACAAGTTTTCCGTTGCTATAAAAAATAACTGAAGCAATCAACTTAATAAAAAGGAAGGTTTTATTTTGACTTGGAATTTTTGGAACATTCAGAGTGTAACTGATTGGCCTTGTTCCTTTGGGCTTTCAATAGCACAGCACACCATGACGGAAACACATCAGGAAAAAGTCCATTCGCTTTGTACCTGAAACAAAAGGAAGAAGAGATGAGGCCCCATCCCTAACGATATAAAAATCTCCCCCTCTGCACCTTCTGTTAAACATTTCTACTACTTTCCAACACTAGCTTCTAGTACTTTGGGCTGGCTACTAAGCTTTTAGCACACTGACTAAAATCCAAACAATTATACCAGCTCATAGCCATTATATGAATTAGTCATTTTTTTCTTTTATAATACTTTTCTTCTGAAAGTGTTGGTTTCTTACCATATGGTTTTAACACAATGGTTTTTAAATAACAGCAACTTAGGTTACCAAACCTAGACACTATTTTGGATGTCCTTGCCTGATGTAGCTGTCTCCTGAGAGGCTCTGCCACAGCCTGACAAATACAGAGGGGGACACTCTCAGCCAACCATTGGACTGAGCACAGGGTCCCCAATGGAGGAGCTAGAGAAAGGACCCAAGGAACTGAAGGGGTTTGCAGCACCATAGGAGGAACAATAATATGAACCATCCAGTACCCCCAGAGCTCCCAGGGACAAAACTATCAACCAAAGAGTACACAAGGAGGGACCCATGGCTCCAGATACATATGTAGCAGAGCATGGTCTTGTTGGACATCAAAGGGAGGGGAGACCCTTGGTCCTGAGAAGGCTCAATGCTGCAGTGTAGGGGAATGCCAGGACAGGGAATAAGGAGGGTAGATTGATGAACAGGGGGATGGGTTAGGGTGTTTTTGGAGGGGAAACAAGGAAAGGGGATAACATTTGAAATGTAAATAAAGAAAATAATAAAAACAATTAATGGAACTTTAAAATTCCCTTCTATCTTTTTGTACTTAGGTCATATTCCACTGAGGGTACACAGACAAAACTGTCTTCTAAGGGTGCTTAGACTAGGTCTCTATATGGCTATATCACTAACTTGATAGATTAATTTATTTTAGTTTGCTTTTACATTTTAGAACTGCTTTTTTCCACATTTAACATTTGGCTTTGAGATGCTGACATGCTTTCCAATGTCAAGTTATATTGAGAGAATTTTCACCTGCATACATGCTACTATACTTTGACCCCTTCTTTCTTTCAATAGGTAAACATTTGGAGGTGGGGCTTTTTGTTTTGTTTTGGTTTGTTTTTTGGTTTTTTTGAGACAGGGTTTCTCTGTGTAGCCCTGGCTGTCCTGGAACTCACTTTGTAGACCAGGCTGGCCTCGAACTCAGAAATCCGCCTGCCTCTGCCTCCCAGAGTGCTGGGATTACAGGCGTGCACCACCACCGCCCGGCGGAGGTGGGGCTTTTGATATTTACCTTTTTGCATTTTTCTGAACAGGTTGCGGCTTAAAATAGGTTCTCTAGCATAAGAACTTTTTCCTAAAAAGCTACCTTTAGAATATCGCCCCTTGCAAGGTTTCATTCGATACCCTCTTCTTATCACTCAGATTTTTCACAGAGACGTTTTGCCAAGAATGAGAAAATGTTAGCAGTTACCTTGTCTTTTACTCAGTACCTAGCAGACCCTTTGGCGCTGGGAGCTCATAGTCTAGCTTGGTCTCTAGGTCTGAGGGTACACTTGACTACTGTATCGTTTGTCTTTCCTGTATTAAATTACAACCTTCCAGTTGTTTTAGCATCAAATTTAATGATATCTTTCTCATTGTTGTGCTTTGTTCAGGACACACAACTCCATTGAAGTCAGCACTTCATATCACTTTAGTATTTCATACTGAGTACTCTATTATTCTATATCATTTTATGTTTGTTTAATCAGTTTATACGTTTTCTTTTTTAAAAGATTTATTTATTTATATGTAAGTACACTGTAGACACTTTTTCTTCTCGCTCTGGCCCTGCTTGCTCGCCGTAGCTGTGTTCATATACCCCAGAAGAGGCGTCAGATCTCATTACGGATGGTTGTGAGCCATCATGTGGTTGCTGGGATTTGAATTCACGACCTTCGGACAAGCAGTCAGTGCTCTTGACCACTGACCCATCTGTCCAGCCCTTATATCTGTTTTCAAGACATATTTGCAAATCCCTGGAGGTCAGAATTTCTCTATCATCATAGGAGGAAAAAGGCTGATCTGTTAGACATATGGTGATCACTGAATAAACATTAATTGAATTAAAGTGCACATTTTCTTGGTCTAATTGGTCTTGGCCTTGTTTGCCAAAAAAAAAAAAAAAAAAAAAAAAAAAAAAAAATCTGTGTTATAGTCCAGGTCTACCAAAGGTTAAATCATGAATCTCTACCCCAAAATATAAGTCATAGCGGTTTTAAAAGTATTCAAATTAATGAATGGGAAAGGAGGGACAAATCTTTCCATTCGGAGGATTAAAAAGAAAAGGTCAATCTTTGCTTTCAGAATGTAGCTTTAAGACACACTTGGGAAAATTTTTTCAAGGAGATATTGCTTTGGTGCCTGGCCTCAATTCCCCTTTGGTTTAGCTCCAGAGTTGGTGGCCTAGAGCTTGGCTGGGAAGTGAGGGAACTGGAAGGAAGGCCAGCTGCCTGGCAAGACTTGTTCACGTTGACTTGGATTGGTTTTTTTTATCTGGTTTGGTATTTTTCCCACTATTCTTTGTACTGCTAAATGAGTCGAGATTCTTTGATATTGTTTGTTTGTTTGTTTGTTTGTTTGTTTGTTTTGTTTTAAAAAGAAGAATAAAACCCAGAGAAACCCACACAATTTCCAGCAGCTAAAAATGTGACACTAAGGAAGTTGGCGAAATGGCTCGGTGGTTAAGAATGCTTACTGTTCATGCCAAGGACTGGAATTTGGGTACCAGTACCCAAATCTGGCAGCTCAAAACCATCTGTCTGTAACTCCAGCTGCAGGGAATCTCATGACCTCTTCTGGCCTTTACAAGTCACCGGCCCTCTTCTACATGCTCACACACACACACACATACACTTTAAAAAATGTGACACTGGTCACATTTCTATTTATCTCCTTTCCCACCTGATAAACACACTGGCTATTTCTTAGGAAGAATCCACAAGTGAATGCTGGCCATAGTGCATACCTGTAATTCCAGCACTCAGGAGGCAGGGGCAGGAGAATGAGGAAAAGTCCAAGGGCAGTCTGGTCTACCCTGCACTACATAGTGAGACTGTAAAAAATCTAAAATAAAAAAATATAAGGATTACCTTTACAATATATTTGTATTTGCGCTATGAAAACATTTCTTCGGGTTCTTTTCAGGCCCTGTGATTGCTTTGGAATTTAATGGAGATGATGCTGTACAAGAATGCCACCTTATTGTAAATGGAATATTCAACGGGACAAAGGTATAAGATCTTACTGACTATATCTCAATCCAGCTTTCCATTTTATCTCCTTTCTCTTATAATCAAGTAGTACTTGTATTTATGGTATATCTCTTATCACCACCATCACAACCATCTGTAACTCCAGCTCCAGAGGATCCAACACCCTCTTTTGACCTCTGAGGAAACCAGGCATGTGTGTGGTACACATACTACATACATTCAGGCAAAACATTCATACACATACAAAATAACTCTAAAAACTAAAAAAAGGAAACCCAAACCTGTGACTTTGTTCTGTGAAGAGGTGGCCTTTGAGATTTAAGGGCTACAAAACTAATTTTTTGTTTATCTTGTATTTTGAATAGATGTTTGTATCCGAAAAGAAGGAAACCGCATCAGGAGATGTTGACAGCTTCTATAACTTTGCTGAGATCCAGATGGGGATTTGAAGCGGATTGTGGTATTAAGCTCCTTCCAACTTTTATATATAGACAGTTTGATAATATACGTATGTATGTTAGTCATTTAGCAATTAATAATTTTTACTAATGCTAAAATTGCTAAAGGCTATTTTTAAATAACTCTTTGAATACCATATCATTTACTTGACTATCTAAAATAGTTCATTTAAATTGAGTAGGTTTTTTTTTTTTTTTTTTTTTTTTTGGTTTTTCGAGACAGGGTTTCTCTGTGTAGCCCTGGCTGTCCTGGAACTCACTCTGTAGACCAGGCTGGCCTCGAACTCAGAAATCTACCTGCCTCTGCCTCCCAAGTGCTGGGATTAAAGGTGTGCGCCACCACTGCCGCCGGCAATTGAGTAGTTTTAATCAACTTATAAACTATTAAACCTGCATCAATAAGCTTGCAGTTTTATTTTTTTTCATACAATAGTCTTTTTAGGAAATATTCATGATTTTATTCCTAATTAAAAGGTCTTTCATATCTCTGGTAATTAGACTTTACAACTTTCTTTAGTGCTCTATGATAATTCATTTAAAAATATATCTTGTTTCTTATTTTCTCTTTCAATTTAGAGGAATTTGTTACTAGGTAAAATGAAATAAGCCTATGCACTTTTTAAAAAAAAATACATACATAGCTAGTTAAATGATTATTTCCTTCTTGCATTATATGACTAATGAGATTTTATACATGGAGTTGACAGACTATTTTGTAACTTGGGAGATGTTTTTGAAATGGGTATTGAAAGCTGAGTGTGGTCATGGCATCTGTAGTCCCGGGCTACTTGGGATGCCTAACTGGAAGAATCACTTGAGCTCAGGAGTTCAAGGACACACTTGGCAAGGAAGACTCTATTAGAAAGAAAAAACTAAGAGAGCCAGCTTTGCAAATCATTCTAACTGATCCTGGCATTGCTGTTTTAGGGACTACTTCCAAATGGCTGATTTTTTTAAGTAAAACTGCCAGATGATTCTTCTGTTTTCTAGTAAGAAAATGTGTATATAACATAAAACTATAGGACACCAATCACCAGCAGATTTGACAGAGGTGATCACCGTCTGGTAGCTGTTGTGACTAGCAAGAGACCTAGAGCAAAACTTATGACTTTTAGGTAAGGAACACGTAGGTATGATGATAATTTAACCAGGTTATTCAAAATCTCCATCCATTTTTTTTTTTTACTCATGTCAACTAATACTAAAGTATGATAAAAGTTTTGGTTACTTGAAATCATTATTTCTCAACTCTATTTGATGATAGTAATTTCCAGGAGGAAGCATGGGAATTGTTCAGAAATACACATTGATGGATCCAGCCTAAAGATGCAAAGAGTCAGTTTTCAGGGGAAACTGAGTGAGGGTGTGTTATTATCTAAACTAATCAGTTCTGAAAGTGTTGATGGGTTGATTTTATCATATTTGGCAGGGAACAGGAATAGCGTTCATATGCTCATTTAAAGGAATCAGAATGAAACTGATTATTTTTATAAAACTGAGATCAAAAATGGCCACTTGTAAAAAGTCCTATCATGGTTGTTACCAAAAGTGTATTTTCATGTTTAAAGTGGTTTTGGAAACTTTCAGGCCAACTTATGACTATCATGTTGAATTGTGAATGTGTAAAACTAATGCTTTTTTATTTTGAAATCATAATATTGAGTACCTACACTGTGCCTAGCCCTGTGCTGACCATCAGCATTTCAACGTTTCTTTTATTATAAAAGCATCATGTTCTACAAAGTCAATATGATCTCATAAGATGCAAATAAAAACTGCTGGCAGGTATAACAATTTCTATCATAATTTACAAATGGTCTTTGCAAACAGTGGTCAGAGGCATTAATGTTTCCCTTAGCTAAGCTAAATTAAATGCATTCTTTTCTACCTTGATTATATTACTAATTGTCTTTACCCACATTTGAAATAATCTCAATACTTGTTATTTCAGAACTAAAATGCAATGTTATACAAAGCTGTACATGGAGTTTTTATTGTATCAATAACAGTGTGCAAAAACTCAGGAATATTATGTAAAAGAGACATTAATTTAAGATTTTTCCCACCTAATTTAGTATGTTAACCAAAGCCTGAAACTTTATATCCATTTTGATAAGAACATTTTACAAATACTTTTATGTTGTTTCTGCAAGTCCAAATTTTGATAGTAATCATGAAATACTAACTACATTTGATTTCTGAATAGCTTTTAAATTCATGAAAAATTAATAGCCATGAAAAGTGATTTTAATTGTCATATTTGTTTAAGTATTTTATTATTTACTTCTCTTGAATTAATAGTACTGCTATATTTTGGGTCTGTATATTTATGTGTAGCTTTCATATGTAAATTTATATAGTGTTTATAAAATGTGCTTTGAAATAAATGTTAAAATTAAAATGGTTCAATGCTAATTTTTTGAAGAATACTCTATATTTACTCAAACATGTACCAAAATTTGATAAATTTTTTATTTTCTTTTCGGTGTTTTGTTATACAATTTTTCATTTTAAAAACAAAATAAAGTGGTCTAATCTCTGTCTCATACTAATGAGGAATGAACTGTATACTGAGTGTATATGTATTTGATGTATATATATGTATACACACAGGCACTCTGAAGAAATGAAAAGGAAGAAACATATTTTGACATAAGCAATTTACATCATGTTCTCTTCGCTAAAATAAGTCACATTTTTTATTCTGACTGAATATTTGCTAAGATTAGGCATCTTTCCTTCCATATTTTAAAAAGGCTGGGTATAGCATATACAATTGTAACTCTACTACTCAGGAATTCAAGGCCAGCCTAGGTTATATATTGAATTCCAGGCCAGTCCAAGCTATATAGCAAGAGCCTGTCTCAGAAAATAAAAAAGTGTGATAAATTTTCATTCAGGTTTAAAACGTAGATGGTATTTTTATTGTCAAATTTACCAGTCTTTGTCCTCCTGTCCTAGGTCATAAAACAAATATACTGAAAGTGCAAATTGGTTCATTTGTAAAAATATAACATTGTGCTTATTTCTACTTATAAAGGTTCAACAAGTACATTAAGAACATTTGGAACATTGAAAACAAGCAGAAATGATAACACAATAATAAAACCACTACCTGTTGAATAATCATTGATGTCTATATTTGTTTTTCTCATAAAAGATATATTTGTTTTCTATATAAATGGGAAAGTAGTTTTGATGCACATTAAAATTTCAGATGCTCATTCTATACTGTTAGTTCCCCAAGCTCTAGACTCGTGGTGCCTTCAAACCTACTCAAAAAAACATGTTCTCTTTTAAAAGCTCAGCTCTAACTGGGACATCTGTATCACACTTGTCCCTCCCAAGCTCAGGGATCTTTTTGGAAGAGGAGGTTGGAAAGTTCCAGGGGTTGTGGATAACATTGAGGGAACTATTTTCTGGATCCAATCAGGTAGTTGCACATATGACTGTGCACTTACAGTGATTGTGACAGCCTGCACAAAGCTTGTGCATGCTCCAGCCAGACAAAAATTCCAGCATGGAGCAGGGAAGGTGGGCACAAAATCCCACCACGAGCTAAGAAGCTATTGGCATTTGATAGTTTCTCGAAGAGGGAGAATCAGGTTTCTTGAATGATGTGACCCTCCCTGGTCTGTTGACCATAGACAGGCCACACCCACAAAACTAGCTAGAAAGACAAACTGGACTTGATGAAAGGAAAAAAAAAACACAAAATTATATGAGAAGGAATGGGAGGACAGAGAGGATAGTTATGGGAGGAGTTGGGGTAAAAGGGTAAATATGTTCCAAATATGTCACATGAAATTCCCGAAGAATAAGGTTTTTTTTTTTTTTTTTTTTTTTTTTTTTTCAAAAAGGATGCAGTGTGATCCATTGGGATTGGGTTTTGTGATTTGATTTGATTTTTTTTTTTTTTTTTTGGTTTTTCGAGACAGGGTTTCTCTGTGTAGTCCTGGCTGTCCTGGAACTCACTCTGTAGACCAGGCTGTCCTTGAACTCAGAAATCCGCCTGCCTCTGCGTCCCAAGTGCTGGGATTACAGGCGTGCGCCACCACGCCCGGCTTGTGATTTGATTTCTGTACTATGTCTTAAATACTGTACTACTTAAAAAAAAAAAAAACAGCAGAGGATTCTTAAAACATATACTTTCAAAAAGTTTAACACTAAAAAAGCCAGCCTTCACATGACTGGTAGTCATGTAGTAGTGTAGCTTTAATTTGAAGAGTCTCTCAAAGGTCTGTGTGTTAGGTTTACCAGGTAAAGGAACTTGCTGTATAAGACTGGAAATCTGAGTTTGAAGCCACGTAAAGGTAGAGGAGTCCATTATATGGGCTGGAGAGATGGCTCAGTAGTTAAGAGCACTGGCTGCTCTTCTAGCAGTCCTGAACTCAATTCCCAGCAATCACGTGGTGGCTCACAACCATGTGTAATGGGATCCAATGCCCTCTTCTGGGGTGTCTGAAGGCAGGGGCAATGTATTCATATACATAAAATGAATAAGTTTTTTTTTTAAAAAAAAATGAATTGATTACACATAGTTGGTCTCTAACTTTGACACATGTGCCCTGTCAATAATGAAAATTTTAGAAGGTCCATGTCTGGGACATCTGTAATATATTTTTCCCCCAAGGCTCAGGAAGCATTGCAGAAGAGGGGCAGAAAGATTGTAGTCAGAGCCAGGGAAGACTGCAATGAAATAGTGTCTCCTGAATATAATACGGCCCTTGCACTCCTAAAGTCAGCAGCAATGGTTGCCTGCCTAGCAAGCATTTGCACGAGATCAAGCCAATTAACCCTCTGACACTGTGACTGCCTGCCTGGTTCCTACACAAGATCAAGCAGGTCAATCCTCTAACATGGATATGGATCCACTCCTAGGTGTTGAAAGGGAGATGTGGTGGGATTGTGGGAGGAGTTTGGGGGGGGAGATATGATCTAAATATATTGTATTCATATATGAAATTACAAAAGAATATAGTTGGGCGGTGGTGGCACACCCCCTTAATCCCAGCACTCTGGAGTCAGAGGCAGGCAGATTTCTGAGTTCAAGGCCACCCTGCTCTACAATGTGAGCTACAGGACAGCCAGGGCTGCTGCTACACAGAAATCCCATCTCAAACAAAAAATAAAAAAAAAGAATGTGTATATATACATATGTATATTTATATTCTTTAAAACTATACATATATATTCTTTAAAATTATATATATAGTTTCTGTGTTAAAGAAATGGTTACCAGCCAGTGGTACTGCCAGAAGGTAGTGATTTTAGGAAATAGAGTCTAGTGAAGGTGACTGCTGGCAGGCCCTTCAAAGGGATATTTGAACCAGTCCCCTCCCCACTCTCTTTATGCTTCCCAGATACCATGAGGTGAAGACCTTTGCTGTATGTCCAAGTCTGTGCCATGACACCTTGCCAGAGGCCTGAAATGGACCAGCTGACCACGGACTGAAAGCTTTGAAAGCGTGGACTGAAATAAACCTTTCCTCCTAAAAAGTTGGTTTTCCTCAGGTATTTAGAACAGTTTATGCTATCTTATAGACTTATGCAGATTTGTGTTATCTTAATAGTGAAGGCCTTTTTGTTAAGTGAAGCAATTCCTTTATTCTTGACTTGTTTTCTTTCTTGGTATATAGAGAATCTTAGAGAATAGAGATGTCGTTATATTTCATCCCTTTCTGTATATGACACTGTAGCTCTTAGTGGTAAGATGAAATCAAAAACTGATTTCATCCTTTCTTGGTGAGGGCTTGTTCTCATCTATAAATAGTGAACATAATTGGTAGAGCCCTCAGCATCCTCACCCTGGCTCTGATCCTCCTGTCACCTGCCTTCACGTCTTCGGTTTTACCCTGATCCACTTCTAATTAGACAGTGAAAAAAAAATAACTTAAATTGTATGACAACCAATTAACGGATGCTTGTTGTGTCCATTGAAAATGACAAGTAATTTATAAAGGTTAAATATCATTGTGCTGAGCAAAGTGGATGTGATGCTTTTTAAAGTAGTTTGGTGGGAAGGGCCATAGGCCTCTCCCCAACTAGACAGCTAAGGAAGAAAAAAACAAGTCTGAGTGGCAGGTAGGGCTTGAGTGCTGTTTTCTTGCAGTGTGCTGCAGTGTGCTGCACTTCCAATTGTAAAAGTCAGGTTGGTTTTAGAGGCTCATTAATAGACTTGTTATATTGTTCTTATAAATACACAGTAAGTAATTTCAGAATAGTTTTAGGTGTTGGAGGTGGAACCCAGGCCCTTGATATGCTAGGTAAGTGCTCCCTCCCATCCTTACATTTTCTCTCACCTGAGTCTCAGGTTTAGAGCTGTGAAGAGTCTAACATTCCTGATTTCTGATTTTGTATAGGAAAGAAAGCAGGGTCAGAAAGTTTGGATGGCCTGTCCAGCTCAAACCGTAGACACTGAACTGCAATGTAGACCTCTTTGCTGTCCCCTTGTGGTTACTAGGGGAACAAGACTCACTTATGCGAACCTCCTATGTGAAGCCTTTTCCAACAGTCACAGACAGAAAGGCCTGGTCACTTGATGCTCCATACGAACCTGTTCTCTGTGCCGGTATCTACATCACCTGGGAACTGGTTAGAATCAACCCACTGTAGAGCTGTTGACTAAACATCTATGAATTAATATATAATAATATATACTTCAGGCATTTATATGCATTCATACTTTTTTTTTTTTTTTGGTTTTTCAAGACAGGGTTTCTCTGTATAGCCCTGGCTGTCCTGGAACTCACTCTGTAGACCAGGCTGGCCTCGAACTCAGAAATCCACCTGTCTCTGCCTCCCAAGTGCTGGGATTAAAGGTGTGCGCCACCACGCCCGGCTGTATTCATACTTTCATACTAATGTATGAGAAGTTCATTCTGGATTACTTGACCTCAAGCTCTAGAATCAAAACTTAGAAATCATTATGTTCAGAGAGAATAGATTAGGGTCCGATAATGTAATCTGTTTTTTTTATTAGATTATCTATCATTTATTATACAAGTTTAGCTTCTTATGTAATTAATTCCTCTCTTCATGTACTCTCCTTGATTTGGTAATTAAAAACAAACAATTTTCAATATTAAACTTGTTTTTGTTTGCTTTGTGTTGAAGTAGTCACTGCCATCTCTGCCCACAGAGACTCCTAGCGAGGAAGCTTTAAGAACATCAGTGGCCGGGTGGTGGTGGCGCACAACTGTAATCCCAGCACTTGGGAGGCAGAGGCAGGCAGATTTCTGAGTTCGGGGCCAGCCTGGTCTACAGAGTGAGTTCCAGGACAGCCAGGGCTACACAGAGTAAACCCTGTTTCGGGGGAAAAAAAACTTAAAAAAAAAAAAAAAGAATATCAGTGCTGTTCACTAGAAACAAGAGCATAGACATTTCTGACTTAAATTTTTATCTGATGTGTTTGTATGTTGAAACTTAGGTGATTTGTTGATACTAGGCTGAATTTATAAGATAAAGAACAGTCAGCTACTTGCTTTGGACTTAAAGGGGAAGTTAATTACTTGGTCCCCTCAGATCTGCCACCCTCTGTATCTTTTGACATGTTTCCACTTCAGACATTCATGTACGGTTGTTCAGGAAAATTGGGTGTTTCCAGATTTGGAACCTTAATTTTTTTTCCAGAGTAAAGGATTAGCTTGTCTAAACATTAAAGGAAAACTAAAATCCAAAATTCATAATTTACTTTCATTTATTTTTCTTCCCAATTACTCAGTAAAAATACATTCGTGTCTTTTTCTGAGGCTAGACATTCTTACTTAGAAAGTGTATATGTTTAGTCGGTGGTAGCAGACCAGGACCCACAAGGCATATGATCACCCTGTTGCCATTACTATTTTAAAGACAGTAGGATACAGAAAGCAGAAAAGAAAAACAGAACCATGTATACAAATGCAGCCGTTAGTCAGATGCTTCTGACTGGAGCCAGGGCTCAGCTGTTCAAAAGGGGAAAAATGCTTCCTATCATTTACACATCCTTGGTCAGAGGCATAGTAAATCTTCTGGTGTTAGCATGTATTTGTTGAGCAAACACATGATCAAAGGTTAGAGCAGTGCTATCTAGATAGGACAGCATTTGAATCCAATATGGTATTTCTCATACTGCATCTGGGTGCATACTACATATGGGTGCTGTTGTTGTTTTTTATGTTAACATTAAATATAAGGAAAAAAGCCTCAGGACATGTAATACATGCTCATAATGTTACCCTTTAAAACTTTTTTCCACGAGAGTCTTAAATTGGGAGGGAAAAAAATACATAAGATTTACTCTTATCACTTTTGAAGCATACCATACTGCGCATGCACTTTCATAGGCAAATTGTTTATAAGGAAATACATAAAGAGGTGCCTCCTATGTTAGTTGCAGGGGCAGAAATCATTTAAGTGTAGTTAGTTGTTTTTTTTTTTTTTTTTTTTTGGTTTTTCGAGACTCTGTGTAGCCCTGGCTGTCCTGGAACTCACTCTGTAGACCAGGCTGGCCTCGAACTCAGAAATCTACCTGCCTCTGCCTCCCAAGTGCTGGGATTACAGGCGTGCGCCACCAAGCCCGGCTTAGTTTTGGGTTCTAAAATGCATCTAAGGTACAAAAACTACTTTGATATTGGGCTCAATGTTAACACCTTTTTAAAAAGATTTATTTATTTTATACATATGTGAGTACACTGCAGCTGTCTTCAGACACCCCAGAAGAGGACATCAGATCCCATTACAGATGGTTGTGAGTCACCATGTGGTTGCTGGGAATTGAACTCAGGACCTCTGGAAGAGCAGTCAGTGCTCTTAACCGCTGAGCCATCTCTCCAGCCGCAATGTTAATACCTTAACAGATGAAATATCCACAAATAAGAGAAGTTCTCTTTCTACATGTTTTTATGATTGAGGAAATTGACATCAGTTAACTAAACCTGTGGCAAAAACATGCTCAATAGAGTCTGGACCAAGGTCAGAGAGAGAACAGTTTAACTCCAGTACCTCTACTTTCAAACACTATACTGTCCAATGGGTGAGCACCTGCACGAGAGCTAGGCACTGTGTTAGTGTTTTGCCTATATTGTCACTAAATCTATACATCAACTGTGTAAAGTCTGTATGATTGGCTCCATTTTGCCAGATGAAGAAATCAAAACTTAAGTCAAATATCTTCTTTGTCCAGGATATCATATTTGAAACTGGGTAATGATGATCTACTAAGATGTAAGGACAACGCCCATAGTCTACGTTGTTGCTCATACTTACCTATGGAGTATTAGAGGGGAAAAATGGAAAGAATGCTGTCTCGCAATTGAGAGGGCCTAAATTCTAGGCATGACTACTTCAAAGGGAGGCCTGAGCAAAAGGGTACATCTAGACACATGAAAATGACCATTTTGCAAGTTCTACTTTCTGTGACTGTTTAGCCTACTGCCAAAGAATCTTCCCAACCCACTGTAACATGCCCTTTAGGCAGACAGCTTGATGAGAAGAGAAAGACACATCCTGAGCCACTTTTCCCCTAAAGACTAGCATTACCAGAGTAAATGTGTGTGTGTGTGTGTGTGTGTGTGTGTGTGTGTGTGCGCGCGCGCGCGCGCGCACACTGGGATATAAAGCAATGTGTGTTTTTTTGCCACTATTTGAAAAGGAAGCATGCACCAAAATAATTCGAGTATTTTTCAAAGCCTATATATACATACAGAGTTTTCTTTTTTTTTTTTTTTTTTTTTTTTGGTTTTTCAAGACAGGGTTTCTCTGTATAGCCCTGGCTGTCCTGGAACTCACTCTGAAGACCAGGCTGGCCTCGAACTCTGGGATATAAAGCAATGTGTGTTTTTTTGCCACTATTTGAAAAGGAAGCATGCACCAAAATAATTAGAGTATTTTTCAAAGCCTATATATACATACAGAGTTTTCTTTTTTTTTTTTTTCTTTTGGTTTTTCAAGACAGGGTTTCTCTGTATAGCCCTGGCTGTCCTGGAACTCACTCTGAAGACCAGGCTGGCCTCGAACTCAGAGATCCGCCTGCCTCTGCCTCCCAAATGCTGGGATTACAGGAGTGTGCCACCACCGCCCAGCCATACTGAGTTTTCAAAAACACTAAAGGGGAGAGAGTGGTGACCCCATCTCAAAAATAACCAAAGATCTTTTTGTACCAACTAGAAATCTTGCTGTTAGGTTACAAAACCAAGACCCAAAATAGTGTGCCCACTGTACACTCCTTTATATTCAAAAATGGCTTTATAGTTAAGTTTGTATATGTTGGTTTACATATTTGAAACTGAGTAATGTAATGAGGATCTACTAAGATGTAAGGACAACACCAGGCGGTGGTGGCGCACGCCTTTAATCCCAGCACTTGGGAGGCAGAGGCAGGCGGATTTCTGAGTTCGAGGCCAGCCTGGTCTACAAAGTGAGTTCCAGGACAGCTGGAGCTACACAGAGAAACCCTGTGGGGGGTGGGGGGGGAAGATGTAAGGACAACACCCATAGGCTACATTTAGTGCTCACACTGATAAACAAGGTCTTCCCTATAAATAACCCTTATTAAACTCACTACACACACACACACACACACACACACACACACACACACACGGAAGTAGACAGGTATTAGTTTGGAAAAAGGAAAGATTAACAAGTAGGCTGTGCACAAGAGAAGGTAATGGTGACTCTAACAAAATCCCTTATACGCAAGGATAGAAATGTTATGCTGAACCCCATTCTTAGATGAACTACTGAAAGAGGAAGCAAAGTTAGGTGCAGGGAGAAAGACTGGATGAAAGTGATGAGGACAAAAGTATGACAGACAAAACTGGAACCCTCAAACATCAAAAAAAGAGAATGGAGCCGGGCGTGGTGGCGCACGCCTGTAATCCCAGCACTTGGGAGGCAGAGGCAGGCGGATTTCTGAGTTCGAGGCCAGCCTGGTCTACAGAGTGAGTTCCAGGACAGCCAGGGCTACACAGAGAAACCCTGTCTCGAAAAAAAAAAATGAGAATGGAATTTGATACCTCTTACAGTCCTTCTTTTTAAACTTTGTAAATGGATTATTGAATTCAAAATAAAATTTGGATGTTAAAAAAATGTTGGTCAGCCAAAGATAAAAAGAAACAGCAAGTGGAAATGCTTCTTTAAAGACAGGGTCTTATTTTTTGAGTTTTGAAATGGAAGTCAGGGAAGGCAAGGATTCGTTCTCAGAGACAGCTGCTAGAGAATGACCTTTGGCTCCAAACCAGAGACTGGCCCTGGGGCCCAGGGAGGAAGATGCTTGCTTAGGGAGCACTGGAACAATGGAGTCCAGGAAGAACTAACCTGATTAATGGATAAGAAGTGAGCAGTAAACAGCGAGATAGCCAGTCAGCTAACACAACTTTTGTTGTTGCTTCTTTAGAGCTCACAGGGATGATTCCTTCTTCTGCCCAGGCTGCTATCCTTCACAAGGGTGCTTTTAACCCTGTCAAAACGGCTCCATAAGTTTCTGTATGCACACCCTTTCTCTGTCATGTTTCATGGTGTAGCAGTCCCTTATTTTTTTAATTTTTAAATCATTTTAATTTGATTTTGTGTTATGTGTGTTTTTCATGCAAGTATGTATGTATGTATGTGTATTTTCATGCCTGATGCCTGCACAGGTCAGAAGAGGGTGTTAGATCCCCTGAACTGCTGTTACAGATGGTTGTGAGCCACCATATGGACATTAGGAACGGAATGCAGGTCTTCTGGAAGAGCAACAAGCCCTCTTAACCACGGAGCCATCTTTCCAGGTCCCTTCCTATTATTCTTTAAAATGTCTCCCTTGATTAAGTCCTTAGATGGATAACTGTCTTTTTCACCAAATACTTTGATAGACTCGAATTTTCCAGCTTTAGGACTTTGCCTCTTTGTTTAGATCTAGAATTCCTTTATCCCTCTCCACCTCATATATGTAATCATGGTAGAAGATTTAATCATGTCAGCGTGAGTCGGTGCTTGTCTACTTTGAACACTTTGGAGCCCAGGTTGGAAGACCATGAGTTCAAGGCTACTGTGGGCTATAAAATGAGACCCTACCTCAAAATAAACACATGAACGATAAGAGTCTAAGTCCTCTACTTTCATCTCTATGGTTTTATTCTATGCATTTTTTGTGACAGGATCTCACTTTGCAGGCCTAGCAGGCCTGGGATTCACTATGTGGATGAGGCTAGCGACACACAGAGATCAACCTACTGAGGTTAAAGGTGAGCACCACCATGCTTGGCTAATGTAGATATTATTTTGAGACAACACAATACCAGAAGTTTAGCAAGGGGGGCTGGAGAGATGGCTCAGTGGGTAAGAGCACTGACTGCTGTTCCAAAGGTCCTGAGTTCAAATCCCAGCAACCACATGGTGGCTCACAACCATCTGTAATGGGATCTGATACCCTCTTCTGGTGTGTTGGAAGACAGCTACAGTGTACTTACAACAATAATAAATCCTTAAAAAAAAGTTTAGCAAGCACTCATTATTACATCTAAACTGGGAAATGACCATTATTTGTATCTAACTAGTTCTATAAAGCTCAATTTTTCTTTTGATAAAAGGTGCTAGAAATACAAACAGGTAAGTAGAAAATTATTAAGTATTATATGTTCTCAAACACGATCAAAATGCCATATTAGGACTTCTCTGGGAGCAGGAAGAACAGAAAAGATGAAACTGTTGGGAAAATAAGGGTAATATTTCACTTGTGGTCATGTGTTTTTGTTCTACGTCAATGCAAGATCTAGCAAAGGAGAGAATTCCTGAGGCAGGAGATTAAATCTGGAGATTCTTGCTCAAATTCCAATGGAGGCTTTGAAAACTGGTTAAATCAGTACAGCTAGAAAGTCATGCGGGAGCTGACATCATGTTGGGACTCCATTCCTTTAAAATGTCTTCAACTTTTTTTTTTGTTTTTTTTTGGAATTTGGGTTTTTTTTTTTTTTGTTTTGTTTTGTTTTGAGATAGGGTTTCTCTGTATAGCCCTAGCTGTCCTGGAACTCACTCTGTAGACCAGGCTGGCCTTGAACTCAGAAATCCGCCTGCCTCTGCCTCCCAGAGTGCTAGGATTACAGGCGTGCGCCACCACTGTCTTCAACTTTTTAAGCCAGGCTTGGTATGTCAAAATATATCCAAGTAGTAAATGGAACATGAGAAGCTGAGGTGTGGGAAGGGTGGCTGTGGCTCTTCTGTTCTTTCCTTAAGGTCCATAAACCTTCTCACAGCTTCAAAGACCCTACCAAGCACGGCTGGCTGTTCATCTGATTGCATTTTCTCCATGCCAACTTCCTGCTCAATGTGTGCTTTTAAATAATAACTGAATTGAACAGTCCTCCTGGCCTTCCATGGACTAAACTGAAAGGCTCGCTTCTGTCCTTACATGTGCTCTGCTCTTAACCATCCACAGATCTCTCTTCACAGGTGATGTGCAGTCTTCTAAGTTCCATTGGTCACACTGTAGAACTACTTGAGTGGTTTTGTACTGCTAAGCAGCTCTTAACTAGCCTGGTTTGGGAAATGTCTCTTTCAGACATGTTCTCCTTTTGAACATTCAACCTCAAAACCCCGATGGGCACTACTGACCCTGTAGTGACTTCATCAGCCTCCTAACTAGGGCTCTTACTCCTCATTCCCTCTGTCACCTTCTTCCCTGAGAGTAAAGACACAGTAGAGACGAGCAGAGCTCTGGGCCTTGTTAGCTTTAGTCTTAGATCAGCTTGTGACACTTCTATTTTGAAACCAAAGACCTTAAAGACCAAAGACCATCAAAAATGGAACAGCAACCTGGTAATGTAACTCATGGGTAGGCCACATGCTTAGTAATCCAAGGATTCTGGGTTCAGTCCTCAGCAGGGAGAAGAGGGTGGAGGGAAGAAAAAAACTGAACAGCAACTCTATCCCATGGACCCGTACCCCCCAAAGTGAACAGTGACCTTTCCATAGTTATTATCGTAGGGCCTGGTGTTACCAGATAATTGCTTCAAGAAACCAATCCTCTGCTTTAGACGTTAGACTTCCTGACTATTAAATCAGAGGCAACCAGTGAAAAAATAAGATTTTTGCTTGTGTTCTATTCTGTGTCAAGAATTCCCATTCCCACTCCCTTTGTAGATACTCAAATTCTGCCCAGCATTCAGTACAAGCCCAAGCTGTCTTTGCATCAGGAAACCACTAATCCCTGATTTTTTTCCCACACTACTCATGTCAGAGTTCCCCCCCCACACACACACACACAAAGTAGACAAGCCACAGATACGGGAATGACACACTTCCGGCTACATACCCTTGTGAAAAATCTCTGTCACCTAAACAATATCTTCAATGTCCTCATCTGCAAAATGAGGATTCTGGCCTGTTTGGCAGTTATTTTTGAGGCAATCTAAAAAATAAGGTAAAAATGTTAGCCTTTGCTCTGAAAAGAGAGAAAAACATGTTTTTCCAAAGTGACACAAAGCTCTCTGTGGACGTATATTAAGACCTCTGTACAGACCCCCTCCAGGCTCCGGCTGCCTGAAACTGCCTGAAGCTGGATGAACGCAAAAACAGACTTGTTTGAGGAGACTTCTTAGACACGTCTACCACTAAATCAGTAACTCATTGAGGCGCTCCCATGAGCCACCAGTGTGGAAGTTAACTAGGAAGGTAGGGAAAATTATTAAGCAGGGTTCCGGGAACAGCTCAAAACCTTAAGTTGGGCAACCCAGAATCCCCACAGTATCTGGAGGGTCCTAAGCCTTTCTATCTTGTCTTATCTTCACTGTGGCTTTGCTTCTGCTGGCGGAGTAGCTCCCACGCCTCTAAATCCTGGAACTGCATTCCCAGCAGAAAGACTAGAGCGGGCGAACGGTAAAAGCAAGTGAATGCTGTCTCTTTTCATCAAGGAAACAAGAACTTTGCCAGAAGACTCACTCAGTAGACTTAGCTCCTTTTCCAGAGCTAGGTTATGCAGCTATCACGGCTTCAAGGGAACCAAGGAGACAGTTGCGCTATGTACAATGTTGTCTTGGAAAATTGACATTCTGACAGAAAAGATGAAAAGAATGGATAGTGGGTAAGCAAATATCACTATTTGTCACATTAATCTGACCAGCTGCTTAGAAAACATCAAACAGCTGGCTATCAAGCCAGTGTCCAGGCTGGAAAGCACCCCACCCTCACATGTGCATTCTCTTCCTTTTGTTTGCCCTCCGATATCCACACTGGGTCAACAAACACTTCAAGAGGATCCTTGGTCTCTGACCCTACACCTGGCTACTTCCACCAGACAAAGCAGGTCCTTGGGTCAAACATTAAGTAAGAAACAGAAAGAATTCATTGCTTTGCTTTTTGTATAGTTATAGACAAGTTCTCCCCAAATTACAGCGATTAAATAAAATGTAAAATTAGAAAAATTTGTTACCTGGATATATCTTTGCTTTAAAGTTATTTACTATTTACTTTATGTATGAGTACACCGTAGCTGTCTTCAGACACACCAGAAGAGGGCATCGGATCTCATTACAGATGGTTGTGAGCCACCATGTGGTTGCTGGGAATTGAACTCAGGACCTCTGGAAGAACAGTCAGTGCTCTTAACCACCGAGCCATCTCTCCAGCCCCTGGTTGTACCTTTTTAAAACCTTACTCATGGTGCTTTTGTGTATTTGTGTGTGTGTGTGTGTGTGTGTGTGTGTGTGTGTGTTAAAACAAAATGTTAAAGCAACAATAACAAATCCCTGAAGGCAATGCCTCCCTTTACATCAAAAATGTGTGTAACTCTTTTTAAACGTTGCATTAGTCTCTTCTCTTGAAACTTTTGAAGTGTGTAGTTTATCTTTTTTCTATTACACTAGAGAATTTTTTAAAATAAATGAACAAAATAATGAGTCTCCCTATGGCGCTGCTACACGTGCCCTTTTGTTCCCTGCCCCACCCCACTATGGACCCTCCTCCCTCTCCCAAACCCCCTTTTGCCAGAAAACTTAAATCACAACATTTTATAGATAATTACACTATTTTTTCTGATTTCTTGCTCTCTTTTATTTCCTACCATCTCTTTCCTCTGCCAATTTTCGTTTATATGTTTCGCTCCATTCAGTGCATACTTGTTCATATTAAGTGATTTTTTTTAAAAGGGATCAACTTTGTGTAGCATATGAATTAAAAAAAAACTGTTAAAATGCTCTCACTGCTCTTACCTCTTTGCACTCTCACCTCTCTGCCCCTCTTGAGCTCTCCTCCCCTCCCCCCTCTCTCCAGGTGGTCATGGCCAGCCTCAGCGCCTCTCTACTTCTCTCTCTCTCTCTGCCTCCACTACATCATTAACTCCCATCCGCTTCCCTGAATAAACTCTATTCTATACCAAAACTAAACAAAACAAAACAAAACAAAACTGTTAAAATGCCAGGAGGTGGTGGCGCACGCCTGTAATCCCAGCACTCTGGGAGGCAGAGGCAGGTGGATTTCTGAGTTCGAGGCCAGCCTGGTCTACAGAGTGAGTTCCAGGACAGCCAGGACTATACAGAGAGAAACCCTGTCTTGAAAAAACCAAATCCAAAAAAATCACAAAAAACAACAACAACAACAACAACAACAAACCTGTTAAAATGAGAAGAACTAGATTTAAGACCATTTCTGAAATTAACCCACAAGTTCCTTCAGGAAAAGAGAGAAATGAAGATACTTGGATCAAGTCAAACTTCTCCAAGATATTTCTGGAGAATGTAAGGAACAAAAATATTGCTATTGTAATTTTTTAAGGCCCCAGGTTTTTTTTTTTTTAATCCTGTCCAGTATGCAGGATTTATGAACAGGCTTGGATAATCCATACATAGAAGGTGACCGAGAGCAAATTTCATGGCTTCTGTCCCATAAGGCTTTGGTGCTTCTATCTTCAGAAAGCTGACTACAGAGCCTGGTGAGAACTCGCTTAGATGATGGTTCCCAAGAGGAAGAAGTCTTTCCAAAGCCAGACGCAGCACAGTTTACTTCAAATATGGACAAGGATGGTTTGTCTCTAAAGTTGACCATTCTCTGGAATTCTTTTTGAAAGAATCTCTTTGATTTATAAAAAAATACAGTCTAAAGAAAGCTTGGGGAAAATAACTTTTAAAATGCATGTAGATCTGGATTTGCAAAACAAAAGTAAAGTGAGTGATTGCATTAGTGAGGATTCCACTAGAGAAAGAAACTCCTTTGTATACACACATCCCCAGAGAGACAGTGTGGGTTGGGGTAGCCATTCTGGAGGTTGGCTAGGCAACTCTGAAGTTTGCTACCTTTAGGGCGAGTCATCAGAATTCTTCACTGGAAGCTCAGTTCTGCTAAAAGGCCTCCAGCTGACTGAATTGTTATGTAGAATAATCTTCCTGTTAAATCCCTTACTGATTACAGATTTGAATCGCGTCTATAAAACTCTTTCACAGGATCACCTAGATTAATATCTAATTGAATAACTTGGGACTGTGTCCTAACTGTGCTAAGATCCACAATTAACCACTGCAATGAAATTTAGTGCTTCTTTTAAATCCCATTAGTGAACACCTCATTCCTTGTGAAAATAAATCACAAGCCCAAACAGGCTTCCAAGGAGAAAGAGAGCTGATATTGCCAGTACAGCATCGGTTTCAATATATCCTTGGTCTACAAAGTTCACTAACCACATGGAAGAGAAAACCATAGTGACTAAAACTATCTCCTGGGGTATGCTAAACTGCTCGCCATTAACTGATAATGAACATGTGTTCTTCCATTGAACTGAATACCTAAAAAGGAAGGATTTCAGGAATAACTGCCTTTCTTTCAGAAATTATTTTCTCATGCCACACATGTTAAAAAGGCATGAGGCTGGCTTAGTTGGTTCTTTTCACTTTTCCTGAGATTTCTCCTAGAGATGGTGAGTACTGTAAAATATGAACACCTACATGTAAGTTGAAAGCACTTTTATTTTGAAGTGTTGGGAAAGTTGTTTTTTTTTCTCTAGGCTCCTTTGTTTACATGTAAAATGTAAATAATTATTACTATCATGAGGGCTTGGGAAGAATTAGGTGGGGAAATGGAAGTTAAATACATAGTATACACTCTACAAATAGCATTTTGATCCCTTACCATGAATAGAGCCTTCATATGAAGTCTTGTGAGTTAAAAGTCCTCTCCAGCTGAGTATGGCAATATATACCCATAATCCTAACACCCCGAGGAAAGAAGCAGGACTGTTATGAGTTGAAAGTCATCAGCCGGGCGGTGGTGGCGCACACCTGTAATCCCCGAAACTTGGGAGGCAGAGGCAAGCGGATTTCTGAGTTCGAGGACAGCCTGGTCTACAGAGTGAGTTCCAGGACAGCCAGGGCTACACAGAGAAACCCTGTCTCAGAAAAAAAAAAAAAAAAGAAAGAAAGAAAGAAAGAAAGAAAGAAAGAAAGAAAGTCATCTGGGCCACATAGGGAGACCCAATGGTTGGGCTGAGCGGTGGTGGCGCACGCCTTTAATCCCAGCACTTGGGAGGCAGAGAGTTCCAGGACAGCCAGGGCTATACAGAGAAACCCTGTCTCGAAAAACCAAAAAAAAAAAAAAAAAAAAAAAAAGAAAAAAGAAAAAAACAAAAAAAAAAAACAAAAAAAACAAAAAAAAAACCCCAAAAACCAATGGTTGGTCTGGACGTGGTGGCACACACCTGTAATCCCAGCACTTGGGAGGCAGAGGTAGGCGGATTTCTGAGTTCGAGGCCGGCCTGGTCTACAGAGTGAGTTCCAGGACAGCCAGGGCTACACAGAGAAACCCTGTCTCAAAAAAAAACCAAAAAAAGAAAGAAAGAAAGAAAGAAAGAAAGAAAGAAAGAAAGAAAGAAAGAAAGAAAGAAAGAAAGTCATCTGGGCCACATAGGGAGACCCCACATTAAAAACCAATGGTTGGGCCAGACATGGTGGCGCACGCCTGTAATCCCAGCACTTGGGAGGCAGAGGCAGGTGGATTTCTGAGTTCGAGGCCAGCCTGGTCTACAGAGTGAGTTCCAGGACAGCCGGAGCTATACAGAGAAACCCTGTCTTGGAAAAAAAATGGTTGGGAATGTAGTCAGTCATACAGTACATTTCTACTACATGGAGGGCTGAGTTTTATCACCAGTACACACACACATACATACACACATCTCTCTCTCTCTCTCTCTCTCTCTCTCTCTCTCTCTCTCTCTCTCTGTCACACACACACACACACACACACACACACACACCATCATCATCATTATCATCACCACCACCACCACTACCACCATCACTGCCACCAGCAGCCGAAGCAGCAAAGAACCAAGTAAGATCTCTAGTTCTCATTAATTTATCACATTGACTATAAAATTCTCAGTGCAGCCAGACTCAGAAAGACAAATAGTATGGTTTTTTCCTTATATGCAGAATTTAGCGCTTTCTCTCTCTCTCTCTCTCTCTCTCTCTCTCTCTCTCTCTCTCTCTCTCTCTCTCTCTCTGTGTGTGTGTGTGTGTGTGTGTGTGTGTGTAAGAAAGAAATATGGGGAGATAAAAGTAGAAGGGGGACTCCTGGGGAAGGGAAAAAGTCTAAAGGGTGCGAAGGGGATTCAGGAACAAAAGCCAGTAATAGAAAAAGCAAAAGTATTGGATATTTTCTCTCATGCATAATCAAGAAAGCAAGTGAGAGAGAGGATAAGGGAGAAGAGGAAGTTGGGAAGGAGGGAGGAAAAGTGAGTCTGTGTGTATCTGTGTGTAACATGAATGCAGAAGCGGGATTATGTAAGAGGAGAAAGGGGACCGGTTTGGGAGAGGGACAGGGGTTGGTCATCCAGGCATGAATATGAGTGAAATACGGTGACACGTGTGTATGAAAATGTCATAATGAAACTCATTATTTTGAATGATCAATAAAATTTTCAAACAATTTTCTTAGGTTTATTTATTGTACGTGTGCACACATGCCACCATGCACATGCTTAGGTTAAAGGACAACTTGAAAGAGCTGGTTCTCTCCTTCCCCCATGTTGGTTCTGGGGTTTGAACTCGGGCCATCAAGATTGGTGGCAGGTGCTTGCAAGTACTGAGCCACCTCCTTAGCCTCCAACCCTTTTTTCAACTTATTTTTTACTTATTCACTTTATTTTTCACTCACTGCCCCTGTCCCAGTCACCTCCTCCCACAGTCCTTCCCCCATCCCCCTCCTCCTTTGAGCAGGTAGGGACCTCCTTGGCTATCCCCCCAATCCTGGCACATCAAGTCTCTGCAGGGCTAGGTTTATCCTCTCCCACTGAGGCCAGACAAGGCAGCCCGGCTGGAACAAAACACATCCTACAGACATACAGACAGGCAACAACTTTTGGGATAGCCCCTGCTCCAGTTGTTCCGGACCCACATGAAGACCTAGCTGCACATCTGCTACATATGTGCTGGGGGCCTAGGTCCCGCCATGTATGTTCTTTGGTTGGTGGTTCAGTCTCTGAGAGCCTCCAAGGTCCAGGTTAGTTGACTCTTGCTCTTCCTGTGGAGTTCTTATCCCCTTAGGGCCTGCAATCCTTCCTCCAGTTTTCCCAAACTCCACCCACTGTTTGTCCGTGGGTGTCTGTCTCTGTCTGAGTCAGCTGCTGGGTGGAACCTCTCACAGGACAGCCATGCTAGACTCCTGTCTGCAAGCAAACAAGAGTATCATTAATAGTGTCAGGGACTGTGCTTGCCCATGGGATGGGTCTGTAGTTGGGTCTATTATTGTTTGGCTGAGTCTCTGCTCCATCCCCACCACTTTTTTCTTAATAAAAATGAAATAAAACACAATGATACTACCACCACCACCAAAAGCTTCTTACTGGCTGGATCTTTTGTATTTTCTTCTGTGTATAGTGTGTTAGGTTTTTAAGCCATCACAAAATAAAGATGAAAGATTTACTTTGTCTCCTGGTTTCAGAGGTTCCAGTCCATAGAGCAGTGGCTTTGTTGCGTCAACACATGGAGTAGCACATCATGGTAAGGAGAGCTTGGAGTCTGGACAGATCAGCTCATAGGACAAAGTGGGCGAAGAGTCACAAGATACATGCCCCTAGTGACCAACCTCCTTGAAGTTCCTAGCAACTCCCAAAATAGTGCCATGAAACAGAGACCACGCTTTCAAACCATGAGCCTGTGGGGAGATTTCATTTTGAAACTTTAACACACAAAGGCCATTTTTACACATTATCTTCTCAACCTTGAGTGTAGATAAAAGTGTGTGCTTACAAGTGCTTTTTTTTTATTTGAAGAGTTGGAGATTTTCCTATTTTTTTTTTAATCTAAAAATGTTCTCGTGAGTCATGGTAGTAATCTGGACATCAGGTTTCACGAGTGTGAAATAATATTTTACTGAGCAGAAATGAAGAAGCATAACTTAAAGGCTTTTCAGAATCAGACTGGTGTGGCTTGGCACACACGCTGATTGTTTTTGCATTATTAATTGTTAAGTATAAATAGAGGTGTATCTTCCCTCGAAAAAATAAGAACGAAATCTACAAACCTCTTCATTCCTTACTCCCCATTAGTAACTACCATTCTCACTTTGGCCAGTGCCCTTTGAATGCCGATCTATGTACACAGTGCCGGTCACAGGCAGAGGAATCCATGCGGAAGGCAGGTATTTACTTGTCCAAGGAAAATGCTCCCTGCTACAGATTCTTATCATGTCAGGTTTGTTGTGCGATGGTCAAGAAAAAGGACAGGGAGCTTTGCAAAGAAAGACCATTTAATCCTCTCTACTTCCTTGTCCTTTGACTTAGGATCCCCTGAGCTTACTCACGGCAAGTTCCACCACTGAAAACAGCCTAAGCAGTTTCAAGATCTTGCTCTCTGTTTTATCAACTAGCCACTAGTTACTTGGGGTTCAAGAAGTATAGACAAACAATCCCTCATGCCTAGGTAAGGAAAACTAATTCTGTCTTTGAAGTGCAAAAACTGAAGTCATTACCCTCACTGTCAAATTGTGACACTGTCAAATTCTAAACAGAAAAATCTCTGCTTTTTTTTTTTTTTTTTTTTTTTTTTTTGGTTTTTCGAGACAGGGTTTCTCTGTGTAGTCCTGGCTGTCCTGGAACTCACTCTGTAGACCAGGCTGGCCTCGAACTCAGAAATCCGCCTGCCTCTGCCTCCCAAGAGCTGGGATTACAGGCGTGTGCCACCACGCCCGGCTCAAAAGACATTTCCTTGATTAGGTTGGGAACTACACTTGTTTGTGGTTTTTTGTTTTGTTTGGTTTTTTTCAAGACAGGGTTTCTCTGTGTAGCCCTGGCTGTCCTGGAACTCACTCTGTAGACCAGGCTGGCCTCGAACTCAGAAATCCGCCTGCCTCTGCCTCCCAAGAGCTGGGATTACAGGCGTGTGCCACCACGCCCGGCTCAAAAGACATTTCCTTGATTAGGTTGGGAACTACACTTGTTTGTGGTTTTTTGTTTTTTGTTTTGTTTGGTTTTTTTCAAGACAGGGTTTCTCTGTGTAGCCCTGGCTGTCCTGGAACTCACTTTGTAGACCAGGCTGGCCTCGAACTCAGAAATCCGCCTGCCTCTGCCTCCCAAGTGCTGGCATTAAAAGGCCTGCGCCACCACCGCCCGGCTTGCATTTTCTTATTTTAAAATATGAGATTGAGCTAGGTGGCACCCGTTTATAATCTCAGCACCCAGGAAATCAAGACAGGAGGACTGCTGTGAGTTTGAGGTTAGCATAGGTTACATACCGAAGTTCAGGATATCCTAGGCTACAATGTGTTAGTCTTAATAAAATAACAACAGAGAGCTGGAGATATATGGCTCTGTGGCAGAATATTTGCCTCGTATGTGTAAGGCCCTAGACTCAATCCTTAGCACTACAAAGCTTGCGTTGTTTCAGACAAGATAGTAGCTAGTCAACCCTCCTTGTTGTTCCCTTCTGTGCATAACTAAAATTCCTGAGAAACTACGCAAAGGTTCATCAAAAGGGACTCTGCAGGGTAGAAAGCAGAAAGTCACCTTGACAGGGGCCTTAGAGTCTGAAGGACCTACATTTAGATGAGCTCTTTGGCTTTTCCTTTTATCTTCCACATAGTTGAGAATGGGTACTAAAGAGGCCTATAATCAAGAACCTCCATTAAAGCAAAACAAACTGAAGAAAAACCTGTTCTTTGTGGCCAAAGCACTGGGAAAGGAGAAAAATCTAACCCAGTATAAAAAACAAAAAAACAAAAAAACAAAAGAACAAAAAAACCCTTAACCGGCAACATCAGTGAAACCCAAGCCTAGAGCCCTGGGGTCAACAGGGCCCAGGTAGGGTCTAGAGATTGTCATCTTGCTTTGATGGCCCAAGACAGCTGAAGGAAAAGCACTCCCTTCAGAGAACACCAGCTGAGATTGAGCAAGAGTCCCAAAGGCACCGGGAGCTTGGGGAAGAACTTTCTTCCCGGTGCTGGTTGGCAGGATCAGCTAAGAGCCAGCAGGAGCGCCAGTCCTCCAACTGCACCAGGCAGCTGGCAGAGGCGTGCTCCGCCCAGCTGGCAGCTTTGCTGGATACCCAGCTAGCAGCAGAGACCTCCACCCCCCACTCCACCACAGCAGCAGGGAAAACAGAGTTCGCACTCCATGTTGGTGGCCCACGCAGTGGTAGAGGACAGACGCCTTCCAACTCCCAAGCCCCCTGGTACCTTCAGGGGACCAAGTGAGGTTCAGATCCCTCGACCCCCACCGCAAGACAGGCTGCTGGGAGGCACTTTTTTTTTTCCACTTTTGCTAGTGGCATCAGCAGAGAGCTCATGAGGAGTCAGGACATCTGCCACTCCCCTCCCACCACCAGGCACCAGCAGAGGATGCAGACAGGTGCTCCCCCTCCCAGCCGCAGTTTCCAAGCCAGTGGAGACCGAGACCGAGTGAGGAGTCTGGACTTTCACCCTGTCTGCCAGTGGCAGCTGGTGCCCCACACCCTCCCAATTAGAGGAAAGGAAGGATCTCGGCGAGCGGAGAACTGGAGAGAGGGATTCTTTAAATCTGCACAGAAAGTGCCTGGAAGGCACCTGCCTGGCCCAAATGTGATACCTGCCCAGATCATCACACCTGCAAGTCTGGAGCTGAGCTAGCAGTGTGGCATGCTGTGATTCAGGTTTTCGAGGTGGTTTCTGCATAAAACACGGAGCAGAGCAGAATGGCACTGCCAGGGCCCTAAAAGTTAAATTGTCATTGGAACCGAAGCCCACAAGTTTAGGCCAGGAAACGACAAAAATACCCACACCAAGACACAGCATAACACAACTCTTAAAACTAAAGACAAAGTGCTGGGGTGGGGGGCACCTCTGGAAAGCAGCTAGCGAGAAAAATGAAGCATTACCTATAAAGGAACGCTGATTTGCTGATTTAAATGACAGCAGATTTCTCACCTACAACCAGAAAGGCCAGAAGGAAGTGATACACTTTTCAATGATGAAAGAAAAGAATTGGCAACCCGGAATTCCATGTTCAAGGGAAATATCCTTCAGGAGGGAAAGGGAAATAAAGACATTCTCAGATGACAGAAAATGTACCATTAGTAACTGACTAAAGAAAGCTCTCCAAACAAGGAGGAAACAATATAGGAAAGAGTCTTGGCGGTGGTGGCGCACGCCTGTAATCCCAGCACTCTGGGAGGCAGAGGCAGGCAGATTTCTGAGTTCGAGGCCAGCCTGGTCTACAGAGTGAGTTCCAGGACAGCCAGGGCTGCACAGAGAAACCCTGTCTCAAAAAAAACCAAATCCAAAAAAAAAAAAAGAAGAAGAAGAAGAAGAAAAAGAAACTATAAGGGAGCTGGAGAGATGGCCCAGCAGTTAAGAGCACTGACTGCTCTTCTGAAGGTCCTGAGTTCAATTCCCAGCAACCACATGGGGGCTCACAACCATCTGTAATGAGATCTGACACCCTCTTCTGGTGTGTCTAAAAACAGCTCCAGTGTACTTACATTTAATAAATAAATAAATCTTAACAAAAAACCAAACCAAACCACCACCACCCCCAAAATACCCAAATGGATAGACAAACAAAAACCCTTTAAAGAGGGAGAGAGAGAGAGAGAGAGAGAGAGAGAGAGAGAGAGAGAGACTATAAGGGCTAGCAAGTTGGCTCAGTAAGTAAAGGTGCTCGCTGATCACCCCGAGGATCTGAGTTCAGTCCCTTGGATCTACACAGTAGAAGGAGAGCACTGACTCTGGCAAATTGTCCTATGACCTCAACACAGAAGTTGTGGCACATGCATGTGTGTTTTCAGGTGTCCACACACTAAATGAGTAAATGAATGAATGGATGAATGAATGAATGAATGAATGAATAATCCATTTTTTTAAGTTACAACCACTAAATAAAAAGAGGCCATGATTTTAAGAGTGAGCGAGGGCGTGGGGAATGTAGGAGGGTTTTGAGGGAGAAAAAGCAAAGGGAAAATGATGTCATTATAATCTCAACAATTTTTCAAAAAAAAATGTAAAAATATTGACCAAGATGAAGAGAGAGAGAAGATACAGTCACTAATGTCCCAGACTTGACAAGGGATCTTACTGTAGCCTTTATAGGGACAGGAAATAGAGGCATGTTATGCATATCAATGTGACCATTTTGAAGGAATAGATTTTGAAAACCACAAACTACCAAATCTCACCCGATTTGAGCATTCACTACCTACGGTAGCCCAATAGCTATTTTTAAAAGTGAATTTGAAATGTTAAAGCCCTCCAAAAACAAAAGCCGTGGGCCGGCTGGGTTTCAGTGGAGAATGCTACCAAACACGTCAAGAACGCCATCTATTCTAGACTAACAAAGAAAGGGGAGCGCATCTGTGTCAAGGGTTCTCCAACTCATTCCCATGCTCGATGAGTCAGCACAAGGACTCATGCGGGGCTGCAGAGGGTCATGCTTCTGGCGATGATTCATTACAGCTCAAGAATACAGGACCAAACTAGCAAAGGATGGAGTCCAGAGGAAGCTAGGTACAGGCTTCCTGGAATCCCCTCCCAGTAGAGAGCCAAGGGACGAAGACGTCATGACATGTGTGTGAAATGTTGTCTACAAGGGAAGCTGTTGGGAACTCGGTTCCTGAGGCTACACTGGGGGTTGGCGCTGTAGGCACTTCCTGCCTAGCACATAACAGTCTAGCTCCCAACAGGAAAGCAGATAGGTGGTCACCATGAAGCATATGGTTCAGACAGTTTAGGCGCAGTAAACGCGTTGTTCAGTCCTGGAAATGGTAGGAACCGTTCCCTAACCCAAGTTCCAAATGCTATGCAAGGATTTACCTAGCAATTGAGCCTTATAAAACAGTCAGGCTTGAGTGTGTGTGTTCTGGGACACACATTTATGCAGACAGATCTTGCACTGTAAACCATAAATACCAGTCCTGGAAATGGTAAGGACATTCCTAAGACCAAAGTTCCTAGAGCCCTGGTACTTACTTACTTACTTTTATTTATTTATTTTTTTTTTTCGTCAAAACTTCCTGTGTCACTTTATGAGACCAGCACTTTTCTAATACCAAAATTAGACAAGGACAATACCCATTCCCTTCCAAACTACTGCCTAATCTGACAAGGACTTGGACACAAAAATCTACAGTAAATTATTAGTAACATAGAATCTAGAACCCAGAAAGGTACACAGATGATCTTACAATAGCCAGCAGTGGTTTTTTTTTTTTTCAACTGTATAAGGTTGGTCCCAACAAAAGCTTAAACAAGTCAGACCCACTGGGTGTGAGGGACTGGGGAGATGACTCAGCAGATAAAGTTGTTTGCTACCAGACCTGACTGAGTTTGATCCCATGATTCCCCAAATGACGGAAGTGGAAAACTGACTCCTGTAAGTTATCTTCTGAGCTTCTGAGTCTCCACATATGCGCTATGGCACACTTGTCCCTCCCTCCAAAATAAATAAATAATTTTAAAGATATTTATGCACTGTGTGTGTAATAAGTAACTTTAAAATTTTTATGTACGCCACGTGGGGGGGCGCCCGGCGGCATCGGCGCGGCGGCGGCAGCGGTAGCAGCGACGGCGGCAGCGGCGGTGGTGGCGCACGCCTTTAATCCCAGCACTTGGGAGGCAGAGGCAGGCGGATTTCTGAGTTCGAGGCCAGCCTGGTCTACAGAGTGAGTTCCAGGACAGCCAGGGCTACACAGAGAAACCCTGTCTCGAAAAAAATTTATGTACGTGTGTGTGTGTGTGTGTGTGTGTGTGTGTGTGTGAGAGAGAGAGAGAGAGAGAGAGAGAGAGAGAGAGAGACTGACTTGTAGCTCTGGTTGTCCTGAAACCCTCTATGTAGACCTAACTCAAAGAAATCTGCCTGCTTCTGCATCCCAAGTGCTGGGCTTAAAGGCATGCACCACTATACCCATACCCAGCTTTGAATTTAAAAAAATAAAAGAAAACAGAGCCGAGAAGTTGGCTCTGTAGAGAAAATACTTACTGTGTAAGCATGAGGACGACAATTTAGATCCTCAGGACCCATGTAAAGAGCTGGGCAGGTGTGGTCCGTCTGTGATCCCATCACTGGGAAGACTGAGACAGGAAGTCTTCAAGGCAAGATGACTACTTCTTCTAGCCAAAATTGGCAAGCGCATTCAGAGACTCTGCCTCAGTAAATAAAGTAGAGAACAATCAAATGAGACACTTGATATCAATCTTTGGCCTCCACACAGGGACATGTTCACTCCCTACATGTACACCCACACACATGCAAAAAGGCATACATGCACGTATACAAAATATTGAAAAAAAACTTTCAGACAAAATGTCATGCATGCTATATACCTTATGCATGGACAGGATGATCACAGGTTTGGGGTCACCCTAGGCTACATAGTGACTGTCTAAAAAACAAAAGAACAAACAAAACCACAAAGCAATAAAAAGCCTAAACAAAAAATATCCCAATATTCAATTAATCAATCTACCATATCCATCAACCTAATGAAGAAAAATCATATGCTTATATTATACTTAACACAATTCAGCATTCATCTATAGTAAAAAAATAAAATCAAATCTAGGGGTTGGGGATTTAGCTCACTGGTAGAACACTTGCCCAGCAAGCACAAGGCCCTGGGTTTGGTCCTCAGCTCCACAGGAAAAAAAAAATCTAAACAAATTATGAATGCCTGGGTGCTTTCTCAACTTGATAAAGAACATCTTCTTAAAAACCCACTAGTACCATACTTAGTGGTGAAAGATGAACTAACTGTTTCCTCGTAAGATCTATCCAAACAAAGGTTGTCTCCTATGACCTCCATTCCACATCATTCAAATGCTGCAGTCAGTGCAATCAGGCAAGAAAAAGGAATAAAAAGCCCTTGATTAAAAAGGATATAAAACCATCTCCACTCCCACGCAACACAAGCGTCATTCTTTCTTTTACCTTATATTTATTCACTTCGGGCTTGGTGTAAATTGCCTTTATCCACTGAGCCATCTTACCAGGCCAGTGACACACTTCTTCTCTACATCGAATTTCCAGAGTACCTGCTTAAAGACTCATTGACCCAAGAATTGAGTTCGGTATGTGACAAGATATTCAAATCAACACATAATCAGTTATATTTCTATGTTATACTGACACTAATGTATGGCTGGAATTTCAAACGCATTACCAGTTCTAAGCACTCCAAAGGAAATGAAGTGCTCAGGTCCGTGCTTAACAAAATGTGCACAGGATCTATACATTGACAATTTCGCAGTGCCAAAGAAGAAGCCAAAGATTATCACTAAATGGGGAGATGGGATTTATCAAGTTGAAGGATTAGAACAGAATGTTGGGAATATGTCAGTCCTTTTCAAACAGATATGGAGATATATATTATATATTATATTATATAGATATAATGTTTGATGCAATTTCTCTTAAAATTTCATCAAAGTTTTTGTAAATACAAAAGAAGTCCATTACAAAAGGTATGTGAAGGGCTTGAGAGACGGCTCAACCATTAAGAGCACTGACTGCTCTTCCAGAGGTCCTGAGTTCAATTCCCAGCACCCACATGGTGGCTCACAGCCATCCGTAATGAGATCTAACACCCTCTTCTGGGTGTGTCTGAAGACACACCAGACAGTGTACTTAAATACATTAAATAATTAAATCTTTCAAATATTTTTTAAAAAAAAGTTAAAAAAAAAAAACCAAACCAAACGGTATGTGAAAATACAAATTACCAGCCAGGTGTGGTGGTGCATGCCTTTAATTCCAACACTTGCGAAACTGAGCCAGGTGACTCTCTGTGAGTTCCAGGGCAGTTCCAGGACATTCAGAGCAACATACAACCCTGCCTCAAAATAAAGAAAGAAATAAAACTAGCACCAGCAGCAGCAGCACCACCACCACCAAACCCCCCACAAAACCACCAACCCACAAACAAACGAAAACCAACAAAGACAAATTACCTTAGATAGTCAAATCAGTTTGTAAAAAGAATAAAGGGAGTGCTCTCCACACTTCTTTTATAGCTATCACAATTAAGACTAGTAGTCACGGGAGAGACAGGTAGATTAATAGAATACAAAATAGCCAAGAAATGGCCCCCCATACACACGGCCCGATTGATTTTGACATACAAAAGCAATTTGATGAAGCAAAAACAGTTATTTTATCTGAGTCACCAACTATTCACAGGCAAAAATAAGAATCTCTATCTTAGGTCCAAGTTTATAACAAAAATTAATTCAAAGTGAACCACCGACTTAAAAAATAAAACTACAACACTTTTTAGAGGAAACATGAGGAAGGGCATGTGAAACCAGGTGAAGATCTCTTAGACATGACACCAAAAGCACTACACTTATATGCAAAATTTGATAAACTGGATCAAACCAGAAATAATTTGCAAAAATGTCTTGTTAAATAAATGAAAAGTTAGCTGCGTATGGAAAAGCTATTTACTGATTATCTACATATCTGATTGAGGATATATATATATATATATATATACATACATACACATATATATGTATATATACATATATATATATATATTTCAGATTTAATAGTAAGAAATAGTCCAATTAGAAAATGTTCAAAAGACATGAACAGACACATCACCAAAAAGGTGCAAGTGTGTGTGTGTGTGTGTGTGTGTGTGTCCTCTATGTGGACAATTTTCAAGACTCATTTCTTTCGTTCCAAACGTATGGGATCAAAATCAAGTCATCAGGCTAATACTTGTACCTACTGGGCTGTCTCCATGGCCCAGCAAGCAAAGTCGTAAACAGTCCAAATGTCCTTCCTTCAATGGACAAACTATTAAACTGTGACTGTTGATAAAGGGTGGGGGTGGTGGCGGTGGTGGTGGTGGTGGTGATGGTGGTGAATCTTTGAGGTCGTGTTGCTCATAAAAATCTCCACAGGTTATACAATTGTGTAGAACTTATATATTCAGACTTAGAAATGGATGCTTGTGAAGTAGATGAAATTTGAATGAGCTCTTCAGATTGGACAAGTGCCATTATCTTGTGTTTGGTTTTTGTTTTTATTTTTGTTGTTGTTTGTTTTTGTTTTTGTTTCGAGACAGGGTTTCTCTGTGTAGCCCTGGCTGTCCTGGAACTCACTCTGTAGACCAGGCTGGCCTCGAACTCAGAAATCTGCCTGCCTCTGCTTCCCAAGTGCTGGGATTACAGGCGTACGCCGCCACCACGCCCGGCTCACTTCTTTTATATATTACTACTACACATCATGTGTCCCTTATTTATTCGACGCTATTGTCCTCCATAATTGTGACAACGGCTAAGCAAGACAAAAAGTTGTAGGGCAGATGACTAGGGAGGTGAGGTCAGGAAGCTGGGGCGCGGGGGCATACAGTAGACCAGAGCAGGCTAAATCTATGGTGAACTTTTGCTTGTTTGTTTTGCTTTGGAGACAGGGTTTCTCTGTATAGCCCTGGCTGTACCGGAACTCGCTCTGTAGACCAGTTTTACACTCTCTGTCCAATCCCGTGTGTCGGTCTCAGCCCTAGTTTAAAGGTTTTTCCATATAATTCTGCTAGGCCTACCTCAACTGTCCAAGACAGTGATCCCTACGTTTAAGTCAATCGATCTTTCATTACAGGACCAAAATATGTCCCCAGGAACACCTGGACGGAGGTTTGAACAACTGGGTGCTGTCGGCTAAGTCGCCATCAGAAAAATAGAAAAGGACAGAAAGAAGTCCCCCCCCATCCTAAAGCCGTTTTGCTTACAGCTAGATTCACGGGTCGCCCACCGCCTCCCCGCTTTCACGCTTTAGCCACGCTTCCAGCAGAAACGTCAGAAAAGAATGGGCGGCTTAAGAGTTTCGAGACGGACTGCACTCGTCGAACTTTCCAACTGAGGCAGGAGGGGCGGTGGGAAGGCTCGGTGTGGACCTCGCTCGAGCCAAAAGCCCGTGCACCTCGCCGGCTCCAGCGCCTGGCTGGGCTGGGGCGCCTCCGGGCAGCAGCGCGCGCAGCAGGAGGGGAGGAGAACCCACCTGAAGCGCCGCGCGCCGCGCGTGCGGGAGCCCGAGGTGGGTGGAGCCTCCGAGCCGGTGGCGCTGGTGACGGCGCCCAGCCCGCCAGAAGAACGCGCGGCGAGCAGACGGCGGGGAGTCAGTCGGGTAGGGCGAGCGCAGCCGGCGGGGGTGGGGTGGGGGGGGGAGGTGGGGGCTGGCGGGTGGGGGGGGGCGGGGAGTGGCGGTGGTGAGGAAGGAAAGGGAAGAGGCGGAGCGTGGGAGCGCACAGTGTCAGGAATACAATAGTGCTCCGCGCCGCCTCGGCTGCCGCCGCCGCCGCCCAGCAGCCTGTCCAGGGCTGAGGCCTGAAGGGCCAGGCGGCCAGGGCCGGGGGGGCGGGAGCAGAGCGCCAGGGGTCGGCCCCCTCGGCTCGTCGGCAGGCCGGGGCAGGAGGGCGGGGTGAGCTTAGGGGGCAGGTGCGAGGGAGGGAAGAGAAGAAAGCGGGCGGCAAGGGGGCGGTTACCACCCTAGCCAGACTCGCCCTGCACGTTGAGGGGGCCCTCAGTGTGCGGCGAGGAAGGAGCGGAGCAGGACGCTGCGCCGGAGGTAGGCGCTTCCCGCGGGCGGCCGCCGCGGCACCGGGCGAGCTTGTGGGCGTAGTGCGGGTCCGGTGGCGGGAGTGGCGGCCTCGAGGAGTGGGACGCGAGCGCGGCGTGGAGCTTGGGGGCGTCCCGGCCTCGCTCTCTCGTTCGGGGTCGCTCCGGCTCCCTCCACGTAGCGGTGGCCCCCGCGGTCCCCCGAGAGCCGCGGAACGGAGAGCGTGTGTGGGCTGAGGGAAAGTCGCCCCTCTGCCGGGGGGCGCGCTGTGTCCCCGCGGCCCGGGCGGGGGGCCGTGGGGGGGCGGCGCGCGGACACGGACACGCGAGCCGGGCTACGACCTCCCTCCCGGACACCTCCGGAGGCATTGAGCGCCATAACGGCGGTGGCCGTTCCCTTCGGAGTCCCCTCCGGGCGCCCCTTCCCGAGCTCGTCCGGTGCTATCGGGGACTCGTGGGGCCAGACCTCGGGGCTAGAGGGCATGCTCTTTCTGCTGCCTGCGGCTGGCTGGTCCGAGCAGCGAGAGGGCGCACCCTGGCCGTTTGAGCCCTGCCGAGCGGGAAGATACGGAGTGCCCCGGAGAGGGCAGGATGGGCAGTGCGGGGAGCACCCGGTCACCCCGAGAGCTGAAATGCCAAGCTAGTGGGAGCGCGGGCGCCCCGCGGTCCGCGAACTTTCCTTTCGCCAGTCATTGTTAGGACGCTGTGAGTGTTCGAAGCCCGCAAGCGCCCTGAGGTCTAGGGATGGCAAAATCGCCAGGGCTTTTGCCAATTACGGGAGATTTCTCTGCCACCGGGCAGAGTTATTAACTTTTCTCCAGCTCCTCTGATGGAGCCACATCAATTTTATTCTATTTTATTTTTTTAATCCTCCCAGTCTTTTTCCGCTTGCTTTTCGCAGCGGAGTCTTGGTTTTGGTGGAATTGGGCTTTAAATTACACAGGGCAACCAGCCTTCACTATTTGGGAGGAAGAAAAGTTGGGTGGGATCTCCAGTGAGTGTCCTTAATGGTGGTATGCGAACATATGCTTGAGAGTTTATCTCTGTGCAGCCCTAGGACATGTACCTTGTAGGGGTTTCGCAAGAAACTTGTTTGGCCACTCCACTGGTGTTCTGAGTCCCAAGGAAATCCATCTTCGGAGATGTGTACAAGGGTCGACCGACCCCGCCTTGTGAGATACACGTCACTGTAAGGCTGAGGATGAGATCCTCGCCCTCCACCCACCACAGTTTAATTGAATAAGAAATCAAAACCATGGTGACATGGAGATTTCAGTGTCCTACAGGGAAAGGTGACCTCATTCCCCCCGCATTCAGTCCGATAAAGATACTACTTTCAAAACTCTGAAAAGTAATGGGGGCAAAAAAGGTAGAAACTGGTTGCACAACCTCTTGCCTAGTTCATCCCCTCCAGAATCTTCTTTCCCATAATGCTTCACGTTAAATACCTTGCCTACAGCTACTTCTCTACAGCCTGAGGCGAGGGTGGTGGTGGTGGAGGAGAATGGCGGTAGGGAGAACGGAGTCCACTGGAACAAAACATTGTATTTTACTTAGTTTAATATTTTTATAACGTCTTTAATGGTAGGAACGTAGAGCCTAGCTTTTATACCCTTTAAATAGTATGGTTCTTACACATGTGATGATTCTGGATAAGTAAAAAAAAGTAAAGATTCTTTTTTTTGTTTACCCTTAAGAGTACTTCCATAACTAACATTTTCTTTTTTTCTTTTAGATGAGCTCTGACTTCAAATACTTAAATTATTAGAGGATAAACTCTACCATCAAGGATTACAGAAGTTGGGGAGGGGAGATGCTGTTCATACTAAATCGAAGAGTGCCCAGTTCATATTAAGCTCTCAACATTAGTTCCCATCATTGTCACCTTTCTTTCACATGTGTTCTGCACACCTCTGTTCACTAGAGAAGAGCTCTTATTCCAATACTGTTATTTTAAAATACAGTACTGTTCCTCACATTTTTTAAAACTTTTTTAAAAGATTTATTTATTTATATGTAAGTACACTGTAGCTGTATTCAGACACCCCAGAAGAGGGCGTCAGATCTTGTTGCGGATGGTTGTGAGCCACCATGTGGTTGTTGGGAATTGAACTCAGGACCTTTGGAAGAGCAGTCAGTGTTCTTAAAATCTGAGCCATCTCGCCAGCCCCAAGGCTTTAGTTTAAATTACTTATTTATTTTCTGTACATGAGTACACTGTTGATGCCTTCAGACACACCAGAAGGGGGCGTCAGATCTCATTACAGATGGTTGTGAGCCACCATGTGGTTGCTGGGAATTGAACTCAGGACCTCTGGAAGAACAGCCAGTGCTCTTAACTGCTGAACCATCTCTTCAGCCCCGAAATTTGTCATTTTTAAATTTTGAATTTTTAAATCCAGAGCAGTCAGTGCTCTTAACTGCCAAGCCATCTCTCCAGCCCTCCCCCCCTCACTTTTTTTTGAGACAGGGTTTCTCTGTGTAGCCCTGGCTGTCCTGGAACTCACTCTGTAGACCAGGTTGGCCTCGAACTCAGAAACCCGCCTGCCTCTGCCTTCCAAGTGCTGGGATTAAAGGAGTGCGCCACCACCACCGCCTGCCCCCCCCCTTTTTTAAGTCAGCATCTAATACAGCTTACAGTGTTCTAACTCCAGAATCCACATTCTTTCTTTTCTGAATCAAACCACAACACTGGGATATGACTCTTGGTCATAGGCAGTTCAAAATGAAGTACCCAGGAAAGACTTGGAGACTGCTTTCAGGACACACAAGCTTTTAGAACACTTGTGAACTACTTTCTGGCCTGTAGAGATTCTCAGTATCATCACAGTTAATGATTCAGGGACAGTTATCATGCCCGAGACATACAAGTTAGTAAAAGCTGAAGTACACGGATATTGCTGGCCATCTCCTTTACTGCTTATTTTATCCCTTATGTTCTGCCAACCATAACAAATGTTTCTCCTCTAAGCTATACAAAGCCATCTCCTGTTTTGTTTTTTAACTTTGAGGTTTAGCTGCAACTAATCACATATTTTGAGGGTGTTGAGGGAATCAGGAGATATCAGGTGTTTATGGAGACGTGACATTAGAGAGCTCTTAGAAGCTTTGATCAGGGATGCAGAGAGGGAGGCTAAAAAATGAGGCTGAATATTATCATGGGACATAATGTACATATCTCTTCATGGAGCTTACAAAAAACAGGAGCTGAAGAAAATAGAACTGATATGCTGATTTGTAGTAAGATAATCTCTCATTAGGGGATAATTTACTGTGATCTTTCTGGCCTCATTTCTCTCGATGAGAGGTGGGTGTTGGGTGTTACCCATCTGGCTCTATCCTAGCCGTAATTTTTGGTGTTGAAAATTGAACCCAGAGCTTTGCACATGCTAAGCAAGCATTATACCACTAAGCTACCTACCCCTTACCCCAAATCCTTTATAAAGTGGGGACATTTGACTGATTCACAAGTTTATATTGTTCTAGTTTATTGTGGCTAAGGAAATTAAAGCATTTTCAGCTTTATACAGGTGTGTGGGGTAGGGAGACTCTAGGATGGATGGTTAGAAGTGATGAATGAATAAGAGGGTGCTAGCAGGTGATCATTACAGACCAATTTACTACTGTTTTAAGTTTTTTGTTTTTGTGACTCCCCCATGTTCCGGTTTTGTCCTCTCTGTAGGTATTCCCATAGACAACAGAAGCAAGGCTCCTTTAATCAAAAGTGCCTCTCTGCTGAGTCATTGGGAAAAACTTTCCTGATCCAGTCTGCCAGACTTGGGAAAGGGAAGGTAAGAACTCAAAGTGCTATTTTTCTGAACATGAGGACATGCATGTTCTTGTGGGTTCCTAGGAGTCCTGATTTGCCCTGAAGAAAAAGGATCTGGTAAGCAGAAGGTGGTATAGGGGCTGGAGAGATGGCTCAGTGGTTAAGAGCACTGACTGCTCTTCCAGAGGTCCTGAGTTCAAATCCCAGCACTCACATGGCAGCTCACACCCATCTGTAATGAGATATGATTCCCTCTTGTATGCATGAAGACAGAGCACTCATATATGTAAAATAAATAAATCTTAGAAAACACAGTATAATAAAAAATATATTTCTTTTTTTGTTGTTGTTTTTTTTTTGTTGTTGTTGTTGTTTTTTGGTTTTTTGAGACAGGGTTTCTCTGTGTAGCCCTGGCTGTCCTGGAACTCACTCTGTAGACCAGGCTGGCCTCGAACTCAGAAATCCACGTGCCTCTGCCTCCCAAGTGCTGGGATTACAGGCGTGCGCCACCACGCCCGGCTAAAAGTCATCTTTTTTTTTTTTTTTTTTTTTTTTTTTTTTGGTTTTTCGAGACAGGGTTTCTCTGTGTAGTCCTGGCTGTTCTGGAACTCACTCTGTAGACCAGGCTGGCCTCGAACTGAGAAATCCGCCTGCCTCTGCCTCCCAAGTGCTGGGATTAGAGGCATGCGCCACCACCAAAAAATATATTTCTAAAGAAAAAAAGAAGATAAAATGAGACTTTAGCCAGTGGGGGACATCTATGATATCATGAGTACTCTTCAAACTACAATTTTTTTTTTTTGGTTTTTCGAGACAGGGTTTCTCTGTGTAGTCCTGGCTGTCCTGGAACTCACTCTGTAGATCAGGCTGGCCTCGAACTCAGAAAACTGCCTGCCTCTGCCTCCCAAGTGCTGGGATTACAGGCGTGAGCCACCACGCCGAGCTCAAACTACAATTTTTTTTGCTCCAACTTAGAAGCTGTGGCTATGCCCCACTACCCAAAGAGAACATTTTCTTCCTCTGATACCTGTTGATAGGCAAAGACACCTAAGCCAGTGTGGGTTTTTTTTTATTATTGTTGTTTTGAGATTGGGTTTTATTGTGTAGCCCAAACTAGCTTTCCAACTCATGATCCTCCTGCCTCAGCCTCTTGAGCTCTGGAATTGTAAGGCGTGGGCAATGTTTAGCCAGAATGTTTTTTGACTACCTAACAAGAGAATGAGATATCAGTTTTGGTCTGTACACTGGACCCTCTGTTGAAATTTTCTGGGAAACTTGCTGGTATTATTCTTTTCTAGATTTTGAATACTTAATTTTGATAAAGTATTATAATTTTTAAAACGTTGCAAGATTGGTATAAAAACTTACTGTATTCCCTTTATCCAAGGTTACCAGTTATCAGCAGTTTGTTTTCATTTGCTCTTTCTGTTTCTTTTTACAAGTCATTTGAGTGTAAACAGAGTGGTATTTGTCAAGGCTATCCTGTTGTGAAGAGTGTCTCAGATGCAGCCACTGGTATAGCAGAACATTGGTGGTGGGGCAGGGCCCCAGAGATAAAGTCCCTGTGTGGCTACCAAGCATATGTTTGTAAATCTAGTAGAATCTCTGATGTTAGGTAAAGAAGTCATAACAAATTGTAAAAGTATTTAAGATACCCTTTCACTGTTCGTGTCCTGGTTTCTTTCCTCTGTCAAATTTTAATACCACAAAACTCAGTTTTGTGGCCATTAATATAGCTGCCATTTAATTCAATTCATTCAGCAAACATACTGAGTGCTTTCTGTTTGCTAGGGGTATAAAAGGTGAAAGATACTCTTCCCCTTAAGAGTTTAATGTCCAGTGGAAAGAATGCAAGGAATCTTCTCATAGGAGGAAGAATGTTCTGCTGATAGGAACAGAGGCCTGGTTAAGGAGCTGAAGAGTAGACATCTGGGAAGTCACTTAACTGGATGCAACTGTACATATCCATCTTTAAGGCCTTCTGCTCTTAGATGACAAGGTTCATGAGTTAGGGAATCCTTTGATGTCATGCATCTACCACAGGCAATGGAATCAGGCAAACTTGGACTCAGGTTCTGGCTCTTCCACTTGATATTGGCTAGTTTACTTCTCTATGCCTCAGTTTCTTCATGTGCCAAATCACATTTCTGAGGATGGTAATGAGAATTTAGTTGAAGTAATAGTTGCTCTATAAACATTCATTTCATCTCCTCTTACAAAGAATACAGTATGTTGGGAGTAACATAAAAAATACTAGGTATTAAGGTACGATCCAAGCGGGAATTTCTTTCTTTTTTTTTTTTCAACAGATAAATATTGAATTGTTAGTTGTGCTAGGAGAGATGATGGCAGTTACCTTATGGGAAAATAAATACAATAGCAACCGTGATGTGGTAACCATTTCTCTTATGTTGAGTACTGAATAGCTTTCTGAGCAGTGGATTGCTCTTAGAAGTGTGAATCTTGAAATGGTGAAGCAGGCAACTTGCCCAAGGTCACACACACACACACACACACACACACACACACACACACGGTAAAGAAGAGATAGAATTAATTCCACCGTGACTGACCAGTGGAGTGCCCTTGAAACTTCAAGAATGAATCATAATAAACATAGCAAAATGAAGAGAGACGAGATTGGCAGGTGGAGGGAATAGGAGGTATTGTGACAGCACTAAGGTAGGACAGAGGAATAAAGGATTCACAGAGGTTTGACTGGATCTGCGAAGAGAGACGATGTAGGCAGAAGATTGATTGACTTTGTGGGACCTCATTAAGAAGCTGGCGCTTAGGCCGGGCGTGGTGGCGCACGCCTGTAATCCCAGCACTTGGGAGGCAGAGGCAGGCAGATTTCTGAGTTCGAGGCCAGCCTGGTCTACAGAGTGAATTCCAGGACAGCCAGAACTACACAGAGAAACCCTGTCTCAAAAAAAAAAAAAAAAAAAAAAAAAAGAAGAAGAAGCTGGCGCTTTATTTTAAAGATGAGCATACACTACTTGAAGGTATTTTATTAAACTTTTTCTGAACCGCATGTGCGAGTACTTCAGAAAAGTATTCAGTGGTTTCTAAGAAAAGCTTTATGTCATTTCTTCACTGTTCCACATTGCATTCCAATATAGGTGATATATCTGTATGAAACCTATGCCAGATGCATAGAAAGGTAACTTGGACTGTCTGTGAATGTTGTAAGAAGAGTTGTTATCATGCTAAAAGAAGATGGTACTTCAGAATGCTGGTAGAAAGAAGTTTAATTAGTTTCATATCTTACATTTTAGGATGCATTAAGGGAAGTTATCTAACTCTGAACTCTTTTTTTGAAAGATTTATTTATATTGGTATATGTAAGTACACTGTAGCTGTCTTCAGACACACCCCAGAAGAGGACATCAGATCCCATTACAGATGGTTGTGAGCCATGTGTTGCTGGGAATTGAACTCAGGACCTCTGGAAGAGCAGTCAGTGTTCTTAACCGCTGAGCCATCTCGCCAGCCCCAAGGCTTTAGTTTAAATTACTTATTTATTTTATGTACATGAGTACATTGTAGATCCCTTCCAGAAGGGGGCATCAGATCCCATTACAGATGGTTATGAGCCACCATGTGGTTGCTGGGAATTGAACTCAGGACCTCTGGAAGAACAGCCCGTGCTCTTAACTGATGAGCCATCTCTCCAGCCCTTGAAATTTGTCATTTTTAAATTTTGTGTGTGTGCCATCTGTGATGGTAGACAGCACATTTATGAGATGGGAAAGACTGAAACAATAAATTGGGAGCCTTTATAGCAATAATGCATAATAATTGGTAATGAATGGAAAGCCATAAGGAGGCAGTGTGGACTTGGAAGTAGATATTCTCACAAATGGGTCAACTGCTCTCTGATCCTATACAGCTTTTATCAAACGAGTTCCTGTGTTTCCTCAATACCCGTTCATGTTTAATCACATTTATAGTTAAGCAAAAAGATTTGGTAATCTATCATCAGGAGATGAAAAAAGAAGTGGCGATTTTGCCTTGGACCCCAGCCCCTCCCCCCTTTAATATAATTTTTACCTAAGAGAAGAAATTGGGCATTGTAATATGGATAAAGGATTCTTTGTAAATGTTTTATTTATTCCAATTTTTAAAATATTTCTGTGGTTGCAGTGACGAATCCAGCATCGTACTGTGGAGTGCCCAAAATCTGCCAATCTGGAGGCCTCAGACGTTGACCTTAGTCCGGAGGAGCTCAGAGGTAACATTCTTCACATAACAGATTTTTTTCCACATCTTGAGGACTGAAATTCAAAATGTAATAGTCCTTGGAAACATGAGAAACTGAGTAAAATGCTCACTTTGTACATCATAGGGATGGCTATATATTCCTCCTGAAACTTGTGTGATGGCAGAATCTTAGGTTTTCTTATTTCCTCCTAGGATAAAAATTTAGAATTCCTGATAGTTAAGTCAGGAGCTTGAGAAGAGTTGTCTATATTTATAAACATAGTATTTGACTCAGCACTTTATCCAAGAATTAATTCAACAAATACTTATATGTTAATTGGGATGTTGCTTATAATAACAGAAGATATATTGAGTATCAGTCAGGACTTAGTTATACAAAAAAGTATTACTACACTGTATATTAGCAACAGAGTAGAACATGTGTTACCATCTATGTAAAAGATAGTGATGGCAAGAATATATAAATTTTTGATTACATAGACGGTCTGTTTAAGCATTGACAGTTTTGGGGAGTGAATGACCTGGTCTAGTGGTTGATAGTGAGATTTTTCACTGCACAAGCTCTTCTGAATATACCTTTTGAATTTTAAGATGTGTTGCTTTCCTATTTTAAAAGTTAAATGTGTTTTTAAGAAGAGCTGATAAATAGTTAATAGGAATTCCCATGACTCTTTCCCAACTTAACTTGATCAGATTAAAAGAAGAAAAATTCAGGTCATTTTTTCCCCCTTGAAATGCTTCTTGGTATAGTTCTGACTGTTTTGTGTGTGGTGCTGGGGATTGAGCCTATCCAGAGTTTCCTGTTTTTTTCCATGTACTACATACATACTGTACCACTGAGCTACATCTCCAACTTTGAATTATGTATGTATAAGCTAGAGGAAACTGATGTGGTAAATATTAGTTTATAGGTCTTTGTGTGAGTTTTCAGTTCCTTTTGAATAAATACATGGAAATGGGATTACTGATCTTTATCTGACAGAAGTGGACCAACTGTCCTCCAAAGGGGTTCTGTCATTTCGGATTCCAATAAGCCATGAAAGTGAAGTATGTGTTGAAGTTCATTTTCCTGCATATGGGATGTTTTATGGCATCATTTGTTTAAAGTCTGTCTTCTATTTCTTCAATTGTCTTTACACCTGTGCATCTATTTCTGAGCAGCTCTGTTCCACAAATCTGCGTGTTTTAACCCCTTTTCCATTAACTATAGTACCTTCTTGTCTTTGCAGTGCTGAGGGTGAATCCCACAGCCTAAAGCATGCCGGGCAAGTGCTCTAGCGCTGTACCTCATCCCCAGCTCTGATATACTATCTTAACATACTTTCTTGAGGACTATAGTTTTATATACTTTCTTGAGTACTGTAGTTTTGTAGTTAATCTTGAAATATGTAATATTAGTACTTTGATATTTTTCTTCTTCAGAATTGTAGTGAAAAGTGATCACTAAATTTGTTCCCATCTCATTGAGAATAATACTGGCTGTAGAATTTTGGTTTGGGGCTTTTTTGTTTGTTTTAGTATATATTCTTTTCTGTAGAAAGCAGTTTACCTTAGCAGGTTTGAGGCTGCTGCCTTAGAAGGCTTGGTTGTAAAATTGGCCTTCAAGCTATTGTTTCTTTGGTTGCCTCAAGTCTATTGTTGAGCCCACTGAGTTGTTAATTTTTTTAACTTTTTTTTTCCGAGACAGGGTTTCTCTGTGTAGTCCTGGCTGTCCTGGAACTCACTCTGTAGACCAGGCTGGCCTTGAACTCAGAAATCCGCCTGCCTCTGCCTCCCAAGTGCTGGGATAACAGGCGTGTGCCACCACACCTGGCTTTTTTAAACTTTCTTTATTTTTTAGTATTTCTATTTGCTTTTTTTTCTCCTAGATTCCATTTCTTTGCTGAAATTAGGTCTGAAGTTACATATTATCTACTTTATCAATTAGGCTTTTTAACATGAATCATAATTCTTTAAATTTCATTTTTGGGGAGGGGGGGTTGAGACAGGGTTTCTCTATGTAGCCCTGGCTGTCCTGGAACTCACTCTGTAAACCAGGCTGTCCTCGAACTCAGAAATCTGCCTGCCTCTGCCTCCCAAGTGCTGGGATTACAGGAGTGCACCACCACCGCCTAGCTAAATTTCATTTTTTGATAGTCCCAATATCTACTATGGTGCTTGAACCCAGTGATTGCCTTGTACTTGGGATATTTTTGTGCCTTTTGATATACCTTGTGATGTCCTTAAAACTTCACATCGGCAAGAGATTCCGATAAATTTTTGATAAAGAGATCTGATTTCTTTTCCTTTGCTTTTAGTTTGGATAATCTAGTGAGGAGTTGGCCTGTTCAGTGTTTTGTTGCCTGGTCTATATGGGAGGGACAGGGTATGCACACCAAGAGAGTTCCTATTCCTCTAATAATAGCTTTATTTTTTGTGTTTATTTTATGTGGATTTTGCCTATGAGTATGTCTATGTGCTATCTTGTGTACCTGGTACCCATAGAAGTCTAATTCCCTCAAACTGGAGTTATAAATGTTTATGAGCCACTGTATGGGTCCTGGGAACTGAACCTGGATCCTGTATAAAAGCAGTAAGTGCTCTTAACTGCTGAGACATCTTTCTGGCCCCCATGATATCTTCAGTTTTTACTCTTCTTGGATTTGGGTTGTCCATAGTACTGCTTTCCAAAATCTGTTTTTTTAACGGCTTTTCCAATTGTATTCCACTGTTACCAGGTAGGTAATATGTCAGGTGTGGTTGGTTTGGGAAGAGGTGTTCTCTGTTGATCTGATTGGTGAGTTATGAGAACCTGGGTCTTGAGTGTGTTCCCAGCAAGGTTTACTGTTCATTCCTCACATGTAGGAATTTTCTCACCCTTCCCAATCCCATACCACACCCCATTGGGCATATACTAATGTCTTTAAGCCATGGGTCCTAAGTCGTCCTCCCTGAAGATTTAGCCCTTCCTTCAGTACTAAAGATTAGAAAAGGTGGTCTCGGTGAGTTTCACAGTAGATTGTTTTAGTCACCCAGCCATTCAGTTACATTATGGGAGCTTCTTAGATTTTTTTTCCCCCTCTGATCTTCACCACAGGAGCTTGGTGGAATTCCTGTAGGAAAAGTTTTTTTTCCTTTTATTTTATTGGATATTTTATTTATTTACATTTCAAATATTATCCCCTTTCCTGATCCCCCCCCAAAGTTCTTTAAAGGGGTAAAAACTACTCTATGGAACACAGGAAATTCACACTGTAGTTAATCATAAAATCTTTGGTTTAAAATTTTTACAGGCTTATGTGTTCAAACCTGAGTTTCTCTGGAGGTCCCTAGTCTCTTTGGATATAGGGTGGTAATTTGTCCTGCAACTTCATTTCCTTGCCAGATAGCCTTTCAGTTTGGCAAGCTTTTTTTTTTTTTTAATGAGTAGAATGATGGCCTCTGAAAGCTTTACATGTCTGAACTGAAATGCGATTCCTGCAGTAAGTTGCCTAATGTAGGGACATCACACTTCAAAAGTTAGTGCAAATATCTTCCTTCATATCTCTTTATCTTAACACATCGAATTTTATGGTTTTATGATTAGAGAACATAGAAAAATTGATTGTGGTTTGGATTCTGCCTATTTTAAGCTTTAAAAACCTCTGTATTACTAGTAGTATCTTGTTTTTCTTTCAAAATTCTATGTGTGCCTTATTATTAAGCATGCCATTAACAACTTAGTAATTGTTTCATTAGAAATTAGAGTAAGATTTAGTCTATCTAGGTATAGATTTTGTAAATGGTGATATATTTGTCACCTTTCCACTACAGTGCCAGAGCAAGTAATTTAGCAAACACTGGTTGTGAGCACACTGTGCTATGACTAAGACAGCAGATTTTAAGTATAATATAGGCCTGACCTGGTAAATGGAGTAAGGGGTCCCCAAGGGCAATAAAAATTCCATGAAGGAAAGGATAGTGAAATTTCCAATATAATCTAATATTAAATCATATTGTTAGTTATAGGAACAACTATTCTGGTAAATATATAGAAAGTAGGAAATACAGCAATTAGTACTAACCAAAAAGCTGACATCATGAGTTTTAGAAAATTATAAAGCTAAATGGAAAATCTGGGGGGTTGTATGAATTTCTATGGATTTTAACATGTATACTTTCATATAACCACTAGCTCAGTCTAAGTACAGAATAGTTATTTTACCCCAGAAAAAATATTTTTTGCTAGCTTATTAATCACATTAACTTCATACTTTCATATCTGGAAACCATTAATTTGTATTCCATATTTTTTTCATTTTGCTAACAATTAAACAGAATGTCATCTCGTGAATCTTGTTTATTCACTCAGCATAATGCTGACAGCCCACATTCAAGTTGTTATATTAATATTTTATTTCTTTTGTATTGCTGTATAGAGTAGTCCATGGTACAGACATTACAATTTCTTTAGTCATTCAGTGTGGGAACATGTGTGGATTACTTTTGAATTTTGGTGACTGAGTACAGCAGCTGTAAAAATTTACACGCAAGTGTTTGTGTGCATGTAAGTTTACATTTTTGTAGAGTAAATTCCTGAGAATGAGATTATTAGAATTATACTATCATTCACAATGACTAGTTAACTATATATAATTTGAAGGATGAAATAGTGTCAGAAACCCATATGTGGATCCTGACTTGATTTTCACTAAATTGACTGTACAACTTTATATGAATTTAATTTCTTTATGTATTCTATTTGTAGAACAAATAATATCTGGGATTATTATATGAAATAAATAGCATATTAAGGATAAAAGACTAAGCAATATTTAGTACACAGAGTATATTATTATGCTTAACGGAATTGTTCCTTGTCAAAAACATTTCTCATTAGTTGAAGCGAGAGTAGCGAAGCAATATATAGTGTTCTTAGTAGTGATATCTTCAAAATGTATGAAAAAAATTAGTTTTTTTTTTAAATTTTTTATTGGTTTTTCGAGACAGGGTTTCTCTGTGTAGTCCTGGCTGTCCTGGAACTCACTCTGTAGACCAGGCTGGCCTCGAACTCAGAAATCTGCCTGCCTCTGCCTCCCAAGTGCTGGGATTACAGGCGTGTGCCACCACCGCCCGGCTGAAAAAAATTTTAAATCTTCCATAATGAATATGGGTGTAGGAGAGGTTGAATCAAATGTTAAGTTTGGACGATTTTAATTGTATTCTCAACATGGAAGAGTCATGTTCACTGAAAATTGAGCGTATTGTCATATTTTATACAAGAAGCTATGAAAATAGCCCAGAATCAACTAATTATAATATATCTGTACCAAACATTCACTTCTAAGCCATGCTATCTATATGGAATCCTAGATAAAACTTGATGAATGTTTACTCATCAAGTATATAAACATTAGTAACTTCCCCAAAAATAAGCCACTTGAAAACTATTAAACTTTATTTTAACCCCCCCCCCTTTTTTTTGATGTAGGAGGTTAAATCCAAAGACTTCAGTTTGCTAAACATGTATTCTACCATTAAGCTATATTTCTGCAACCCCTATACGTTTTCAAAATACTGTTGACACTGACAAAGCCTGTTTTCTTGGAGACCTCAGAATATGAGTCTCTATGTTTTCTCAAGTGTTACATTAAAAAACATTTAAAAGAATTTAAAAATATTTTAAAAGAATTATTTTTATATATATGTGTACACTGTAGCTGTCTTCAGATTACACCAGAAGAGGGCACTGGATCCCATTACAGATTGTGAGTCACCATGTTGTTGCTGGGATTTGAACTCGGGACCGCTGGAAGAGCAGTCAATGCTCTTAACCACTGAGACATCTCTCTAGCCCTAAAAAGCATTTTTTTACAGGAAAAATCTCTTCCATTTTGAGGAGCATATTGAAAAAATATAAAAAATTTTTCATGCCCACTTAAATATCTCCCTGTTTATCATTAGAATGTGTAATAGAAATTACTTTTCCTCCATCTGTGTAGGATGATCTGGCTCAGTCAGCACCAGCAGCAGAGAGGATGAGTGTCTCTTAGAGAATTTTCTCTATTGACTCACCAAGTGATGACTATAATTGAGTATGTGGGACAAGGAACATAAATATTCTTGTTCAGTCTCTAATGTCTCAATTGTAGACTTTTTTTTTTGCCTGCTTCAGGTTTCAGGAGAGCTAAGTGAAATAAGTCTCAAGTAGTCCTTCACAGATGTCACCTCTGAACTGTTTTCTTGCTGTCTTCCCTCCTCTGCATTACCAGTAATCTGTCATTTTCATATTTACTCATCCTGAACCTTTTGGCTGGCCTCGAACTCAGAAATCCGCCTGCCTCTGCCTCCCAAGTGCTGGGATTACAGGCGTGCGCCACCACGCCCGGCTTACCTATACTTTTTAAAAGATCTTCTCTACCTCTTTTTTCTAAGTTTGTATTAAAGTCTAAACACAAGTTATTCTGGTCCTCTGTACTGCTTTTGTCTAGAATGCTCCCTCTTCTTGTGGATTTGTTCCATGCTAGATATACCTTCAGATCTCATCTTTTTCATCTCAGTGGTTCTTCCCACTTCTGAGTTGGGGCTAAATATGCTCAGTACTCATTTCTAACATGAAACAGTATGATAGAATACTTAATGGATTCAGTGTCTTTTCATCTGTGTAGCACACCATTTTGCAGTGTGATTTTGCAGTACCTCCTGTCAAAAGTTGGAATCTGTTTGCCTGCTCCTAGAGTATGGTATACTTTTATGATATATTTTGGCAGATACACTACAATATAAGCTAATTGTAAGGGACTTTCCTGACTTTAAGAAGTACCTTCTTTCTTGTTCTCTGGAAACCCGGAAGCCGTGATACAAAGCTTTCTACCTTGTTGAAGGAAGAAATATGATATTAGGAGAATGGCTCAGTTAATAGGCCATTAGACAAGAGTGAGGCCATCGTAGACCTTTCAGTCTCAATTCACTATTGTAACTGCATGAAAGACCCTAGAAAAGATTAGCAGAACCATCTAGTTGATTGTAGCCAAAATTGCTAATCTACAGGATTGTGAGCAAATAAAATAAGTCTTATTTTGGGTCACTAAAATTTTATGTGATTTTCACAATAAATAACTGAAAGGACAAGGTTTATAGTGTTGTATCCCTTCAAGGTCCTAAAGGGCATGACTGTGGCAGGATTTCAATAAGATTGTTGTGAATCACTGTCTTTGTTTCACTTCAAGCTTCTCAGTTCTCACGCTTCTCCTGGGCTCTCACAATAATCCAAAGTTTGGCCTTGACATATTTTTCCAGAATAATATCTCATGCTTTTTTGCTCTGCTGGGTCAGTGTCTTTATTTGCCCTAGTAGTAGCCCCCATGACAGTTTATTCCTTTTACTAGCTCCATGTTGTATCCCTTCTATTTACTCTTGTTTATTAATTCTTTTGAGTCAATCCATTGAATACCTTAGTTCTATAAAGCTGTTTCCAGCCCTCTCAAACCTCTGGCATCCATGCTCAGTACATGAATCACATGTGTTCATAGTTACTACAGTCCCTAGAGATTATCTGGAATAATCTTTCCAGTTATGAAGTAAGAAAGCAAAGCTCAGATAAGAAATTATTGTTGGTAATGGCCTATTCAGTCATATGATAGCAGTGTCAAGACTAGATTTCATATTTCACACACCTTATTCTTAGTGGATTCTCTGTTTCTGTTTATGAAACAAATTGCAGTGGAAGTTTGGTTACTTCTGCCTTTTCACACATCCTATATTGAAACTCAAAGACTAAAGCTAGTAGATGCATCAATAGTTAATAAATATAATTTTAATTAAGTTATAGTTCAAATCAATTATGCAGATATATCCATTTATTTGATTATATATGACAAAGGACATAACATGTTGGGTTTTTTTTTTTTTTTTTTTTTTTTTTTTTTTTTTTCGAGACAGGGTTTCTCTGTGTAGCTCTGGCTGTCCTGGAACTCACTTTGTAGACCAGGCTGGCCTCGAACTCAGAGATCCACCTGACTCTGCCTCCCAAGTGCTGGGATTAAAGGCGTGCACCACCACCGCCCGACTAACATGTTGTTTTATAAAATTAAATTTGGCCCTTCAAAAATAAACCAGCACAAACTAGGTGTTCAATAATGTCAGTTTTCTTGTTTCTTGTACTAGTTTCCTTTTTTGCTCATAATTTTTTTTGTGATTATCCCTCAAAAGATGCTAATAAAAAGCTTGTTGTTTTTTTTTTAACAAAATGCATTCTTATCCTAGGAGATAGATAATTAGCTATCAGGTGACTTTTAAGATCTTACAATTATCTTAAGGTAAATGCCCATGAGTATCTGCACCTATACAAGAAAGCACACATACACATACATAAAAATGTCTTAAGCATGCCAATAAACATAAGCATAACCACTTTATTGTAAAAGGTGTCTCTGTAGGACTAGAATTTTGTTTTCAAAGGCTTAGGCTCAGATATAAAATAAACCATTCTCCCTTTGTACATGGAGACCCTGAATTCAAAATCCAATAAAAGAAATCCAAATTACTTTCTGCCTCCCATGACTTTTGTTCCCCCTTCTTGGTTTTTGTTTTGTTTTGTTTTGTTTTGTTTTGTTTTGTTTTTTTGGTTTTTTTTGTTTGGTTGGTTGGTTTTTGTTTTTTTTTTTTTTTTTGAGACAGGGTTTCTCTGTGTAGCCCCGGCTGTCCTGGAACTCAGTCTGTAGACCAGGCTTGCCTCAAACTCAGAAATCCGCCTGTCTCTGCCTCCCAGAGTGCTGGGATTACAGGCGTGCGCCACCGCCGCCTGGCTTTTGTTCCCCCTTCTAAGTGAGATTCAAGCCTCCTCACTTGGGCCTTCCTTGTTTAACTTTGTTGGGTCTGTAGGGTGTATCTTGGGTACTCTGTACTTTTGGGCTAATGTCAGGATGATATTTTCTAGTTCCATTAATTTCCCTCCAACTTTATGATGTCCTTGTTTTTCTTTTTTTTTTTTTTTTTTTTTTTTTTTTTGGTTTTTCGAGACAGGGTTTCTCTGTGTAGCTCCGGCTGTCCTGGAACTCACTCGGTAGACCAGGCTGGCCTCGAACTCAGAAATCCGCCTGCCTCCGCCTCCCAAGTGCTGGGATTAAAGGCGTGCGCCACCACCGCCCGGCTGTCCTTGTTTTTAATAGCTGAATAGTATTCCATTGTGTAATGAACCACATTTTCTGAATCCATTCTTTGGTTGAAGGACATCTGGGTTGCTTCCAGTTTCTGGCTATTATGAATAAAGCTGCTATGAACCTAGTGAAGCATGTATCATTGTGGAACATCTTTTGGGTAAATGCCCAGGAGTGGTATAGTTGGGTCTTGAAGTTGAACTATTTCTAATTTTCTGAGAAACTGCCATGTTGGTTTCCAGAGTGGTTGTGTAAGTTTGCAATCCCACCAGCAATGGAGGTGTATTCCTCTTTCTCCACATTCTTGCTAGTATATGCTGTCCGTTGAGTTTTTGATCTTAGCCATTCTGATTGGTGCAACATGGAATCTAAGGGTCATTTTGATTTGCATTTCTCTGATGACTAAGGATGTTGAAAATTTCTTTAGGTGCTTCTTGGTCATTCAATATTCCTCTCTTCAGAATTGTTGGAGTCTAACTCTTGAGTTCTTTATATATTTTGAATATTAGCCCTCTGTCAGATGTAGGGTTAATGAAGATCTTTTCCCAATCTGTAGATTGCCGTTTTGTCCTATTGACAGTGTCCTTTGCCTTACAGAAGCTTTTCAGTTTCATGAGGTCCCATTTATCAACTCTTTTTTTTATTAGATATATTCTTTATTTACATTTCAAATGTCCCCTTTTCTGGTTGCCCCCCCCCCTCCCGAAAATCCTCTAACCCCTCCCCCCTCCCCCTGCTCACCAATCCACCCACTCCTGTTTCCCTGTCCTGGCATTCCCCTATACTGGGGCATCTAGCCTTCTCAGGACCGAGGGTCTCTCCTTTCATTGATGTCCAACAAGGCCATCCTGTGCTGCATATGCAGCTGGAGCCACGGGTCCCTCCATGTGTACTCTTTGGTTGGTGGTTTAGTCCTGGGAGCTCTGGGGGTACTGGGTGGTTCAAATTGTTGTTCCTCCTATGGGGCTGCAAACCCCTTTGGCTCCTTGGGTCCTTTCTCTAGCTCCTCTATTGGGGACTCTATGCTCAGTTCAGTGGTTGGCTGAGAGTGTCCCCTTCTGTATTTGGCATGCACTGGCACAGCCTCTCAGGAGACAGCTATATCAGGCTCCTGTCAGCAAGCACTTGTGGGCATCCACAATAGTTTATATGTAGTGCATATCTGAACATATATGAGCAAATATTAGAACATCAGTACTTGTCTGACAAATATAACCAAGAGTAGAGTAGCTGGGTTATAGGGTATGCACACAATTGTTAAGCTTTCGTAGACAGTATCACACAGCTTTCCAAAGCCTTTATACGAAGTTATATTCTCTCTGACAGTATATCAATAGTGACACTTTACTACATTGTCTTGTCAACAATTATTATTTCAATTTTAGCCATTCTGATAAGTAACTATATCTTCTTGTTGCTTTCTCTTTTTCTTCTTTTCTTTCTTTTTCTTTTTTCTTTTTTTTTTTTTTTTTGTTTTGTTTTGTTTTTGGTTTTTCGAGACAGGGTTTCTCTGTGTAGTCCTGGATGTCCTGGAACTCATTCTGTAGACCAGGCTGGCCTCGAACTCAGAAATCCGCCTGCCTCTGCCTCCCAAGTGCTGGGATTACAGGCGTGCACCACCACCGTCCGGCTTATTTTAATTTTAAAAACTTTTTATTGATTTTTTTTGGAGTTTTTTTTTTAGGTATTTTTTTATTATTTTCTATATTCTTTGTTTACATTCCAAATGATTTTCCCTTTCCCGGTTCTCCCCTCCCCATAAGTCCTATAAGTCATAAGTTTTAAATGGAATATTGTTCTGAATGGTGTGATGAGATTTTGTATTGTGTTGCCCAGCATATAAATCATTACTTTGTACAGCTTATCAAAGTTATTTTTATACTAGCCACCCACCCATATTCACTGGGTAGCTATCTCTTTTATCAGAATACTTGTCAAGTAACCCTCATTTTACTTAATGACTCAAAAGTGTAAAAAGTAGTGATGCTGACTATTTAAATATGCCAAAGGGAAGCTGTTAAGTTCTTACTTTAAATTAGCAGGGTAAAAGTTCTTGAAATATAAGGGAAAAAAACATATGATCAAGTTGCTAAGTTCTACACAAGTTATTTAGAAAGACCACATTCACAATTTGCAGTCTTATGAGGTCTCATTTGTTGATTCTTGATCTTAGAGCACAAGCCCTTGTTCAGGAACTTTTCCCCTGTGCCCATGGACTTCAGGCTCTTCCCTACTTTGTCTTCTGTTAGATTTAGTGTATCTGGTTTTATGTGGAGGTTCTTGATCCACTTGGACTTGAGCTTAGTACAAGGAGATAAGAATGGATAGATTTGCATTCTTCTACCTGTTGACTGCCAGTTGAACCAGCGCCATTTGTTGAAAATGCTATCTTTTTCCCACTGGATGGTTTTAGCTCCTTTTCGATCAAGTGAACATAGGTATTTGGGTTCATTTCTGGGTCTTCAATTCTATTTCATTTGATCTAGCCTGTCTCTGTGCCAACACCATGCAGTTTTTATCACTATTGCTCTGTAGTACAGCTTGAGGTCAGGGATGGTGATTCCGCCAGAAGTTCTTTTCTTGTCGAAAATAGTTTTTGATATCCTGAGTTTTGTGTTCAAATTGCTCTTTCTAACTCTTATGAAGAATTGATTTGGAATTTTGATGGGAATTGCATCAAATCTATAGATTGTTTTTTGGCAAGATGGCCATTTTTACTATATTTATCCTGCCAATCCATGAGCATGGGAGATCTTTCCATCTTTGATGTCTTTGATTTCTTTCTTCAGAGACTTGAAATTCTTGTCATACAAATTGCTTGGTTAGAGTCACACCAACGTATTTAATATTATTTATGACTATAGTGAAGGGTTTTGTTTCCCTAATTTCTTTCTTGGCCTGTTTATCCTTTGAGTATAGGAAGGCCACTGATTTGTTTGAGTTAATTTTTTTTTGAGTGTTTCAGCCACTTGCTGAAATTGTTTATCAGGTTTAGGAGTTCTGTGGTGGAATTTTTGAGGTCACTTAAGTATACTATAATATCATCTTCAAATAGTGATTTTTGACTTCTTCCTTTCCAATTTGTATCCCTTTGACCTTTTATTGTCTAATTGCTCTGGCTAGGACTCCCTACTATATTGAATAGGTAGGGAGAGAGTGGGCAACCTTGTCTAGTCCCTGAGTTTAGTGAGATTGTTTCAGGTTTCTCTCCATTTAGTTTGATGTTGGCTGCTGATTTGCTGAATATGGCTTTTACTGTGTTTAGGTATGGGCCTTGAATTTCTGATCTTTCTAAGACTTTTATCATGATAAAAGTCTTGGAAAGTTAACTAGTGCTCTTAACCACTGAGTCTTTTCTCCAACCTCCACTCTCCAAACTCAATTGAAACATAGCATAAGAAAGATTTTAGCTGTGTTATCCCACTGGATTTTAACTTTCTTAACCCACTGTAATTAATATGTAGATCTTCTTCATTGTTGTTAATTTCAGCAAGTATCTTAGAGTTTGAATGAATTTTATTCTAACCATTTTCCTGTTGACAGAAGATTAAGTTACTGAATTCACTTTTATAAATAATTGTATTTTGATAATTTTATATGCTTGGGAACGCTTCCCCAGGGTGTGTATTTAGAAAGATTTTGCTGGTTCATAGTTTATGGATATTTTTGCTTAAATTCCTATCCTTTCAGCTGTTATCTCTTACAAAATAATCCCCAAAATATTTTCTAACTTTTTTTCTCCCTGCGTACACTTTTATTGGTAATTGTTTAATATCAATACTTAGATTAGAATATAGTTGTACAGTTGTTGCCAAGGTGAGGTTTCTGAATTTATTCTATATTTAGTAGTTGTATCACTGTTTAGTATTTACTGCCATCAAAAACTGAACTGTATTATATAGAGATGGAGAAATTTGGGCCAATAGTTCAGACTGTATGACCAGCCAAGAATTGTCTGGAAAATTAATAATAAAAGGGATTTCCCCTTTGTATAAAAAAGCTGAACTTCTCTTATCTTGCAAAAAAAAAAAAAAAAAGACTTGGCATTTAAAATAAATTAGTCACTTTTACCATATGTCCTATTTTTGTTTTGTTTTGTTTGTTTGTTGTTTTTTTGTTTGTTTGTTTTTTGTTGGGTTTTTTTGTTGTTGTTGTTTTCGAGACAGGGTTTCTCTGTCCTGGAACTCACTCTGTAGACCAGGCTGTCCTTGAACTCAGAAATCCGCCTACCTCTGCCTCCCAAGTGCTGGGATTACAGGCGTGCGCCACCACCGCCCTGCTGTCCTATTCTTTTTATACTTATAATATTAGCTTTTGAGTTCTCTCCTTTCTCCTGATTGATTTAATTCTTCCCAGGGTTCATAACCATGGGTCACTGGTCAGAGTTCTGATTAAGGCAGGACTAGAGCAAAGCTCCATATTCCTTTCATCCTACCTGCCTGTAGTCTGGATCCTTCAACCTCTCAACAGGAAAACCATATTAGAGGTATATAAAGCCGCCACTTTATATATCTATAATTTTCTCAGTAAATAATTGAATGACTAAAACAAAATTATGTCTACAAGTAAGTTCAGAGTGCTATATTTTCAGATTCCAAACTGGTTGCTAATGATTACTACTTTCACTAGCCTATTGGGGATATCGTTTCTGTTTTAGTTTCTACTGACACCAATTAATTTTTAAGATAATAACCAGCCTGGATACCTGCTGTACTTCCCAGCACTAGGATAGCAGGTGTGCACCACCCAAAGAGGCAGAACAGAAAAAGGGGCTCTCTGGTAGTGACACTGACTCATTCTCTGGGCAGTCATTGTTGGCCATTAAATTGGCATGCTCTATTCTACCACACCAGTCTTAGAAAGTAGTTGTGAGCACCAGTGAGCAATGAAAGGGTTACATCAAGTGTTATAATTAGATCTGTATTTTGGAAAGAATAAATGCCCATGAATCAGGATATTTTGTTAGGGGAGTTTGTTTTATTAGATTAAAACCTGAAACAAAGCCACTATAATAAAATGGTTTGCTAATGGACTAGAAATTTGGTTTAACATCCAAGCTTCCCAAATTATAACCCAAGTTCCTTCATCATATCCTTATTGAGTTCTTTTCTGAGCCCAGTGAGAGGGAACATGTGAAGCACCTTGGCTTTACTTCTAAGCTAGGACTCGCAAATACAAGCATCATTAATACTGCCTACAGTCATTTGGGAGGAAGGGAACTCAGATGAGAAAATGAGATCACCAGACTGGCCTGTGGGCAAGCTCGTGGTAATTTTCTTTATTAGTAATTGATGGAGGAGGGCTCAGCATATTGCAGGTGATACCAGTACTGGGCATGTGGTTTCCCGAGTGTATAACAGAGCAGGGTGAGAAAGCCTTGAGAAACAAGCCTGTAAGCCCCACTTCTCCTTGGTCTCTGCATCAAATCCTCTGTCCAGGTTCTTTCCTTGAATTCCTGCCCTGACTTCTCTCACGGAAAGTATACACTGAAATAGATCCCTTTCCTCCCTCAGGTAACCAGGAAACAACCTAGCTCTAAAATATTCATTGAAATAATTGGTGATATGCCCATATCTTATCAAACATAGATATTTGGGAGTGGGGAGAATTTTTAAAATCCAGATCTCAAAGCCCTGCCTATGCAGTGCCCTCATCCATCATATTATATAATATATATATATATATATATATATATATATATATATATATATAATGTGATCCATTATCCAGGTAAAATGTAGTATAGCTGGAACTTTTAGTTGATTTCTGTTCAATATTTGACTCAGCAATCCTTCTTAGGTATGACTGCAAAACAGTTGCTTCCTAGCATTCCATAATTTCATTCTTTAAATGTGTGTTTGAAGTTATCTATTTGCTCTCCTGCTCAGAATGTTTTTGGAAGCCTACTTTTTAAAATTACTTTCAAAGTCATTAAACTACTGTCTTAGGGTTTCTATTCCTGCACAAATATCATGACCAAGAAGCAAGTTGGGGAGGAAAGGGTTTATTGAGCTTACACTTCCACACTGCTGTTGATCACCAAAGGAAGTCAGGACTGGAACTCAAGCAGGTCAGGAAGCAGGAGCTGATGCAGAGGCCATGGAGGGATGTTCCTTACTGGCTTGCTTCCCCTGGCTTGCTCAGCCTGATCTCTTATAGAACCCAAGACTACCAGCCCAGAGATGGCACCACCCACAAGGGGCCTCCCCTCCTGATCACTAACTGAGAAAATGCCCCACATCTGGATCTCATGGAGACACTTCCCCAACTGAAGCTTCTTTCTCTGTGTTAACTCCAGCTTGTGTCAAGTTGACACACAAAACCAGCCAGTACAACTACCAAAGGAATAATTTACTTCACTTAGTGTCAGAGTCACTTAGAATTTGGGGCACTATATGGTGTAGAAAGAGACATGATAAGGACATAGAGAGTGGCTCAGGAGAGAAATGTTCACAAATGCACCCATTCAAGATAGCACCATGGAACTGAGAGATGGCTTTGGTGATTAAGATCGCTTGTCCTTGCAGAAAACCTGGGTTCAGTTCTCAGGATCCATATGATGGCTTACCACCATTTGTACTCTGTGTTTGGTTTCAGGGAACCCAAGACCCTCTTCTGACCCCAGCAGGGTCAGATTCATTCCTTCCAAAATATAAATTCATTCTTAAAGGAAAAAATGCCTTTGTTGATCTTTATTTGAAGAAACAACATGTCAAAGGAACAGAAGGGAAATCTGAACCAAAAGGTGTTTTATATATGTATTTAGAGAGAATATATTGCTGTAATAAACATTTGCTACTCTAGATGTTTTCTCAGAAACTAACTTGTAATGAGATATGAGTTTTTGGTATATTTGTTTTGAAAACAAAGAAATATTTCATAGTTACATGTATTTAATTAATCTTTTGAGTTGGTATCTGCCTTGTCTTTACTGGAGTGTATTGAAAGATAACATTGATGGAAATAAGGAGATTGTTACTATAAAAGAAAAGGATTCTAATAGCAATCAATGCTGGGTTCTCATGAAGGTGCTTAAAACTCTTGAAATGAGAACTTGTAATGTTAACTGTGATATTCTAGTTAACTGCTTGTTTCAGGTACCATTATCTCTGCTCTAGAAAAATATCTCATGGCTTCCTTGGCATTCAATAGGATCAGAAGCTTATGATAGAATAATATTTCATATTTGTCTGGCTGCTCTTAAAGTTTCTTCTTTTGAGCAAGTGTTTAGCCACTCTATGATCATATTACTTATGTCATCTTCCTTATTGGATCCTAGTAACCTTTGTAGGTAGCTTGTATCTAAATTTATTCAGTAATAGTATGTATATCATTAATAACTGCTTTCTAATTTCTATCAGTTGATTATGTTATAACTAGTAATTTGGCAGTCTGGCAATTGGGACAAAGATAAAGGATAAGGACTCTAGACTGCATGTCATTCATTCAACTAACAGCAGCTAATCCTTGCTGATAGTGTCTAGGAAAGTTGATAAAAATGAGAAGCAGCAAGGCTTCCTGAGGCCTAGGCTTCCAACTTATATGTGTCCTATTTTTCTAACCAAGTCAGAAGGCAATCTGGAGTCAAGTGCCATGCAATCACCCTGAAAAGACACTGATATAAAAAGGTAGAGCTAGGCATGGTAGCCTGTAACTGTGTTCATAGAACTTGTAAAGTTGAAGTAGTATATAGACCAAGAGTTTAAGGACAGGCTTAGCTATATGAGACCTTGCCTCACCCCTCCTCCAAAAAAAAAAAAGAAGAAAATATAGAGAACTGAGGTAAGTTTTACTTTCTAGGTTTATTTCTTGTTTTGAGGCAGGATCTTTAACTCCTGATTTAGCTGCCTAAATGCTGGGATTATAGAGGTATGTTAACCACACCCAGATCTCTCTAGATTCTTAAATGTTACTCCTATGTAATTTTTTCAAAAAATTTTTTGTAGTTCTGAGGAAATAGAAACTCAGATCTTGTCCATACAAAGTATAGTACCAGTGAGTACATCCCCCAGCCCCTCCTATAACATTAAAAAAGTATATATTTTCAGAGGTAAAGACTCATTTGAAATAAATAGGAAGGTATTAAAATTGTCCATTGTGAGGACCGTGACTACAGTCCTTTGTGGAACTTGTATGGTTGCATGTCTATGTGTTCCTTGTGTTTTAAGTCAGAATCATAATTCTGAGTCCTTGATACAGATTATGTGAAAACCTTAATTGGAGGAATAAACATAGCTACAGATTCTTGGTACTACTTTTTTTTAGGATATAGAGCTTGTATCCTCTGTGTTACCTATGCGACTAAGCCTTAAAACAGTTACTGCCTTATTAATTGGAATACTTTTGAGCTGTCAGACAGCTAACTAAAGCTGGTGGTATAAAGTTCAATGGTAGAGCATGTGGCCTAGTGTACATGAGGTTCTCCATTTAATCCCTAGTACCACAAAATGTTTTGATATGAGGCTCACCGGTGGTGGTTAATATTGATAATTCAGTTGATCAGATTTACAGATGCCAAGGAAAGAATGAAGTGATAAGACCTACTCTAAATTTAATTAGTACAATCCCATAGATTGAGTACTATAGGGGGAAAGGGGAAAGTTTGTTAGCAAGGTGTCTGTCTCTCTGTCTCTCTGTCCCTCTCTCCCTCTAGGTTTGTTATTAGCCTGCTCTTCCCCTCTCCCTTCTTCTTCTCTCTAGGCCCATTTTTTGGATGCCCTGAATTGAGTTTGTCTGTCCTGCCATAATATCCCTGTAATGACTAAAACCATGAGCCAAAATAAATCTTTCCTCCCATGCTTCGCTCACAGCAGTGAGAAAGCCAGGCTGATATACTGCCTATGTCAGAAAGGCCTCGTATCCCTGCTTAAGTACATCGATTTTGGTCAGAGGTGCCAGATGAGCGAAGAAACCTCAGATGATTTTGTTTGACTCTTTCAACTGAGATCCTATACATAAGTCCAACATGTAGAAAAACCAGTTCTTAGTCTCTTTTTATTTTATTTTTTACCCACAGAATTCATGAGGTGAGAAACTGGTAGCCTCTAAGTTTTACAGATTTTTTATTCAGCAGTCAATAAGTAGGTCAATAAATGACTGGGCATGGCTGTATTCCAATAAAAATTTTATGGACCCTGAAAAGGCAATTCAACCAAATTTTATGTGTTACAAATTATTTTTATTTTATTTTTCAACCATTTAACTATGTAACCCAGACTTGACAAGAAATAAATGAGCAAGAAAAATAAAAATATAATAGCTAAATATGGTATCATTTATAATCTCAGCACTAGGGAAGTAGAGGCATTAGCTTTGCAAGTTTGAGGCCAGGTAGAGCTGCATATCTAGACATTATGAAAACAAAAGGCTGGTGACTGATTGAACAACAGTTAAGAATACTTGTACTCCTGTAGAGTAGCCAGGTTCCATTCTCAGTGCCCCCACAATGGCTTGAAACTGTATGTAACACTAGTTCCAGGGGATCCAGTGTTTTCCTCTGGCCTCCCCAAGCACCAGGCATGTACATGATATACAGATGTGCATATAAAAAACCACTCATTCACACAAAAATAGAAATAAAACTTTATAAAAGACTAGACCCCTCCTCTCCCATGAATAGAGTAAGCAGCTCATATATACACCAAGAAAACTCCACAATTTTTCTTTAAAAAAATAAAACAAGTTAATTTTTTAGAAATGTATTTATTCATTGATTTATTCATTCATGTATTTATTTAGAGTGGGTGTGCATGCCATTGTGATATTTACCTCAGTGAACTGCACTTAATTCATTTAATATGAATTCATTTTCAATGAATTTAAAATGAATGCATTAATTTTCCTGTTAATGAAATAACTTCATTCCTGCAGTGGGGAGATGTATATATTTATATACACATACCACAGAGGTCACAGGACAACTTCTGGTACTCAGTTCTCTTCCTCTTCCTCCTCTATATCTGTATCATAGATCGAACTCAGGTTGTCATGCTTAGCAGCAAGGTTTTTTGTTGTTGTTGTTGTTATTGTTGTTGTTTGGGGTGTTTTTTGTTTGTTTTTCTGGAAGAACCTATCACTGGTCTTCTAAATTTAGGAGGTTTCAAGATTTTAAGAAGTATTTTTTGATAAAGAGCTTGAAAAAATAGTTTGAGTATATAAAGCATGGAAGTGGGCACACAGAGGTTTAGCATTGTTTGACATAAAACTGGAGCAGAGAGAGTATGGAGAGGAATCAAACTAGACGTAGATGCAGCTTAATTGTGGAGGGCCCTGTTGGCCTTGGCAAAGATATTAGTAAAGGTCTTAGCAACAAAAGGCACCTATTAAAGTCAGAACAAAGCAACATGTTCAGTTTATATTTTACATAAGACTATAGTAGTTGGGAAGGGGGTAAATTTGAAGACAGAGTCAAACCAGTTAGGAAGCTACTGTTGTATTCTTTGTTTGAGGGACTATCCTAAACTTAGAAAATAGTTGCTGAGATGAGAAAGGAATGTTGATTTAGAAGATTTTTTAGTGGATAACATGGTAAGATTTAATGAGTGGTAAGATGATACAGAGTGAGATAAAGAAAAAACATAAATTACTCTAGATTTTGTAACTAAATGAAGATGTTACTGAAACTACACAAAAAGTGGAAGAAACAGCAGAAATTGGAGGGACTTTTTTTCTTTCCTGGTTCAATTTCTTTTCTATTAAATTTTTCCAATATTTTCTCTTTTGATATATATTGGTTTACAAAATAAAGGGTTTCATTATGACATTTTCATGTATGCTTTTCTACTCTTTTCCCTTCTTTTTCTTTTCCACACTTCTTCCTTTCTCCCATATCTCAAATTCTACAAAAAGCTGCAGAATGAATGAGGAGGGAGGGAGCCGAACTACCATTATTTCTAAAATACAGGAAGAATGTTATATGATAATATAGGAAACCAAAACAAATCTTTTAGTGGCCAAAGGACTTGTTTCAAGAGGGATATAGCATACGTAAAAGTTGGGAGACATACAAATAGGTGACCTGTTTAAGGCATCTGTCACAGCTGGGCAGTGGTGGTCCATGCCTTTAATCCCAGCATTTGGGAGGCAGAGATGCGCTGATCTGAGTTTGAGGCCAGGCTGGTCTACAGAGATAGTTCTAGGACAGACAAGTCTACACAGAGAAACCCTGTTTTAAAAACAAAAATCTGTCAAAGAAGCCAAGCAAGGGTAGACTTAAAGTGAAAAGGGAGAGACAGGTTGTAGACTTTGTCAAACATTTTCAAGTGATGGGAAAGAAAGTAAATGAATATTATTTAGAGGAAAAAATGAATTACTGTCAAGAAATTGTTGAGTATAAGGGTATAGAAAAACTTAACAGATAGAAATATTTTAGTTACTTTATTCATGTCTGTTAACAAAGAGTAACCTAAGAAAACAAGGGTTTAGTTTGGCTCATAGATTAATGGTTCATTCCATCATAGTGCCATCCATGGTGGTAATGGTGACAGTGGCAATAGCCACAGTAGCAGGAGCATAAAACAAGGGATCATATTACATTTTCAGTCAGGAAACAGAGAGAGATGAATTTTAGTACTTAGGGTGTTGTGGCTCACGGTCAAGGTGGTATCTTTAGCTATACTTAACGTGGAAACATCCTCACAGATGTTCCCAGAGGTGTATGTTCTAAGTGATTCTAAGCAATCAAGTTGGTTTTGAACTAACAACCCACACCCCAGTGGCATTTACTCTCTTTCAGTTGAATTTGCATTTTCACCATTGGAGCCTTTGGTGGTAGTCTTATAGAGTCTCACCTTCAGGTCACCTTTCCTGTAATCCCAACACAAAGTGTGAGGTTTCTTTTAAAAAGTTAATTTCTCTAGATCCACCTTGTCTATGACTTGAAACTTGTTAATGCTTCTCTCACCAAATTGCATATTTTAATAGGTCTCTGCTCTCTTAACATTGTGGGACTAAGATCAATGAGGAGTAACCATAACATTGCCTAGATAAATTTATTTTATTGCCCTTAAATTTCTTCCACCAAACAACTTAGTCCACCATTTTTTAATTTAGCCTAACTTACGTTTTTAGGATATGGAAAGAATATAGCCAGACTCTTTGCCAGAAAGTGACAAGGGTAACCTCTAGCCCAAGTTTTCATCAGGGTCCTTGTTCTCTTGTGAAGTTTTATGAAGTAGACCTCTACTGTGCATTTCTCTTGGCATTTTTGGTCTTCTAGATTCCTGCCAAAATGCTTTAGAGCATTCCAGGGCTTCTCTAGCTCATAGCTCTAAACTCTTTCACATTATCCCTGAAAAACAGTTCAAAAGGCCCATGAACTACATCATCAGGTTTATCATAGCAACAACACCATTCCTGGTACCAGTGTTTTATATTACTTTCCTTGTTGTTGTGACAAAGTACCTGACAGAAAAAAACCTCAGAAATAGACCCTTTATTTTGGCTCTCTAGTAAGCCAAATATAAGCTTAAATTATGTCAGGCCCAGAAGACATGGAGGCTTGAATGTGAGGTGATTCATGCTCATTCAAGAAGTAGAGAAAGATGAATGCTGGTGATTGGCTCTTCTTTTTAAACCTTTACATTTATCACCATCATCATTTGTGTGTATTTGTGTGCATTTGTATGCATGTATGTACATGTGCAATTGTGGGCACATGCACGCTATGTTGTGCATACAGAGTAGAGGATAGCTTTGAGCAGTTGATTGTCTCCTACCGTGACTTCTAAAAATCAAACTCAGATTATCAGACTAGCACAACAAATATTTTGTTCCATTAACGCTATCTCAGTGGCCCTCTCCCCCTTTCCCCTTTTTGTTCAGTCTGGGGCCACAGCCTGTGGGCTTCCCACTTCAGTTAAGCTTCTTGTACCACTCTCACAGATTTCCCAGAAATATGTCCTCTAAGTCATTCTAAATTTAGTGAAGCTGAAAATAAAGATAAGACATCAAATTATGATAGATGCAAAATTTGGAAATTAAAAGGCAGGTTTTCTATACACATGAAATAATTCCTTCATTTATTTATAGCCAATGTAAACTTAGAATGGACTGCCTTTTAGTTAGTTAGCTGTTAAAATAGTTGAGTAAAAGGAATCTTTTGGTCAGCTGTCTAGTAATATACTTGTGTATGCTTTTGTGAGTCTTAGCTTATATTCAGTTCTCAATAATTCTCTATATTGCTTTTTTGTTTTGGCATTTTTGTCTTATTGTTTTTTGTTTATTTTAAGTTTTGTTTTTGTGTTATTTTTAAGGACAGGGAGTGGGGAGGGAGGGAGAACACCTAAAGCTGGGTTAACAGAGATGGGGAGGACCTGAGAAGACTTGGGAAAGAGGTAAAGCATGATCAAAATATATTGTATGAAAAAATGTAAAGAAAAAAAGCTCCATGTAGTTTTTTCCTCAGTGAAACAAAAATACCTGATAAGCAGCTTAAGGAAGGATTTATTGTGGGGCACAGTGTGAGGTCCTGGGCCGTCCTGGCCTGGGTGGCTTGACAGCAGCTACTTGAGGCTGTGGTTACATTGCTTGGCAGCCAGGAAACAGAGAGGAATGCCGCTGCTCAACTTGGTTTCTCCTTTCTATTCAGTTCAGGACTCTAGTTGGAGGAATGGTGCTACCCATATTTATGGTGGATCTGCCCACCTCAACTAATCCAATCTAGAAACTCTGTCATAAACATTCCCTGAAGTTTGTCTACTAGCTGTTTTTAGATCCTGTCAGATTGACAATTTTAACCATCACATATTGCAATCGAATGGATTTTCTTTTTCCTGGTAGCTCTGCAGAGTTCTCTATATCACTGGGCCAAGTTAATTTATTTGCCTTTGATTTTGAGGGATGAAACTAAAAAATATTAAATAAGAAAACATTGAAACTTGGACTCCAGAAAAATTTCATCATGATGAACCATCTGTCATGCTCTCAACTTACAAGCACTTTTGACAGGTTTTTAATTTATACAAATTGTACAGCAACAGTTCTTTTTCAGGATTTTCAGAGTTTTATATTTGTCCATATTTTTGTAAAATACTAGCCTGAAATAACTAAAATGGCACTGAAAGGACAGCATATAGAGGAATATACTGTTTCCTTTTCTTAGCATATTCCTATCTGTGTTTCTTTTTTAGTTTATATATAATTTTGTTTTTCTAGAGTAATAAAGAGATAAATAGGGTTCATTCACGCTATCTAGTCTGCATTTTGAATCTTTTAGTGACTGCTTGTATAAGTGTTTATAAGCCACAAAAAGATACCGAAATTGTTCACTGAACTCTTAGAAGAAAGGATTTCTTTTTTTTTTCTTTTAAGATTTTACTTATTTATTTTATACATATGTGAGTACACTGTAGTTGTCTTCAGACACTCCTGAAAAGGGCATCAGGTCCCATTACAGGTGGTTGTGAGCCACCATGTGGTTGCTGGGAATTGAACTAAGGACCTCTGGAAGAGCAGTCAGTGCTCTTAACCGCTGAGCTATCTCTCCAGCCCTGAAGAAATGATTTCTGAAGTATTCCAACCCACCCCTTCTAAAATCATGGCTTCTAGAATGGCTGTCAAGTCTTAACTAATACAGACAATTTAAAAATCATATAAAACTCTTATTTTTTGGTTGTGAACCTAGTCTTTAACAACTGAGCCATCAAAAAATTATAACATCATATAAAACAAGAGTAAAATGGAGGATTAGAATAAAAATCACAAAGGGGCTAGCGAGTAGCTCAGCAGTTATGAGCACTGCTCTCTCTCACAGAGGACCTAAGTTCACTCCTTAGCGTCCACATAGTGATTCATAACTGTCCATAACTCCAGGGATCCATTGCTACCCTCTTGACCTTATGAACACCAGACATGCATATAGTGTGTTACACATGCACATACACACACATTCACACAAATCAATCAATCAAACATATGTATGTATATATGTATTAAAGGTCACATCCTTAAAGCAGATTTGTAATATGCACAGCACAGTACTAGCTTAAAAAACATATATGGAAAGATAAGTTCTATGTACTTGCATTATTTATATATGAAGACATGCAATCATTTTCCTCTATAAAAATTAGCAATCTAGGTGAGGTGTGATGGTACATGCCTGTTATCCTAGCCCTCATGAGGCTGAGTTAAGAGAATCTCAAGTTTGAGTTTAGTCTGGTGTTCATACAATGAGACTCTCCTTTGAAGAGGTAGTTCTTGATATTGGTGTTTAAGGTTTCTTTGGTGGGATAATTGTACTTCAGTGGTACTTGCATAGCAGGCTCAGGGTCATGGATGTAATCCCAGCACTGTAGAGAGAGTTATTCTGCCTCCAAGAGCCTCTTGCCTTGCTTCCTTCAGTATATTAAACAGCCTAGGCTTGAACTTGTCATACTCACTTGAAAGTTAAGTCATATCCACCAGGGAAGAATTGGAGCCCACTATTCTGCAGCTTGCCTTCCGCCCTAGCTGGGAATAAATAAGCTGTGAGTTACAGCTCTAATCTATTGACTGGAGCAATGTTGTCCTTCAGAGTGGCAGCCATAGGCCTCTTGTGCTTGCCCTTCCTGTAGAATATCCACTTCCTCGAGCTGCAGTCAAGACAACCAAAAACTAAATATTTTTAAGGGTACCACACTCAAGGCATTGTTCCTATTCCGTGGTTGAGAACTAGGTGAAAGAAAGGAGTCCAGCACACACCACCTTTCAGGCAAACTCACTTGAATCTTAGTCTCAATAGCTGGTAGCCGGTAGCAGAATAAACGGTGCTGATGGTCCTGCTCCTCCCACAAAGAAAGACTTCCAACTAGTATTTGGGGAAAAGGAAACCCTATCTTCTTGGCTGCTGTACCAATCTGCCATGAGTCTGTGCTGGAGAGACAGAATGGACTGAGGTTAAATGCCATAGACCATCATTTACTTAATTTGCCTCCTGAGTTTTAGTAGATTGTCTTGAATAGATATTCCTTCCTTTGTGATATATCCTTATGGTTATTTCTAGAGATTTCTAATGGTTGGCTATTATGGTTTCAACTGAAATAACTTTGTCAGTTTAATTAATGAATGGATCCATGAAACTCCATGTACAGTTATGCCCAAAGATGAGAACTCTGCAAACTTTTAACAGTCTTGTGGCTCTTGTTGCTCATGGTTACTCAATAGTGGTCATGGACTTGGACTTCTATTTCGTTGGTAGATTGTACGTGGCTTGAAGTCAATATCTTCAGTCTTTATATGTAGAACCCTGGTAGTGCCTACTCTCATTTATTTTCTGTTATGATGTATGAAGATCTTTTCTACTTTATGTTTTTAATGCTTTCTTTATGACTAAGTATTTGGGGTTTATCTTTTCATGATCTGTGATTTTTTTAATTAACTTCTTACTGTTGACAACTTACAGACTATCTCCTTAATTTCAGTTTTTTCATCTAATAAGTTTGCAAAGAGTGCCACTACCAATCACATATGTACAGTAGTTCCATTTTTGTACATTTCTGAATGAGTGTGTAAGACAATTTTGAATTACCACTTAGTCTTAGATAATAAAGAATTTAAAAATAAGAGTCTAAGATGCAGAGTTTTAAAAGTATATTTATACATCAATTATAAAGAAGTATTAAGTACTCTATTTGAGACTATACATAAACCACACTAAAAGGCCTCTCAGTGGTAAAAGTCAGCATCCTTAGACATAGGGAATTCTAATTAAATTGGCATTGTCAAGAATAGACTGGTACTTCCTGAAGTTTAACCATTGTCTGTAACAGGTCAGAGAACACAAACTGAAAAATGTGTAACTTCTGCTTGGTTCTGAGACAGTGAGAGAATTTTCCCAGTGTTTAAACATAATCAAATACCAATTATATAAATCTAACTATAAAACCTTTCAGTGGGTTTTGAGATAACAGCCCATCTTAGAGAAAAGTTGAACATTGCTAATTAAGTCCAGCCCTATCTTGAGAAAGTGAGAACAGTGACAGTATTTATTATTCCAACTGAAATTGTTATTTTTAGAAAGATCATATCCATTTTATTACAAGTCCATTTTACTTAAGACTAACAACAAACATTACTAAGCATTCATGATCTGAATTATATATACTATATGAATTAAATTATGGTACATATTAAAGGCCACAAGATATTTGTTTTATAATAAATTAGGCAGTGGAATTAGTCTTTAAATTTTTTCTTTTTTTATTGGATATTTTATTTACATTTTAAATATTATCCCCTTTCCCACACCCCACCCCACCTACCCCCCATCCCCCGCCATCCCTTAGTAGCCTTTTTAAGATAAGCTACTAGGTCTGATTTTTTTTACCTTTTCTATTTTTTTTTTTCCGAGACAGGGTTTCTCTGTGTAGCCCTGGATGTCCTGGAACTCACTCTGTAGACCAGGCTGGCCTCAAACCCAGAAATCCGCCTGCCTCTGCCTCCCAAGTGCTGGGTTTAAAGGCGTGCACCACCGCTGCCGCCACCGCCGCCCTTTTGTACCTTTTCTTAATCCTGGTAAAGATGGCTTTTGTTCCAGGAATGTACTTTTTAGGATTCTCCAAATAATACACTAGTGTATCTTTTTCCTGGATGATGCATTTGATTTTGTTGGCATCTGTGTAAAAGGATCCGTTTGACCTGTCTTCCTTCCACACAGAACTTGGAGATTTGATCCAGTCTTATACTTGCCTCCCACACTTTGCGGGGGGGGGGGGGGATCTTGCCTTTTTCACCATCACCCATTTTTAAATTTGTTGCCCTCTATTCAATAGTACTAACACTACTTTCTAAAGCCAGATGTTCCACACTCTTTTTATTTGTTTGGTTTTGGTTTTTTCGAGACAGGGTTTCTCTGTGTAGTCCTGGCTGTCCTGGAACTCACTCTGTAGACCAGGCTGCCCTCGAACTCAGAAATCTGCCCGCCTCTGCCTCCCAAATGCTGGGATTAAAGGCGTGCGCCACCACCGCCCTGCTCCACACTCTTTTTAAATGTTTGGGTCTTCCTTAACTCTAGTGTGAGTGTATTCCCAGAAAGATGATGAGCTCTTTTTTTTTTTTTCAAGACAGGGTTTCTCTGTGTAGCCCCGGCTGTCCTGGAACTCACTCTGTAGACCAGGCTGGCCTCGAACTCAGAAATCCGCCTGCCTCTGCCTCCCAAGTGCTGGGATTACAGGCGTGCGCCACCACCGCCCGGCCGATGAGCTCTTTTTAATCTATATTTCAATAGAATAAAAATATTTTTAATCTATTATTGGCAACACTAGAAGATACAGTCCAAAGCTTCACAATATTGGAACTTTAAAAGAAAACTTATGTGTACATTGTGATATTTTAGATTAGGCTTCTTTTTTTGGGGAAATGGGAACAAGAAAGGGGGCAGGAAGAAAGGCTGTGTGGTCATTCTCTCTCTTCAGCCAGCTTCTTTTTTGATTTGGTTTTTTTTTTTTTTTTTTTTTTTTTTTGACAGGGTTTCTCTGTGTAGCCCTGGCTGTCCTGGAACTCACTCAGTAGAGCAGGCTGGCCTCGAACTCAGAGATCCACCTGCCTCTGCCTCCCAAGTGCTGGGATTACAGGAGTGCGCCACCACGCCCAGCTCAGCCAGTTTCTTTTTAGCCATCCATGTTCTATGCCTTTTAGCCTAGGCCCTTGACAATTATGTCTTCCTGACTGCTGTTACTTTTCATGTGCTTATTGGTCTTTCTGACTATAGATAGCCCAGCTAGATCCCGTTATTTGATTCTGGCCATCAGTGTACCTACCACTCAGGATCTATGATTTGGACTACTGTTATGGCTTTACCAAACCTCGGATATACTTTGTATTGTAGGATTTAATAATATTCTCTTCCCGTTACTCTAGGTCATATGACAGTATGTTTGATCGAAACAAATTACTTTCTAAAGTTTGCCTGTTGCTGCTGCTCTGGGGTCTAGGGAACACTATTTTTTTGTTTTTATTTTGTTATAGTTTGTTGATTTTCTCTCTATTATGATCTTGATTGTTTTTAATTCATAGTAGTTCTTTGGTGTCAGCTTTTCAGTGTGGGACAATGTTAACTGGCTTCTAGTTCAAGTATATATTGATCATTATTTTCTTTCCCAGAATGCACCATGATGAAACGGCATAGACCTGTCAGCAGCAGTGAGAGTTCAGATGAGTGTAAGTAGAACTAGCTAGTAACCTATGTATCTGTGGCCCTTGAGGAGCTTTTATTTGACTTGAGAATGACTTGTTTCATATTTCCTCCAACAGTTAAAATATTTCTGAGAAGGAAAGGTCAGGATCTATTTTTACTCTTTTAATTTCATTAGAGATTTATAAATTAAGTAGAAGAATCGATTTTATGTGTTATATAGCACTTGGATTTTTCACTTTAAAATTTACTTATAACAAAAGCTAGATCTACCAATGTTTTAACAGAACTTCTCTAGAAAGAAAGAAAAAAGTATTGAAAATATAAACTGTAGATCCTGATTTTGATTATAACTAAGGTACTAAATGTTTGGTTGAAGGTCAATCACTAGTTTGTTTAAAGCCTTAAAATAGCCTTTAGGGAAATGCTGATAGATTATTTATTCCATGTTTTTGGTTTTTCTAGATTGACTGACTTCCTTTCCTTTCCTTTCCTTCCCTTCCCTTCCCTTCCCCTTCCCCTTCCCCTTCCCCTTCCCCTTCCCCTTCCCCTTCCCCTTCCCCTTCCCCTTCCCCTTCCCCTTCCCCTTCCCCTTCCCCTTCCCCTTCCCCTTCCCCTTCCCCTTCCCCTTCCCCTTCCCCTTCCCCTTCCCCTTCCCCTTCCCCTTCCCCTTCCCCTTCCCCTTCCCCTTCCCCTTCCCCTTCCCCTTCCCCTTCCCCTTCCCCTTCCCCTTCCCCTTCCCCTTCCCCTTCCCCTTCCCCTTCCCCTTCCCCTTCCCCTTCCCCTTCCCCTTCCCCTTCCCCTTCCCCTTCCCCTTCCCCTTCCCCTTCCCCTTCCCCTTCCCCTTCCCCTTCCCCTTCCCCTTCCCCTTCCCCTTCCCCTTCCCCTTCCCCTTCCCCTTCCCCTTCCCCTTCCCCTTCCCCTTCCCCTTCCCCTTCCCCTTCCCCTTCCCCTTCCCCTTCCCCTTCCCCTTCCCCTTCCCCTTTCCCTTTCCCTTTCCCTTTCCCTTTCCCTTTCCCTTTCCCTTTCTTTCACTTCTTTCCTTCCTTCCTTCCTTCCTTCCTTCTTTCCTTCCTTCCTTTCTTTCTTTCTTTCTTTCTTTCTTTCTTTCTCTCTGGTAGATTTTTTTCTATAGTCAGAACACAAATTTGGCTATTCCAAAATATTATGAGACATGATTATGTCAAGTTAAATCTTCATAACCATTGTTAAAGCTTTCAGAATCTGAGTTGTCACTAATAAATGCTAAATTCCATTGAGACGCTCTCTTGGGTACAGCTGAATAACTTTTTCAGTAGTATAAGATCTTGTGGTCTTCTGTCATATCTTTCATATATTTAGTTAGCTGACATTTAAAGTAGGGGGTGGTAACATGTTTCAGTATTTTTTCTAATTATCTTTTGCAGGTCCTTCCACTTCCTTTACTTCCAGCTCAATGTATAGGAAGAAGTCAAAAAATCCTAAGGAACAAAAGAAGTCTGCTGAGGTGAGATCAGATATCAATTTTACACTTAAAAAGTAGCATCTGCCTCCTGCCAACATGTTAACAATACCCAGAATTTGTAAAAGTGCCAAGTGAAATATATACCAGTGAGCCAATATAGATAGGCTTATTTACTTAGGATAATACTTACTTTCCAAAAAAGATTTTTTCTTTTCTCCTTTATAAAATTAGTAATTTTTATACTGATTTTATTTGAAGAATAAGTTCTCTGCTTTATAGTAGTCTTCCTCTAGCTAAGAAATCAGACTTGGGGGAAATCTTTGAAAGATCCCAAGATCTTATAGCCTCATGTTGAAAAGAGTTGCATTAGAGGGTGGGAAATAGTGCCAGAAAGGGATAGATAAAGAGGTCGTGGGTGGAGAAGGAAAGGACTGAGTTCTGACAGTGTTTGAAACATTACTAGCCCAGAAAAAAATAGATCACTTGTCTGGTGTTCAGCCTCTGCCCTAAGAGCACCAAACTACCAGGATTGTACTTACATTTAGTGGGTCATAAAGATTTTCCTCAGTGGAAATTAACTTATTAGAAATTGACCCTATGCATCTTCATTTTTACTATAAGTAAAATTCTTTAGATAGTTATCTGTTTCTGCATTGCAAATAACAAGATTAGTGGCTTAAAACAGTATACATTTATTATCTGTTTTTGTGGTCAGGAATCTGTATTGAGTGTGACTAGATTCTGTGTTCCTAAGTCTTTGAGGGCTGCAACCACTGTGCTCACTGGAATGTTCTCACTGGGGATTAGAAAAGAATTCACTTTTAAGTTATGGGCAAAATTCCTTTCCTTGAAGCTGAAAGACTTAAGATCCTTGTTTTCCTGCAGTCTTTTGACAGCACTCGGTTCTTAAGGATTTTATAGTTTCCTGCCATCTGGCCTTCTCTTAAGGCAGGGCCACTTTCTCAGGGGAAGGAAAGAGACTCTCTCCCATATGCTGAAATGAAATTTTATATGACATAGTGTGACATCAGTGCTTCTAAAAGCAAACAAACAAAAAACCCCACATAGCTTTATCATCTATAATATTTGCCATAGTTTATGGTTAGAATCAAGTCTTAAGTCTTAAGTTCCACTCATTCTAACAGAAATGGAATAACTGTTGGGGATACTTTTTCATTCAAGTGTATCCACTAAAGAGCATTTCTCCCTTTTAGAGGTCACTTGGTCAGATATCTTTGTGGGCCTGGTAGAATAACAGAGTATTTTTATAAGTGACTGCTGTACAGGAAAAAAGTTGGGGATATAATGTACAAAAACAGGGTGGAGGGGTCTGGAAAGATACCTCAGCAGTTAAGTAGACTTTTGTCTGAGTTTGTTATTTGTCTTATGATTAGACTATAATGACTATAATTAAAGTTTGGGAGAATACTATAGCAGAATGAAGAGCCTTTCTTGTCCCATTATATCAAGGGAGTTATTTTATTAACATGAGGTTTCTCCAATATAGCATTACCTTTTTCTTTCTTTTTGTTCTGTTCACTAAGACTGGCATACTAAAACACAGGGATGATGTTAGGCAAGGATTCACTTTCTGAAGGAAAGAATTAGTTAACAAATATATTTGATAATATTCTGTGCAGATGTATGTCTTCTCCCTATCTTAAATATATTTTTCTTCATCGCAAGTAATAACAAGATTAATGGCTTAAATCAGTATACATGTATTATCTCAGTTTCTATGGGTCAGGAGTCTACACTGAGTGTGACGTGTGCGAGTGAGATGGCCCAGGATAAAGGCACTTTCTGCCAAGTCTGACAACCTGAGTTTTGTCTCCAAAGTCCACATGGTAGAAGGAGAGAAACAACTTCAACCTCCTCCCCACCCCTGTCTCCACGTAGATGTCCCCACTCCCCACCCCACCTGACCTCTAAACTCCCTGGGTCCTCTAGATTCTTGAGGGTTAGGTGCATCATCTCAGAATGAACACAGACCTGGCAGTCCTCTACTGTATGTGTGTTGGGGGCCTCATCAGCTGGTGTATGCTGCCTGTTTGGTGGTCCAGTGTTTGAGAGATCTTGGGGGGGTCCAGATTAATTGAGACTGCTGGTCCTCCTACAGGGTTGTCCTTCTTTCAGCTGTTAACTTTCAGGTCTTAGCATTTAAGAGTTAGTAGATAGAACAGCCTCTCAGGCTAATTGAGACCTGAGCCCAAAGCCTGAACAAATGAATCAGATTTAATCAGAAACATCAAGTATTCGTTGTAATTTGTGTAAAACCATTTTGCGATTAAATTTTCAAGAAAATAAGAACTGGAGCTAGAGAGATGGTTCGGCAGGTTAGAGCACTGGCTGTTCTTGAGAAGAGCCTGAATTTGTTGCTCAGCCCCACGTGGTGCTTCACAACAACAACAAAAAAGACCAGTGTAGAAAACATATTTTAATCACTTTGCAGATATTTGCCTGACTGTTGACCATATAAGTAATCTTTTTTCTCTATAAAGGGGAAGGAAAAACTGTACTAGCTATTAGATTTACTTTTGAGTTGTGTAAGAGAAATAGGTGTTAAGTTGGTTGAATAGTCTACAGTTTGAGCCTTCCCAAACTTTACAGAGTGCCTGATCCCTGGAGGTTAAGTATTTCTGGAGCCAGGGACAAGAACCCAATGTCATTAATATCTGCTTTTATATTGCCTTGTCTATAGTCTTTTAAAACATTACATATGTTTGGTTAGAATAATAGGGATTTAGTCACTGTTCTGGTGGCTAGAAGTCCAAAATAACCCATCTGAACCCTCTAATTCTTTTGTTTCTGGTGGCATTCCTTGATTTGTTTGTTTAATTCAGTGCATTACCCAATCACTGCCTCTTCCTATTCTCAAAAATCTCTTCAACCTTATCTAGTAAGGACACTTATTACCAGACTTAAAAATCTTATCCAGACCTCCCATAATCATCATCTCCTAGTCCTCTTCCTCTTCCTTCTCCTGATCCTCCTGATCCTTAATAAAGCTGCAAAACCTCTTTCTCTAAACATTTACACATCTATCAATTCTGAAAATTAGGATGTGGCCATTCAACCTACTAATGCATTTCTGGGCTTCTTATAAAACCATATAGAACATATTTTCATAACCAGACTCGTAAAGTATGAGCATACTACTGTCATTTGATGGTATGGCCTTTTTAAGTCCATAGTGTGATTTTGTAATCACTTGGTCTATTTTATAAAGAGGTGATGACTAGAGATAACTAGAGAGACAACTTAGCAGTTTATAGCACTTACTGTTCTTGTAGAGGGACTGGGTTCAGTTCCCAGCATGAACATCACAGCTCACAACAACCTGTAATTTAGAGTCTCAAGGGATCGGATACCCTTTTCTTCTCTGTGGGAACCAGGAATGTGGTACATATACATTTATAGAGGCAAACACTCATGTACATAAAAGTAAGCCTTTTTTTTTTAAAAGAATGTCACTTGAAGCTATTGTCAAATATTTAGTTCTAGTTGTTGTCTCCAGATCTAAGATATGATTTAGAGTGCTACCTTTCCCCAAAGACAATATTTATAAACTGTCACTGCTACTTAACCACTGGCTCATTAAAGGCACTCTAGTAATTTATAAAAATGGATTGTAGTATTTAGCAAATGATTTACTCTTTCCTCTTAATCACTCAGAACACTGAACTCCATGCAAAACATGGTAAAGAGATATGTCTGTAACCTCTTATCCACTTATATGAAGCATTATGTAGTAAACCATCAATTTTTGTTTCTTGTAGCCTTAACTTTCTTCCTGTGCAGCCCAATTAATTTTAATTGGCCAGGATTCTTAGTAAGATCATTTTGTTGACACCTGACCACCTTTGTGTTTAATGTATACTTCTTCCATGCTGTGCCCACAAATTTTTTCCTAAGTGAAACTAACAGACATTTTAAGTTGTCCCTACAAAGTAGGAAATGGGTTGACCTCTTCCTCATTTATATTGCACCATTTGATTATGTGATAGTTTGGCTTTATACTCTGTAAAAATGACCTCAGTTGAAACTTGACTGTAACCCTGAGAATTCATTGCTTTATTGGATCTCTCTATCTATTTCCACTTTATTTTTTGATTATTATTTAAACTTTTATTACAGTTCAATCATTATCACCTCATGGTCTGCCCTCCAATCTTTCCCCATCCCATAACTCCTCCCCCATCTCCAAGATGTCCCCACTCCCCCACCACCAGACCTCCCCACTCCCTGGGGCCTTAAGTCTCTCAAGGGTTAGCTGCATCTTCTCTTACTGAGACCTGACCAAGGCAGCTGTCTATGTGTTAGGGGCCTCATATCAGCTGGTGTATGCTGCCTGGTTGGTGGTCCAGTGACTGAGTGATCTGGGGTGGGGGGGAGTCCAAGTTAATTGAGACTGCTGGTCTTCCTACAGGGTTGCCATCCTCCTCAGCTTCCAGCTTTTCCCTAATTCAACCCAATGGACAGAAGTAAGCAGCTTCTGTCCATTGGTTGGCTGTAAATATCTGCATCTGATTCTTTCTGCTGCTTGTTGGGTCTTTCGGAGGGCAGACATGATAGGGCCCTTTCTGTGAGTGCTCCCTAGCCTCAGTAATAGTGTCGGTAATAGTAATAGTGTTGGGGCCTCCCCTTGAGCTGGATCCCACTTTGGTCCTGTCACTGGACCTCTTTCCTCAGGCTCCTCTCCATTTTTGTCCCTGCAGTTCTCTCAGACAGGAACAATTCTGGGTCAGAGTTTTTGACTGTTGGATGGCAACCCTCTCCCTCCATTTGATGCCCTATCTTCCTGCTGGAGGTGGGCTCTACAAGTTCCCTCTCCCCACTCTTGGGCATTTCATCTAAGGTCTCTCACCTCCCAGGTGTCTGGTACATTCTAGAGCCCCCCCCCATCTCCTACCTCCCAAGCTTGTCTGTTTCCATTCTTTCAGCTGGCTCTCAGGGTTTCACTCCTGTCCCCCCACCCCATACTTGATCATGCTTCCTTTTCCCCACCGTGTTCCCTTTTCCACCCAGGTCCCTCCCTCCTTCTGCCCCCCCGCCCCCCTTCCCCCCCCCCGTAATTGCTTTCTTCTCCCTCCCAAGTGGGACTGAGGCATCCTCACTTGGGCCCTTCAGCGTGTTGACCTTCTTGAGTTCTGTGGACTGTATCCTGGGTACTCTGTACTTTTATTGGATCATACTATATACTTCCACTTTCATGTTACACAGGACTTGGACATTCTCCTTTAAGAGACCTGATAAGCATTAAAGACTAAAATTTACTTGATATTATCTCTTCCCTTAATCTTCTAGAAATCTAGATACATATATCCTAGTCCTACTAAGTGGTATGATTTTTTTGTAGAAGACACTGTGAAGCATAGACCGATGTATATATGCTTTCATGTAAAAATGCGATTCCTTACTGCTTAGATGTTTACTTGACATTTATTAAAATCATTGCCATGTTAGCTTGAGAATTTGTGTTATACCTTTTTGTTCCTGTGGTGATGAGACAGGATTGCAGTGTTGGCTTTCATAAATATTTAAATCATGCTTACATGAGTCCAAACTGTAATTGTGTATATTAATCATTGCCCTACCTCCAACATTTGAACTTCTCAGCTAGATTTCTCTGAAAGAGATGGAGTTTAAAATCTTCATTAGGAATCTCTTTCCTGCCAGTGTACTTATCCCTCTCACTCTTGAGTAATTCATTGATAGTGAAAAATAGTGATGAGCTGGCTAAGATGAACTTTTGAGTATAAAGATAAGTAGAACAAAACCATCAACTTTCCAAAGAGTAATGTATCTCTGTGTGCACATGCATATACTCATGTGTGCATGTGAGTAAAAAATGCACATCTGAGCTAGGCAGTGGTGGCGCATGCCTTTAATCCCAGCACTTGGGAGGCAAAGGCAGGCAGATCTCTGAGTTTGAGGCTAGCCTAGTCTACAGAGTGAGTTCCAGGACAGCCAGGGCTACACAGAGAAACCCTGTCTCGGGGAAAAAAAACAAAAACAAAAAATGCACATCTGATGGAGAATGAAACATAACAAATATAGCATAGTGTGTGTAATTATAAAATATGACACAGCTGAAAGGCTATGCTTGATAATTCATGTCTAATTATTGGTTGAGGCAGGAGAATTGTCACGAGTTTGAGACCAGCCTGGGCTACAGTCTTAAACCCTGCTTTGTAAAAAAAAACAAACAAACAAACAACAGAATGAGAGCATGGCTATTTAGCTCAGTAGCAGACATGAAGCCCAGGGCTGACTCTTCATTACCACAGGGAGGAAACGTTTAAACATCTTCATGTATCAGAGAGATTAAGTAAACAACAACAAATTAGGAAATAGAAGTTCTAAAGAATATAGGTAGTAAGGTAGATCTCACTAATATCTATGAGACTGTATTTTGGTCCTATTCATAATAAAGAATATACCTTCAGTGACTTAAAAATGCATATCCAGTATAAGATCAAATATTTTCATAAAACATCAATGATTTCCATTACATAGGAAACAAACAAATCTGACAATTTGAGAATAAAAGTGAACTATTCTAACATAATAGCCATAGAAACCAGTAACAACATCTGAAGAAATCTAACAAGATTCTCTGTCTGAACTGAGTAACCAGATTATCACCATTAAACAAGACATTTAACATCATCCATGCCTGATATAATAGAATATGAACATAGCATCATTTCTTTGATATTCTTACCAAAAGAAACCCTAAAAAACCAAACATGTATATTCTCACACCAGTGAGAACACACTAAATAAATCCCAGTTATCAGGACACACTCCAAAATATTTGCAACTCCAAAATATTCTCTAAGTGTCAGTCATGAAAGACAAGGAAAAATTGAGCAGTTGTCACAGATTAGAAGATACCAAGAGGGAATACTGGATCCCAGGTTGAACTCAAAAACAGAAAGCCACCCAGGAAAATTGTTGAAAATTGATTAGTCTATAGATTAAGCAGCAGTATTTTATAAAGTAAATTTCTTTCTTTAGGAGTCAGTATAGCAACTCAGGCCTGTAATTCCAGCATTTATGAGACTCAGGCAGGAGGATTCCTGTAAGTTCTAAATCAACCTGAGCTACAGTGAGATCTTGTTTCAAAACTAAATCAAAATTTGGCTACATTGGTTTAAATAAATTTGTTCTGAGGCCAGGTGAGGTGGCACATACCCTTTGTCCCATCAGTGAGAACCAGAGGTCTTTATAGCAAGTTCCAAGTTAGCCAGGAATATGAAATAAGACTGTGTTTCAAAACAAAACAAACAAAATTTAGAACAATTTACCCAGGTCATTTAAGATGTTATTAGTATGTGAAACTACCTGAAGGATATATAAGAATGTGGTACTATTTTTATAATGTTTTTGTAAGTGTACAGTTATTTCTAAGTAAAATTTTAAATGAGGTAATGCCTAAGTAATTGTAAGTTATCAGCAGATGCTTGTTACTTTAATCGAGTCGAGGGTTGTTTCTTTTACTTAAAAAGAAAAAAAACTCCTTTGCAATAACCTATATTGTTTATTTAAATTCAAGGAGCCAACATTATATTATTATTATTATTATTATTATTATTATTATTATTATTATTGAAGGACTCCTACCCTTTATTAAATCCAGAAGAGCTGGCTTTCCTCTTCCTGTGTCAAATCTTCCCAAACATAAATTGACCTATTCATTTAGGAATCAGGAAATATTTGTCTTATTGGAATGCATGGTAAGAAGGAATGATCTTTTTAAAAAAGAGAACATTAAATGGTATCCGTTTCATAGCAATTTTAATGTATATGCATTGTATCTTCCCAGGTATTCCGAAAGGACCTCATCAGTGCCATGAAGATTCCTGACTCTCACCATGTTAATCCTGACAGCTATTACCTCTTTACTGACACATGGAAAGAAGAATGGGAAAAAGGAGTCCAAGTACCAGCCAATCCGGACTCTGTTCCAACACCTTCTCTCAGGTATTGACATATTTACAACTTTGACTTGTAAAAGAAAGGAAAGAGCTCTCTTGGAGTTTTTTTTTTGTTTTTTTGTTTTGTATTTCTTAGGGAGAAACTTCAGAGTGCGTATACATTTCTAACATGTGAAGTTAATTTAACTCACAAATATACCACGTCATGATTGATGAATGAATTCCAGCTCATTTCTCTAAGAGATTCATAAGATGAAATGTTTTCAGGTACACTCTAAAATTAGGGAAAGATCTTAGATGCCAAGAGTTCCATATATGATTCAGCCATCAGTAGCATTTGTTAGTCTTTGAAGAGATAACTTTCTCAGATAACTTTCTCATCGGAAATTGCTTCAGTATAACTGGAACCGTATTAGTGATGGTACTAATAAGTGGCCAAAACATATATAGCTTCTAAAACAGAAACTACATGACCTTATTAAGGTAGAAAGACATTTAGTTTTGTGGAGAAGAGTTTTCTTCAAGAGTAGTACTGTTTTTAGAAACCATTTTGTCCTACTGGTTTTGGAGTTTCCAGTGCTTTTCCCAAGTCTGACATGAAGTTAAGTATAAGTTTCAATTAATGTAAAAATGAATAAATAGAAAACACAGCTCTAGATAAAGGGCTGGTAGAACATGGTCGTTACTATGAGAAAAAGTATAGATCTTATTGTACATTTATTTCTACCACTTGATTTGTTGTCCTTCCCCTTTTTAAGATAGCATCTCACTGTATAGCCTAGGCAGGCCTTTAACTCATTATATAGCACAAAATAGCTTCAAATTACTGTTCTTCTGCCTCAGTCCTGTGAGTACTGGGATCACAAACATGTCACCATGCCCAATATATGTTAGGTTCTTAATGGGTAGAGAAAGAATCATTAATTTATCTGCTCTTATCACCAGGTTCATATGTCCTATTTATGCTCTAGATGTGCTTATTGAGTCACTTCTAATAATGCGGGCCCAGGCAGCCACACACCCTGTTAAGGAAAGCTTCCAAACCCTTTCTTGTTTAACACTCATTCTAAGCTTATTATTGATACCATCTCCCATCTCCTAAACAGAAGAATACCAGGAATGAAACAAAGTCCTATTTTCATTCCTTTGTTACTATTTTTTCTTTTTATTCATTTTTACATCCTAACTGCAGTTTCTCCTCCCTCCTCTCCTCCAGCTCCCTTCCCCTACTTCTGTTGCACCTGCTTCCATCCACTCCTCTATTTCTTTTCAGAAAGAGCAGGCTTCCCATGGATATCAACCAGCTATAGCATAACAAGTTGCAGTAAGACTACACACCTCCTCTCCTATTAGGGCTAGGCACCCCAGTGGGAAGAACGGGTCCCAAAGCTCCCGGTGTTCGGAGTCCCACATGAAAACCAAGATATACACATATGTGCAGAGGACCTAGGTCAGCCCCATGCAGGCTTCCTGGTTGGTGGTGCAATCTCTATGCCCACTGCGAGCCCAGATTAGATGATTCTGTGGGCGATGACCTTACGATATCCTTTTCCCCTCTGGCTCCTACAATCTTTCCTCTTTCTTTCTCTCTCACAGGATTCCCCATGCTCTACCTAATGTTTGTCTGTGGGTCTCTCTGCATCTGTTTCTATCAGTTACTAGGTGAAGCCTCTCTGATGACAACTGGGTTAGTCACCAATCTATGAGTATAGCAGAATGTCATTAGGAGTCTTTTCATTGCCCTTTTTGTTGTTATTTATGTTTGGTTCTATTGTGGGTCTTTGAGCTCTTCAGCCTCTGGGTCCTGGCCCTCTAGGCAGTATCAGGAGTGGGCTCTATCCCATGAGCATGGGAGATCTTTCCATCTTCTGATAATCTCTTCGGTTTCCTTCTTGAAGTTGTTTGAAGGTCTTTTACTGTCTCATTTTATTTATATGTGTGTATATGTATATATATACACACATACATATATATATACACATGCATATACATACACATGTGTATATATACATACGATACATACATACATACATACATACATACGTACATACGTACATACGTACATACATACATACAAACCTTGGGAGCCTGCATGGGTCTCACCTAGGCCCTCTGCGCATGTTACAGTTGTGTAGCTTGGTTTTAATGTGGGACTCTGAACACTGGGAGCATGGATGTCTCTGGCTCTTGTCTGCTTTTGGGACCCTTTCTGCCAACTGGGTTGCCTTGTCCAACCTTCATAGAAGGGTAAATGCCTAGCCTTACTGCAACCTTGATATGTCATGCTTGGGTTACATCCCTGGGAGACCTGCCCTTTTCTGAAGGAAAATGGGAAGGGGTGGATTGGGAAAGGTGGAGGGAAGAGACTGGGAGGAGTAGTGGGAGGGTGAGTGCAGTTGGGATGTAACATATGAGAGAAGAATAAAAATGATATCAAAGAGGAAAAGGAAATTTTGAAAATTAGGAAACAGCCAGGCAGTGGTGGCGCACGCCTGTAATCCCAGCACTTGGGACGCAGAGGCAGGCGGATTTCTGAGTTTGAGGCCAGCCTGGGCTACAGAGTGAGTTCCAGGACAGCCAGGGCTACACAGAGAAACCCTGTGCCCCCCCCCCCAAAAAAGGAACCATTCTGCCCCTCTTCAGAAGAGATTATATAAAGTTGGTGTTAATTATTTTAAATTTGTTTTTATTTTTAATTATGTGAGGGAGAGAGAATGAGTGTTTGTGTTCATGCACGCAGATAGTTACCAGTGGAGGCCAGATTCATCGGATCTCTTGTAGCTGAAGATAACATGTGGTAGTGAGCTGCCCTGCCTGATGGATGCTAGTAACCAAACATGGGTTTTTTTGTAAGAGCAGTTACACTCTTTTAACTGCTGAGCCATCTCTGTAACCTCAGTTCTTATTTAAATGTTTGATAGAATTCTCCAATGAAATATGCTACATCTAGAGACTCCTCTCTTGTCATTTGGTATCTTATCTATAAATTTAATCTTTCACAGTTATCTTGTTCATATTTGATGAGTTTTAGTACTTATGTGATTTAAAGGGTTAGCTTGTTTTATCTAAGTTGTCAAATTTATGTATATGTATATATGCATTCTTTTCTCTCTGTTGCTGTTATATATAAAGTCAACAGTCTTGGCCAGGCTTTCATTTGTACAAAGATTAAGTAGATAAACCTCTCCCTGTGACTTCCCTCCCATTAAGTACAATCAAAAGTCACAAGCAGCTTGTAAACCACAAACATCTTTAAGAGATTTAAAAAAAGGTGACAGAGGACCTAGTGTTCTTGATACCTTTGAAACAACACAGCTGTGTTTCCTGAATTTTCTATTTGCGCCCAGATTCTGGAGAAAGTGGCAACCAAGAAGCACCAAACACGAATTTAAAAAAAAAAAAAAAACCTAGAAAAGCTTTTCCTCTTCCTAGTGACTGGGAAAGGGACAGCCTATGGAGTCAGAAATCTTTCAGAGTTTGTTCATGTCCAGCCAAACTTTATGAAACACACTTTGGGCTGTCATTCTACCCTCTTCTCTAGCACAGATGTCGCAAGAGGCCTAGACTTTATCTTAACCGTGAAGTGGTGATTCAACCTGTCTAGGGTTATATCCAAAGACTTAATAGAGAAAAATATTCTCATTTTTACTTGATAATAATGATGATTACTCCTTCACTGATGGTGTCAATGAAGTCCATTCAGTCATTCTTACTAATTTCAATGAAGGAGGTATCAGTGAAGGTCTAATAGGAGCCAGAATTGCCAGTCACACCCCATAAGTAACAGAAATTCCCTGCCATATAAAGTGGTAACCTACTACTTCTTGGCCATAACAAGACAGTGTCTTCCACCCCAACTGTCATGACCAACCATAGTCGTTTTCTAGGAAGCCAGTCCAAACTAAAGGTTTAAATAAGATCTCTGGCTTTATAATTCCCCAGATATCTAGGTTTCAATAAGAAATGACTCATCAAGAATACTCCAAGGGGGCTGGGGCAGTAGTACAATGGTAAAAACCTTGCCTGGACTCTGAATTTGATTCTCAGTACCAGCATAGATATGCACATACATACACATGGGATGGTTCAACAGTAAATATTCTAAGAGATAAAAAGGTTTTTTGAGACATCCTTGGGATCATCTTTTACTGCTTATTGTCCTATAACCCTTATTTAATTTCTATATACAGGAGATCCTGGCTCTACTTTCAAAATACAAGCAGATTTTATGTATTAAGTTGAAAGAAAAATGCCCCTTAATGATGCATGGCTACACAAGCCTGCCTTTTAACTTCACTGCAGTATTTGGGCATCTGGGGCCTCCTGGACCTCCAGCTACTTCCCCCACCCCATAACTTTTCACTTCCCTTTCCATTTTAGGCTACAGAATTCTACCACTCAGGATTTTGATTATGAAAATCGAGTAAGCATGCACAATGTATAGAGCATTTTCCTGCATGTTTGTTATTTGAAGTTTAAAGATGTTTCCTAGTGTTTCTTCCCATTATAAGTTTCAGTGTTTATAGTAAATTGCCCCCAAACTTAGTAGCTTAGAGCGATTCGACTTAAAGTTTGAACCTCACACAGTAGCTGGGGATCAAGAATAGAAACTTTTTAAAGGCCTTTGCACAAACATGCCTGTGTCCTTAGACTGGCATGACATGAGAATTACATTTGGCTTGACTCCTTCATAGTCTGACAACTCAGCAGTCATATTCCTTATGGGCTCCAGGCACAAGACACAAGACTCTGAATTGTACCTGTTCCTTCCTGACAGCCAGGTGAAGGCTGCACTCCTTATTATGACCAACACTCTTAAGTGTGTCTTTTGATAACCAGATGTGTGTGTGTGTGTGTGTGTGTGTGTGTGTGTGTGTGTGTGTGTGTGAATGAAGCTGTTTCTAAAAAGTCCTAAGCTAGAGATGCTAGCACACCTGTAATCTCAGCCCTTGGGAGGCTGAAGCAAGAAACATAGCAAGAATCTGTCTCAAGGGCTGGAGAGATGGCTCAGCAGTTAGAGCAATGACTGCTCTTCCAGAGGTCCTGAGTTCAAATCCCAGCAACCACATGGTGGCTCACAACCATCTGTAATGGGATCCGATGCCCTCTTCTGGTGTGTCAGAAGAGAACTACAGTGTACTTATAGAAATAAAAATAAATTTAAAAATCTTTTAAAATAACCTGTCTCCAAAAAAAAAAAACCCTCTAGGCATGGTATAACATGCCTTTAATTCCAGTATTCAGGAAGCCGAGGCAGGAGGATCTCTATGAGTTGGAGATGAGCATGATCTACATAGCAAATTCCAGGATAGCTAGGGCTATATAGTAAGAGCCTGTCTCAAAAATACAAAATAAAATCCCAAAGTAACATTTTTACAGATCTTCTCTAAATTCAGCAACTTCTCCTTGTAAATTTGCATTTATTTGACCTTTTACCCGTGTGTTTTTTGCATTGGTGTTACTGTTTTCAGTCTTCAGATTAAGACTTTAGTTCATTTTATTTAATGAAAGGTGACTGAGATTATACCACCATTCCAATTATCATTATACTAAACTTTGCATTGAAATATGATGTTCACTCAGAAAATATAGAATGCATAATTGTATACCTGAATGAATTCTCATGAATTAAACATATTCATTTAACTGCCACTCAGATCAAGAAATAGAACATTACCAACACCCCAGAAGCCTTTCTTCTGCTCTCTGCCAGTAACTGACCTCCCTCACCGTAGGTAACAGTTTTGCCAGTTTTCGAACTTCATACAAATAGAATCCTATAGTATGTATTCATTTGAGATTGGATTGTCTTGCTCATCATTATGCTTGTGCGATCCATCCATGCTGTTGCATGTAGTAGTTCATTAAGTTTTCACTCATGCATCACATTTCATTGTGTGAAGATGCCACAATTTATCTATTCACCCTCAGTAGACATTTAGATTGTTTTCAGCAAATACAGAAACTAAACCTTTTTATTTGTCTTTTATGTCTGTGAATTTTTATTAAATATATACCTAGGAGTAGATTTGCTAGGTCTAAGGACATCTGTTCATATTGAATACATACCTTATAACTATAATATCTGCTGCTAAACTGGCTTATATCAGTTCATGCCCAAGCCAGCAGTGTAATAACAGGTCTATTTGTTTTAGCTTCTTACCATCAATCACTTAGCCCTTCATAGACTAGTTTTGTGTCAGTCTTTTAAATATTACCCATTTTAATAGATAACAGTGATTCTGATTTAAATATCTGTGATAACTAATGAGATTGAGAGCCTTTAAATTCTTTATTTGCCATAAAGTAGCCTTAAATATGAAGTTTTTGCTTAAATTTTTCCCCTAGTTTTTAATTGGACTATTTTTCTTTTCCAAATTGATTTGTTAGACTTTAATATACATTATCGATGTAAGCCTTTGTTGCCTATCTTTAGTAGCAAATATCATCTACCCTATGAATTGCTTCTGTTCTCTTCTAATAACCAGAGTTTTAGTATGTGTGTTTTTTTCAGTCTTTTCCTTTTGTGTTTGATGACATTTGTGTTTGATTTAAAATACCTTTGCCTACTCTGATGTTATAAATATATTCTCCTTTGTGTTCTTCCAGAAGCTTTTTAAACATAAGCTTCATTCAAGAAAGTTTATAATGTACATTTTTCCCTTGTATAATTTAAAATACTTGAGATGAATCATTAGCTATAACATCTTTTTTTTTTTTTAAGAAAAAGACATATCTTGGGGAAAAATCAAATATTCTGTAATTGCCTTGTAAGGCCAAGCACCAAAGAAGTGCAGCATTTTTGATCTTGAAGTCTCTGGAGAGCATGTGTTTTATCCTTCTCAGTTGGAAACAGGCCTCTGGATACAGTTCCCAAAATTTGAGTTTCAATTAATGCTTAAGGTTTCTTCATTTTCCTCATTTACTGCTTTTGGCTTTGAATTGCCATATTATATAAAAATTTAGATGTACAAATATATAGTTATTAGCTTTATTCAAAATAAATTAATTATTTGGAATTGGCTTTGGGAAGAATGCTTAGAAGAAAATATCTATTCTCTATACTTACATGATCAACTGTAACATGTATTGATATGCTTGATAACCCTTCTACATGTATAATGACTCTATAATTAAGTCTCAAATCCTTCCAGAAGAATGGTTTTCATTATTTTATGATAACATGAGTCAGCCTGCCTGCCTCCCCCCCCCAAAATAACCCTGTTCTTTAAAATTGCCAGGAAATAATAATCTAGATTTCCTCCTGGTTGTATTTTTCTAATGCTTCGTCTGTTAAACCATCAATTATAGAATAAGTTGTGGGCATGGAATTTTTTCATTTTTTTCCTTTGATTGGTTTTCTTGCTTTGGGTTCTTGAATATCAAGAAGAGCACTATGGATTTGCTTAAGCTCACTGCAAAAGTTGATGCAACAGTAGGAATCTTTTATTCCATCATGTTGCCCTGGCTCAGACCTCGGGCGACTCTCATGTATATTGAGAAATGCCTTAAGTTTTGTGCAAGTCTTTTCTCTTTATTTTAACTCATTTGCATAATGAAAATAATCATATAGCAATCATTAATGTTACCAAAACCTGATTTTATCATATACCATACTAAATACTCTATTTCATATAAGCATAATAATCTTACCAGTTTGCTATTATTTTATTAATTTATTATTATTGTCTCTACTTTTTTGCAACAAAACAGAACCTTATCTAAATTAAGTAATTTTTCAAGACCACTTTACAAATGAATGGCAACAAAACAAAAACAAAATCATGCTTGTGTACATCTAAAACCTGTGCTCTGCACTACTATCTATGGAAGAAAATCATGAGTTTTCTGAGATGTATTAATGCTACCTTTGTGAAGATAATACTTATTGCCAGATTTTTTTCCTTCTAAATATACTTGGTGATTGTTGGACCAAGAACGCACAATACATTAACATTTCTTAGAATAAATGGTAGTAGGGTCTCAGATATGTGGAGGTAAATGAAGCATATCATTATCATTCAATAAGTTCACAGCAAATGATGATACTGAACTTGCAGAATCATTTGCTTCTAGAAAGGGATCTGCTATATCTCCCAAAGTACAAAGCACGGCATGCTCCCCAGGATGACCAAAGTCATTTGGCTTATCCTGTCAGCACCTGAAATCTGTCATTTTGTTGATTGTTGCCAATGTTTTCTATTGCTTTTCTAGGATTATATCTGAAAAAGTAAAGGAGATTCTTTTTGTCCGGCCCCGGAAATATATTCGTTGCTCCAGCCCTGACTCTGCAGAACCTGGCTATATCAATACCCTGGAGCTAGCAGCATCTACATGCCGCTATGACCTAGATGACATGGACATCTTCTGGCTTCAGGAACTCAATGAAGACCTTGGAGAAATGGGTAAGCTTTTTTCTTATATAAAGTTGTGCTTTTGACTTCACCAGTGGTTTTTTAAAGTTGTTAAAACACTAAATACTTGCTTTCTTCTTGCTTTCCTTTCTTACCCACCTTTTAACTTTATTTTTATTTTTGATCAAATGAGGCATTCAAATGCATAAAATATAGTAGTATTTTTCTATATCAATTTTAATCTATTAAAATGGAATAATAAAATTTAAATAACCTTTCCTTAATTCAGTGTAATGGTACAGATATGGATGGCACATAAATTTCATGAAGTTGTTTCATAATGTTAAATGTTAGTGTGGTGATGGTTGATTAGACTTCTTGTGAAAAGGATACTGAAACCTGTTCTTGGATTAGTCCTGAAAAGCATTCTTATTAATGGGCAGGGTCACAGGTTGAGGTGTGTCTTCCAGGTGGTATAAAAAGATCAATCTACAGCATTTAACAGCACCCACTACAAGTGATGTTACTCTGACCATCCTTTAATAGAAGTCTTCTAATTTTGTTGCCCAGAATTAAAGAAAAAATATCTTCAAAGCAGTTCTTAGTTTTAAACTCAGTTTCAAGTTTTCTATGTTGAAGCTAGTATATGAATACATATAAAAAAGTTAAAATTATATTAAATCTTCTTTGGCATGGTGATGGCAGTTATTCTGCCAACAACATAACTTAGTTTTGGCTCTTAAAAACTTAGTATGTTCTGTGTTCTCTTTATTTGCCCTCTAAGAGAAGTTGTTGGTGGCCAATTAAGAGTGTAAATCACAGGGCTGGAGAGATAGTTCAGCGGTTAAGAGCACTGACTGGTCTTCGAAAGGTCCCGAGTTCAAATCCCAGCAACCACATGGTGGCTCACAACCATCCGTAACAAGATCTGACACCCTCTTCTGGGGTGTCTAAAGACAGCTACAGTGTACTTACATAAGAATACATAGATAAATCTCTTTAAAACAAGAGTGTAAATCACAGAGAATGCAATAAAAGAGGGGCAAAGACAGAGTATGACAACCTAATAAAAGTACCTCACTGTATGGTTTTGCAGAATTCATAGATAACACAATCATCACAATGCTTCCTTTGATTAAAAAAACTGCCCTATGAGTTTAATGTTTTACAATTAATACTCTTTAGATGAGGATTTTACTGTTTATTATGGAACAGTTTGATTTACAGAAAAAAAATGGCCATTCAGTACAGAAAATACAAATGTTTATCTCACATATATTGTTTCCCTAATATTAACATAGTTCTTAGCCATGATATATTTATTATGATGAAGAAACCAGCACAGGTGCCATCACTGTTGACTGATGTTCTATACTTTATTGGGCTTTCCATTTTTTCTCTACTGATCTTTTTCTGATATAGGTTCCCATCCAGGACACCACATTTCATTTAATTTTAGGTGTTTTGTATGTGTGTAGGGGTGAGGCCTCATAGGCTTTTTTCCCTGTCTACTTTAGCATATCTGTGTCATCCTTGTTCAGCTCATCTTTAGGCAGTCATATTGGTAGGATTTTATGGGTGTAGCTTCTGGCATCACTAGGAGACACAGCCTCATAGCAAACTTTCTGGTCTTCTGGTTCCTACGATCATTGTGCCCCCTCTGGGATGTCTTTTGTAGATATAGCCATTGGGCCTGGGCTCCACAATTCTGCATTTTGATTGCTTATGGTTTTCTATAGTAGTCTCTGTTTAAAAGATAAGTTGCCTTGCTGGGCGGTGGTGGCGCAAACCTTGATCCCAGCACTTGGGAGGCAGAGGCAGGCAGATTTCTGAGTTCAAGGCCAGCCTGGTCTACAGAGTGAGTTCCAGGACAGCCAGGACTACACAGAGAAACCCTGTCTCAGAAAAAAAAAAGAAAGAAAAGAAAAGAAACTAAAAGATAAGTTGCCTTGATGAAGGATTGAGACTACACTTATTTGTGGGTATAAGGACAAATGTTTAGAATGTAATTAGAGATTGTGCTGGTTTAGTAAAATAGTAGTTGTAGGTTCTCCTTCAATATCCATGACTTTGCTTGCACTGAATAACTAGCTAAATTTCAAGTACCGTTTTTAGTTTTCCTCATGTAAATAGAGAGTTATTGGTTACCTCCACAGCGTGCAGACCACTGCTGTATACTTAGGTTATTGTGCCATATTCAACCCTATACAGAGAAATATAGACAACTAAGGAATGCTGAGAGCAAGAGAAATAGACATCCCCAGGGAAAAGTACTGTGACTAGTTATCCAATAACACATGATTAGCCTTGAAAACATGCATACAGGTTTCATTATACAGACTGAGTAGGTTATATTTAGGCGCGCGCGCGCGTGTGTGTGTGTGTGTGTGTGTGTGTGTGTGTGTGTGTGTTGGGGGGATGTTGGTGTGTGTGTATGCACATATGCATGGAACAATAATTAGTGAAGCAAAAGAGATCATGAATTTGAAGAATTTGGAAGGAGAAAGGGGAAGCAAGAACTGTGAATATATTATCTCAAAATTTCAAAACTAAACAAAAGATATTTGTTTCTTTAAACTTTAGTTTTTACATTTTTAGATGTATTCATTTTATTTTATGTATATGAGAGTTTTGCCTCTGATATACATAGCTATGTTTTCCATTGCTGTGATGAAACACCATGACCAAAAGCAAGTTGGAGAGGAAAGAGTTTGTTTGGCTCACACTTGCACATGGCTATTCATCACTGAAGGACGGCAGGAGCTGAGGCAGAGGCCATGGAGAAATGCTGCTTACATTTATGCTGCTCTCTTTAATGACTCTAGCTTATGTCAAGATAATACATAAAACCACTCATTATGTGTGTGCTACATACATGCAAAGGCCAGAAGAAGGCATCAAATCCCTTAGAAGTGGAGTTGTGAATCACTGTGAGCCACCATGTAGGTGCTGTGGCTTGATCCTGAGTCCTGGAAGAACAACTGCTCTACCATCTCTCTAGCCCCCTTAGAAGAGTTTGTTAGAAGGTTTGCCTTGTGTCAAGTTTTTCATTAGAATGAATGGAATTGTAGTCATACAGTTTAGAGCTTAAAATAAACTTTTGAAAATAATATTAAATTAAGCATGTTTGATCAAATTAAAGAATTTTAAATGTGTATGCTGATTATATACTGGGTACCATACTAAACAATGAGCAAAATATCCCATTCTCACAGGGTAACATTTTGGAATTCTTATTTTATATATAAGAACATTAAGATAATAACATTCACATAGCTAATATGAGATAAAGTTGGAATTTGAATCCAAATTCTCATAACTAGATACTATAACTCTGCTTTTTAAAATTAGCTTACAAGGTAGCTAGTTTATTTATTACATTTTCATACATACTTAATTTTGGTTGACCCTGTCCCCAGTCCCTTGTCTTCCCACTTCCCATCCCTGCTTAAACTCTTTCATTCTGAGTATTCCCCCTTCTGTTTGGAAATCACTTACATTCTTTTACCTTCCCCACACCTCTCTCTTAATTAAGGTCATTTTTTATGAATTTCATTTTTGTTTATGGCTTGATAAAATTGTTTGTATATACTATATTTTTATAGTCCATTCATCAGTTGTGCAGACAAGGATTTATTTTTTTCAATTTTATATTTTTCTGTGCAGGTTATGGCCCAATTGATGAGACTCTTATGGAAAAGACAATAGAAGTTCTGGAACGCCACTGCCATGAAAATATGAACCATGCTATTGAGACAGTGGAAGGGCTAGGAATAGAATATGATGAAGATGTGATCTGTGATGTGTGCCGGTCTCCAGACAGTGAAGAAGGGAATGACATGGTGTTCTGTGATAAGTGTAACGTCTGTGTGCACCAGGTTAGTGCAAATGGAGAGCATCCCCTCATACAAGGTCAACATCAGTGTCAAAGTCAGAAGACAGTGTTTAGGCATTGGTTCCTCTAGTGTTGGTGTTCAGGGATTAAACGCAGATCATCAGGCTTGGCTCAAGTGCCCTTACCTGATCAATAGTCAGATTTTTTAAAATTTCATTAATTATTTATTTCTAATACCCATATGTAAATGTCTTATATTTAAAGATGAAAAATAAAAATTAGGCTCTGCTTTCTTTAGTACTCGCTCTAGAAACACTACTTTTTATGATCCCTAAGCTGCTTCACCTATCCCCAAGAGGCTAAACCTAGGTCTTTGTTGTGTCACGTCATGTCCAGACCATTGAGATTGTCTCACTTGATTCACTCAGGAAGTCCCTATGCTTCTTGCCTAGGAGACTCTCCTCTGCGTTGAAGATTTTCTCTGCCTTAGAATCTCTAGGACATCATCATGATGTCCACATGGACATCATGGACCCCGTGATCTGTGATCTATATATATAGAAGGTGAAGAGTTCTTATTTTAGTACCCAGGGCCTTCCCTATATAGTATTCCCAGAAACCTAGGTCAACCCTACCTTTAGAGACCATGGGAGTCTGGGACTCTAAAGGACTGTCTTACTTTTACAAACAGCATAAGCAAAAGGTTAAGTGGCTTTACTCAAGTTATTTGGCATTCTTTCTACCACATATTAATAATGATTAATAATGTCATATTAATAATATACTGTTAGTGATGTCAGTACTCATTTCAACTTGGACTATGTTAATGGCAAGTAGTCAAGAGTGGGCGAAATTTGTTAGAATCATGCATCTATGAGTATTTTAAGAATGGAGGAAGCCAGGCAGTGGTGGCGCACGCCTGTAATCTCAGCACTTGGGAGGCAGAGGCAGGCGGATTTCTGAGTTTGAGGTCAGCCTGGTCTATAGAGTGAGTTCCAGGACAACCAGAGCTACACAGAGAAACCCTGTCCCAAAAAACAAACAAAACAAAAACAAAAACAAAAAAAGAATGGAGGAAAATCAAGGAAGCTGGGGGTAGGAAAGGAAAAAAGCCACACATGTGAAGCTTCTTCTGACAAACTACAAAATTTCTGATTTATTCCATCAACTTTAAAAGGATATTTGTATTCTAAAAAGATCATTTCCGTCAAAACTAATAGAATAATGAACCTGCATGACATAGGAAATAGAAAACAACCAAGACTTAAGACTTCTCCAGGCCACCTAACCTTAACTGTAACCTTTTCTCTTGTAGGAAGAACTCAAACTTTTTTGTCACCAATTACCTTAATCGTCGTTTTATTGTTGGGAAGAGGCAACTATTAAAGAAAGCATTAATTGCTTGCAGTTTCAATGGTTTATTCTTATCATCACGGCAGGGAGCATGGTAGCATTCAAGCAGGCATTTGAGAAGTATCTAAGAGTGGTATCCTGATCTGTAGGCAGAGAGACAGACAGACACACACACAAATAGTCACATACACAGTCTCACACACACACACACACACTCACTCACTCAAGGCTTAGCATGGGCTTTTGAAACCTCAAAGCCCACCCCAGTGACATACTTCCTCCAATAAGGCCATGCCTTCTAATCCTTCTACCCTTTATTTTTTCATTCCTTTATTTATGTATTTATTTGTTCACTGTATTTATTTATTTATTCAATTTAGTTATTTAATCACAGGCCCCTCCTCCCTTCTCTCCTCCCAGTCCCACTGTCCCATTCCCATTTCCCCCTGCTGTGTCCCCTCCCTGCAGCCCCCTACCATACCAATACACCCTGGCATATCGAGTCTCACTCAGCAGGACTAACTGCATCCTCTTCCACTGAGGCTAGACAAGGCAACCCAGCTAGGGGAAAGGGATCCAGAGACAAATAACAGAGTTCGAGTCAGAGATGGCCTCCACAATTGTTCAGGACCCACATGAACCAAGCTGCACATCGGCTACATTCAAACCACCATACCAATTTAGCCTCATTTAGCTGTATCTTTAAAAACGTAAACTTGGAAATTTTAGCTTCATTATATCAGTTATTGTCATTGTAACATATTTTAAGTAGAAACAAAAATCTTTTATGACTTAACTATGAACTTAAAGTATCAGATAATACACACCCATAAGTCCTCTCATATAATTAATTCCAAAATTAAAAACTTCTGATGATTTCCCTTTTATCTGAAATTCTGAACCAGAACTGATTTGGAAACAATACCAGAAGTTAGCTAATATGAGGTTGTTTATAGTCTTTATCCATTTTATTCAAATACTCATATTTTTATAGAAATACTAGCATATATGATATTGTTCCTGGTCCCATTGGGCTTATATAATACCTTCCCTAAGATCTGAGCAGTTTTGAACATCATAATGTTTCTTACTAAAGAGGTTTTAGGTAATGATTGAATCTATGGTAGGCTTGAAAGAAATAAGAAAAAGGTCATCTTTATGTGCTTTCTATGTTTGTCTTTTACAATTAGGAGAAATATTAAAGAATTATATTCAGGTTCCTTGACCTAACTGTAATATAATAATCCCCCCTCCAAATTATGGCATTTGCTTTAGAAATATACCAGGTGACAATAAATGATACCCCTTTCACACATTGGCAATAACATTTGACTGGGCCTTGTAGACTATAACCTGATATATGTGGATGCTAGTAATTTGATACAATATGAAATTTCATAGAAAGAGCTTCTTCCATGCTGGGCATGGCAGTACACTTGAGGCAGAAGATTTGTGAGTTTGAAGGACCAATCTGGGATGGTCATCTCTGTCTCATAAAAAAAGACCCCAGGAAACATGAATAAAATACTGAAATTCTTATAAAGTGGATGTAATTTGGGTCATAAATAACTACTTAGGTTAGAGCTCCCTCTGTTGACTGTAAAGTCACTTAAATAATAATTTAGAATATTTGTTTACTCTCCAAAAGAATTGTGGCATATTGGCATCTGGATTGGTTAAATATACCTTACCTTTTTTACTCTACTGTATCATGTTCGTTGTTCTTCAGTGTCAACTATACGCTCATACTTGAGAAGTTTGTATCACTAGACTTTAGATTTTAACATCATACAACTTTTTTTCTTTAAAACTGTGTTAAAACCATCCCAAATCCTTTTTGTGTGTATATTGGTAGTGTACTTCTTGGTACAGATATTGAATACTTAGATTGCTATTGCATTGAATTTGACTACTCACACATACTTTTATAGTTTTTATATCTATCATGAATATCGTTAACACAACACTGGGTCTGACATCCTGAAGTTGTACTTAAAATATATTAGCATACACGTGATCTTTTCTCAACAGAAGTTAACCTTCATCATTTATGATTCATGCAAAGTTGAGAATTACTATGACATAAAAGATTTTATGATCTTATAATAATTATTTCTATAAAGAGACTCCCTCTGTAAGTTATTTTGTGCTCTGTAAAATAAGCAACAGCATTCTTAGAACCAACTACTAGCCTTAAACTGGCTCTAATTTGGGAAGGAATTTTTTGTCATTACCTGGCAACATTCTAGATCTTAGAGAAAAAGAGGGTTTCAAAAATAGGAACCTTGAGCTGGAATAGTGGTACATACCTTTAATCTCAGCCCTTAGGAGGCAGAGGCAGGTAGATTTCTGTGAGTTCAAGACCAGCCTGATCTACACAGAGTTCCAGAACAGCCAGGGCTACATAGAAAAACCCTTGTCTAAAACAAGCAAAATAAAGAATGACTATTAAAAAAATAGGAACGTTATAAAATGATGTCCTGCTCATATGAGAGCAGCCTAGTTGAAGTCTAGCCTAGTTGGACGTCTAGCTTAGGTTCTTGAGCCTAATTATTAATAATTTGTTCTTACAACAAACCTACACAAACCAAGTAGGGGGAAGGAGCATTTGAGAAAAGTCAGTGATGAAATCTGTGCCTAATGATCTTCCATTCTCACTGAGATTATGAAGCACAAGAAGAAAATGAGACGAGAACACAGATGCTGACTATGTAGGTGAGAAGAGAAATCACAGGAAGTAGAGGCAGTACTAGAGCAGATACAAAAGGCCACCATAACCTCAGTGGAGTTTTGGAGTAGGGGCTAGAGTTTAATCCAAGTGTGGAAAGCAAGAAAGTCTTAACTGTACAAAGGGAAGTTGATTTTTTTTAACTGTGATGGGAGATGAGAAGAAATACTAAGGTATAAGGAGATGAAAACTTCAGATCAGAGGCCAGCAAACCTTTTCTTTAAAGTGTCAGAAATACTTTAGACTTTGCCAACTGTGCATAATGTCTATTGCATGTTGTCTCTCCCCATCTTGAACTCTTTAAAATATGGAAAAAAATTCTAAGTTTGTTAGACTTATAAACAGGTCTTAAGCAGTAGCCAACACCTAGTTTAGATGATGGTGGGCAAATGAGATAAGAACAGGAAAAATCCCTGGAGGATAACTAAATAGAGGAAGGGTGAAAGCTGGAAAGAATGAGTAAACAAATTAGAAATAAATTCATCCTAGAATAGTGTGGCAAGGAGTTGGATAGAGCAGTGGTGGTGAGGATGGGAATGGAAAGGGAGGTCAGCCTCTGGGTCTCAATGTCAGAAGTAAGTGCAAGCACCAAGAGCCAGTGGGTGAAGGTAAGTAAGTAAAAGTCCAGGAATTTGGTCTGGAAGATAAAAAAGGAAAGAAAGATTGGCAGTGGATGGTTATAACTCTTCGTGAATCTCACCTAAATGTGAATCTCTTGGAACCCATAAAAATTTTGAAACTGCTAGGTTGAATCAGTTGATGGTATAGGTAGGATATAGCCATGTGAGGCATTTAAAGGCAACTAGGTTTCTCCTGAAATAGAGTGGAGCAATAAAGAGGGTCAAATGGACAAAATCAAAGATGGGGGCAGTCTAGTCTAAGTAATCTTCCACCTCTGTGAGTTATCATTTATTTTCCAGTATCATTCGACAAAGAATTAAAAAGGCTCCTAGAACTCCTTGTGGATTATTGTAATTCAATTCAAAAGTCTCCTTTTTATTCAACCAAAGCAAATAACTTTTATAATTTGCTGAATGTTTTTATGCACCGTGTACTAGACTCTTTATAAACATTAGCTTATTTCACTTTTTTATCACAGTACTACATGACATGTTGAAATTATTTTATTATTGCTTGGATGATCTGTTATATAAATACTGAAGACAATTTGGAATACAGGAAAAGGATTATTTCAATAAAATTTTTTAAATGTCTAATGCAACAGACATTAATAGTTAGACTACTAATTAGTTGGACTAATCTTGATGTGAATTACCACCTAGTCTTTTTCTATCTTTATTAAAGTTGTTTCTCATAGGTATGCATGCTAATCATAGTTCAAATGATGCTATAAGCTTACTTTTTAACATTTAAAAATTACTAAATCCTGGATATGAACTTGTTCAGCTATATGTGCTTATCTCTTCTTCATGCATACCTACAGGCTTGCTATGGCATCCTCAAGATTCCAGAAGGTAGTTGGCTGTGCCGCCCCTGTGTCCTGGGCATTTATCCACAGTGTGTTTTATGTCCTAAGAAAGGTGGAGCCATGAAGACCACCAGGACAGGGACTAAATGGGCTCATGTCAGCTGTGCCCTGTGGATTCCAGAAGTAAGTAACCATCCAAATCTTGGCCTATTTCCTCCAGAGTACCGTCCTTCCCGTGATGTTTAGACAGACTCAGACTGGTCATGGAACTGCTCTCTGCTCAACTGTATTTCTGAGATTTCTGTGCTTCCTCAGGTCTTCTTGTATACAACTGTACCTGTTAGCTCAGACTTATGTATTTCTGGGTGATATTTTCAGTGGTATTTGATACATTTGTATGAGAGAAGAGACATAAAAGACCAGGGTGTGGGGATGGAGGTAGCTTAGCTATTAGGACCTCTTACAAAAGATCCAAGTTTAGAATCTGTAACATGTCAAGCAGCTCACAGATAACTAACTACCTGTAACTCTGCCTCCCAGGAAATTGATGGCCTCCGGCCTCCAGAGGCACCTATACACACATGCACATACTCATACATATAAGCATAATTTTAAAATAAATGTTTAAAAATATTTTTAAAATAAACTTTTTTAAAAAAGAGAAACGTAAGAGAAAAAACATTTTTAAAAGTAAAGCTTAACTTAAAATACCTATAGCCACAAATCAAAATAAGACATGAAACACCACAGAAATATATAAATGGTATCCTGGAAGGGTCCATAGTTCCTGAAAGTAAGCCATTTTAATTTCTATCACTATGGATAAGTTTTGTCTGTTTTTTAAGCTTCATATAAATGGAACTTTTAGAGTAAGTCTTCTTTGTTGCCTGGCTAGAACTCCATGTTGTAGTATGTGTCAGTAGTTCATTAATTTACATTGCTTAGTAATTCATAATTATATGGATATTGTATTTATTCTGCTTTGGATCTCTTCTTTTAAGCTGTTACAGATAAAGTAAACAATCACTCTTGCTAGCTGTGGTGGTTTTCTGCTACTTTTTTTCCTTTTTAAAGACAGAGTTTCCCTCTATTAACTGACTAGCTGCCCTAGAACTCACAAAAATCTACATGCCTCTGCCTCCCAAATTCTGGTATTAAGAAGCACCACACCTATTTGTCCTTTACTTAAAAAGCTCTTTTGAGTGCTTAAACTAAATACTTACCTAAGGCTTTTATTCAAAGTGTATTCCTTGTTATCAGCCTATCCTTTAATTGTAGATATTTCCTTAATGGTTATTGTTCATTAACTTAATTGAAACATGGCTTCTAAACTGAGCATGGTAGGACATTCCTCTATTCCCTATAACTGGGAGGCCAAGGCAGGAGGACTGAGATGTGGAAGCCATCTTGGAGATGTGTAGTAAGCTCAAAGCCAGCCTACATAGCTAGACTGTAAACAAACAAACAAAAACCAATTGTTTGGGGTAGGGTATAGTAAGTAGTAGAGTATTTGCCTGTTATGAACAAGGCAACTCTCTACTATCAAAGAATTAAAATTTAAAAAGGTTGAAACCAGGCTTGATATCATATGCCTGTAATCCTTCATATTTAAGATGAAAAAGCAGGATATTTTGCCTTTTTTTTTTCAGAGCTGAGGACCAAACCCAGGGCCTTGTGTTTGCTAGGCAAGTGCTATACCACTGAGCTAAATCTCCAACCCTGAAAAAGCAGGATAATCAAAAGTTAAAACCAGCCTGTGCTTCATAGCAATCTCAAGGCTAGCTTAAGTCATAGTGGGACCTTGTCTCAAACAGACAAAAAACAAGAACCAGGGAACATAGCTTAGATATTATTTGCTTAGCATGTGCAAAGCCTGGGCTTGATCCCAACCACCACATACACAAAAATAAAACAAATCACCTATAATCTCAGCGCTCAGAAGGCTGGACTAAGAAAGTCATGAGTTAGGGCCACCCTGGGTTATATAAACCCTATCTCAAAAAGTAAACAAAAATAAGTAAAATAAAACAAATATTTTTTTAAAAAAACATTAATTAACATTTTCTTAGGCTTCTCAATTCTTGATTTCCAGTACATTTTGTATTATTAAAGATCTCTCTTTCCTGATCTGGACAGAACTTGTAGTAGATGAATTATCCTTCTTTGATAGTTACTGCTTTTTAAAGCCTATATATTTCTGGTACTGGAGAGCTTGTTCAGGGGTTAAGAGCACTGGCTACTCTTTTTGAAAGTTCCAGTCCTAGGACCCACATGATAACTTACAGCTATCCGTTTCTCTAGTCTCAGAGAATATAATGCCTTCTTCTGGCCTTTGTATACACTACATGCATGTGGTACACAGACATGCACACAGACACATTTGTACATGTATAAAGTTGAAAAAAAGAAACAAGAACACATTTTTACCGGTAGTTACATGACCCTTTATTTCCATATGGAAATTTTTTTTTCCATCTTTTTTAAAGTGTCCTTTTCCTTTCAGCATTCCCAAAGACTTAATTTCACTTTGAAGCTACTTTGGCTGAGAGAGTAGGGTAAGATGATGATAATAGTTACATAGTCTCAAAGATTTGGGGTTTAGAAGTGGTCTCATCCTCATCCTTTCTAATTACATGCTGCAGTCCCTTCAGTACATAAATTTGTTGTTACTTTACAACAATATGCTGCTTTGTAAACCAAATAGATCTGTCACTGCCTTTCTTTATCTTTAGTTGATTAAATGAAATGGCAAGGCATGTGATACCATATCAGACATAAAACAGATTCTAGAATTTCTAAATTTTGTTTCCTTTCCTAAGTAGCTTTCTTCTAAGTAAAGATGGGTATATGTTGATTCTTTTAGATAACCATGCCTACCTAGTCTACACTCCTGCACGCTCATCCTAGATATGAATTGTTTACATTACTAGAAATGATTGAAGGACTGAGCAGTGGAAAGGAACATCTTTTGTTTATTCTTAGTCTGTACTAACCTTGGAAGATATGGCTTGCCTCATTGTTTTAATATTCTCAGTTTCATATAACATCATTTATAGTTTGTGAAAAGTGCTTTTGACATGCCTTGGTGCTTCTGCCTTATGATGATGTTTTATTTGTAGGTCAGTATCGCTTGCCCTGAGAGAATGGAGCCTGTCACGAAAATCTCCCACATCCCACCTAGCCGGTGGGCCTTGGTTTGCAACCTGTGCAAGTTGAAGACGGGGGCTTGTATTCAGGTAAGCACCCTGAGAAATGATGGAGTAAGCTAAAACCAAATCAACCTGACTCATGGTCCCAGTGAGAGTGTCCTGTCAACCCAAAAATCCCTTAAGAAGCTACCCGCTCATGTGCAGGATGCTGCCACTCCTCAGACCATTTGTGGAAATCTTTTTCAGATGTTGTGTCTGGACCATTCAGCCTGTTTTTTTTTTCCCCAAAGATTTATTTTTATGTGTATGTAGGTGGATGCCCCCAGGGGTCATAAGAGGGTGTTGGATCCCCTGAAGCTGGAGTTATAAGTGATTGTGAGCCACCCAGCATGGGTGGAGTTGAACATAGATCCTCTGAAAATGTAGTAAATGTTCTTAACCTGTAAGCTATCTCCAACCCGTAGCCTATTCTATTCAATATTCATATTGGTTACCAGGAATAGTGATAGACATGTTTGGCCCAACTTCTCAGGAAATTGAGGCAGAAGAAAATCATTTCACCTCAGGAGTCCCAAGCCAGCTCTCAAAATAATATTCCTGATGGCATTTAATCTTCATCTTTTAGTATCAGAGCTCATGTGTCAACTAGACTCTAAAGCTGAGTGATTTCATTCTGAGAGGGAATAAGCTAAAATATATAGCCCACATTCTGATGAGTTTCATCCATTAACTGTCAATTAATTTAAGATCCATTATGATTAGATAGATGGTTCTGTAAACCATTTGGGTGTGGAAAGGTACATTTGAATAGATAAAAGTCTGGTGACTAGTTTTAAAAATCGTTCTTAAAGGGGCTGGAGGGATGCTTCAGAGGTTAAGAGCACAGACTGCTCTTGCAGAGGACCTGGGTTCAATTCCCAGCAGATACAGGGCAGCTCACAACTGTCTGAAACTCCCAAGGTCTGACACCCTCACATCTTTGCATAGGTATATATGCAGGCAAAATACTAGTGCATGTAAAATAAAAATAAATTTTAAAAAATTATTTTTATAGTCATATATGTTGCATGTGGTAGTACAGGTAATATTTTTGAGATATCTAAGGTACAATGTTAGTTCACTTTCTGTTCCAAGCATAAGGTGGCTCTGCTTGTAAGTGGGAAGGAAGGACTGACTGACTTAAACTTACTGCATGTGAGCTGCAGAGTGGTTGAGATCAGATTTGCCTATAGACCCTCAAAAAGGGGGGGGGTCTCTATAATGTCATAACTTAGAGCAGTGGTTCTAGATGTTTTATTTACTTCACTTCTGTTTAGCATAACAGGTTGTAGACTTGTCATCTGAAAAATATGAATACTTACCTTGCTTTTAAAATTTTATTTTGGCTCATTTTATTTATCTTAACTATATAACATTTTAGTGTTTATAAGTGGAAAAATCTCTCCCTGATATATATTTACTATCAACTTGATACAAGCTAGAGTCATTTTGGAGATGACTCAGTTGAGAAAATGCCCCCAAATAGACTGGCTTGTAAACAAGCCTGTGGTACATTTTCTTGATTGATGACTAATGTAGGAGATTTCAGGCCACCTTGGGTGGTGCTACTCCCAGGCCAGTGGTCCTGGGTACTGTAAGGAAGCAGGTTGAATAAGCCATGAGGAACAATCCAGTAATCAGTACTTCTCTGGGGCTTTTGTATCAGTTCCTATCTTGGGCTCCTGTCCTGACTTCCCTGATGATGGACTGTAAGGATAAGAGGACATATGGGACATATGATGAGGGGGGAAAGGGGGAAAGCCTTCGGAATATAAACAAAGAATATAGAAAATTTAAAAAAAATTGTAAAGATAAAAAAATAAAAAAATAAAAAATAAATATTAAAAAAAAGATGAAAGAAATCTTTTCCTCCCCAAGTTACTCTTCACAGCAATAGAAATCTTAAGCTACAGCAATAGAAATCTTAAGCTACTAACCTAACACAGTGTTTTGTTTATCTAAGTTATCCCCTGTTTGCTCTCCCTATATAAGACCAAGATGATACACCATTCATCTGTGAATCTCTCCCATTATTAGTATTCATTTAAGGTGCATTGAATAAATGCATGTGTGTTTTAATATATCAGATTAATTTATGATACATATTATCCATTGAAACAATTCCATGTTCATTATTTAGTAATTTTACATTGAATTTTTATTCAATAACATTTATTCTCCTCATTATAGTACCTATATTTCCCACTGTTTAGCTGTCAAAGATTATTTTTATACCAGTTAGTAATCAGTAACATAATTAGTACAGAAATCACTGACCTTAACATTTGCAGACATGAGTTTGTATTGTAACTTTAGGTTCCATATTCTGTCTTCTATTATATTGTTCATCTATGAGTTTTATCTCTCCTAGTTTTGTCCTTAGCTTTTCCCTACACCTTGACATGGTAGACAGACAATAAATAAATACAAAATGGGTGGATGGATGAGTGGATGGATGATAGATGAATATATGAGTAGACATTCTGGAGGTTTCACATCTATAGAACAATTCTTAATTTTATTTCTTAAAGTTCAGATTCTTAATTTTAGAGAAATCTTACTATTGAGACCATTATGCATTTTTGGTTTTTGTGTGGTGCTAGGGAATAATCCCAAGATCTCAAGTATGCTAAGCAAATGTTCTGCTACTGAACTGTGTCTCCATCCCAAGCTTGAGTCTAAGGGATTTAATTTATTCGGCAAGTGTATATGCTTAATTGTGTATAGGTTTGGGTCTACCAATGAAATAACAAAGAACTTTGTACTGTGCAGCTTATATTTTAGTTTGTGAAAGTAAATAATATGCAATAGATGTTAACTAAAATGTTAGAAGATGACGAGTGCTGTGGCAAAGAAAAATGTAGAGGGCAGTAAGAAGTTGGGAAGTGTGAGGCAGGGAGTATGCATTAAAGTGGAGTAGATAGGTTAGGACTAATTATGAAGGTGACATTTGAGCAAAGACTGCAGTGTAAGAAAAAAAGCTATATAGATATTTAGGATAAAAGTGTTTCAGACAGAGGGAACAGCCATTGAAAAGGCCATGAGATAGGAGTGTACCTGGCCTATTTGATCAACAAGAAAGAATCCAGCAGGGCCGGGCAGCAGTGGTGGCGCACGCCTTTAATCTCAGCACTTGGGAGGCAGAGGCAGGTGGATCTCTGAGTTCGAGGACAGCCAGGGCTACACAGAGAAACCCTGTCTCGAACCCCCCCCCCCAAAAAAGAATCCAGCAAAATGAAAATGGAATAAATATGTTTGTTAGGCTTTGTGGACCATGTAGTTTCTTGTCACAGGTGCTCAATACTAGCTTTGCATTGCAAAGGCAACCATAGACAATATTTAAAGTTTAAATTTCATGTAATTTTTACTAGCATATTAAATGCCCCAGTTTTAATGTCTAGCCACCAAAAACTCTAAAAACAGATACGTGTCTGCATTTGGTTAGTGCCACATAGTTTGTCATCTCCTCACAAATCTTCCAGAGCCTTTATAAGATCTTTTATTTTTTCACTGAGTTTAGGAAAGAGCCATTCTGTCTGTCCATGCATCACACACTCACATCAAAGGAGCTATTGATAGTCTTAAAAGCACAGGAGCTGGCTAAAACATTATTTTAGAAATCATCCTATAGAATAAAAATAATATAGAAGACAGGGAGCTGTGAAGTTTAAAGGTAAACAAGATCCACCATGTACCAACACTCAGGGAAACTGGAAGATAAGTATATGGAAGTTTATTATTGTAATCTGTTTTACAAGTTTTTAAATTTCTATAGCAATTGCTTAACTAATAAACCCAAATGGCACAGGTCTGTAACCCCAGCACACATGAGGTAAAGGCAAGAAGATCATATTTTCTGAGCCAGCTTAGACTATATAGTAAGATCCTATCACCAAAGAAGAACCCACTATGACTCCTTAATTCAGAATATACAGAGAATACAATGTTAGAAATAAGCCATTAAAAGTCTATTATGGTAATTATTAGAATGTAGTAGGAAGTAGTGGGATTCTAGATGAATGCCAATGGAAAACTTAGAATAGATTTGGAGGAGAAAACAAATGCCATGTTTACAATTGGATTTTCCAAAACAAAATTTCTCTTTTAAGCCACCACTAAGTTTATTTGTTGACAGATATCTTGCTATGTAACCCTAGCAGCCCTGATACTCACTGTGTGGCCCACACTAACCTCAAACTCTTTATTTTTATTTTTTTATTTTCTATATTCTTTGTTTACATTCCAAATTATTTTCCCTTTCCCAGTTCCCCCCTCCCCATAAGTCCCATAAGCCCTCTTCCCTCTGCCCATTCTCCAATCAAACCCCTCCCAATCCTCTGTCCTGATAATCCCCTACAATACTGCATCAAGCCTTTCCAGGACCAGGGTCCTCTCCTTCCTTCTTCTTGGGAATGATTTGATATGTGAATTGTGTCTTGGGTATTCAGAGCTTCTGGGCTAATATCCACTTATCAGTGAGTGCATTCCATGTGTGTTCTTTTGTGAATTAGTTACCTCACTTAGTATGATATTTTCCAGTTCCAACCATTTGCCTAAGAATTTCATGAACTCATTGTTTTTAATTGCTGAGTAGTATTCCATTGTGTATATATACCACATTTTTTGTATCCATTCCTCTGTTGAGGGACATCTGGGTTCTTTCCAGCTTCTGGCTATTATAAACAAGGCTGCTATGAACATAGTGGAGCATGAATCCTTATTACATGCTGGGGAATCCTCTGTGTATATACCCAGGAGTGGTATAGCAGGGTCCTCCGGAAGTGTCATGCCCAGTTTTCTGAGGAACCGCCAGACTGATTTCCAGAGTGGTTGTACCAACTTGCATTCCCACCAGCAATCCCACTAAAATCAGGGACTAGACAAGACTGCCCTCTCTCTCCCCATATCTTTTCAATATAGTACTTGAAGTTCTAGCAAGAGCAATTAGACAACATAAGGAAGTCAAAGGGATACAAATTGGAAAGGAAGAAGTCAAACTATCACTATTTGTAGATGATATGATAGTATACTTAAGCGACCCAAAAAACTCCACCAGAGAACTCCTACAGCTGATAAACAACTTCAGCAAAGTGGCTGGATATAAAATCAACTCAAGCAAATCAGTAGCCTTCCTACACTCAAAGGATAAACAGGCTAAGAAAGAAATTAGGGAAATAACACCCTTCACAATAGCCACAAACAATATAAAGTATCTTGGGGTGACTCTAACCAAACAAGTGAAAGATCTGTATGTCAAAAACTTCAGGTCTCTGAAGAAAGAAATAGAAGAAGACCTCAGAAAATGGAAAAATCTTCCATGTTCTTGGATTGGCAGGATTAATATAGTAAAAATGGCCATTTTGCCAAAAGCAATCTACAGATTCAATGCAATCCCCATCAAAATCCCAACTCAGTTCTTTATAGAGTTAGAAAGAGCAATTCTCAAATTCATCTGGAGTAACAAGAAACCCAGGATAGCTAAAACTATCATCAACAGTAGAAGAACTTCTGGGGGAATCAGTATCCCGGACCTCAAGCAATATTACAGAGCAGTAGTGTTAAAAACTGCATGGTATTGGTACAGTGAAAGGCAGGTAGAATAATGGAATAGGATCACAAACCCAGAAATGAACTAACCTCAAACTCTTAGCCCTCCTCTTGACTCTACTTCCTGAGTAGGAAGATAAGATATAGCCCGCTGCCTTAGTCTCCTGACACCATGCCTTCCCTGCATTCGCCTGGCTATTAACTTTGCTCTCAGTCTCCACAGTAATCTGCAGAAAACTGGGTTTGTGTCTCATTACAACAGTGGGCAGGGTCAGAGACCACCATGTTCTCCACTTTGCCTAAGCACCACAGCTTATCCAAGGAAATGTACAGCTTATACGCCCCACTACACCACCCCAAGAGCCATGCATTTAGTGTTTATTTCTCGACTTACCAGAGCCTTGGAAGCAAGAGGTTATATTGTGAATTCACCACCTAGAAATGGCTAACTATCCATTTGCCTGGCCTTATTCTTGGGTCCCTCTGGAAGTCAGTTGATATGTAACCCAAAGCCTCTACCATAGTCACATAGTTAGCATAGATTATCTGATTTCAAGTAAACAAAGACAACTTTTATCAGGCACAACAGTGTAAAGGCTTGCTTGTCATTTCTCAGGTACTAGAGACAAAGGCCCAAACATTTCTTTGGAACAGGTTAATCCTTTGTTACACAGTACTCAAAAGAAATGAAAACATAAATATAAATAAAAACTTCTACATGAATTTTCATAGCGGCTTTATTTTATAATAGTAATAAATAAATGATTAGCTCCAAAACTTGGCTGGCCTTTCCTCTTTTACCCTAAAGTGTACAGATCTCTAATTATAAATACCACAGAATGACCTTTTTAAAAACTTAGATGGTTTTATGGCAGAGTTTGCTAAAAGACATTCCTATTTAGCATACAGATATTTGTCTTTTGGGGTAATTCATTTCTCTATATTCTATAATTTTGTCCGGAGAGACATCTGTTTTTGACATTTTATTGGTGGTTGCTAAAAATAACTTTTACTATTTGGCTTTTAAGTATCTATTTTTTTTATCCAAGTGATAATACTCAGAAATGCATCCTGAGCTTAGCATCATCCTCATTTTGATAAGGTTTGTCAAATATGTAGAAATTTTAAGGATACATATTTCCATGTAATATAACCAAAGTTTCCGAAAGAACTAACCAAAGCTAAAGAGGACTGGTTTTGTTTTGTTTTGTGAGATTGTGAGCTTTTATTTGGTATGTGGCTAGATTCATTGGATACATTGGAAGTGAGGTGTGTCTAAATCAGGCACTTTAGAAATTTAATTAATAATAAACATGAGGCTGTGTTAGACGATCTTGGAATTATGCCCCATTTTTGAAATTCCTTTATCCTGTTGAATTTGTTTAAGTATAATTCTCCTACCAGGATTGGTGGTACATGCCTTGATCCTTGTTTCAGTAATCCCAGCAATCAGGAAGAAGAGGCAGGTGGGTCTCTGAAAGTTCAAGTCCAGCCTGGTCTACATGTTAAGTTCCAGGACAGCCAGCCAGGCTATGTAGAGAGAAACTGTCTCAAATAAATGAAATCCTCCCTATTGCTTTAATGGTTGACAGTGTTCTCTTAGGAGAAGAGAATTAAACATCCAAGAGAAATGAAATAATTATACAACAGATAATAAAAAACATTCTTCAGCAACAATCAGTAGGGTGTTAAAAACAGATTAGGTCTTTCAGATCATACTTACAGAGTATAGGTCTTTCAGATCATACTTAGAGTATAGAAATATAAACTGCACAAAATAAAAAACAATGCATAGATGATGATTAGTAATGTCTCTTAGCAAACTACCATAATACCATCTCATTTTAGAAAAGATCATTCTAGGAGCTGGAGAAATGGCTCAGCTGTTAAAAGCATTTATGTTTCTTGCAGAGGACTCAAATTCAGTTTCCAGCCCCCATATAGAGCTGCTCACAATTCTCTTAACTCCAGCTCTAGGTGATCTGACACCTCTTTTGACTTCCATGAGTAATGCATACACATAGTAAACATGCATACACATTCACAAAAAATATTTTTAAAGTCATGTGGTATTATAGTTGGAGGTTTACATTTTGGTGTTAAGAAGAAAAGCCAGCCATACAAAATAATGCTGGTATGAAAACTCGTACAAATGTTTTGTTTTCATTTCTACTGAGTATTAAGACCTGTCATACATTGTGTTCTTTCTATCTTTATTCATTTACAAGCTTATTCTCTAATTATCAAGATTCCAACATGTGTATACTAAGCACAGTGACCTCCAAATGGCAGGCTTTCAAAAGAATTAGCACTTGCTTTAACTATGAAAAAAATCCCACCATTTTTCTTCCATTTTAAAAAATATTTACTCTTAATTTTTAATTCAGATAACTAAAGACATTTAACTAAATCTAGAAGGTTTTTAGAGTACATATGATCCCCTCCCAGTTTCTTTCTTTCTTTTTTTTTTTTTTTTTTTTTTTGGTTTTTTTTTTTTTTTTTGGTTTTTTGAGACAGGGTTTCTCTTTGTAGCTCTGGCTGTCCTGGAACTCACTCTGTAGACCAGGCTGGCCTCGAACTCAGAGATCCACCTGCCTCTGCCTCCCAAGTGCTGGGATTAAAGGCGTGCGCCACCACCGCCCGGCTCCCTCCCAGTTTCTTAGAAATAAAATCTGTTGTGTTAACATGTATGTGTGCCCCTGTGTTTTTAAAAAGGAGAACTTAAGCATAAGAATGCATCTGTTATGTTCTTCCTAGTCTGTTTCTCTATGAGTAGTCAGTGTGTGATCCATAGTAATGCTTAATAAATGTGTTAGATCTATCAGTGGAAGGCAGAATAGTGTAAACTTAATTTTAAAATGCCTCTAACCATATTCTCCAGTAAAACTGACTACAGTGATGAAAATTGTGTGTGTGTGTGTGTGTGTGTGTGTGTGTGTGTGTGTGTGTTGTCTAGTTTGGCTTAAATGTAGCTAATATGACTGAGGAGCTAAATTTTTCAGTGTATGTCATTTTTTAAAATGACATGTGTTTATTGAGGGGAGCACATGTGTGGAGATTAGGGGACACCTTGTAAGAAACAGCTCTCTCCTGCCTTGTGGGTCCTGTGGTTAATTTTGTCATCAGTTTTGACAACAGGCCCACTTACATGCTGAGCCATTTGTCCTCGTTCTATGTAATTTTAATTAACTTTTTTTTTTTTTTGCAGTTTAGGGAGTGAAACCTAGAGCCTTGCACATGCAACACAAGTGTTCTTCTAATGGGGAACAACATTTTGGCTATATTGAAATTAATTTAAGTTTAAATAGATTTTCAGGACCAGTTGTGTAATCTGATGGATGGTTCAGATGTATAAGAACAATTTCAGGAAGTTAAGTTGTTTAAGTATTAGAGTTCCTGTGGACTTTTATAGTCATGGATGTCCTGGCAACAATATAAACTATGCCTTTTCTTTCATTTGTTCTAAGCAACTGCTTTTTGCAACTGCTTTTTGAGTAGTGTATGGTGTTGCCTGAACTGATGACATACAGGTTATACATAATTGACATAGCTTCTGTCCTAAGCTTTATGGCCAGCGATTTTTTTCAGTTATTAGTAAGTTGTATGTGAAAAGTAGTACTACAATAAAAGCATATATTGGTGATATGGAGGACACAGAGAAGAAACCATATAACTTTACATAAATCAGAGACTTCTCCCCCAAAAAAGGCAACTGAATGTGTGCTGCTTGAATTAAAACCTTAAAAATGGGAATTTCATATTTTTGTTTCTGTTTTGCTATTTTCTATGTAAGCAAATTTCCTGGGTAACTTATGAAAGTTTTCTTACTTATAAAATGTTTTTCTCCTTTTTGTTTCATTTTTTTTCATTATTTGTAAAATATTTTTCATGGTCAAACCACCCTTTTGTCTTTGCTTTCTATAAGCTCACATTAGGGACCTAGGGATACCCATCTGCTATACTGACACATTCTTTCTCCTTCAGTGCTCTGTGAAAAGCTGTATTACTGCCTTTCATGTCACCTGTGCCTTTGAGCACGGCCTGGAAATGAAGACCATCCTAGATGAGGGGGATGAAGTAAAGTTCAAGTCATTTTGCCTCAAGCATAGCCAAAACAAGCCAAAACTCGGGGATGCCGAGTACCACCACCACAGAGTTGCCGAGCAGAGCCAGGCAAAAAGTGAGAAAACCAGCCTACGGGCACAGAAGCTTCGTGAACTAGAAGAAGAATTCTATACCTTAGTCCAGGTAGAAGATGTTGCCAAAGAGATGGAGATGTCTACGTTCACTGTCGACTTTATCTATAACTACTGGAAACTAAAGCGCAAAAGCAACTTCAATAAGCCATTAATCCCCCCAAAAGAGGAAGAAGGAAATGGCTTGGTTCAGCCAAAAGAAGAAAGCATTCACACTCGGATGAGAATGTTTATGCATCTGCGGCAGGACCTCGAGAGGGTAAGGTGACCAGCTTTGACCATAGAGCTAGGAGATATCACTTTCAGTTTTAAGATGACCACCCATTTATAGTATGAACTTCTGTGTCCTTCCTTATTGTCTGAGTTCACTGTGGCTCCAGATGTTGAGTTCTGTTTAAATTTTGACACATTTGTGCTATGAACTTTAACTTTGAGTTTATTGTTCTCAGTTGATTATTCACTGTCAAGTCTAAAATGGCTCAGCTATATCTTATTAACATATTCCTGAGACTGAAGCCTAAAAGAATGAACTTTGTCCAGAAAAGTCCTGTCTCAGGGTTTTCTCAAACTCAGCACTATTGACATCTTGAGCTGCATAGTTATTTATTGTGCAGTGCTCCCCTTTATTATAAGTGATCTGTACCCACTAGATGCTAGTATATCACTCCTTACACACTTGGTTCTCACACCCAGAATTGGTTTCCAAGATTACCAGATTCCTCCTAAGGGTTAAAATCACCTCTGGTTGATAGCCACTTCACCAGGCAATTTAACTTATGATATAGTCATCAGGTAAATTAAGTGCTACAAGAATTCAAAGAAAAGGTTGGTGCTGTATTTACTCTAGGGAATTTTGTAATTGTATAATTATTGAAATGAGCCAGGCCTGATGATACAGATGCCACGTGCTATCATTCATATTCAGGGAAGGCTAAATTATGATATCATTATCGTCTCACCTGGTAGATTGTGTACATTAAATTGATCCTACTCCATTGTAGACTAGAGAGTAGGTTTCAGAGGTCTGGTCATGGTTTGTGGCCCGTGGGTCTTGTCTTCACTCCTCACTCTCACAGCCACCAGAATTCAGTAGTCTTAATGTGACTGAACAATTTCAACTGTAAACTTGCTTAATATGACAAACATCTTTATTTTCTGGGGATTTTCTTGCAGGTCCGAAATCTGTGCTACATGATAAGCAGACGAGAGAAGCTGAAACTATCACACACCAAAGTGCAGGAACAGATCTTCGGTTTGGAAGTCCAGCTTATCAATGAACAACTTTCAGAAGGTAAAATGTTTCTTAAAGTTGTCCAAGAAAATATAGAGAACCTAGTTATATCCTACTTTTACAATTTAGAATCATATCTCTTGTATCATTTAAAAATTGTTTCATTTCTTTCTAATCCTGATAATTAATGTGGCCTATTTTACTGTCAACTTGCAAGGTAAGAAATTCCTGGAAAGAAACATGTCCCCACTCCAAAAAAATAAGGAAGGAAAAAAAATTCCAGGATAGGATTTGAGAAGTTGTAAGTTTGAGGCAGATAATCTATATCCCAAACAAACATTTAATGCCATTAATAACAGTCATGAAGTATTTTGTAATTATCAGAATCACTTAAAATCAAGAAGCTAGCACCAAATCCCAGTTCCCAGAAACCATTTAATTGTAGGGTTACTCATAACAGATACTCTTAAAAGTCATCTGTTAAAACACTCCTCAACCAGAAGTTAAAAGAGATATATTGACAATATTTCATTTATTCACTTTTATTAGGAAGCTACTAGGGCAGTGGTTCTCAACCCGTGGGTTGAAACCCCATGGGGAAGGTCAAATAATCCTTTCACAGGGGTTGCCTAAGACTATCAGAAAACACAGATATTTACATTAGGATTCATAACAGTAGCAAAATTATAGATATAAAGTAGCAATGAAAATAATTTTATGGTTGTGGATTACTAGCATTACTACATGAGGAGCTTTATTAAAGGATTGCCACATTAGGAAGATTGAGAACCACTGTTCTAGGGATTAAGAAATAAACTAGAAAGAGCAGTCAATAAGAGAGACTCTCTACACTACCCACTTGGTAAGTGTCTTAATTTCGGTTGTTTTGCTGTGAAGAGACACCATGACCAAGGTAACTCTTATAAGGGAAAACATTTAATTGGGGCTGGCTGACAGTTTCAGAGGGTCAGTCCATTGCCATCATGATGGAAACATGGCAGTGTCCAGACAGACATGGTGCTGAAAGAGCCAAGAGTTCTACATCTTGATGCAAAGGCGGCAGCAGAAGACTGTCTTTCGCAGGCAAACAGGAGGAAGCTCTCATTCCACGCTGGGTGACAACTGAGCATAGAGACCTCAAAGCACACCCTCACAGTGACACACCTACTCCAACAGGGCTACACCCTCTAACAGTGCCACCCCCTGGGCCAAGCATATTCAGACTACCACATTGCACTCCCTGGCCCCCATAGGTTTGTTCAAACACATTGAGTCTATGAGGGCATGCATAGCCATTGCATAATGAAAAACATAAAAGTCCCCACAGTCTCAACAGTGTTTAAAAGTCCAAAGTTCACAGTCTCTTCTGAGATTCATGCAATCTCAACTGTGATCCCATATAAGATCAATACCAAAAACTAGATCACATAGTGAGGAAATACTATGGGGACCAAAGCAAGACCAAAAACGAGCTGGGCAAACTCCAAACTCTGCATCTCCATGTCCAAAGTCCAACTTCTTTTACCTTTGCTGAGTGCAACACAATTCTTTGTCTTGGGCTGGTTCCACTCCCTGTTAACAGCTTTCCCCAGCAGGAGTCCCACAGCTCTGGAGTGTCTAACATTTTGGGGTCTCCAAGGCAGCTTCAGCTTCACAGCTTCTTGTTCTGGTACCTGGGATCCACACATGATCTTTTGGGCTCCTCCAAACAGCTGGTGTCACTTCTCCAGCTCTGCCCTCTGTAGCACTCTAAGCTCAGGTTGATCCACTCCACTGCTGCTGCTGTTCTTGGTGGTCATCCCATGGCACTGACACCTCCAATACACTGGGGTCTTCCACTGCAACTAGGCTTCACCAATACCCTCTCATAGGCTTTCTTCATGGTGCCAAGCCTCAACTCCTTTGCATGACCCCTTCAGTCCTGGGCCATCAACTGCAACTGAGGCTGCACCTTCACCAGTGGCTTCCATGGACTCTCACAGTGCTGAGCCTCAGCTGCTCTTCATGACCCCTTCATGCCTTCAAAACCAGTACCACCTGGGTGACTCTTACACATTACCAAGTCCCAACGTCAGCACGAGGTACAACCTTGGCTATCTCTGGAACACAAGATTCTTTGTGCTCTCACAAAACACTTCCCAGAAGATTTCACCTCAGTGATGCTGGTCTCTTCTTAATCACCACTAATTTCTTAGCTCCAGCCAACCAGCATCAGCTGTATCTGTAACCCTTTCTATTCTGGACTCTAAAGCTAGAGCCACGTGGCTGATGCTGACAAGTTCTGCTGCTTGCTAGGACTAGAACATTGCCCACTTGTTCTGTTACATCCTTTACTGCCTATGCTTGGCTATCCTAGAACTTGCTCTGTAAACTGACCTTAAACTCAGAGATCTGCATACCTCTGTCTCCTGAATGTTGGGATTAAAGGTATGTACTACCATGCCTGGGCCTAAGCCATTAAAAAAAAACTTTCACAAGATCTTTACAAGTTCTGGATTGTAGTTCATTCCATATATAGTCAAGTTGACAACTGAGAATAGCCATCACAATCCACCCCTTGTCAATTTGACATATGTGTCCAAATGAAAATAAGAACCAGGTATAATAATGCTGAGAAATAATTATCCCTTGTTTGACTGCAAACATATAAACAATAAGCTTAGGTGGGATCTTGCCCTGAAGTCACTTCTCCCTTAATCTGATTATTTCCATGAACATAGGATTCAGCTCCATTCTACTTCCTGATGTCCTTTAATATCTTAACCATACATTTTGTACTTTTACTTTCTCAGCTTGTTCTTTTTCATCAAAACACTCTGTTTTGAGATTTTCTTTGCTAATGCAATTAATCTAAATCTCTTTACTTTAGCCTCAGGCATACTCTTCAGACAAGGGCAAAAAAGCAGCCATATTCTTTATCAAAATATCATAAATAGTCTCTAGGCTACATACTAACATTCTTCTCTTCTAAAACCTCTTGAGCCATGCCCCCAACATTTCACATCACCCTTAGTACCACTGTCTTCCATATTCCTGCTAGGATGGCCCATTAAGTCTCACTTAAAGCATTCCATTGCTTTCCTAATCCAAAATCCCAAAATCCACATTCCTCCAAGCAAAAGCATGATCAAGGCTATCACATCAATATCCCAGTCCCTGGGACCTGTCTTAGTTAGGGTTTCTGTTGCTGTGAACAGACACCACGACCAAGGAAACTCTTATAAAGGAAAACAATTAGAGACTTACTTACACTTTCAATGGTTTAGTCCATTATCATAGCCAGAGGTATGGCACTGAACAGGCAAACATAGTGCTGGAGAAGGAGCTGAGAGTTCAGCATTTTGATCTGAAGGCAGCCAAGAAGAGACCATCTTTTGCAGGCAGCTAGAAGGAGATTCATTCCACACTGGGCAGAGCTTGAGCACTAGGAGCCCTCAAAGCCTGCTCACACAGTGACACCCTTCTTCCAAGAAGGCCACACCTCCTGACAGAGTGCCACTCCCTGTGGGCCAATCATATTCAAACCACCACAGTGAGAGAGATGCATGATGATAATTACAGTACCCAAAGTGGAAGCTTGACTAGAATAATGACAGCCATATACAGTGACACCTCCCTGTGTTTCTTTTAATATAAAGATAGGTGAGAGAACCTGAGTACTAAGAGTTGCTCTTAATGTATAAAATCAGCACCTGTTAAAAGCCAACCATAAAATAAGATAGATGTCAAAAGCTTTGTGACTATAGGTCACAGCCAACTGGCATAGCATGAAGTAGCAGAGCTATTCAGCCACAAGGTTACCCTACCACGGCAATAAGAAGCAAAGGACAACAGGGAGGAGCCTGTGTGCTGATGAGATTGGGTCTAGCCAAGTAGCTTCTGATTATAAGAATATGAGCCAGAGGCCGGGCGGTGGTGGCGCACGCCTTTAATCCCAGCACTTGGGAGGCAGAGGCAGGCGGATTTCTGAGTTCGAGGCCAGCCTGGTCTACCGCGTGAGTTCCAGGACAGCCGGAGCTACACAGAGAAACCCTGTCTCGAAAAACCAAAAAAAAAAGAATATGAGCCAGGCCATGGTGGCGCACACCTTTAATCCCAGCACTTGGGAGGCAGAGGCAGGTGGATTTCTGAGTTCGAGGCCAGCCTGGTCTACAGAGTGAGTTCCAGGACAGCCAGGGCTACACAGAGAAACCCTCAAGAAAAAAAAAAGAATACGGTTTACAACATCAACAAATGGCAAATCCTAGCAGACATGGGAACTATAGTTGTTCAAAATGGACCCTTGGGGAATACATGCTGCCCTTTAGGATACCTGCAACCATCCTCTCTATACCTCATTTTTAAAAAGCTGTATGTTGTAAGATGATAACGGGCAAAGGCCAATTGTAGGGTGACATCCAGATAATTAATACTTTTCTGGATAATCCTTTATGTTGTCATTCTTTCCTGCAGTCCGTATCACTATCATACTTTGCCCAGGGCCAACAAGATGGCTCAGCAGGTAACAGCACTTGCTTTGAAAGCCAGGTGGCCTAACTTTGATTCTTAGAACCTATATATGATGGAAGGAGAGAATTGACTGAATAAAATTGTCATCTACCTCTACACACATCTACATATATACTCCTGTGCCCATACATTGGTCCAGTAATATTTTTAGAATTATCTTATATCCCATAATCATTTATAATCATGAAACTAGAAATTAAGGGCATGAAATATTCAGGAGCCACTCACTGCTTCTAGTGCCAAGTTAAAATACTTACCTTTGCCCCACAAAAACCTGTTTTGTGTTTCTGAGGTTTTCTATTTGAATTATCAGAGATGAGAGAATAAGATCAGAAACACCTATGAGGCATATCTTCAGTCCTGATTATTATGCATATGCCCAGTCATAAACACACAAAGAACTCATTTTAAACCACTGAGTGACATTCTTTATAGAAATGAAATGCAAGGAAAAGTCTAGGGGAAGAGCTCTGTTAGTGAGTTCAAGCAAGCCCCAGCACTCAAATAAAAAGCCTGTGTAGTGCACACCCTAATGATATGATTCTAGCACTGGTTAGGTGGAGAAAGGAGTATCCCAGAAGTATGCTAGTCTCAGCAATTACTGAGCTCAAGGTTCAGTTAAAAAGCCCTGTCTCAAAAATTAAGGTAGAGAGGCATGGAGTGAAGAACTCTGGGAGGGGGGCCAGGAAGGGGAATAGTTTAATAAAAAATAAAGTAGGGAAAATTGAAGAAAACAACCAGCATCAACCTCTGGCCTCCACATGCATACATATGTGTACAGTTGCACCCACACATACACAATGAAAGACACAGAGATAGGGATGTATAACAGAGCACACTGGTTGCTGATCTTGTGTTGTAGGTTAGGAAAGCAAAGATAAAAAGGATGGGAGCCATGGATAGTGTTTTCTGTGGGTCTCTGGGTTCATCCTCTACTGCAGCTCACTTTAGCTACTCACCATGGTATACGGAGTCATCAAAGACACTTGGAACAAATAGGTTTGTGAATTTACTTTATGATACACATATATGCTAATAATTAAACCGGTTGTTAAATAAATCTTTCTTTTTTATCTCAGGTCTTTCTTTGACAAATGCACTAGAGAACTCACTGTTTTACCCACAACCACGAATTACCTTAAAGTTAAAAATGCCTAAATCAACCTCAGAAGATTGCAGAGACAGCTCCACTGAAACTGAACAGCAGCCCTCCTCGTCTCCTGGCAGCAGCTCCCCTGGTCACAGTAAAAGGAGCCCCCAGATGCCCGAGGAGCCACTGGATACGGATATGACAGTATATCCAAGCTATCCACTAGAAAGCAAAAGTAACTGTTTGCTGGCTAGCCGAAGCCATTCTCGAGGTGAAACCAGGAGCTCCAGTCCTACTCGGCGAGCTCCATCTGCAGAATTCTATCCTGGGCAATCATTGGGGAAGCCTCTAGCCCTTCAGGCTGCCCTCCATGGACAGGCTTCTATTGGTAATGGGAAGAGTCAGCCTAACGCCAGGCTTTCTAGTTCCAATGGCCTGGAGGGCAACTGGTCTGGGAATATCACCCAGAAGGCTAATTCAGGTGACATATGCTATGACCAGGAATCCATGCTCAGCTCCCACTTGCCCAGTGCGGGCAACATTAGAAAATCTGGCATGGAACATTTCAGCAGGTCCTTCAAAGAGGCCACCAATACATGGGTGAAGCCTACTGAGGATCTCCAATACTGTGTTAAGCCAACTAAGAATGTGAGCTCTAAGGAGCAGTTGTGGGGTAGACAGCTTCTCAGGCGGTCCGCAGGAAGAGCTTCATATCAGGAAACTGATGGCTATTGTCCTGACTTGGAGCCCAGTGATTCAGAGGCAGAAGGGGAGGGGAATAAAGAAACAGCAAGGGTAAAGAGAGAGAGTTCTGACAGAGAAAATCCTCCCCATGATTCTGCTCGGGAGTGCCATGGGAAAAGTAAGGCACACCCTCATTCCCATGGCTCGATGCAAAGGTGATCAGAAAAGCCTAAGGGTAACCCAGCCTTTGCCTTTGCCCCGTATACAAGGGGATATATAAACACCAAAAGGATTCTAGTGTATATTAGGGGGAATTGCAGGGAAAATGATGGTTTGAAGTTTTTGAAAGCATTTCAGGTCTAGTTTTTATAAGCACATTACAAGAGTTGCAGATTGTCTGGGGTTGCTTTGTCGGAGGCTGCTGGGAACAGTTGGGCCCAGAGTATTTGCTCAGTGAGTGCTTCAGGGCAGCTTTCCCGTTATATTAACACTGATTACTCTACATACTAAGAATCCTTGCATTGTCAATGGATTTGTAAGAGGATGTGACAGACACTAAAACTACTTATCTTTTGAAAGTATAACATGTGACTCCTTGAAGCTCAAATCTGTAGAAAATTTCTAATTCCACTGGTATCTGTAAAACCTCTTAATGAGAGAGAGCAGGAGAGCATCATTCTCAGATCCTGACACTTGCTGTTGTCTTCCTTGCTTCATGCAAGGCTGAGTTTATTTCACAGTATCAAAAAAGTCAGTTCTTCTGAGTGTCCAGTGCCTGTTCCTAGACCTGCTTCTTGGGGACACACTCATAACTCTCTTATCCAGCTAACAAGCTAACTTGTGGATAGTGTTTACAAAAGTACAGAAGTACTACTTCCAAGGAAAATGCTCTGCTTCTCAAGGCATTTGTGAAGATGTCCAGAACATTTCCCAAAGTGTGACCTTTTCTGGTATATTTGTACCAGGTCAGGGTTTTTTGTGTTGCTTTCAAATAAGTTTGACTAAAGTTTGGCTGACAGTTTTTGTATACCTGCTTTAATGTTTATAAAATTTTTATTGAGGAATAATTAAGATATAGTGTAATGCACAGAGGCTTAAGTATTCTTACCTGCTTTAATTTTGAAACAGATTTTATTGTCAGAAATTTGAAAGCATGTGTTTAACACATGGATATAATTTAGCTTTGTATGAATTTTAAATCCAAGGCCGTTTCCCAAGCATAAAAGTTGGAGCCATTTTTCAGAACTTGCTTATACCACATTACCAAATAATCAGCCTTGATTCATTCCTAGACAAAGAGAATTTTGAAGCAGAGGATAAAACAAATCTGCTTTCCATTTAAGAAAAAGGAGAAAGTAACAGTTTGTAAAAATGTGAGGCAGACTGTAATTCTCAGCTTCCTTTTCTTCTTAGCCTTAAAATAATATTCTCTTTCTTCTAGTTCAGGAACATATAGAGAGAATTTTCAAACAAGAGGCCATTTTCAATTTCTGAAGTTTCACGCTGGTGAGAGGAGCCAGCCGCGGTAGGTGCCAGTGCGATGGAGCCAGCCCTGCAGTCGGCCTCTCCTCCGCTGCGTTCCTAGAGCCTCTGGAAAGGCTTCTTTGGAGTTTTGCTTTCTCCTGTTTTGAAAACTTGTGTATTTTGCCTCTCCTTCGGCTGCATCTTCAAAATATTCCTTTTGTGCCTATGAACATGTGTGAACACACCAGAACACGAATAGTAGGTGTCCTATATTTTGTTTTAGTTGAAAAAATGAGGAAGAGAATTTCCCTCAGCTTCTGTGCTGATTTGAATACTCATAGGGCACATATAGATTTGACACTTTCGTGGTAATGAGTATAGTGAAGCTGAGTTGTAAATCCCTTAAAGGCCAGCAGCTTGCCTGTGTCCTTTCGTGCTTTTGAATTCTGAGGAGGGGGAGCAAACATGGAAACAGTGCTTTAGCCAAATTCCATATGTAATGCCACTGGGAGAGTATTGCCTGAAATAGTCAAGTCAGGGAGATAAAATGGTATTTTTTTTTTTTTAGAGAATTTTCCTGGGTACACAAATGAGCCAGCCTTCCGTTGTATACATTCCAAATGCCCCAAGCATCTGCTACATTTTGTTCTTTGAAGTATTACCTCTTAACCTTTGTTAATGTTTTTGTCCTGTCTTATACAAGTTTGGAAGATGAATTCAGTCTTTTTTCAAATGTCACCTTTTTATCAATACTTTTTCATTAAATTATGAAAACTGTTAACCTCTGTCAGTGTGATAATTTTCTGGTCTGGCATATTGATTTTTTTACATTAATTTTACTGTATGTTAAGAAATGATACAAATGAAGCAAACTGAAGCGGGGTTCGGGGAGGAAGAATTGAATGGTTCGAAGCACAAATCATCTGAGCACGGTGATGCACAGCTAGCAACCCAGGAGGAAGCTGAGACAGAAAAAGAATTCCTAGGACAGCCTGGGCTACATAAGACCCTGTCTCAAAAAAAGAAAAGAAAAAGCACACATTCAGAATTCAAGTCAATACCAGAAGTCAAAAAGAACCCTTTGTACTTTGCCCAGAAACCATGATTTCATCAGGCCAGTAAGTAAAGACTTTAGAATCATCATTTAAAATAGCCAGGGACATGGATCCTTTCTAAAGGCTATTGTTTATAATACTCATGCTCCACAGAGCTCTGGGGGTCTGTCTTGCAGTCAGGTTTCTATGGTCTTATGGCAGGACTTTGTGTGGTAAACATTTTCAGGTTGTCGAAGGTCATTAAGTAAATCAGTAGTAAAAGATAGATAAAATGATTGTTTTTGCCTCTGTCCACCTTACTTGCTTGTTAATAAATAACTGGTCTGGTAATTCATGCTGAAGACTTTAAACTACAAATATATTTTGTTACAGCCAACAAAGGCTATTTGGTTTATAAGAATGTGTACATTTCCAATAGGAGGTGAACATTTGGGGTTTGCAGCCCCATAGGAGGAACAACAATATGAACCAACCAGACCCCCAGAGCTCCGAGGTTCTAAGCCACCAACCAAAGAGCACACATGGCTCCAGATGCATATGTAGCACAGGATGGCCTTGTCCGGCATCAAAGGGAGGCGAGGTCCTTGGTCCTGAGAAGGCTCGATGCCCCACTGTAGGGGAATGCCAGGACAGGGAGGCGGGAGTAGGGGGTGGGTAGGGAACACCGCCATAGAAGCAGAGGGAGGGGAAGGGGATGGGGCTTCCAGGGGGATACCAGGATAAGGGATAACATTTGAAATGTAAATAAATAAAATAGCCAATAAGAAAAAGAAATGTTTAAATGTAGAGAGCAAGCCAGCCAATTCACAGTCCCAGGTTTTTTCCCTGAAAGATCAAAATCCTCAAAATGCTTGCTTGGTTTTTTTCTTTTCTTATTTTTTTTTTTTCCATTTTGCCATGCTGAGGATAAGAAACCAGGACTTTGAGCATGCTAGATAAGCACTCTCCCACTGAGCTACAAAGCCCCTTACTGACTTTAGAACTGAAAAAAAAAAAATACCCAACAGCAAAAATATATTCAGCACCCATTAATTTTGATGTGTTATTATTTCAAAGACAATATATTGTATAACATTTGATTTTTCTCAGTATGACTGTTTTGTGGAAATCAGCAATTGTATGATAATGGTTTTAAAAGAACAGAGTTAATCCCTCCCTGGGGCTATCCATCTCTGCAGCCAACTTTGTAACACTTAGTTTAGCACTGTTAAAGAAGGCTTCTGGGAGTTCAGTTGACTTTACATCGCAGAATGGAAGAGAATAAATGATCTAAAGCCGTTGCCTTTGCAATGAGACAGGCAGGGAATTGCACAACCCCTTGTGTCTAGTCACTGGCGAGTTCCTCCGCCATATGCTTCCGAATACATTTATCATCATGTTGCGGTTGATTGGGGTGTGAGCATTTCGCAAGGCCTGCCCACCAGGCTCCAAACATTCTTCCCCTCCCTTCACTACTACTTCAGCTCCCTTTCATTTCAGTTAGGATAAATAAGTGGCAAATAGCTTAGCAACAGTCTGGAAAGATGAACCTTGAGCAGCTCAAGCTGTGCTCCTCACAGCCAGACGTTGGAGGCGAGAGAACATCTGCAGACCGGCCTTTTGCTGAGTTGTTTGGGGAAGTGTTGAGCTGTAACGGAGCTACTTTCCTGAAACACATGCGGAAATCGTGGGATGCCTTGGTCATTTCTCACCTTAAACTTAAAAACTTAAAATTTAGAAGTAACGCCGTCAGCCCTGTAAACAAACATGCCTGGACCGTCTCTATCTAGATTAGTCTTCATGCTTTGATAGCCCTGCCCGGTGCACTGTGATCCTTGCATTTTTTTTTCCCCTCTGTTAACCAGAGTTTTTCCTTCTACTTTGGAAAACAGAAATCCTAGTTCAATTCTTCCCCATTTTCCCTGTCTCTGCAAGGGGCTAAAGGGGTAACACCGGTGAGAGTGTTGGAAAGGCCGCATCAGCGCAACGGCCACTCAGCCTTTTCAGTTATACTCTCGAACTGCGTGGTAATGATGGAGCCGTGAGGAACAGGCTTGCCTCCCTCTCAGAGAATTTGTCCCATCGTTGCCCTCAAGACCCCCCCCCCAATGGACTGAGAATAAAGGTTACTTTCAAGACAGTTACTTAGGTCCGTTACAGAACAACCAAGGATAAACCAGATAATATACTTGGGACCAGTTAAGACTTCAAAAAAATCAAAGGTTGATATGTCAGGCTTATCCACAACTACAGGAAGATGGGACTGTTGGCTCCTTTTGGCCCATGTCAAAGCAGACCAAATGGTTAAACTTGTTCAAGGCCCTACAGCTAAGTCTACAGCAGCATCAAGATGGAAGCCAATACAATCATTGATTTCTTGTGTCTAGGGTACCTTCTTGAAGCATCCTTACACATTTTCTCCCTGAATGAAACCACCTTTGTTGAGGGCTAGTCATTGCTTTGAAGCCACTTGACCCTTGCCATCCTTGATAGAACTTAGAAATCAAAAGTAGTCATCTTAGGCTAGAGAGATGGTTCAGTGATTAAGAAAGCGTACTTGGTTTTACAGAGAACCCAGTTCCCAGTACAGACATGGTAGCTTGCAACCATTCACAACTCTGCTTCCAGGGGCACCAACACATTCTTCTGGCTTCTGTGGGTACCAGGTATGCACATGGTACAGACACATGCATGCAGATAAAACACTCATACACATAAATCTTTTAAAATGTAGATAATTTATACAAAAGCAAAACAAACGGATATCCAAAGAACAGAATAGTTCACACAAATCTGAGCAGGGTAAACCCCACAGTAGATCTAAAACCTGGAGGTCTTATTTTCTGTCTAATTAGCCAATCTTGTAACTGGCTATAGAAAACTTAAGGCATGACTCTCCAAATACACTCACACCCTAATTTCCAGAACCTACTGTGTTACTTGTATTGGTTAAAGGTGCCTTCCAAATGTAAAGAAAGTTAAGATCCTTGAACTAGGGAGATTATCTTACCTTGTATTGTTAGGCAGGTCCATCCGATGCCACCACAGGGTACTTTGTACAAAGTAGGAAGGTTAGAGGATGAGCGTTCCTAGCAGGGAATGTGACAATGGCAGCGCCATTATCCAATGGTCTCCAGAAAGTACAAAGATGCCCGGTAACACATTCTTCTCCTTAGAAGTTTCCAGAAGGAACTCAGCCTTCCCCTACCCTGTGGTTTTAGACTTCTGAAGAATAAAAATACCCACTGAATTTGTGAAAATGTGTTGCATCAGAAGGAGGAAACCGATACATTGGGCTTAGAGCAATTGCTCCCCAGCCTCCGAGAGAGACTATCTCAACAGACCTATGTGGACTGGAATATTCTGAAGTTGGTCCTGTACTTTCGCTTTGGTTTTGATGTGCTAGGGACTGGATCTAGGACCTTGTATATGCTAGGAAAGTGCTCTCTACCACTGACCCACGCATCAGCCCTTTCTTTTGCTCTTAACTGAAACACTTTATTGAAATGGAAAGCATATGACTGGTTTTTTTTCCTATCAGTAAAATCTTCCCCTACAGAAATATAGTTTTCTCTTTTCTGCCTTTCAAAGTTTTTCCAGTATAGCACTCAGGACTTCTCCAGTACTCTACAAGCCTGGCAGTGCTTGTAAGGTTGGCATAGGTTTGTATATTCCTACTGTCTGAAGCAGTGTCCTTGGAAAGTAAAAATAAATCCTTAAGTTTTCATCCAGATGTGAGAGGATAGAAGGGAGGACTAGCTCATAGAGAGGAAGGATATAAAACGTACAAGAAAGTGAGCGGCCTGAGGGAGTTCTTAGAGAGGCCAGATACCTGAGCAGAGCTCGTGAATTAAGTAACACAACTCTATGATGCCTATTAGAAGTCTTAAAATGTAAAGGCACAAGTTAATAACCAAGAGAATAACCCAGACGGTGGTGCAGTTGCCTTTAATCCCAGTACTTGGGAGTCAGACGCCAGCCTGGTCTACAAAGCAAGTTCCAGGACAGCCAGGGCTACACAAAGAAATCCTGTCCCCCAAACAACCAACCCAACAAACAAATCCAAGAAAATAGAGTGTTAGAGGTTGGGTCTAGCAGCACTCCGGAGTAACAGCATCAGAAAGCTAACCCAGGGTGCCAGATTGGAAGCTGGCCTGAGATGTATAGTGAAACCCCAGCTTTTCAAAAAGAGTAAAAGGCTAGAAAGGGAGATAGCAAAAGAAGACTAGAATCACCATATTAATAACCTACAAAGACAGATTCATCAAGAGAGCATAAACAATCCCAAATGTTCATATGCCTTGTTACAACTAGAAAATACACTAAGCTGGGCCAGTGAAATGGCTCAGCAGCTAAAAATGCCACAGAAGCCTGATGACCCAATTTTGACTCCTAGAACTCGAGTAAAGCTGAAAAGAGAACTGACCCCACAAAGTTGTCCTTTGACCTACATATGTGCAGTGTAGCATGTTCTCCTCCCCCCTCTCTCTTTCTTTCTCTCAGCTCTAGCTCTCATCCTTACATATATATGTATATATATATATGTATATATGTATATATATATATACATCAAATGATAGATGATAGAATTACAAAGAGAAATTGACAATTGCACAAATATAGTCTGTATAAATGATAGAAAAACAGTAGAAATCTGGAAGATTTTAATGAAAATTCATGTAGCTAGATTTAATATACACTGATCAACCAACCACACCAAAAGTGAACAAGAAACATTTATTAAGATAGACCGAGACTCAATAACAGAGCATTTGTTCAGCGTAACTACATAACAGTGCTCTTAACCACTGAGCCACCTCTCCAGCTCTAACTCATTGCTTTGAAACAGGTGCTCTTGAGAAACTCAAACCTGACTAACATAGTTTTGTGCACTTGCTGGGAATAAAACCCAGGGCCCTGTGTATGTAAAGTTCTAGTCATTGAAGCTGGTGGCTTACAATGTGAGCTTCTGGGGAAAAAAAATCTGGCATTGTTTAGTTTTAGACAGATTTATGTTATAGACATGGACACTATAGATGTTTCCAGTTTTAAATAGGCAGTTTTTATTTCGGCCTAAAGATGTTGGAAGACCCAAAGCTGGAGTTGCTGCAGAATCCCTAAGTGACACAGTTCCTAACTGCAGCGTGGTCCCACATTTCAACAAGATTCAAGATTTTGATGACACTTTGTACCGACATTTTCATATTATTGTATGTGGCCTGGATTCTATCATAGCCAGAAGATGGATCGATGGAATGCTGATATCTCTTCTAAATTATGAAGATGGTGTGTTGGATCCAAGCTCTATTGTGCCTTCAAAGACGGGGGCGCAGTGGGGGGACAGAAGGCTTTAAAGGAAATACCCGAGGGATTTTGCCTGGAATGACTGCTTGTATTGAGTGCACTCTGGAACTTTACCCACCACGGGTCAGTTTCCCCATGTGTACCATTGCGTCTATGCCCAGGCTCCCAGAACACTGTATCGAGTATGTAAGGATGTTGCAGTGGCTTAAAGAGCAGCCTTTTGGAGATGGGGTTCTAGTAGACGGAGATATGACCCTGAACATATTCAGTGGATTTTCCAAAAGTCCGTAGAGAGAGCATCACAATATAATATTAGAGGTGTTACCTACAGACTCGCTCAAGGGGGGGGGGGTAAAACGAATCATTCCTGCGGTATCTTCTGCAAATGCAGTCACTGCAGCTGTGTGTGCCACTGAGGTTTTCAAGATGGCGCCGAGTGTGTCCGTTCCCCTTAATAATTACTTGGTAATCAATGACGGACTGTTCACTTACACGTTTGAAGCAGAGAGAAAGGAAAACTGTCGTGTGTGTAGCCAACTTCCTCAAGACATTCCATTTTCACTCTCAGCTAAACTACAAGAGGTCTTAGACTATCCAACCAATAGTGGTTCTCTGCAAAGGAAGTCTCCAGCTATCCCACATTAGAGGGGAAAAACAGGACACTTTACTTCCTCGGGAATGTCTATTGAAGAACGAACAAGGCCCAATCTTTCCAAAACATTTAAAGAACTGGGACTAGTTGATGGATAAGAACTGGCTGTTGCTGGGGTCACCACACCACAGACTGTACCATTCAGACTTCATTTTGCTTAAGGGAAATAAATCTGCACATATTGGCGGTGTTGCTGCTTGCATCTATGACTCCTGATTTCTTTCCAAGGTTTTCTATCTCCAAAGCTGCCTCCCTTTGTGATTTCTTATTGTTTCTCCTTCCATTTTTAGATCCTGGATGGTTTTGTTCAGTTCCTTCACTTGTTTGTGTTCTCCTGTAATTCTTTAAGGGATTTTTGTGTTTCCTCTTCAAGGGCTTCTAACTGTTGACCCATGTTCTCCTGTATTTTTCTTTTCTTTTCTAAATGCTCTGCGTTTATTTCCTTCTCGCTACATCCTCCGAGTGAGACAAGCATTTCACAGTTAATGAAGTCCTGAGACACGAAGGAGAGGGGGACTCATGTCTTCCGTTTTTCCACCAGTTACGGTCATCTCCATCAATAGCGTCCCAGTCACCGTCAATCCATCAATCACCACGTGGGGCTTGATAAACTGCAATCGCTCCAGCTGGCTTCTCGCCTGGGCATAGTCCCGCGGCCTCCACAGGCCAGTTAGCCACAGGTTCGAGTCAGGGCGACGGAACGCGGAGCACAGCTTCATCATCCCCGATGGCCTGAAGTCATTCTTCACCAGGTTTAGGCTGTGCAGGTGCGTGTTGCAAGAGAGGGCCGATGACCATGCGGCACTGCGGTTGGAAGTCAGCTCACAGGCTCCCAACCCAAGTCTCCTACTTTGTTTCAGTCCCTCGCACAGGGTTGTGACTCCTTTGTCACCCAGGGTATTGTTCCCAAGACCCAAGCTTTTTAAGTGCTTGGTTGTTGTGATCATATAGGCCAGGTCCTCGCAGCAGTTCTCCGGGAGCTGGCAGTCCACTAATTCCAGCTCTTGAAGGGAACAAGTGGGCACCTCCTTTCACGCTTCACACAGTCGTTTCACCGCACCGTTTCCTATGGCGGGGGAGGGGGGGGTTCATGGTCAGGCTCAGGTGCGTCAGCTTTCTGCTGTTTGTAAGCATCAACACCAGGAAGCCGTAGGGATCATCTGGATGTTGCGGCGATTCAGTATCAGCTGCTGGAGAGCACATCTGGATTCCTCATGCACTGACACAGCTGTTGCACTTCCTCAGTCCCCAGGCTGTGGCTTGACCGGCACACGTTGAGTCAAGTTCTGATCGCTGAAAAGGGCGGAGGCCAGAGTGCGGCAGCTGAGAGGGGTGAGGTCACAGCTGTCCAGTGTCCGCCTCTGCAGTGGACACGCTGAGCCACTCGGGGCATTCCCGGGGGATGCCATGCTCTGTACTCCCACCTTCTTTTTGGCCAGGCTAAGACACTTTAGGCTGCTGGTTGAAAGGAGGGGTGTGGAGATTCTCTCGTAACCAGTGAGGGTTAACTCACAGGAATCCAACCTCAGAGTCTCCGGGGAGCAGCTTGGGTGTCTCAGCGCCGTTTCAGGCTGACTTCATGTCTTCATCCGTCATGGGAGTGCTCCCTAGATGGAGGCGCTTTAAGTGCTTATTGCTAACAAGGAGCTTCCAGACATATTTCAGGCCAGATATGACCTCTGCGCTCTTAAACGTCAGCTTCTCTGTACTGCAGGACGGACTCCTCAGCTTGAGGCAGAGTACCTTCATGGCCCATTTGCTCAAGATGCGGTCACCGAAGTCCAGCTCCTTCGAGTTCGGGTGGGTGCTGAGCACAGAGCAGAAGTTTCCCCGCCACTCTGGGAGGAGGGGCTTACACTGAGCCCTGTGTCCCGGGAGAACAACGGGGCACGGCTCCAGAGTGTTATCCATTGATAAGAGGTTACTGATATCCACCCGGATTGCCTGACAGTTCTGGAGACAGAAGGAAGTTCTGACAGTGCTGGGGACAGTAGGAAGATACCATCAAGTCCATCTTCTGGTTCATCACAAGCCACACTTCTTGAAAGCCATTGAGAGCCGTGTGAACAAACCCTTCATCTCGAGACTCAGAGATAGTAGAAGGCATCCAGGGTGTCCATTGGGCTGGTGCTGTTGACCTACTGACCTATCAGAGAGACCCAGTGTCCCAGCTTCTGCTTAACGGTCGGGGTCACGGGACATCCAAACAGAGCCTCCAGGGTCTTCAAGATATCCTTGTTCATGAGGCCAAATAAGAAACCGCTCTGGAAATCAGTGTGGCGGTTCCTCAGAAAATTGGGCATGCCACTTCCAGAGGACCCTGGCATACCACTCCTGGGCATATACCCAGAGGATTCCCCTGCATACAATAAAGACACATGCTCCACTATGTTTATAGCAGCCTTGTTTATAATAGCCAGAAATTGGAAGGAGCCCAAATATCCCTCAAAGGAGGAATGGATACAGAAAATGTGGTATATTTATACAATGGAATACTACTCAGCAATTAAAAATAATGAACTCATGCAATTTGTAGGTAAATGGTTAGATCTGGAAAATATCATCCTAAGTGAGCTAACCCAATCACAAAAGAATGCACATGAAATGCAATCACTGATAAGTGGATATTAATGAGCCCAGAAGCCCTAAATACTCAAGGCACAATTAGCAAGTCAAATGACTCCCAAGAAGAAGAAAGGAGAGGACCCTGGGCCTGTAAAGATTGGATCCAGTTTTGTAGAGAAACCGTGGGGGGAGGGGGAATGATTGGGGAATAGTTGGTGGGGAGAGGAATTATGGGACGTATGGTGGGGGTGAACTGGGAAAGGGGAAAGCCTTTGGAATGTAAACATAGAATATAGAAAATAAAAATTTAAAAAAGAAAGAAAGAAAGAAAGAAAGAAAGAAACGTTTCATCCCGAGGAGGTGAATGTGGTCGGACCTCTTCACCTCCGTGATGCTCCTTTGGATTTTAATGAAGGAAAAATGCTGATTGCATTTCCCCGGCCCTTCTAAAACACAATATAGGGCGGCAAAGGAATCCTGCAGGCTGAGGTGGAAGAAAATATAACCCTGCTCACTGCTGCGGCCATCGTGGAGAAGGATGTTCATGTGAAAGAGGGCCGAGATCTCGGACTCCTTTAGGCTGTAGGTCTTCAGGTCATCATCGTAGAACACTGACCTCATGGTCCACACTCCCTCAGCCGCCATCCTGCACAAACCCACTAGGGTAATTTGCTCTTTCTGACTGAGTGCGCTCTGGGAAGGCCTTCTCGAGGTGAGCTTGTGGAACACCAGTGGGGCATACAAACCGGTGAGAGTCTGGCAGGGTAGAGTGTAGCTCTTTCTCAGCTCCTTCTGCAGCTGTAGAGCCTCACAGACCAGTGAGCACACAGAGGGGGCCTGGCATTGGTCAAATAGCTGGTGATTCTCTATCACTGAATGGAAGACTTTCGTTCTCTGAGAGTCATTGGAGATGTTCTCGAGGATCAGCTGAGATCTCCTTGATGCAGACAGTCCTTCGACCAGTATATAGAGGGGGGACACCACCATCGACTTGGGATTTTCTAAGCCTGTGTTTCTGGTGGTAATGATGAGAAAGGACTGGGGTAGGAGGGCCTTCCTCAGGAGGCTGTACATTACGATGTATATGGGCTGCTCATCCTTCCAGTCTCTGCAGAGTGTCATACTGTCGTGTTGGAGGAGAGCGTGCACATCATCCAAACCATCTATGACAAACAAGAGTCTTTCTGGTTGGGACATGAGCTTTGTCACTGGAGCCCAGGAGTCTGGCCACTCCTTGGCAATCAGCTGTGCCAAAGTGCTCCTCTCTGTCCACTTCCTTTCTCTAATAGAGAAGAGGATGACATAGAACATGTCTTGGTAGAGTTTACCGTAGGCCCAGCCCAGAACAATGCTTCTGGCCAAAGCTGACTTCCCAACTCCTGGTCGTTCATGTAGGATAATGGTGTGAGGCCTGAAGGATTTCTGGTATGGTTTAAAAGCACCAGACAATACTTTCTTTTGTTTTGTTTTTTTTCGAGACAGGGTTTCTCTGGGTAGCCCTGGCTGTCCTGGAACTCACTGTGTAGACCAGGCTGGCCTCAAACTCAGAAATCCTCCTGACTCTGCTTCCCAAGTGCTGGGATTAAAGGCGTGCCCCACCACCCCAGCTCAGACAATACTTTCATCTCTTGGCTGTCATGGTGTAGATCCACACTTCTTTCAAATGTAGCTATCACGTGGGCCTTGTAGTCTTGTAAGTCACCTTGTTCACCTGCCTGTCATTGCATCTTCTTCCTCAGTTTGTAAGGCTTCTGATGTCCATTCACAGTCTGGTCCTTAGTATTTTAGGGTTTTATCATCTTTTTCTGGAGGAGTCATTGTGCTTTCTGATGTCTGTTACTCCACTGGTCCATGTTCTTTCAGGATTGCTTTACTGTCTTTTTCTGAAAAAACTCACTGTGCTTTCTCTAAGTGCAGATCCTACTTTCTGCAAACCTATAACCAGGGCAAAAAGAGAGGCAACTCTACCTCCTGTATTAAGTGGTTTTTGTGTTTCCTTGTTTAAGGGCTTTTACCTGTTGACCCGTGTTCTCCTGAATTTCTTTAAGGGAGTTATTTATGTCCTTCTTGAAGTCCTCTAGCAACATCATGAGATGAGATTTTAAATCCAACTCTTTCTTTTCTGGTGTGTTGGGGTATCCGGGACTTGCTGTGGTGGGAGAACTGGGTTCTGATGCTGCCAAGTAGCCTTGGTGTCTGTTGGTAGGGTTCTTGTGCTTACCTTTCACCATTTGGTTATCTCTGGGGCTAGTTGGCCTTGCTGTCTCTGGCTGGAGCTTGTCCCTCCTGTGGGCCTGTAAGTCTGTGTCTGTAGTCCTGGGAGACCAACTCTCTTTTGGCAGGGTCTGTGCACAGAAGGCTGTGGAGCTGCCTGGCTCCCTGGTGCAAATGGTGGCCGGAAGACCTCTGTCCCAGCTGCTCCACTGATCATGTGCTCCATGTGCTCCTCGCTGTTCCCTTCCAGAGAGAAGGTGGAGATGTCACCTCCATGCTCAGAAGTGAAAGCGCTGCTGGGAGATCACTCTCTCTCCTGGTGAGCTGTGCACAGAAGTCTGTGGAGCCACCTGGTTCCCTGGTGCAAAAATCCAGAAAGTTAATTTAATTAATGTCATTTTTAGCATTAGAGTGGCTAGAATTATATATATATATATATATATATATATATATATATATATATAAAACTATATATATAAAACTATATATATATACACACACACACACACACACGTGTGTGTGTGTGTGTGTGTGTGTGTGTGTGTGTGTGACTTTTTTTTTGATTTTTGGATTTGGTTTTTTCAAGACAGGGTTTCTCTGTATAGCCCTGGCTGTCCTGGAACTCACTCTGTAGTCCAGGCCGGCCTCGAACTCAGAAATCTGCCCGCCTCTGCCTCCCAGAGTGCTGGGATTACAGGCATGCGCCACCACCACCACCTGGCTTATAAGACTCTTTTTTAACTTTATAAGTTTCTCTTGAAGACTAAACTTTGGGGTTGAGCTAGTAAGCATTTTCCTTTTAGTAATATGGAAAACTATTTCTCCAGGAAAAATTATGAACAAATGTATTGCTTCTTTAAAGCAGGACAAATACTGTCTTTTGCGTGAGTTTGTTATAGTCAGAGAGCATATTCCTCAGTGAGCATTTGAGCATCCACATGTATGGAAATGTATCCTTGAATGGAAATGAGGAATTATGTCTTAGGAACATTAAATATTTACAACCTGACATCTAGAGTATATCAAACGTAGGCAGATTCTTCATTACTACTCTTGTGATTGTGACTAGCCACATGTGTATTAATTATTGCAGAGTTTAACTTGTCCACGATAATTTGTAAACATTATTAGAGATTCACACCTGTGCATAAAAATACAAAATATGTTCATGTATTTTTTTTGCAATGCCACAGAGACCAGTATGCACAAATTTAAACCAAGACGTGGCTGTTCAAACAAAATTAGTGTTTAAACAGTTACCATTGATGCTTTTGCACTATTTATTAATAAATTTGTACATTGTCTACTTTTTAAAAGAAGAAGAAGAAGAAGAAGAAGAAGAAGAAGAAGAAAAGAAGAAGAAGAAGAAGAAGAAGAAGAAGAAGAAGAAGAAGAAGAAGAAGAAGAAGAAGAAAGCTGGGCGGTGGTGGCGCATGCCTGTAATCCCAGCACTTGGGAGGCAGAGGCAGGCGGATTTCTGAGTTTAAGGCCAGTCTGGTCTACAGAGTGAGTTCCAGGACAGCCAGAGCTACACAGAGAAACCCTGTCTCAAAAAAACAAAAACATAAACAAAAACAAAAAACAAACAAACCAACCAAAATCCAAAAAAAAAAAAAAAGACCTACAGAGTCAACTAACCTGGCACATGAAGGCTCACGGAGACTGAACCACCAACCCATCAACCAAAGAACATTTAGGGGATGGACCTAGACCCCCCCCCATTTGTAGCAAATGTGCAGTTTGGTATTCAAATGGGTCCCTGAACAATTTGTATGGGGGACTGTCTCTTACTCTGCTGCCTGCTATTGGATCCTCTTTCCTTACCTGGGCTGCCTGCTTCAGCCTCAATGGGACTAGATGTCCCAGGGTGGAGTGGTACCCAAGGAAGGTTTTCTTCTCTGAGGAGAAGGGGGAAGGGTGATGGGAGGAAGGATTTGTAAGGGTGGGGATGTAATGTGAATAAAAAATAAATTACGGGACAAAAGAAAGCAAAGGTCCAGTGGGTGCCCTGGCAGACTATAATGCTAAGATGGCAGACAGTGGGGGATTGACACAAGTTTCAAGGCCAGCCTGGTCTACACGGTTCCAGTTCACTCAGGGCGACATAATGAGATCCTATCTCAAAAACAAGCAAACAAAACAACTGGCTGGGGACATGCCTCAGTCTGTAAAGTGCCTACCATACAAGCAAAACAGCTTGACTTTAGATCCGCAGAACCATGTCAAAGGCCTGACCTAACAGTGCACACCTGTAATCCCAGCGGCGACATGGCAGGAAGAGCTCAGGGGGCAGCAAGCCCAGATGGACGCATGAGCTTCAGGTTGAGCCACTGTCTAAAGAAATTAAAATCAAGAACAACCCAGGAAAGACACTTGATGATGAAAGCTGGCCTCTACATGCACATGTACACACACTAACAAGTGCATATGCCACATACATCTACACACACACACACACACACACACACACACACATATATATATATATATATATATATATATATATATAGTCAACAAATAAGTAAATGTTTAGAAATTTCAAGTAAAGAGGAGAAAGGCGATTATAAGCATTGGTGTTAAAATAAAAAAGAAAGCCACCATCTTTGCTCCTGTGACTGAACAGACAGGTGCAGCCAGGAACGCAGGGAACACCAGAGTGTAAGATCACTTGGGACATGGCCTGCCAGGGCCCCACCTGTACCCAGGAGCTGGGCAGCACCACAGCCTTCTGTGAACCTATCCTGCCAGGGGACATCTGCTCTAAAGGGAGTCCTTCATTTAGAGGTGAGGCTGCCATCTTTGCTCCTATGACTGAGCAGATGGGTGTAGCCAGGAACTCAGGGAACATCCAAGTGTTAGATCCCTTGGGATATGGTCCAACCGGGCTCCACCTGCACCCAGGAGCTGGACGATGCCACTGCACTCTGTGCCACAGGAGAGCCGGTCACCCAGGGGTGCTGAGACAGGCTTGCAGGCACACAGGAGGGACAAGCACCAGCCAGAGACAGCAGGACCAACTAACACCAGAGATAACCAGATAGCAAAAGGCAAACATAGGAAAGTTACTAACAGAAATCAAGGCAACATGACACCATCTAAACCCAATTCTCCCACAACAGCAAGTCCTTGATACCCCCAACACACCAGAAAAGCAAGATTTGGATTTAAAATCACAGTTCATGTTGCTGATAGAGGGCTTCAAGAAGGACATAAATAACTCCCTTAAAGAAATACTGGAGAACACAGGTAAACAGGTAGAAGCCCTTAAAGAATTACAGGAAAGCACAAACGGGTGAAGGAAGTGAACAAAACCATCCAGAATCTAAAAACAGAGGTAGAAACAATGAAGAAATCACAAAGGGAAAACAACTATGGACATAGAAAACCTAGGAAAGAAGTCAGTAGTCATGGATCAACAACAGAATACAAGAGATAGGAGAGAATCTCAGATGCAGAAGATATCATAGAAAGCATTGACACAACAGACAAAGGAAATGCAAAATGCAAAAAGCTCCAAACCCAAAACATCCAGTAAATCCAGAACACAATGAGAAGACTAAACCTAAGGATTATAGGTATAGAAGAGAATGAAGATTTCCAACTTAAAGGGTCGATAAATGTCTTCAACAACATTATAGAAGAAAACTTCCCTAGCCTAAAGAAAGAGATGCCCATGATCACACAAGAAGCCTACAGAACTCCAAATAGATTTGACAAGAAAAGTAATTCCTCCCATCACATAATAATTAAAATGTCAAATGCACTAAACAAAGAAAGAATATTAAAAGCAGTAAGGGAAAAAGGTCAAGTAACATATAAAGGTAGACCTATCAGAATTACACCAGACTTCTCACCACAGACTATGAAAGCCAGAAGAGCCTGAGCAGATATCACACAGACCCTAAGGGAACACAAATGCCAACCCAGGCTGCTATACCCAGCAAATCTCTCAATTACCATAGATGGAGAGACCAAGTTTTTCCATGACAATACCAAATTTACACAATATCGTTCCACAGATCCAGCCCTTTAAAGAATAATGAATGGAAAACACCAACAAAAGGAGGGAAACTTCACCCTAGAAAAAGCAAGAAAGTAATCTTCTTTCAACAAACCCAAAAGAAGATAACCACACAAACATAAAATTACATAAAATATAAAAGGAAGCAACAATCACAATTACTTAATATCTCTTAATGTCAATGGATTCAATTCCCCAATAAAAAGACATAGACTTAGCTGGGCAGTGGTGGCACACGCCTATAATCCCAGCACTTGGGAGGCAGAGGCAGGTGGATTTCTGAGTTCGAGGCCAGCCTGGTCTACAAAATGAGTTCCAGGACAACCAGGGCTACACAGAGAAACCCTGTCTCAAAAAAAAAATGTGTTAAGCTGCTAGTGTATGCTCTCTCCAGTTTCTTTTTGGAGGCACTCAGAGCTATGAGTTTTCCTCTTAGCACTGCTTTCATTGTGTCCCATAAATTTGGGCATGTTGTGCCTTCATTTCATTAAATTCCAAAAAGTCTTTGATTTCTTTCTTTATTTCTTCATTGACCAAGGTATCATTGCTCTTCTCAATTAACACACACCTGAAAGCTTTAGAACAGAAAGAAGCTAATATACCCAAGAGGGGTAGAAGGCAGGAAATCATCAAAATCAGGGCTGAAATCAACCAAGTAGAAACAAAACAAAGAACTATACAAAGAATCAACAAAACCAGGAGCTGGCTCTTTGAGAAAATCAACAAGATAGATAAACCCTTAGACAGACTAACCAGAGAGCACAGAGACAGTATACAAATTAACAAACTCAGAAATGAACAAGGAGATTCAACAACAGAAACTGAGGAAATTAAAAAAAATCAGATTCTACCACAAAAGCCTATACTCAACACAACTGGAAAATCTGGATGAAATGGACAATTTCCTAGACAGATACCAAATACCAAAGTTAAACCAGGATCAGGTAGACCATCTAAACAGTCCCATAACCCTAAAGGAATAGAAGCGGTCATTAAAAATCTCCCAACCAAAGAAAGGACAGGATCAGATGGTTTTAGTGCAGAATTCTATCAGACATTCAAAGAGGACCTAACACCAATACTCTTCAAACTATTCCACAAAATAAAACAGAAGGAACACTACTGAACTTGTTCTATGAAGCCACAATTACACTGATACCTAAACCACACAAAGATCCAACAAAGAAAGAAAAATTCAGACCAAATTCCCTTATGAATATCGATGCAAAATTACTCAATAAAAATCTTGCCAACTAAAACAAAGAATACATCAAAACGATCATTCATCATGATCAAGTAGGCTTCATCCCAGGGATGCAGGGATAGTTCAAGATACAAAAATCCATAAATGTAATCCACTACATAAACAAACTCAAAGAAAAAACCACATGGTCATTTAAATAGATGCTGAAAAAGCATTTAACAAAATTCAGCATCCTTCCATGTTAAAAGTCTTGGAAAGATCAGGAATTCAAGGCCCATATCTAAACATAGCAAAATCAATATACAGCAAACCAGTAACCAACATCAAACTAAATGGAGAGAAACTTGAAGCAATCCCACTAAAATCAGGGACTAGACAAGACTGCCCTCTCTCTCCCTATCTATTCAAAATAGTACTTGAAGTTCTAGCTAGAGCAATGAGACAATAAAAGGAGGTCAAAGGGGTACATATTGGAAAGGAAGAAGTCAAACTATCACTGTTCACAGATGATATGATAGTATACTTAAGCAACCCCCCCCAAAAAAAAAACTCCACCAGAGAACTCCTACAGCTGAGAAACAACTTCAGCAAAGTGGCTGGTTATAAAATCAACTCAAGCAAATGAGTAGCCTTCCTGTACTCAAAGGATAAGCAGGCTGAGAAAGAAATTAGGGAAATGACACCCTTCACAATAGCCACAAACACTATAAAGTATCTTGATGTGATTCTAACCAAACAAGGGAAAGATCTGTATGACAAGAACTTCAGGTCTCTGAAGAAAGAAATCAAAGAAGACCTCAGAAGCTAGAAAGATCGCCCATGCTCATGAATTGTTAGGATTAATATAGTAAAAATTGCGATCTTGCCAAAAGCAATCTACAGATTCAATGCAATCCCCATCAAAATCCCAACTCAATTCTTCATAGAGTTAGAAAGAGCAATTCTCAAATTCATCTGGAATAACAAAAAAAAAACCAGGAGAGCAAAAACTATTCTCAACAGTAAAAGAATTTCTGGGGCAATCAGTATCCTGGATCTCAAGCAGTACTACAGAGCAAAAGTGATAAAAACTGCATGGTATTGGTAAAGTGACAGGCAGGTGGATCAATGGAATAGAATTGAAGACCCAGAAATGAACCCACACACATATGGTCACTTGATCTTTGACAAAGGAGCTACAAACATCCAGTGGAAAAAAGATAGCCTTTTCAACAAATGGTGCTGGTCCAACTGGAAGTCAGCATGCAGAAGAATGTGAATCGATCCATTCTTATCTCTTTGTACTAAGATCAACTCCAAGTAGATCAAGGTCCTCCACATAAAACCAGACACTGAAACTAATAGAAAAGAAACTGGGAAGACCCTTGAGGACAAGACACTGTCAATCAAACAAAATGGCAACCAACAAATTGGGAAAAGATCTTTACCAACCCTACATCTGACAGAGGGTTAATATCCAATATTTACAAAGCACTCAAGAAGTTAGACTCTGGAGAGCCAAATAACCTATTAAAAGTGGGGTACAGAGCTAAACAAAGAATTTTCACCTGAGGAATATCAAATGGCTGAGAAGCACCTTAAGAAACATTCAGCATCCTTAGTCATCAGGGAAATGCAAATCGAAACAACCCTGAGATTTCACCTCACACCAGTCAGAATGGCTAAGATCAAAAAATCAGGAGAGAGCAGGTGATGGTGATGATGTGGAGAAAAAGGAACACTCCTCCACTGCTGGTGGGATTGCAAGCTGGTACAACCACTCTGGAAATCAGTTTGGCAGTTCCTCAGAAAATTGGACTACTGGAAGACCATGTTATACCACTCCTGGGCATATACCCAGAGGATTCTCTAGCATGTAATAAGGACACATGCTCCACTATGTCCATAGCTGCCTCATTTATAACAGCCAGAAGCTGGAAAGAACTCAGATGTCCCTCAACAGAGGAATGGATACAGAAAATGTGGTATATTTACACAATGGAATACTACTCAGCTATTAAAAACAATGAGTTCATGAAATTCTTAGGCAAATGGGTGGAACCGGAAAATATCCTAAGTGAGGTAACCCAATCACAAAAGAACACACATGGTATGCACTCACTGATAAGTGGATATTAGCCCTAAAGCTTGGAATACCCAAGACACAATTCACATATCAAGTGATGCCCAAGAAGAAGGAAGAACAAAGTATGGATACTTTGGTACCTCTTAGAAAGGGGAACAAAATACCCACAGAAGGAGATACAGAGACAAATTGTAGAGCAGAGTCTGAGGGAAAGACCATCCAGAGACTACCCTACCTCGTGATCCATCCCATATACAGTTACAAAACCCAGACACTGTTATTGATGCCCACAAGTGCTTGCTGACTGGAGCCGGATATAGCTGTCACTTGGGAGACTCTGCTAGTTCATGACAAATACAGAGGGGGACACTCTCAGCCAGCCATTGAACTGAGCACAGGATCCCCAATGGAGGAGCTAGAGAAAGGACCCAAGGAGCTGAAGGGGTTTGCAGTGCCACAGGAGGAACAACAATATGAGCCACCCAGTACCCCCAGAGCTCCCAGGGACAAAACCATCAACCAAAGAGTACACATGGAGTCATCCATGGCTCCAGATGCATAGGCAGCAGAGGATGGCCTTGTTGGATATCAGAGGGAGGAGACGCCCCTGGTCCTGGAAAGACTCAGTGTAGGGGAATATCAGGATAGGGAAGCAGGAGAGGGTTGATTAGGGAACAGGGGGAGGGGAGATGGCTTAGGGGACTTTTGGGGTTGGGGGACCAGTAAAGGGGAAATCATTTGAAATGTAAATAAAGAATATATCTAATAAGAAAAGAAATAAAAAAGAAAATTCTTGAAACCAAAAGTTGCTTGGTCTACTTGCTTATTATTTTACCTTTGTTATTGTTTCTTGAAAGATCTTACATTAGAAATATTTTCCACATAAATCTTCAATTCTATCATAAAATGTTTCTATCCCATATTTCAGTTAATTTAGCAATGTTTTACATGTCTACCACTTTACTCCTTAATTTTCCATGAAAATTGTCAATTTTAACATGTTTATCTAAAATATTTTCCATGTAAATCTTTAATTTTCTCATAAAGTGTTTTTACTTCCCTTTACTTCCCTTTTCAATAAATAAAAAAAATCATTAAATTTCTCATTAAATTAAACTAATCATTCAAAAAAGAAAAAAGAAAATCTGAGCCGGGCGTGGTGGCGCACGCCTGTAATCCCAGCACTCAGGAGGCAGAGGCAGGCGGATTTCTGAGTTCGAGGCCAGCCTGGTCTACAAAGTGAGTTCCAGGACAGCCAGGACTACACAGAGAAACCCTGTCTCGAAAAACCAAAAAAAAGAAAGAAAGAAAGAAAGAAAATCTGAAAGAAAAAAGAAAAAAAAAAGATCTTACTGTGTAGCCTGGAGTAGGCCTCAAACTAGCTATGCAGCAGCAGATGACAAATTGATCTCCTGTTTCAGCCTCCTGAATGCTGGAGTTATCGGCTCCAAAGTTGGTTCTTTCAAAAACTAAAATGAGATAAATAAAAGTCTTGTGAGACTTACCAAGAAAAAAAAAGGCAAATTATCAGTATGAAAATGAGAGACACAGGGCTCAGCGGCTAAGAGCACTGGCTGCTCTTCCAGAGGTCCTGAGTTCAATTCCCAGCAACCACACGGTGGCTCACAACCATCCGTAATAGGACCCCATGCCCTCTTCTGGTGTGTCTGAAGGCAGTGACAGTGTGCTCACATATATAAAATAAATTAATCATTTGAAAAAATTTAAAAAAGAAAATGAAAGAAGAGATGATACAGACACTAAGGAAATAACAGCAAAATATGATAACCAATCATTCCTAAAAAGTCAATGCCAGATGAGCCCTTGGATAGTGGACAGGTACCTAAGACATTAAAAGCTCACTAAAGAGAAATTGGATACCTGCATAGATGTTAATTGTTGAATAACACTGCTGAAACCTTTCTCAACGAAACTCCATGTCTAGATGGTATCACTACTAAGTCAAACTAGCTTTCAAAGACCAGATATGGCTAGTTCTACAATAAATCCCTCCAAAAATGAGCAAGAGAAAAGAGTTTGCAGCCCATTCTAGGAGGCCAGCATTACCCTGCTACCAAAGTCAGACAAACACAAAAGAAAACCACAGACTGAAACTCTCCATAAATATCTAGAGAAAGCTTTTAAGAAAAACCTTAAGAAAAGCAAACCTTAGTAAGCTGAATCCCACAATAGGTCAACAGATCATGCAGGTGGGGTTTATCTCAGAAAAAAAAGGTCTGTTTTTACATCAATTGATATAACGTAGAAGACTCCACTTTTTCTGCTTTTATATTTCAAGAATTAAGGAGTGGTTAACCTTACATTTCCCCAGATTGGCAAAAATGTGAAGGACTGAAGATGGATATGATGCTTTGTGCCCCTAGTCCCAGACAGAGTCTAGTAAACTGAAGCAAGCCAATTGTGAGTTGAAGACTATCCGAGTCTACAGAGCTCTCCAGGCTTACATGAGATCCTCCAAAACACGTCAATACAACCAAAGCTCAAGTTCCTTGGTCGTACACTTGACTTAGACGAGCAAGACCTTCGATTCCATCCCCGGTACTGCCCAACCCCCACCCACCCACCCCCAAAAAAAGTCAAGTTATCTTCTGAACCTTCTGTAACCTAGCTCCCTTCCCTCAGGGTACATTTATCAAAATGAACGTTGTATATCTGTATTCTTCTCCGGCCTTTAAGAAGAAATAGTGCCCTTTACAGTGATAACTGCGCATTTGTCTAAAGGAAGCCCCCTCCCTCTGAAGTGTGCGTTGGTGTTGTTTGCCTTCCTTGTCTTTTACTCCCCTTGGGAAAATGTTAAGGATTAATCCAAAAAAGAAAAGAAAAGAAAAGAAAAGAGAAGAGAAGAGAAGAGAAGAGAAGAGAAGAGAAGAGAAGAGAAGAGAAGAAAAGAGAAAAGAAAAGAAAAGAAAAGAAAAGAAAAGAAAAGAAAAGAAAAGAAAAGAAAAGAAAAGAAAAGAAACCATTTAGTACTTGGGAGGCAGAGGCAGGCGGATTTCTGAGTTCGAGGCCAGCCTGGTCTACAGAGTGAGTTCCAGGACAGCCAGGGCTACACAGAGAAACCCTGTCTCGAAAAACCAAAAAAAAAAAAAAAAAAAAAAAAAAAGAAAAAAAAAGAAACCATTTAGTTGTTATAGGTACACTTCAGGAGTATCGTGTCCAGATAAAAGCATCAAATGTGTCGTATCTATAAGTAGGAAAGAAAAGCTTATTAAGTTATGGGGGGGATGGATCCTGTGACTATTTTTACATGACAAGACACCTCTGTTATCGTCATGAGAAAAAGAAAGAAACTTAATTCCAATATGGAAAAAGAGCTTCGATACAGCTGAGTCTTCTGTGGTTTTGCTTTTCGTTGTTTTGAGCAGGCCCTCTGGCTGGCCTGGAGCTCACTACCAGGCTAATCTTCAAAGATCTGCCTGCCTCGGCCTCATAGAGTGCTGGGAATAAAGAAAAATGCAGTTGTCAGCACACATATGGAATCTCAGCTTGCACAGACTAAGGATTAGATTATTTAAACTTTTAAATGTTCCCTGCACAACTCTATGGCTTTGCTGTTGTGCTGTGCAATGCTACGGAAGGAGTCTGGAGCCTCCGGTGTAAGACACAAGGATTCTGCCTCTTAGTGACACACCCTACCCCCACCCCACCCCCTCAGGAGTTAAATGAGTCTCCATTGTTTCCACAACCGCACACACAGGAAAACAGCTAAATGGGATGATAACAAACAGACATCCTGGAAAAAAGTCCAACCTTATAAAACTTTCACGTTGCTGCTTCAGATGATAAGGGTATCCTGTGTTAGCTCTAACAGAAACTTTCAGATTCTAAGAACAAAACTTTGGATACAAGACGAAGGTGGGAGCCCAGCAGGATGGCTCCATCAGGGAAAGGTGCTTGCCACCAAGCCTGTTGATCTTAGTCATACTCCTTAGGGCCCACCCGATAGAAGGAGAGAAAAAACCAATTTCCACAGGTTGTCTTTTGACCTCCAGATGTGTGCCACGGCAAACTTGTGCCTACACACATGTGTATACATACTAAATAAACAAACAAATGTAATACCCATTTTTTAAAAGTTGGTTAATAAATACACTAGGCAGATTATAAACTGACAGTTCAAAGTAGGAAACATATAACATATAGTGGCCAATGAATACAATATGTTATTCTTCTTTCCTAAAATGACACTACCTTTAGAAAGAAAGGAAAGAAGAAAGAGAGAAAGAAAGAAAGAAAGAAAGAAAGAAAGAAAGAAAGAAAGAAAGAAAGAACAAAAGAGAAAAGAAAGACGCCTAAGTGAAAGGATAGATTTTATTTTTACAATAAAAGCCTTTTTAGGACTACAAATTACAAAGTAAAAACAGATCATTACACAGAAACCTAATTGGCAAAAAACCAAAAAACCCTTTTGTCTGTGAATGAATTTTTTTTCTAAGTCATTCTACTTAACAAATTCAACCAGAGTGTTTTCATCAGTTTGAATCCTTTTTTTTTTGTTTACTGTGTTTTTTTAATTAGTTATTTGTTTGATTTACATTTCAAATGCTATATCCCCTTTCCCCATTACCCCTCTGAAAAGCCCCTATCCCATCCCCCTCCCCCTCCTCACGGCCACCCCTACAATTTCCTGACTTGCATTCCCCTATTCTGGGAATCGAGTCTTCACAGCACACATGGCCTCTCCTCTCACTGATGTCTGAAATGGCCATCTTCTGTTACATACGTAACTGGAGCCATGGGTCCCTCCATGTGTACTCTTTGGTTAGTGGTTTAGTCCCTGGGAGCTCTGGGGGTACTGAATGATACATATTATTGTTCCTCCTATGGGGCTGCAAACTTCTTCAGCTCCTTGGGTCCTTTCTCTAGCTGCTCCATTGGGGACCCTGTGCTCAGTCTATTGGTTGGCTGTAAGCCATGGGTATTTTGACCCACTTTCCATTAAGGATCAAAGTATCAAGATTTTGGTCTTCCTTCTTCTTGAGCTTCATGTGGTCTGTGAGTTGTATTTTGGGGCTAATATCCACTTATCAGCGAGTGCATACCATGTGTGTTCATCTGTAATTCTGTGTATATATCAGGACATGTGGTGGTGGTGGGCGGGGGGGGGGGGGTGTCAGAGGAAAACTTCCTGGAATTGGTTCTCTCCTTCCACCCTTGTGGATCCTTGGAATCAAAGTCAGGTCATCAGGCTTGGTAGAGGCACCTTTACCCTCTGAGCTATCTTGCCAGCCCTGCAGACACCATTCTCATAAGCTAAGAAGTTGATATTTGAAAGTTCATCTTCCAGGAAATGACATGCAATATAGTTGAAATAAACGTATAACCTTAAGAGGATTCCGACTGGCTCCTGCGACTGGGCAGTCAGGTACAGCCAGGAACGCAGGAACACCTGAGTGCCAGAACACCTGCAACAGGATCCTCTAGGGCCCTGCCTGCACCCTGGGCAGCGCCACAGCCTCTGTGCACCTTTCCTGCCAAGGGAGAACTGTTCTACAGGGAGGGATTTGACTCCCACCTTTAGAGGTGAGGCCACCATCTTCTCCAAGAGGGGTAGACGGCAGGAAATAATCAAACTCAGGGCTGAAATCAACCAAGTAGAAACAAAAAAAAAATCTATACAAATAATCAACCAAACCAGGAGCTGGTTCTTTGAAAAAACCAACAAGATAGATAAACCCTTAGCCAAACTAACCACAGGGCATAGAGACAGTATCCAAATCAGCAAATCAGAAATGAAAAGGGAGATAAAACAACAGAAACTGAGGAAATCCAAAAAAATCAACAGATCCTACTACAAAAGACTATACTCAACAAAAGTTGGAAAATCTAGATGAAATGGACAATTTTCTAGATAGATACCAGGTACCAAAGTTAAATCAGAATCAGATAAATGATCTAAACAATTCCATAGCCCATAAAGAAATAGACTCAGTCATTAATAGTCTCCCAACCAAAAAAAGCCCAGGACCAGATGGGTTCAATAGAGAGTTCTATCAGACCTTCAAAGAAGACTTAACACCAATACTCTTCAAATTATTCCACAAAATAGAAACAAAAGGAAGCTGGGTGGTGGTGGCACACGCCTATAATTCCAGCACTTGGGAGGCAGAGGCAGGCAGATTTCTGAGTTGGAGGCCAGCCTGGTCTACAGAGTGAGTTCCAGGACAGCCAGGGCTACATAGAGAAACCCTGTCTCAAAAAACCAAAAAAAAAAAAAAAAAAAAAAAAAAAAGGAACACTACCCAACTCCTTTTATGAAGCCACAATTACTCTGATACCTAAACCACACAAAGATCCAACAAAGAAAGAGAACTTTAGACCAATTTCCCTTTTGAATATTGATGCAAAAATACTAAATAAAATTCTTGCCAACTGAATCCAAGAATACATCAAAACGATCATCCACCATGATCAAGTAGGCTTCATCCCAAGGATGCAGGGATGGTTCAACATACAGAAATTCATCAATATAATCCACTACATAAACAAACTCACAGACTCACAACTGATTTATTAATTTATTAATCAAATCAAAATAAAGAAGAATGGCACCTCAAAGGCCAGTTTCTTTTATGAGTTAAAAAAAATTTCAAAATGTTTACTTTTAACATGTGTTTCTAACAAAAAAAAGTGGTTGCATTTTTCCTCTACTGACTATATTCACAGATGGATACAACAGAGATGAAAATTAGAACACAACTATTAAAATAAATAAGTTAATCATTCAGAAGAAATAGTTGACTCACCAGATTTTAGAAAGCTGTTTGTTTAGATAGGATCTCATGTAGCTCTGGCTAGTCTTGAACTCTGTATATAGCTGAAACTAGCCCTGATCTTCTTGTCTTTGCCTCCCAAGTTCTGGAATCACAAATGTGTGTCACCATGCCTAGCTTGCTGTCAAAAGCTTGCTGGGTTTTCTAAAAGATGGCAGAAAACAAAAACAAACAAACAAACAAAAAACAACTACCCTTGAGACTTAAAGGAAAAGACCTTATCAGGCACTGTCAGCTTCTGATACCACATTGCTGACAAAAAGCTCTGTCTCTTCTGGCAGTCTCAAGTTTACCTCCTTCTGAGTTATAATAAGTTTGCAGGGTTGGAGAGATGGCTCACTGGCTAAGAGCACTGGCTGCTCTTCCAGAAGACCAGGGTTCAATTTCCCACACCCGCATGGTAGCTCACAACTGTCTGTAACTCCAGTTCTCGGAAATCTGATACCCTCACACAGACACCAATGCACATGAAATAGTAATTTAAAAATGTAAAGGAAAAATAATCAATTTGACCAGGAACTTGGAAAGTATTCCCAAATCCCAATTCTGTCTTATCCCAAGAGGATATGGCCAACTATTGCAGGGTCTCAAACACAATTTCAACTTAATCCACAATAGGCAAAAGTGGCATTTTCCAAACATACTTCTTCAGTTGGGAACGGAATTCAATAGGAGGCTTCCCTGAGTTTCACCACCAAAGCTGAAAAGAGAAAAATTTACCCCCAAGCCTGTGCAAAAATCTCAAACCTGAAGGCTGAGTTTTCTAAAAGATGGCAGAAAAAAAAAATACCCTTGAGACTTAAAGGAAAAGACCTTATCAGGCACTGTCAGCTTCTGATACCACATAAAACCCCAAAGCTGAAATTCCAGTTTCCTGACTTGGCAAACAACCTCTGCTGTGACGTTGAAGTCATTCCCTAGGGCCACTTTAAACTAAGAATTTGGGCTTAGAATGTAGCTAAGTAGTAAGTGTTTAACCAGTATGCACCAGGCTTTGTTTGATCCCTAGCACCCAACCTTCTCATCCCCCCCAAAAAAATAACCCTAAGAATTCTTAGGAACCCTCCAGAAACCACTGACTAAGAAATAGATCACTTCAGTCCAAGGCTAATTTCCCGATTCTTCAGCAATCTTTCTTCCCCTTTCCCACTTCATCCTGCTTATTGTACTTCACACGGTCGCCTACCGAAAGAAAGGACACTCCCTCTATGTTCCTTTTTTGATCCAGTGACTTTAAGAAATGATTTATTTTAGGGGGAAAGATATATCTGTTGTGCAGTGAGGTAGTACCAGTCATGGTAGCGCGTGCCTGTAATCCCAGGACCAGGGAAGTTGAGCCAGGAGGATTGCTAAGAGTTTGAAATAAATCTGGGCTACATAGTGAGTTCTAGGCAAGCCTGGGCCACAGAGTTAAGAGCTTGTTTTAAAAATTAAAAGAGCCAGGTGTGGTCTTGCATGCCCTATAATTGAAGTACTTAGGACGAAGAAGCAGAAGAGTCCAGGGTTGACAGCCCTTCTCGGCGACATGAGAAGGCAGTTACAGCATCCGTTTAAGTGGCCATCAGCAGTTCTAACAGATAAAGAAAATAAGCAGTGTATGTATATGCACAAGTAAGTTTGATTCAGCCATTCATTACTTCATTTATTTTTTATTTTATCTATTTTTTTATTTATTTTTACCTTTGAGAGTCTTCTCCCCTTCCAGGGGGAAAAACCCCCACAAATCCATTTTGTTTCTTTGTTAGTGGGAAGGCTGGCCTTGAACTCCAGCCCCTCCTGCCCCTGAAGGAGGATAGAGAGACAGAGGAAATTATAGGGACATGGGAAAGGAAAGGAGTCCCTCACCCCAAAGTCTGATTGAAGCCTCTCAGCAACCAAGAATCAATATTCCCGAGGGCAGGTGCAAGCGATGGCTCTCCCGGCGGTTACCAGTGCGTGCAGAGCACCTGAGATTGGTTCCCAGCAATCATGTCAGACAGTGGACAATTGCCTGTAACTGCAACTTCATGGGATCCCACACCCTCCCCTCCTCAGGCACCCACACTCATGTGCACATACCCACGCCAAGACACGCACAGACACTCAATGAGGAATAAAATAAAACTTGAAATTTCCCCAACACAATTCACAACTGCCGAACGTCTTGTCTTCCCCTCCCCCCCCACCCCCCACCCCCAGATGAAAACCTGCAATGTTCTAGGAATCTCACCAGATACCCCTTTAGAGCCTCTACAAAGACACATCCTAATCCCTCGGGTAGCCCTGGTGGCCCCTGATTTTATCTTATCAGTTGTAGCCCCATCCAAGGCTCCTCCAGAGCCACCTTATAATCTCATTTATCAAAAACTTCGAGGATTGCTTGGCAGCCCTTTGAAACGTAGCTTGAGAGCCATCAAGACCATCTATGTAGCCAATACCAGAAGACTTCAAAGTGACTCCACTCTGAAAATCTCAAACCCATACATACTCTTGGGTATACCGGCTCCTTCCCCTGCCTGCCTTTCTTCCCATTTTTAATGAAGATCACCTCTGCTCTCTACTGGCTCATCCTCAGTATCTTTTCTGTGGTGAGGCCAAGGATCTGGTTTTGCCTAGTCAAGGTCCCTAACCACTTAAGAGACCTCCTGAGGCTACTACAGGCTACAGTGTGGAGCTGTGCCTGTGTCCCTGCTGCTGCCAACACCCCCCCCCCCCGCCACACACACACACGCCAAATGCTGGCATGGCGGGTGTATGCCGCCACACCTAGCTGGAAAAAAATAAATAAATCATTTTGATGGCTTTCATCTCAGATCAGAGCCACTGCTTTGAATTTAACTGTTAGTTGACAGAAATTTAAATATTTCTCCCTTAAACATGTTTAAATGTTTCTTTTTGGAGACTCATTCTGCTTGTTAACTTCTTCCCATCATGGAGCCCAATTTGATCTCATAAAAATTGTTCCATGCTAGGGATATAGGTAGGTGATGGGGGTGTTTGCAAAGCATGCACAAGGCCCTAGGTTCTCTCCTCACAACACACACACACACACACACACACACACAGAGAGAGAGAGAGAGAGAGAGAGAGAGAGAGAGAGAGAGAGAGAGAGAATGTGTGCCTGCAGAGAGAGGCATAAAATAAATAAATGTAAAAAAAAAATAACCAACAGTCAAAAACTCTGACCCAGAATTGTTCCTGTCTAAAGTAACTGTAGGGACAAAAAATGGAGAGGAGCCTGAGGAAAAGAAGGTCCAGCGACAGGCCCAATGTGGGATCCAGCTCAAGGGGAGGTCCCAAGGCCTGACTAAGGCTATGGAGCGCTCACAAAAAGGGACCTAGCATGACTGCACTCCAGAAGACCCAGCAAGCAGCTGAGTCAGATGCAGACATTGGCACCCAACCAATGGACAGAAGCAGCTGACCCCTGCTGTGGAATTAGGGAAGGCTGAAAGAAGCTGAGGAGAAGGGCCATCCTGTAGGAGGACCGGCAGTCTCAACTAATCTGGACCCCTGGGATCTCTCAAACAGTGGACCACCAACCAGGCAGCATACACCAGCTGATATGAGGCCCCCAACAGACATCCAGTAGAGGACTGCCAGGTCTGGACTCAGTCAGAGATGATGTGCCTAATACTCAGGAGACTGGAGGCCCCAGGGAGTGGGGAAGTCTGGTTGGGTGGGGGAGTGGGGATGGGGACATCCTCTTGGAAATGAAGGTGAGGTGCGGGGTTTGGGGGTTCGGGGGGTGGGGGGTGGGGAGTATAGGATGCAGAAACAGTCAGAGGATGGACCAGGAGGGGGATAAAGTCTAGATTGTAAAAAAAAAAAAAAAAAAAAAAAAGAATAAAAATAAAGGAAAAAAAGAATATTAAGAAAAAAAAAAGACTAATAGGATGTCCAAATCACAGAAATGATCAAACACTACCCTATCCTGGATTAAACAATTGTTTTGTCTCTATCATTGTCTTCACCTTCTTGACAAGAATTAAAATAGCCAATCACAGGGGACTGGAGAGGTAGATCGAGGATTAAGAGCACTAAGTGCTCTTTTGGAGGACCAAGATTCAATTCCCAGTCAGTACCGTCATGGCGGCTCACAACTATCCAATCGCTGTAGGCAACCCACCTCTTCCGCCTGGCCTCCTCAGGCACCAGACATGCATATTGTGCACAGACATACGTGCAGGCAAAACATCCATATACATAAAATAGATTTTAAGAAATTAAATAGGGCCTGGGGTGATGGCTCCACAGGTCAGAGCACTGGCTGGTCTTCTAGAGGACTTGGGCTAAACTCCCAGCATTTGCATGATGGCTCACAGCCATCTGTAATGAACTCCAAGTCCAGGGCACGCCACAGTCTCTGCTAGCCTCTGCAGGTAGGAAGCCTTCACATGTGCACAGACTTACAGGCAGGCAAGACACCTATACGTGTAAAATAACAAAACATAAATACCCAATCAAAGAATTATCCCCTTTTCCTGACAGCATCCGGTCCTCAGACTCCACCCAGGGCCAAATCCTTGCACTGTTTGTAGCTAAAGCTTTGTTGCTGCAATGTGGCACGGTTACTCATGGTTCGTGCTCTCGTTGTCATGAGTCAGAGAACTTGTTGGTTTGATTGTGGCTATTGTTCTATGGCTATGAAAGAGAATAACTTTGCAGGTTAGGGTGGAGGTCATAATGTGGTGCTTGTATAGTGGTGTAGTAGCATGGATAGAACCTAGCTAGAGTCACTGCTGGAGGAGAGAGAGACAGAGAGACAGAGACAGAAAGACACAGAGAGACAGAGACACACACACAGACACAGGACTGCTCATTTAAGTCCTCATTTAAGGACTCCAGACGAAGGATAATCAAAAATTCTTTACACTAATTCCACAGCTTCTGCTGCTTAGTGTTAACTGTCAACTTGCCACAACCTAGAAAGAGAATTGCAGTGAGGAAAATCTCTAGATCTAGGTTGGTCTATGGGCAGGTCCCTAGGAGACTGTCTTGAGAACTGACTCAGCCCATGAGTGGCGCCTCTCACTAGGCTAGCCCCCCCCACCCCCACCCCCACCCCCGAAGTGTCCAAGCGTGGGAAAAACTACCAAAGTGAGCAGGCGAGCAGCATGCGGCTGTCGCTGTTCTCTGCTCTCCACAGTGGGTTGTGTGTGATGAGCTGTTTGAGTTCCTGCCTTGACTTTCCTCTCAATAACGGATTGTAGCCTGAAATTGTAAGTCAAATAAACGTCTTCCCCTCTCATAGCACCAGAAAAGAAACTAGGACACCAATTTTCTGTATGATGAGAGGTTTTTTTTTTTTTTTCCTAAGTACAGTTATCGCAGCTGTAAGTGGTGGTACACAACTTTAATCCCAGCACTCAGGAGGCATAAGCGATCGAATCTCTGTGAGTTTTAAGACCAGCCTGCTCTACATGGTGAGTTCCAGGGCTACAAAATACACACTGCCTCAAAAAAAAAAAAAAAGCCAAAATATGACAAGCAATGCTGTTGAACACCTTTAACCCCACCACTCGAGAAGCAGAGGCAGAAGCGGGGCGGTGGTGGCGCACGCCTTTAATCCCAGCACTTGGGAGGCAGAGGCAGGTGGATTTCTGAGTTCGAGGCCAGCCTGGTCTACAGAGTGAGTTCCAGGACAGCCAGGGCTACACAGAGTTTACTGGCTAGTTTTGTGTGTCAACTGGACACAGGCTGGAGTTATCATAGGAAAAGGAGCTTCAGTTGGGGAAGTGCCTCCATGAGATCCAGCTGTGGGGCATTTTCTCAATTAGTGACCAAGTGGGGAGGGCCCCTTGTGGGTGGTACCATCTCTGGGCTGGTATTCTTGGGTTCTATAAGAGAGCAGGCTGAGCAAGCCAGGGGAAGCAAGCCAGTAAGGATCCCTCCATGGCCTCTGCATCAGCTCCTGTTTCCTGACCTGCTTGAGTTCCAGTCCTGACTTCCTTTGGTGATGAACAGCTGTGTGGAAGTGTGAGCTCAATAAACCCTTTCCTCCCCAACTTGCTTCTTGGTCATGATGTTTGTGCAGGAATAGAAACCCTGACTAAGACAAAATTGGTACCAGCATAGTGGGGTATTCCTGTGACAACTTGACCATGTTTTGGGGAGGTCTGTGGAAGGACTTTGGAACTTTGGGCTAGATGGTCCATTCAGTGTTGAGACCTCTGTGAGATGTGTAGGAGCTTGGAAGATAATGTTGAGAACAGTGCAGAAGATGGAGGCCTGGCTTGTGAAATTTCAGAGGGAAGATTAAAGACTCTTATCAGGGCCATGAAGATTCTGTGGTTTGGGTTAGCTGGGGCTGAAGAATCAGCTGTGATTAACAAGAATCACTAAAGTCAACCTTTGTGTTACTGGGACTATTGATGCTGGTTAGCTGGAGCTAAGAAATTAGTGGTGATTAAGAAAAAATCAGCATCACTGAGGTGAAATATGGGAAGTGTTTTCTGAGAGCACAAAGAAGCTGTATTCCAGAGATAGCCAAGGTTGTACCTCATGCTGCAGCTGTGCTTGGTAACGTGTAAGAATCATCCAGGTGAGCTGGGCAGTGGTGGCGCACACCTTTAATCCCAGCACTTGGGAGGCAGAGGCAGGCAGATTTCTGTGTTCGAGGCCAGCCTGGTCTACAGAGTGAGTTCCGGGACAGACAGACAGGGCTATACAGAGAAACCCTGTCTCAAAAAAACAAAAAAAAAAAAAATCATCCAGGTGGTACTGGTTTTGAAGGCATGAAGGCATCATGAAGAACAGCTGAGGCTTGGTACTGTGAGAGGCCATGGAAGGCCATTGGTGGAAGTGTACCCTCAGTTGTAATTGACGGCCCAGGACTGAAGGGGTCATGCAAAAGAGTTGAGGCGTGGCACCATGAAAAAAAGCCTGTGAGAGGCTGTTGGTGAAACCTAGTTACAGCGGAAGATAATGGTGTTTTGGCGTTGCCAGTGCCATGCGATGACCACCAAGGACAGCAGCAGCAGTGGAGTACAGGCAGCCGGAGCCTAGAAGACAAGGTGTGTGCTACAAAGGGCAGAGCTGGAGAAGTGACCCAAGCCCTTGGAGGAGCCCAGAAGATCATGAGTTGGATTCCAGACATTGAGCCATTGGAGTTTGAGTTTTGCTTTTGGTTGTGATTGTGCCCTGATATTTTTCCCTCTTGAAAGAAGAAGGTATTTTAATGGAGCCCACAGTTAAGAGACTTTGAATTTTTAAAAGACTTGGAATTTTAAGATATTGGACATTTTAAAGGTATTGAACTTTTAATATGTAAAGACTGTGGGACTTTTTATGTTATTTAGATCTTGGGGATGAATAAGAAAGTAAGATTTGAGGCTTAATAGTGATATGTTGGTGTGTCAAGTTGACAAGGGGTCAATTGTACTGGCTAGTTTTGTGTGTCAACTTGACACAGGCTGGAGTTATCATAGGAAAAGGAGCTTCAGGTGGGGAAGTGCCTCCATGAGATCCAGCTGTGGGGCATTTTCTCAATTAGTGATCAAGGGGGGAGGGCCCCTTGTGGGTGGTACCACCTCTGGGCTGGTATTCTTGGGTTCTATAAGAGAGCAGGCTGAGCAAGCCAGGGGAAGCAAGCCAGTAAGGAACATCCCTCCATGGCCTCTGCATCAGCTCCTGCTTCCTGACCTGCTTGAGTTCCAGTCCTGACTTCCTTTGGTAATGAACAGCTGTGTGGAAGTGTAAGCTCAATAAACCCTTTCCTCCCCAACTTGCTTCTTGGTCATGATGTTTGTGCAGGAATAGAAACCCTAAGACACAGAGAAACCCTATCTCTAAAAACAAAACAAGCCGGGCGGTGGTGGCGCACGCCTGTAATCCCAGCACTTAGAAGGCAGAGGCAGGCGGATTTCTGAGTTGGAGGCCAGCCTGGTCTACAGAGTGAGTTCCAGGACAGCCAGGGCTATACAGAGAAAGCCTGTCTCGAAAAAAAAAATGCAAAAAAAAAAAAACCCAAAAAACAAAACAAAACAAAACAAAAAACCATAAAACAGTAACTACTTTAACCACCTCTATGTTACAGAAAATAAAGGTGACAAACACTTCTCCTAGACTACATGCAGGACGCCCTGTCTAGTGAGTCTTTTTGACAGCAGATCCAGAGAGTTGAGATGGAGTCTCCAGGAAAATGACAGAAATCTAGGAGAGAAATGGTGGAGGCCCGAATGAATTAAGGCGGTGTCAAAACCATCAGAAGGCCATCAAAGGGAGTCTTGTCGTTCTTCCCCCTGGGAATAACAGCAATGCGGCAGCCCTCAAGCCACGATGATGAGCCCTGGACTGAGGCGACAGACTCAGGCAAGGCCACCTGGTCAGATCAAATGCACAAAGGCGACCTGTCTTCTCTGCTCATCCGGAGTCTGACATTATTGACCTCTTCCTGGAGATGTCTCTTCTTTGAGACAGGGTCTCTCTCTCATTACTTCATACCCCGCTAGCTAGGCTGGACTGGCTGATCATTGAGCCCCAGGAACTCTCCTGCCTCCAACTCCCGGCACTGGGATTACAACCCCATTCCACCACACCTGGCAGGTTTTTTTGTTGTTGTTGTTTTGTGTTTGTTTTTCTTTTTGTTTGTTTTGTTTTTGAGACAGGGTTTCTCTGTGTAGTCCTGGCTGTCCTGGAACTCACTCTGTAGACCAGGCTGGCCTTGAACTCAGAAATCCGCCTGCCTCTGCCTCCCAAGTGCTGGGATTAAAGGCGTGCGCCACTAATGCCCGGCCACCTGGCAGGTTTTAGGCATTAAACTCAGGCCTTCATGCTTGGAAAGCAAACATTTCATTGATTTATTTCCCAAGCCCCATTAACGATCGATCGTGTTAGCAGAAAATAAAGGCCCTTGTCTTGCTTGGCCCCATTCTCCTTGTCTCTGTGTGGAGAAGCTGCTGAGAGCAAGCAGGCCCCACAGCACCCCCGGGAGGTGGCTCTGCGCTACTGCGCTTCATCCCCACCAAGAGGCTGTAGAATCCTCTCAGCACCGTTTGATCCCTTTGGTCAGGAGTTGTTGCAATGCTACCTTGGACAACCTCATCAAAGCCAGGGCTGTTGACATCCGCACGGTTTTTTTTTTTTTTTTAAATGTCCGCCAGAGTTAAGGTCCCAGGCTCTAGCTATAGCTCTAACATAGGGTATTTCTGAGAGAGAGAGACAAAGAGAGAGGCACAAACAGACAGAGAGAACCAGAGCACACTTGCGGACGTCAGAGGACAACTTGCAGGAAAGTTTCTCACGTCTTCCGCCATAACCATGTGGGTTCTGGAGATCAGTCTCAAGTTGTCAGAAAGGACACTCCTGTGATTTGGTGACTAACTGGACTTGAGTTAGGAAACAAACAAGCAATATGGTTAGATGTCCCAGTTTGGATGGTCCCGTTCCTGAAGGCAGAGCAGGGAGTTTGCTGAGGAGATCCTGGTCTGCTGCTGCTCACAGGGCTAGCCGACTGCTGACACAGGATGATCTGGTATCGCTTTGGGAAAGATCTGGGCTGAGATACAGGCTAGGGAGGGAGCCATATGCATTCCTGGGGGCAGAAGACGACAAGACAGGAAGAAGAAGAAATTGCTTCAAAGTTACAGCAGAAGCTGGGTATGGTGACACACGCCTGCAACCCCAGCATTCAGGATCCTGAGGTAGGAGGAGCACATTGAGTTTGTGGGAAGTCTAGGTTTTACATCGCGAGTTGTGAATTCTGGATTCTGGAACAGTCTGGGTTATAAAGTAAACCACCACCTCTCTCTCTCTCTCTCTCTCTCTCTCTCTCTCTCACACACACACACACAGAGAGAGAGAGAGAGAGAGAGAGAGAGAGAGAGAGAGAGAGTTCTCCTATTTCTCTGTCTAGCTCAGTGCGTTTGGTTGGCTAATGTTTTCTCCCAGGTGGCCATGCAATTTTGGGAGTCTCCTTATTTTGCAGACTGCGAGAACACAGTAGAGAGATTGTCTTAACTATGTCCTTGCGTGAAGGAAGCCAGAAATCGGTTTTTCTAAGTTCCTGTCCTTAAAACTTTGAGTTCTATGGGTGCAGTTTCAGGCCCAGGGCTCATCCCCACCACTCTCCCCACCCCAAGGAAAGAAAACTTTGAACTGAGTTTGTTCTGTGTCCAATATGTCTGGACTTTCCGTGCGCTTTCGGTCGCTCATTTTCCTCCTTTTCTCCTTAGCAAACTAAAAATAGTAGAATGATTGTGCTTGGATGTAGCAGGAGATGTTAGTACGGTCCAGAAGGCAAGGGATGGGACAGTCTATTCCAGACATGTACTCTTAGAGAATATACATATGATAAGGCGCGCTCATCTCAGAGGAAACGCTCAGTTGTATTTTTAACACCCTTTATTTGGGAGGCCATCATGCTTATGACATAGTGTGGATGTGGAAATTAGAGGAAAACTGTGGGAGTCTCTTCTTGCCTTCCACCATATGGGTCCCGGGGATTGAACTCACCAACTTAGCTAGGCCAGCTGGCCAGAGAGCCTCCATTTTCTATTCCAAGGTCATAGATGTGAGGACAGACGCCACACCGGTTCTTTTCAGTGGGTGCCGAGGCTCCGTAGTTGGGGGTCTCATGCTTGCACTGTGAATACTTTACCATCTAAATCATCTCCCCAGCCTCTATTTTAATTTTGAATTTTCAAAAAAAAAATCATCTCGTTATGCCTCCGTGACTGGCTTGGAACTCCTCATAGAAACCAGGCTGTCCTTGAATTTTCAGGGGCCTTCTGCTTCCACCTCTGGAGCGCTAGGATCATATGCATGCACCGATACCCCTATCTCAATTGATTTGGAAAAATATATATAGGACTGAAGAAATTGCTCAGCAGATACAAGCACATGCTAATCTTGCAGAGTATGTGGGTTCTGTTTCCGGCACACACGTTTTGGTTCGCAAGCATCTGTAACTCCAGTTCCAGGGGATCCAGCACCATCCTCTCTGGCTTTCGCAGGCACCAGGCTGTTGGAGGCGATTTGATCACATTGTGAACCCCAAGACTGGGAACTGGAAAAACCTGTTATGGTGTGTCTCAGACTTCGCGCACACCTTTTAACCAGGAGCTTTCTGTTTATTGTAAACACCTTGTTGGGATGTGACGCACCCTGAATACACACCTTTAATCCCGATCGATGAGGCAAAGCTGGTTTGTAGAATGGAGTAACGTGTTTGCAAGTAATGGCTAATTGAGGGGCAGACAGTGGTGATTCAGAGAGAGAGTTCACAGAAGGGAAGGGGATATTGTCCAACTCTCACAAGAAGAAAGAGGAAAGGGAAGCTACTTCGGGGACAGTGCAGAGAGAGGAGGGGGCACTTTTCCCAGGGAAGTTTTATAAAGACAGGTTGGATGAGCGAGCCAGAAGATCAGAACCGATTGGTAAAGTGAGTATGAGGCCGAGCAGAGTGATTCAGGAGAAGCCGAGAGAAGCCAGACTGACTCCATTAGCAAGGAGAGGAGTTTCAGCCAGAACTGCTAAGTTGAACCAGCCAGCCAGAGATCAGAAAGAGTTAGAAAGGATGCGCGCGTATTCAGTCTCAGAGACAGAAACCATTCTAGACCTCGATAATCCTGTACAGGGGCTAAAAGGTTCCAGGACTAGGCTGTTAGCCAACTGAGGCAGCAAACCTTAGCGATGACAATTACATCAGGTGAATAAAAGTTATAGTGACACCAGGCACGCATGCATGCAATGCACGCACACATTAAAATGAATAGTTTTAAAAAAAAAAAAAAAGGAAAAATGGGGCAGAGGCAAGAGGACTCAAGGCCATTCTCACCTACATAACTCGTTTAAAGCCGTTGCAGGCTACTTGAGACTGTCTCAAAAGAATAAAGAGAGAGACGGGGTAGGGCTGAGTTTTGGTTTGGGCTGATGATGTATGTAGGTCTGCAATTCCAGATGACGAAAGAAGTACTGTCAATTCGAGGCCAGCGTGAACTGCATAATGAAACTGCCAAGAAACAATTTCTTAGGCACTAGGGGGATGAGTCAGTGGTGGAGCACCTGGAGGTGATTGGCTGAGTTTCCCCGAGCCCTATAAAATGAAGGGAAACCGAACACCTCAAGTACCTTTGAGCCGTCCAGACACACCAGGTGAGCGCTGTACTACTGAGTGTGGCTATGCTTGGCCTATGTTGTTTGGGATCGCTTATTCCATGTGATTTTTAACCCAGATCAAATAAAGGCATTTTTTTTTCTTCCCCTTCCAAAAGTATTTTGCAAGCGTTGGCCCGCTGCCGCCAAGGTCTTCCCAGATAGGGAGAGGAAGGCTTTGTTTAACCACTTTGTTCTTTTCCTTTTTAACCTATTTGTGTTTAACCAGATCCCTGTCCCAATCCCTTAGGCATTTTAACAACTCCTTTCTGTTTGTTGAACTAAGAGATTAACTTTAGATAGCTGTCCAAACTCCAAAGCTTACATTTGCTTTACTCCTGCAGCTCCTCACGCCTGCCCGGGGTGGATTTAGCTGGGAACTCCCAGTTCCCAGTTGCGGGGACTGAAGGGACAGCGTGGGCACCTGGAGGGAGAAGGAGGAGCCCTCAGGCTCGCTCGCTTGCTCGCTCGCTCGCTCCTCCGCCAGTCTCCAGGCCTGCGGCTACCTATCCGCTTAGCCTCTGTGTCCCTGGGGAGTTTTTTTCCTTCCCAAGGTTCTCTGCCTGACCTTTGAATTGACTGCGCTGTCACTAGCCCTGTGAATAACCGAAACAGGACAGCCTTGGTGGAGAAGACAAAGAAGCTACTTTACCAGGCGACTGGGAAGCTAGATTTGTTCACCCCCAGTCTCCCAATGCAGTGCTGAGACTGCTCTGTGAGGAGCCAGGGAGCCCCCGCTTCTGAGCTTCCCAGAGTTCTGCCATTGCTGTCCCTGCCCCCCTGCCACCTGAGGCCGCAGCAGAGGCCGCCGCAGCAAGCAGCGGTGCTACCAGCTTGTGGGAAGAATCCCCTTTGAATCAGGTACTTCACTGTGCAGCGCGGACCCCTGATCAGTCCTCTGTCACCACCCTTCCCCCACTCCCCTGCCCAAGCCACCAGTTTGCAGCCAGAATCCCTGGTAGAAACAGGTCCTTTGGCAGTACTGCCCCCACCCCTCCACACACACGCGCACACACACATAGCTTGCAGGACAAACTGTGGGGTTAAACCATTGCAAAAGTCCAACATCTGATCTTGGGGCTTATCTACGATTGATAGCAGGAAAGCCCTTTGGAGCCTGGGCCAAGTTTTAACCCCCAATGAAAATGGCGAATGCTACAGCGCTGGTAGTTAATACCAGGAGACAGTTCTGAGCTATATTCCTGAAAGCATGCAGTTTATTCAAGGAAACGTTCAACCACAACCTGTTTCCCTCCCTCTCCTCCTCGGATTCGTTTGCCCACCCATGCATAGGGCTGCTTAATTCAAAGCAGTAAGACCCCTGGGAGAAGCACTGAATGTGCTGGCAATTTCCATCAGCGCTAACGCCTCCTGGGGTAGACTTGCAAAGCAATGGTTTCTTCCCCTTCAAGGGAGACTTTTTGACTGATCTTCCCCCCCCCCCATAGCTCCTCTCTTCTCTCCTCTCCTCTCCTCTCCTCTCCTCTCCTCTCCTCTCCTCTCTCCTCTGCTCTCTCCTCTCTCCTCTGCTCTCTCCTCTCTCCTCTGCTCTCTCCTCTGCTCTCTCCTCTCTCCTCTGCTCTCTCCTCTGCTCTCTCCTCTCCTCTCTCCTCTCCTCTCTCCTCTGCTCTCTCCTCTCCTCTCTCCTCTCCTCTCTCCTCTCCTCTCTCTTCTCCTCTCTCTTCTCCTCTCTCCTCTCCTCTCTCTTCTCTTCTCTCTTTTCTTCTCTCTTCTCTCTTTTCTTCTCTCTTCTCTTCTCTCTTCTCCTCTCTCTTCTCTTCTCTCTTTTCTTCTCTCTTCTCTCTTTTCTTCTCTCTTCTCTTCTCTCTTCTCTTCTCTCTTCTCTTCTCTTCTCTTCTCTTCTCTTCTCTTCTCTTCTCTTCTCTTCTCTTCTCTTCTTTCTCCCAGTTCACTGGGCTTTGACCTAAAGTGCAAGCATACAATGTTCTTTGCCTGTGGGGTTGCAGGCTCCCTGCCAAACTGGCCTCGTGCAAGGAAGCAAGATACAACTAAGGGGGTTCATCCAGTGCCGAGGAGCTGGGGCGTAGCTCAGTAGCAGAATACATTCGAGGTCCTAGTTCTATCCCAGCACTACCAGTAAAAAATAAAATAAAATAAAATAAAATAAAATAAAATAAAATAAAATAAAATAAAATAAAATAAAATAAAATAAAATAAAATAAATGTATACATCCAAGGAAAATGGCCTTCACACCTGCCATTATCTGAATTGAAAATGAACATGAGTTGGGGTTGGGGATAGGGACAGTGCCGGGATCTTAATCCCAGGGCCTAGCACAGGCTAGGAAACTGTTGTACCTCAGCCCTATACCAAGCTGTTAACTTAATTCAGTATATTATCACTGCTGAACACGTGTCTAAAACTGGATGCCTCCCCCAGGGAAATCAATAGCATCAATGAATGAGGGCGAGGTGGCGGCACGGAAAAAGGACACCCAGCCGGGCCACCAATGAGGGAGCTGCCCGCCCCTTGGAGGTCGGGGTGCTGGCCTAAAAAGCGCTGACTAGCAAGCTTGTCAGGAGTCAGTCCAGCCCAGGTGTGGATGGTGGCGTGTTTCCTTTGTCTTCCATTTTAAAGATACCTTGAAAAACAAAACCTCACTGGTAAGTTGACTAAAGATGTCTCGTGTCAGGTTTTAGTAGCTCTTTCTTCTCCCTACAAACCACCACCTGTCTTGCTCCAATTAGGAGGTGAGGAAATCCACCCACCTGTCTATTCCGATCCAATACCTCTATGCCAATACCTCAGGGAGGTTTCAGTTTGTTCCCAGATTGCTGTGATAAAACTTAATCTTATAATAAAACAAGTAACATTTTTTTTTTGTCTTCTCAGCGCATATAAAAGAATTTACAGTGTACGGAAATGTTATTGAGTGTGTCCCTTAACTTAAAAAAAAAAATCCTGTATTGCTCAAAGTTTTAAATACTATCTAAGATGTTGGAAACATGATGCGGATAGAACAGCGGGATTGCGGTTAGCCTGTGATTTGTGAAAACTCTACCTGCACAGGGCCACACCCCAAGGCGTGCCTGCCATCTGTACTGAATTTGCTGCCGGTAACTGCTTTGCACTTTTTCCGTTTCTTTCAGTCCTTTGCCTGCGATCATGTCTTCCATCAAAATTGAATGTGTTTTACGGGAGAACTACCGGTGTGGGGAGTCTCCCGTGTGGGAGGAAGCATCCAACTCTCTACTGTTTGTTGATATCCCTTCAAAGAATATTTGTCGATGGGATTCGCTCAGCAATCGAGTGCAGCGGGTTTCTGTGGGTAAGTGTGAAAGCCGAGCTGCTTTCCTTGCAGTGAGCCATCTTTTCCCAGTGCTGGGGTTGGGGGTTGGGGCGGAGGGAGGGGGTACGTCACCCTGTTTGTCATTGACCTGGATCCTTCTTGTTAGAGCCCAAATGCTGAAAATGCTCTGAAACCATTTGAGTAGTCGCGTAGGCTGTGTCTGTGGTTCCACGTGCGACTCGCTTGAACCCAAATTGGAAAGGCTGGCTCTTCCGCGCTCTTCTCGTCGGCTTCAAGGGCTCACGGAGTTCCTAGCTTTCTCTGTTTTGGTTTGTGATGCTGGGGCCTCAGGGAAACTCATGGCTCGTTGTGCCACATCATTGGTTTGATGCTTAGGTCTTACAGTGGCTCTTTCCTCTTTGACTTCCGATAATGGTATCCAGAGCCGAAGACTCCATTAGTGGCAAAAGCCATCCACCCTGGTTAGGCCAAGACCACTGTTTCAAAACAAAAACCAAAAACCAACAACAGATGTAAGATAGATCTGTCACTCACTTCTTTGTGAAAGTTCTTAGGACTGTGTTCACTGCAGGACCGTGGGATTCCTGACCGGACTCCCCAGAGAGCTTTATGGTTTAAGATAAGGACTTTCTAAGGCTTTTTTTTTATGGCTCAGAGCAATAGGCTGGGTGTGATTACCAGTAGACAGTAGACAAGTTTCTGGTTTTATTATTGGAGTCATGGGAAGAGATACCAGGATTTTCCCAAAATTACAGGAATTTCTGGTTTCTGGTATCTTCCCATGAATCCAGCTGAGAACTTAAAGCTTGTTGTCCCCTGGTGTTGGGGATTGAATCCAGAGGCTTGTGCATACCATGAACTCCATTCCCAGACTAAGTGTAACTTTTTAAAAAAAAATGCTTTTGTCTATGTGGGGAGTACTGGAACCTTGGCACAGATGTTGAGGTCAGAGGACAACGAGTAGGACTTCACTCTTCTCAGCATGTGTGAAAGTCAGCAGACGACTCTTAGGAGTTTCTTTCCACTCTTGAGTTTTGGGGTTTGCACTCAGGGCATCAGGCTGGTGAGCCATCTGTTTTCTTTATAAGGCAAGTGCTTGCTATGCAGCTACTAAGGTTGATGCGGAGCTCACAGTTCTTGCTTCCACTTCTCAAAGGCTACTAGGAGCAGCATCTAATTTACCTATCAATGTGTTTATAGCTCGAAGGAAAATGTTTACGCCTCTGCCTTCCTTGGCCCCTCATTCCCAGCATTCACAAAATTCCTACCCCTAATCTGAAAAGCTTCCCTGTCATAAAAAGGGCTTGTGTGCTCGCAGGAGTTCTGGAAGCTAAGCTATCAGGAGATATCTCAGGCCATCGTTAGGATACTTGTTTAGAAGGTTCTTTATAGGGTCTTGTCTATTCCCAGGGCTCCCAAAGCCTTACGTCAACTTCTGAGCAGGGCTTTGTGCTAAGGGTATTTAGCATTAATGAGGTGCTTAAGGAAATATTTCTAAACAAATTCAGATAAATGTATTTCCTGTGACTGCTCACCATGGTAATCTCTTTCCACTTAAAAAGAATTTTTTTTAAATACGTGAAAGAGTATTAAAACCAGATAAACTAAACTATGAAAGTAAAAAATATATATAGTAATATAATAAAGAGATATAAAGCATGTTTTTCATTGCAGTTTAGTTGCATTCTTTTGACCATGCATACTTTCAAAAAAATATTTGTTTATAGTTAAATATATTAAAAGTAAGAACCTTTTGAAAATGGAATTAACTGAGCCCCTTTCCTAGGAGATGGTACAAGACACAATGACCTCTGTGCTGCAGGGCCAGCAGAGCTTACCTGTTGACTTTGCCTCTACAGATGCCCCAGTCAGTTCGGTGGCACTGCGACAGTCGGGAGGCTATGTTGCCACCATTGGAACCAAGTTCTGTGCTTTGAACTGGGAAGATCAATCAGTATTTGTCTTAGCCACGGTGGATGAAGATAAGAAAAATAATCGATTCAATGATGGGAAGGTGGATCCTGCTGGGAGATACTTTGCTGGTGTGATTTCTTTCTCATTTTTGCCCCTATTCGCTGTCTTTGACTCTTGCTCGGTGTGTATCTCTGTATGTGGGTTTCTGTGTGTATGTTGCTGTGGGATGGAACAAAACCTATCATCTATGCTAGACGAGTGATCACAAAATGTAATACTATACAATGAACACCTCGTCTCTATATACACCCATACCGAGAGTTACTCAGAAACATTTTGTTCTTGTTTTAATATATACTCTATCCAAATCTATTTCTCCCCAGAATTGTGTGTGTGTGTGTGTGTGTGTGTGTGTGTGTGTTTGTGTGTGTTTCCTAAGGAAAATGGATTTTTTCCCCGAAATAGGGTCTCACTATGCAAACTTGGCTAGTCTGGAACTTGCTCTATAGATCAGGCTGGCCTTGAACTCACCTTGAAATACACCATTCCTGATAAAAATGGCATTTTTTTTTTTTTTTTGGTTTTTCGAGACAGGGTTTCTCTGTGTAGCCCTGGCTGTCCTGGAACTCACTCTGTAGACCAGGCTGGCCTCGAACTCAGAAATCCGCCTGCCTCTGCCTCCCAAATGCTGGGATTACAGGCGTGTGCCACCACGCCCGGCTAAAATGGCATATTCTTATATGAACACAATAGAGTAAGCAACTTGCCGAAGTTGAGCATTGATTCAATAAGTTTATATTCCTGTTGTATCAACTGACCAAATAGCGTCCTTTCTGGAATTTTCTCCTCCACTGAGGAGTCCGTTCTGGAATGACACACCGCAGTTGTCTTTTCATCCTCTTAATATGGAAGATTTCCTTGTTGCCAATTTTGAAAAATATGGTCGTCCCCCCCCCCTCTTTAATAATAGAACATTCTTCATTTTGTAGATGTCTGATGTTTCCTTGTGATTAGTTTGATGTTAGACATTCCTGGCTGGAATCCTGGAGAAGTCATGTTCTATCCTTCCCGGGGCACCCACTTTGGAGGCACACACTGTTCCGCTGCTCATTGGTGACGTTGAGGTCCTATTGCATTCCTCCACTACAGAGCAACTGCTGTCTTGTTTTGTTGCTTTAAGAAAAGCTTCGCTATGAGACCCAGGATGCCCTTAAATTTGCCACGCGGCCTAGGCTTACATCAAACTTGCAATCCCCCCTGCCTCCAGCTCCCAAATGCTGAGCTTATAGACACCCATCCATCATCACGCCTTACTATATGTAACTTTAAAAGAGTTTTAATTAGTTTCAAGTTTCACACGTATTTCTTTTACTTCTCATCATAGCTATCCTGGAAATTAGCCCAAGCTGATTCACCATCTCTATTTTTTACCTTCCTGCACTGCCTTCTCATGTTGTTGGCTAATGCCACTCTTCCTATGGTAACTCACTAGCATCATGAAAGGAAGGTAAGAAGCCGCCCTTGAATATGCATTTTTCTTAGAATCCCATGGACAGTCCCGGGCATGGTGGCGCACGCCTGTAATCCCAGCACTTGGGAGGCAGAGGCAGGTGGATTTCTGAGTTCGAGGCCAGCCTGGTCTACAGAGTGAGTTCCAGGACAGCCAGGGCTACACAGAAAAACCCTGTCTCAGAGGAAAAAAAAAAGAAAAAAAAAAGAAAGGAAGGTAAGAGCTGAGAGACTGTATATACTGGTCCCAATTTTGTTGAACTGTGTAAAACCACAGATATCATCACCCAGTGTAGGTTGAAGGATTAAAGATGGAAACCCATTGAGAGTCCCTTTTCCAATAATTTTTGCCAGATAGTTATAAAGTTGATTTTTTAAAAAAAAATTATATTCATAAGAGTACACGTCACTGCCTTCAGACACAGCAGAACAGGGCATCAGATCCCATTACAGATGGTTGTGAGCCACCGTGCGGTTGCTGGGAATTGAACTCAGGACCTCTGGAAGAGCAGCCAGTGTCCTGGAGAGAGCCATCTCTCCAGCCTTATAAAGCTGATCTTGAGGCCATACACATGTTCTCCTAGTACTCAAGAAACTGAGGCAGGAACGTTGCGAGTTCAGGGCCAGCCTAGGTTATACAGTCCAAGCCAAGAAGAAGCAAGAAAGAGGAAGGCTAGCCCTTTCGCGTGTCCTTCCATCCCTTCCTGTGAGGTAGCTAGCAAGCCATCTTTGAGAAACTGCTGAGTGACCCATCCTCCCTAGGGGGACCTGCCATGTCCTCTTGCCACGCGGGTTTGCTTCTCGTATTTGTAATCTATTTCCTCTTCTTTCGAATGAGGTATGAAATAGTAGCTTTCTGGTTTCTTCATTCTAATCAGAGTCTGCTCTGGCTCCTGAGATCGCATGACATCTAAGTCTATCTCCATGAATACTGAAAAGAATAATGATTTCAGTGAGTGGAGCCCTTGAGAAGGGCGCACACTCTGCTGCTGTTAGGCAAACATTCTGTAAGCGTCAGTAGCACTCAGCGTTCAGTCCGTCTCCGCCTCTGCCAACCTCCTGTCTTTTTCTGTCCACCGCTGAGAGAAGGAAATTTGATTGTTCCCGGTGTAATTCAATAGTTTTCTACCTCTTTACGGTCATGACAATTTTTGCTTTGTGTGTTTTCGGGCTCTACAAGTAAACATACACATTTAGAATTACTATGTATTGTTCGTAAATTGGCCACTTTGAATCTGTAATTCCTCTCTTTGCAGTATGTAATATGCCATTTTTCCTTCATTGTTTTCAAGCGTCTTTGACTTTGGTTTTCGGCAATTTGATCACAGTGTGTGTTAGGTGTGGGTTTCTTTTTGTTCGTTGTCTTTTCGATTTGCTCAGCTTCTTAAATATACTGAAAGCTTTTATACACTTCTCCAATCTGGGGAGTTTTGAGCCACATAATCTTTGAAAACCTTTGGCCCTGCCCTCTTGTTCTCTAGGAACTCAACGGGTTATTAGCGCTTTTGCTGTCCCATGGCTATAGGCTCTGTTCCTTTTCCTTCCGAGGTATTTCCCTCTGTTTTTCACTTTGCCTGACTTCTATTGATCTAATACTGGTTACTTTGATGCTTTGTTCTTGCCGACGCTCTTCGGCTAGCGAGCTAGTCCAGTGCACACTATCTTTTTGTTTGCTTATTCTTCTTATCTTCTTCTACTTTGGTAATGTTTTCTATTTGGCGTGCATTTCATGACTATTTATAATTGTTTTTTTTTTTTTGTAAAAATTTGTGCCGGGCGGTGGTGGCGCATGTCTTTAATCCCAGCACTTGGGAGGCAGAGTCAGGTAGATTTCTGACTTCGAGGCCAGCCTGGTCTACAGAGTGAGTTCCAGGACAGCCAGAGCTACACAGAGAAACCCTGTCTCAAACAAACAAACAAACAAACAAACAAAGAATGTGTGGTAGAATGGTAGAAACAACGTCAACTAACCAGACCCCTCGGAACTCCCAGAGACTGAGCCACCAACCAAACAGTATATCCAAGGCCCCCAGCACATATGTAACAGAGGACTGCCTTGTCTGGCCTCAGTTGGAGAGGGTGCACCTAATCCTGTAGTGACTTGATGCCCCAGGGTATGGGGAAGGAGGGAGGGAGTGTGTGTGTGTGTGTGTGTGTGTGTGTGTGTGTGTGTTGGCACCACCCTCTCAGAGGCAAAGGGGAGGGGGAATGATATGAACTGTGAGAGAGGGAACCAGGAGGGGGATAATGTCTAGAATGTAAATAAGTAAAATTACTTATTAAATAAACCAGGCAGCGGTGGCGCACGCCTGTAATCCCAGTACTTGGGAGGCAGACACAGGGGGATTTCTGAGTTCCAGGCCAGCCTGGTCTACAGAGTGAGTTCCAGGACAGCCAGGGCTACACAGATACAGAGAAACCCTGTCTGAAAAAAAAAAAAAAAACAAGCCAAACTGACCAAAAAATAATTAAATAATTGTAATTAGTCATATTATATTAATTAAATTTTAATTGGTATAATTATAATAATTAGTAAATAACTTAAATAAAGTAAAAATAAAAAAACAAATGTAAGGAAACAACAGCAACAACACAAGACTGTGCGGTAGGGCAAGCTGCACCCCTTGCGAGCCAGCAAGCAAAGGGTGAGAGCGCTGGCCAGTGTTCCACAAGCCCTTAAAGGCCATTCACCCAGCAAGCTGAAAACTTCAGCTAGGCTCCATCCCCTAAAGAGCCACAGCACCCCAGGTTACCAAGCCTGCAACACATGGACTTTTGAAGCTATTCAACAGCAAATCAGAACACCAAATAATCCTAGCTAGTATGAATATCATGTTGTGAGACCCTGAACATTGTTTAAATCATTTAGTATGCGTTATAGTTATTTCAGAAAGCAACATATGTGTTTGGAGGAAGGCCAGTCAGTGTAACCTGCTTTGCATTAGGTTACAAGGAGGGTCTGTCCCATATGTGTGCCTGTCAGCTAATTTGGGGCAGGAAAGTTCTACCCATTAGCTCCATTCTCAGAACCTTTGGAATGCTGATTACAATCTGATCTATTCGATACAGGCTGAGGATGAGCCTAGGAGTTCATAAATATCTTTTTTTTTTCTTTTTTTAAAGATTTATTTAGGGCCGGAGAGATGACTCAGCGATTAAGAGCTCTGATTGCTCTTCTGGAGGGCCTGAGTTCAAATCCCAGCAACCACATGGTGGGTCACAACCATCTGTAATGAGATCTGATGCCCTTTTCTGGGGTGTCTGAAGACAGCTACAGTATATTTATATATAATACATAAATAAATATTTGAAAAATGCATACACAAAGTATTGTTTAAAATTTATTTATTTTATGTATATGAGAACACTGCAGCTGTCTTCAGACACCCCAGAAGAGGGTATCAGATCCCATTACAGATGGTTGTGAGCCACCATGTGGTTGCTGGAATTTGAACTTGGGACCTCTGGAAGAGTAGTTGGTACTCTTAACCAATGAGCCATCTCTCCAACCCCATAAATATCTTTTAAGGGGTTACATTTTTACATATTGAAGGCTGTCCTCAATCTCCTGCTCTTCCTCCTTCAGCCTTCAGAGTGCTAGGATTTCAGGTGACCACCACACTTGGCTTATACTGTGCATTTTATTCAGGCTTTTTATACTTGTGCTTAGTTGGAGAAAATGAGGTTAGTACATGTTTACTCCTTATTTGAAACCATATCTCTAAATTGCTAAAATGTGTGTGTGTGTGTATGTATGTGTGTGTGTGTGTGTGTGTGTATGTGTGTGTGTGTGTGCTCGTATGCTTGCTTGAGACAAGGGATTGTTATGTAGCCTCAAAGTCACGGAGCTGTGTCAAATTCACTACCCTGTCTCATAATCTGAAGTGGTGCTATCATAAATGTGTGTCACCACATGAAGCCTTTGGGCACATTTTCATTTGCATTAATAAGAAAGGCAGTTGCCATCTTTAAAAGACATCTGAGAGACTGCTTGAATTTGAGATTGTATACAATTCTCTTGACTTAAAGACTGAAAACGATCCTTCATGAGGAAGGATGGGGCTGTGGGCAGGGTAAGGATCTGCAGGACGGAGCTAATGGAGTTTTGTTTCCCGAAGGTACCATGGCTGAGGAAACGGCCCCAGCTGTCCTTGAGCGGCACCAGGGGTCCTTGTACTCCCTCTTTCCCGATCACAGTGTGAAGAAATACTTTGACCAAGTGGACATCTCCAATGGCTTGGATTGGTCCCTGGACCATAAAATCTTTTACTACATTGACAGCCTGTCCTACAAGGTGGATGCCTTTGACTATGACCTGCAAACAGGACAGATTGGTATGAACATCTTTATTATCTTTCATGATGCCACTCATAGTTTTGTATCTCCCTCGGTCATGTGAAAACATCATTATTCGTCAAGTAGATGACTTCCTAATATAACGATGATGCCACGGACTTCACTAAGCTGCCAGGGACTGTGGGCCTCACCACATCTCCAGGCTGGTATTGGAGACTAACACTGTAGCTGCAGTAGACGCTGCAGATAGACCTGGAAGTTTCCTTTCCATCACTAAAAAGGCCTCCCTAGAGAAGAAATCCTGTCCTATCAGACAGTGCCAAGGGGCACAAGATATACAACAGGACGTGATAAAAGAGGGGGAAGACTGAAACTTTGGGTTTCCGAGTCTTATTTGATCTTTAGTTAACCATAGGCAAGTAAGTATTCAGGGGCAAAACGAACAACCTTTGAAATGGAAAAATAACAGAAAAGTGCTTCCAGGTTGGTTCGGCTCCCACCAATGTTCTGTGAAATGAGCCATCACTGGAAACTTCGAGGAAAGAAATTATTGAGAAGAATTTAGAAGAGAGAGACCTTGAAACTGTTTGATGAAAAATGCCAGACAGGAAGAGCGAAACCAATCATAAAAATGACTTGAAAAAAAAATCACAAGACTTTATGTAGATTTAATCAAGGGCAAACTATTCCGGGACAGATGCTTGGCTTTGAAGTATGGAGTGCTCTTTTTTATGACTCTTCTTACCCAATTTCCTTACACATGGCTTTAACATTTTTCCATTATACTTCAATCCCATTGCTGGAATGACCTGAATTCTGTAGCTGGCTGCGCTTCTGCGCTGTTTTTGAGGTGCTAGGGATGAAACTCATTTCTTTGTGTGTGCACCGAGATGCAATTCCAGTGTTTAGATACTGTGGCCCTTCTTTAAGCGTCCCGTGGACTTTAGAATATCCTTCCCTTTAAGAAGCAAACTCTTAAAATACTTTTTTTTTCTTGATTTTTGTAAAAAGAAAGAAAATGAACACGTGTTTCCCAAGGTCTCGTGACTGCGCTGTTCATAAAGTACCATTTAGCTGCCTTATAGGTCTTAGACTTGGGCAAAGCAGGAGTTTGGGGAACTAAGATAGCGATCTACTCACAGACGGAAGAATGTCTGAAATGGGTTTGCCAAGCCTTAGTGGAGCTCGGCCCCAGAGACTATTGGCCCCTATTGACTCTATGGTGGCCAATCCTTCAAGGCTAATCCTAACACTGAAGCAAGGGGATTACTTTAAGACCCTGAAGCTAGCTTGGGCTACACATTGACTACTACAGTCCAGATGTACTATGAGACTTTGTCTCTAAATAAATCATTCAGCTTTATTTGGCTTAGCGATAGAAGAGTTGTCTAGCATGCATAAGGATCTGGATTCTGTCCGCAGAACTGCTGTAAAGAAGAAAGAAAAAAGGAAAAAAAGAGAAGAAAACATTTAAATCTTTATAAAGACCAAAGGGAGTGAATCTATCCCAAATCATGAATTTAAAATCCTTTGTTAAGTGACCAGTATTTATAACCGGCTTGAGAACACACTGTTTGTCAGCATTATGCGACCCACTGTTTGGTCCTGTTTTGGTTTTGTTTTTCTGACCACAGCCAACCGCAGAACTGTTTACAAGATGGAAAAAGATGAGCATATCCCAGATGGAATGTGCATCGATGCTGAGGGAAAGCTATGGGTGGCCTGTTACAATGGAGGAAGAATAATTCGCCTAGATCCTGACACAGGTAGGCTGGAGGCAAAAAAGGAAATCCCACCCACTCCAGAAAACACCGGCGCTAGCCACCATTACAGTTAGAGTCATATTAGTGGTCTTAGCTGAATGATTTTGGAGATAAAGGTAAAAGCTATAGCCCCGCATTTATCATCAAAACTTCTCTTCCTATGAAAGTAAATTTCTCTGCCAAAACTCAATTGTCAGAAAAGGCACATTAAGCCGGGCGGCGGTGGTGGCACACGCCTGTAATCCCAGGACTTGGGAGGCAGAGGCAGGAGGATTTCTGAGTTCGAGGCCAGCCTGGTCTACAGAGTGAGTTCCAGTACAGCCAGGGCTACACAGAGAAACCGTGTCTCGAAAAAACAAAAAAAAAAAAACAAAAACAAAAAAACAACAAAAAAGGCACATTAAGTTAAATAAATACATAGATGGGAGCCAGGTAATATGGTGGCTTAGAAACCTAAGTGTAAGGAAGCTAAAACTAGAGGATGGGGAGTTTGAGATAGCCTGGGCTACATAGTGAATACTAACCCATGTTGGGTTCAGCCCACATTAACTCCCTTCCAGGGATGAATTCTGACCTCCTCAGTCTCTGAGACCATCTCTGTCATCTGTGAATGGTCCAGAAGCATTATGTATGTTGGACATTTCTAGAAGTAAGTTTTTAATAATGTATTTGGTGACCTAGGGAAAAGACTGCAAACTGTAAAGTTGCCTGTTGAGAAAACAACTTCATGCTGCTTTGGAGGGAAGGATTACTCTGAAATGTACGTGACCTGTGCCAGGGATGGTTTGAGTGCTGAAGGCCTTTTGAGGCAGCCTGATGCTGGCAACATTTTCAAGGTGAGATGGTCTTTTTTTCTGTGTGTGTGTGTGGGGGGGAGGCATTGTGGGGGTATTCTGTTAAAAAAATAATTAAATGGTGCTTTTGCAAACACCCAAAAACTATTTCCATTTGTCATATTAAGCTAATCACACCAGAGTTAATTATTTCCGTTTTCTCCAATACTCATAAAGTTTAGGATGCTGTGTCTGGCTTATTTCCAGTATTTGAAAATATTTTCATGTTTCAGTAGGATTTGTAAAATAGTCTGATTGTTTTTACGTCTTAAAGAGACCTGCAGGTTTTAAACAATTTTTTTTTTGTGACAACAAACACTGATTTGAAAAACATACACATTTTGAGGGCTGGAGAGATGGCTCAGCAGTTAGAGCAATGACTGCTCTTCCAGAGGTCCTGAGTTCAAATCCCAGCAACCACATATGGTGGCTCACAACCATCTGTAATGGGATCTGATGCCCTCTTCTGGTGTGAACACAGTGTACTCACATACATAAAATAAATAAGTAAAATTTTTTTTAAAAAAAATAGAAAACTAGAAGCACTTTTCTTGGCAGGTGAGAAAATGATAGAAATAAACTGTTATCTATCAATGTGTATGCTTGCTTATTGGTCCAGAATATATGTGAATGATTGCTTGAATCATAGATTGTCAGCTAATTCTATTTCATAATAGAGAATAAAACGGGGGTTGTTAACGGTAGCTAGATACATTATTGTAAATGATAACTTGTCTGGTGATGGATTGTGTATAGCAAGGTCTCCCCCCAGGCTGGCCTCGCACTCACAGCAGTCTTACTGCCTCCGCCTCCCAAGTGCTGGGATTACAAGTATGACCCACCAACCCTGGCTTTGTAACAATGGTTTTGAAGAATATTTTATAATTCATCAGTTCCACTCTTTTTTTTTCCCAACAGATAACAGGTCTCGGGGTCAAAGGAATTGCCCCATTTTCCTATGCAGGGTGAAATGCAGCCCTTCCTCGCTGTCAGAACAGAACGCTTTGAAGATAACTGAAGAATTAAGGGACGGAAATCAAGGAACTTTCAATTTTTTGATGAGGTGGTGATATTATAGCATGGTCAAGCTTTAATTTACACTTTTGATTGGGTGATGGGGAACAAACCTAGGGCATAGCATATCAGTGAAGAACACACAGTGACCCTGAACTTCATCCCTAGAGTACTTGATTTACAATTTTTTAAAGGTCAAAGATTTTCCCCAGAGAATAACAAGTGGTTTGACAACATACTCTAGGCCTTCTATTAAAATAAAAAAAATCCTGTAGAAATTCATCAGGGAGTTCAACTATCAATCAACCTGATGATGGCCAATCGCTCTGGGGGCTGAAATGGGACTTGGGACTTCGTCCATTCTTTTACTGTGTTCCGTACTCGCTGTGCATAAGGCTTCCAACAAAAAATCAGCGCATAGGAACTTAGTGATAATTTATAATGATTTATGTGACTCTTCATGTGTGCTATTTTACAAACTAAAATACTTACCAGAAGATGTTATTCAAACACTGGGGCACAATCTATGGTTCTAACTGCCACCTAGTGGCTATACAAATAAATGTATCACATTGCAAAGAAAATTCTATTGTTTTACTTTTCCTCTCCCTCTCCCTCTCCCTCTCCCTCTCCCTCTCCCTCTCCCTCCCCCTCCCCCTCCCCCCTCCCCCTCTCCCTCTCCCTTCCTCTCTCTCCCTCTCCCTCCTTCCCTCTCTTTTTTCCCCCCCTCTCTCCCTTTCCCCTCTGTATGTGTGTAAATGGATCAGAGAACGACTTATGGGACTCCTGGGTTGAAGGGATTGAACTCAAATTGCCCCTTTATTGGCTAAGGCATTTTACTTGTTACCGCTGCTGCTTTCTCTTCCTCCTCTCTTCCTTCGCTTCCTTTATTGAGATGCGCTTTCTCTCATGTCGCTCAGGTTGATCTTGAGCTTGCTGTGTAGATGAGGCTGGCCTCGAACTCGTGAGTCTCCTGCCTCCATTTCCCAGGTGCTAAGATTACAGATGCGTGCCACCATGCCTACCTTGGAAAGAATTTTTGTTTTGTTTTTGTTTTGTTTTTGTTTTGTTTTGTTTTGTTTTGTTTTTCCGAGACAGGGTTTCTCTGTGTAGCTCTGGCTGTCCTGGAACTCACTCTGTAGACCAGGCTGGCCTCGAACTCAGAAATCTGCCTGCCTCTGCCTCCCAGAGTGCTGGGATTACAGGCGTGTGCCACCACCGCCCGGCCTTGGAAAGAATTTTTAAAGCAATATTTAGCAAATTGCTATATATAGTTTGCACTATAACTATCATATTTAAAGTATACATAGGTGTATATATTCATATGTGTGTCGTATATATTCATATCAACTACGTAGACAAAATGAATCTGCACTATCCACCAACATTTGCGGTGCCCACCTCTCATTCTTTTCTTCTGCCCTTCAGCATGCTTGTGCCCCATCCCCAGAATGGCACTGCTCTGCTTTCTCTCCCTTTCAGTTTCAATTGACCTTAAAATTGGGTAGTGCTGGGCTAGAGATATAGCTCACTGGTGAAGGGCTTGCTCCCCATGCATAAAGCTCTGGGTTCAGTCCCTCGTACACACACACACACACACACACACACACACACACACACCTGGGAAGTGCGATTTCTCCAAATTCATTGTTTTAAGTTTTGCTTTGTTTTCTTTCTCTTTTTGAAATAAAATGTTACCCTGTCCTCCAAGCTAGCCTTGAGTGCTTCCAAATGCAGAGTAGATTTTAGTTAGGTTAGTTTGGCCTCCAATAATTTTTTTTATTTTACTCCTATTTGGATTCTGGGAATTAAATTTAGACTCATATTAAACATATGGCTTAGAACTGAAATGCGCACCAGCCCATTTATAAATTCTTAAAAAAATTTTTAAGTTAAAAATGTAAAGCTTAAGTTGAATAAAACATACTCTAATGTTAATTGGAATTCCTTTAAACAGTTGTAGAATAATTTGGGAGAATCAGCTCCTGTGTTAGTGACTTTTCGTTGCTGTGACAAGATATCTTCCAAAAAGAAGTTAGTTACTTTGGCTCAGAGGTGTCAAATATAGTTTGGTTCATCAAGAAGGGGCAGGCATGGCCGGAGGGGAGGCTCGGATGGAGAAGCAGGCATGGGGGGCATATTCTATCTGCTGTCTGGAAGCCAAGAGATGAAGAATTCTGGTGCTTAACTCAGTTTCTCCGTTGCGTTCACTCTAGGACCCCAGACAATAGAATGGTTCCACCTGCATTCATGGTGGGTTGTTGCCCTTGAGTGAGAAACACCCTCATACAGACTCCCAGAGGCCTGTTTCCTGGGTTAGTCTAAGTTCTGTCAGGTTGACAATAGGGACTAAACATCCCATTCTCCTTACTCTTCTCAGGCTCCCACCACATGAGCGTGTCGTGTCTCGACAATTAATGTCTTTCATTAGTGTGTCATAGATCTTATGTGTATCTGGGGAAGTTTGTATATAATTATTGTTACTTTTAAAAAAAATATTTAGCCGGGCGGCGTTGGTGGCGCATGCCTTTAATCCCAGCACTTGGGAGGCAGAGGCAGGCAGATTTCTGAGTTCCGAGGCCAGCCTGGTCTACAGAGTGAGTTCCAGGACAGCCAGGGCTACACAGAGAAACCCTGTCTTGGAAAAAAAATAAAAACTCCAAAAACAAAAACAAAAACAAAAATTAACAAAGTTAACCAGTGAGACAATTTGAACCCAGAGCTGCTTTAAGATAGAACTTAGAATTTTGCCAAATCTATCCTAAATTATTATAGCTCAAGGGCTCCTCCTGTTTCAGTATCCTAAGTAGTTAGGACTACAGACCTATATCTTCATTTTTGTTTGATTCTAAATATTTGTAAATTCCTAGATTTTTTTTCTTTACCAAATATATTAGCTCTTTTTTTAAACATTTGTTTTATGAGTTTATTTCCTGCATGTATCTCTATGAACCACTTAAATGCCTGGTGCCTGCCGAGGCCAGAAGAGAACGTCACACTGCCTAGAATTCAAGTTACTAATGCTCTTAACGCCCGAGCCATCTCTCCAACCCATTTTAAAGTTTAAATCACACTTTCCCCCTACCCCCATGCCCACTTATATCACAGGTTTTTTGTTAGTTGTATGTGTGACACATGCACATGCCACAGTGCCCTTGTGGAGACCAGATGACAAATTTCAGAAGCTTGGTCTCTCCTTCCACCAGGTGGGTCCCAGGGATCGAACTCAGGTTGTCAGGCTCACTGGCAAGCACAGCTGAGCCATCTCACCAGCTCTAGAGTATGTTGTTTAATTTCCCAGTGCTCAGTTTACTGTTATGGTCTTTGATATCGATTTCGGGTTCAATTCTATCATGAACAGAGAACACACTTTCTATGATTTCAATTTGAAATTCATTAAAGTTGGATTTGTTTGTTTGTTTGTTTTTTGCTTTTTCGAGACAAGGTTTCTCGTGTAGCTTTGGCTGTCCTGGAACTCACTCTGTAGACCAGGCTGGCCTCGAACTCAGAAATCCGCCTGCCTCTGCCTCCCAAGTGCTGGGATTACAGGCGTGCGCCACCACCGCCCGGCTTAAAGCTGGATTTGTGAACCAGGTTATACACTATCAGTGAGAACTGATCTATATGCATTTGAAAATTTTTTTGTTCTGTTTAGGGTAGAATAAGTGTCCATTAGATTTAGGAGGTTCTTCTGTGTTTCTCTATCTCTATATGTCTCTGTCTCTGCACCACCCCCCATGTGTGTGTATGTGTGTTCATGTACTCACATATGCATGAAAAAGCTCATACATGTGCATGTGGAAGCCTGAGATCAAAATATCAACTGTCGCTGGGCAGTGGTGGCGCACGCCTGTAATCCCAGCACTTGGGAGGCAGAGGCAGGTGGATTTCTGAGTTCGAAGCCAACCTGGTCTTCAGAGTGAGTTCCAGGACAGCCAGGGCTATATAGAGAAACCCTGTCTCGAAAAACTATATATATATATATATATATATATATATATATATATATATATCAACTGTCTGCCTTGGTTGTTCTCCATTTATTCTTTGAGATAGTGTCTCTCACTAAACCTGGAGCTCATCAATTCACTAGGCTAGCTGGCCAATGCTGAGCTCCAGGGATCTGCCTGTCTCTGCACCCCCAGCACTGAAGTTAACACGGTGAGATGCACTGCCACACTTAATTTTCACATGGGTGCCAGGGATCCAGACTCAAGTCTTCGAGCTTGATGGCACATTATTGACTGGAGCATCTCCCCAGGTCCTGCCCTTTCCGTGATTCTGTCTGCTAATTCTTCTAACCAGAAACAAACACGGGAAACTACAACTGTACCTTTTCTTTCTTTCTTTCTTTCTTTCTTTCTTTCTTTCTTTCTTCCTTTTTCTTTTTCTTTTTGTTTTTCTTTTTTTTTCTTTTTTTTTTGTTGTTTTTGGTTTTTTGAGACAGGGTTTCTCTGTGTAGCCCTGGCTGTCCTGGAACTCACTCTGTAGACCAGGCTGGCCTCGAACTCAGAAATCCGCCTGCCTCTGCCTCCCAAGTGCTGGAATTAAAGGCATGCGCCACTGCCCAGCCAAGTGTAACTTTTCATTTGCCTGTTACTTTACTTGATAGGATAATTTTTGATTTGTGGGTTTGGGCTCATGTGCTTCTAAATTGCATATCTTCTTAGTGAATTGACCCTTCTTCAATATTTACACTTCTTGATCCCTGGGGATGTTTTTTGCTCTAAACTTTGCCAAGTTTTTCTTTGGTTCATATTTATATTTTTCACTATGTTTTCAACCTCTTACTTTATGTGCATGCATGTGGTGCTAGGGCCTAGTGTATACTAGGAAAGTTCTCAACCACTGAGTCACATCTTCACCATCTTCCATTTAAGGTTTTATTTTTGTTGTATGTAGTGAGTGTTTTGCCTGTGTATATGTCTATGAACCACATGTAGCCCTGAATCTTCAGAGGCCAGAATAGGGCATAGGATTCCTGGAACTGGGGGGTACAGACGATTGTGAGCCTCTGTGTGAGTATATGATATGAACTTGGGTTGTCTTTGAGAGCAGCCAAGTGCTCCTGAAAATTGAACCACCTTACCAGGCTCTTTTATTTTAAGCATGAAAAGTTTATTTTGACTCACAGTTCAAGGGACCAATCTAAAGCCGGGCGGTGGTGGCGCACGCCTGAAATCCCAGCACTCTGGGAGGCAGAGACAGGCGGATTTCTGAGTTTGAGGCCAGCCTGGTCTACAGAGTGAGTTCCAGGACAGCCAAGGCTATACAGAGAAACTCTGTCTCGAAAAAACCAAAAAGAGAGAGAGAGAGAAAGAGAAGTCTATGAGGTAGCTAGTTACATTGCCTCTGCCATAACAAGCAGAGAGAGGGGGAATCCACCCACTTGCTTTTGAGCTGCCTGTATCATTATATTTGAAGTAACCTTTTCTCTTAGCATATAGTTTATCATTTTGTCATCCTAATAGTCTGCATTTTTGTTGGTATATGTAGACCTTTTTTACTTGGTACAATTATTGATATATTTGAGTGTGTTTGCCATTTGGTCTCTTTCCCCTATTTTCCTGTTTCTTCTTCTTCCCCTTCCTTTCCTTCTTTTGGATTTTTTTTTCCCATTGTTCAAAGATTATTTGGTGTTTTCCTTGGCATGACACTGGTGTGGTTGGTTCCATCATCCATATGCAGATCTTACATTTCACATACTACTGCACTGTACACTACAGACACATAATCCATAAAATATCCTGTAGAACAGTTATGTACAAGATATGCATAATGGATTTTTCCACTGGAGCCAGGTTATCACTCACTGGGAACTCATTGGCCTAGGCGTGTTTGCTGAGGGCAATTCAACAATGAAGCAGGCTCACAGGAGGAGCAAGGCCTGCACGCGGTTGGGAAGTGTGTCTTGGAGACAGTGGGTCTGTCACACTAACCAGGTTACCACTACACAAGGACCACTTAGAAATGTGAGAACTGAGATTTTTTTTTCCCCCAGACCACCTCAACACAATTGTACTAACCACCGCTCAGATTAGAAGTGTGTGGTCTCCATAGAAACCCGGCTGCAGCCTGGACAGTGAGATGCTAGGACATTGGGAAGCCTTTAGAACTGCAGCTCCTTCTGGATTCCCCAGAGGGTATCTACACTCTTCTTCATGAGGGCCTCTCCTCAAGAGTCAGCGTCACCTTCACAACATTCAAGATTCCATTTTGTCAGAGGATATATAGGACACTGAGGAAGAGCTGGGCGTGGTGGCACACGCCTTTAATCCCAGCACTTGGGACGCAGAGGCAGGTGGATTTCTGAGTTCGAGGCTAGCCTGGTCTACAGAGTGAGTTCCAGGACAGCCAGGGCTACACAGAGAAACCCTGTCTCGAAAAACCAAACAAACAAGACACCGAGGAAGACATCACCATCATTGATTCCATAGAGACCTTTAACCATGGTCATGGGATACACCTACCTAAGGCTCTTCATTATGCTCTTGGCCAAGTCTGCCAGAGAGAGAACAATGGCCCAGGACATGTGACAGTTCAGTTTGATCACCTCATAAGCATCGTCAAGCACCTGCTTGTGAACCCCCTTCCACTGTTCCTTGTCTGCATCGGCGCCCAGTTCTGGGTTTAGAGACTTCAGGGAGATGCCAGCAACGTCCACGCCACTCCAGACAGGCACACTAGAGTCTCCATGTTCCCTTAGGGCCCATCCATGACAGCTTAGTGGGTGAACTCCTAGCCTTTCTCCCATTAGGTAATGAAACCAAACTGAATCTAGATTGCAACCACTTCCAAAAATGTGGTTTTAGGGAAAGCCTCGTGTTTTCTAAGCCACATAGGTCAAGATATCAACTGGATTTGAGACAATAAGCAGCTTGCATTTTGGACTGTACACCACAAGGTTGAGAATGATGAACTTGAAGATATTTACATTTTGCGGGACCAGATTGAGTCAGCTCTCTCCTTCTTGCTGACGGCCTCCCGCTGTGATAATGACCAGCTTGGAGTTTGCAGTCACACTGGTCTTTGCCGGAGACATTTTTGTTGTTCTGTGGAGAAGGCAGCCAAGCTGGAGATCCATCATCTCTCCCTTCAGCATGTCTTCCATGTCATCAACAAAGGGCAAGCTCGTCTGCCAAGTCCTTCATTAACATACTGACGGCACGAGCCATGCCAGCAGCACCAACCGCAAGAACTGTAATCTTGTTCTAGGGAATCTGATCTTAAGAAGAGTCACGATTAGGACTGGAGAGATGGCTCAGCGGTTAAGAGCACTGACTGCTCTTCCAAAGGTCCTGAGTTCAAATCCCAGCAACCGCATGGTGGCTCATAACCATCGTAATGAGATCTGACACCCTCTTCTCGAGTGTTTGAAGACGGCTACAGTGTACTTACATATAATAAAAACAAATAAATCTTTAAAAAAAAAAAAAGCCGGGCGTGGTGGTGCACGCCTGTAATCCCAGCACTTGGGATTTCTGAGTTCGAGGCCAGCCTGGTCTACAGAGTGAGTTCCAGGACAGCCAGGACTACACAGAGAAACCCTGTCTTGAAAAAGCAAAAAAAAAAAAAAAAAAAAAAAAGAGTCACGATTAGCTGGACTTTAAGGGTTGCCATCTTAGACTTTGAATCGTTTGGGACCGCTACTGCGCAATGGGGGGGGGGGGGGTTTGATGGGCCGCACAGCCAGTGGTTCTAGCCCTTCTTTTGGATTTTTTTTTAATTTTTTATTTTCTATATTCTATGTTTACATTCCAAAGGCTTTCCCCTTTCCCAATTCCCCCTCACCATACGTCCCATAATTCCTCTCCCCCCAACTATTCCTCAATCACCCCCCCTTCTTTTGAATTTTTAAAAACAGATTCTTGACTCTTAATTCTAGCTACATCTATTTAGTTTTTTATTGTTGTTGTTGTTGTTTTAATTTTTTTATGTGTATGAGTTTTTTTGCCTGATTGTGGATGTGTGTGTGTGTGTGTGTGTGTGTGTGTGTGTGTGTTTATGTTTGTATTGGTATTACATGTATGCCTAGTGCTTGTGGAGGTCAAAAGAGATGTTGGATAACGCTGGGACTGGATTAGTTGTGAGCTATGTGGGTTCTGAGCATGAAAACCTGCTCCTTGAGAAGACCAGCCAGGGCTCTTAATCACTGTACCCTCTCTCTAAACCTATATAAATTTTTAATGAGTGCCTTATGGATTTTAAATTATAGAGCTAATGTTTCTGGTTGTTTTTGTTTTTATTTTGAGAGAAGGTCTCTTCTCTGTATAATTCTGACTGGTCTGAAACTTAATATGTAGACCAGGCTAGAGTGGCTTCAAACTCACAAAGATCTACCTGCCTCTGCCTCCTGAGTGCTGAGATTAAGAGTGCCCCATGAGTCAGAGTCTTGCTAGGTATCCCCAGTTGGCCTCAAACTCAAGAGCCCCCACTTTAGTCTCCCAAGTGCTGGGGTTATAGGCAGACCTCACACCCTGCCTCCCTCAAAAAATGCCTATTTTGCAATCCTGGGAAGGGAAACCAAGGGCTTTGAGCATGCTAAGGAAGGGTTCTTAATCCTGAACTACATTCTTCAACCCATTTTAATATTTCTTCTCAGAATTTTCACGATTGACTTTTCAATATTTGTGGTTTGGTTTGGTTTGGTTTGGTTTGGTTTGGTTTGGTTTGGTTTGGTTTGGTTTGGTTTGGTTTGGTTTGGTTTGGTTTTCGAGACAGGGTTTCTCTGTGTAGCCCTGGCTGTCCTGGAACTCACTCTGTAGACCAGGCTGGCCTCAAACTCAGAAATCTGCCTGCCTCTGCTTCTCAAATGCTGGGATTAACGGTGTGCACCACCACTGCCCGGCAACTTTTCAATATTTGTATTAGCCCTTGTATAATTATATATCAGATAATTCCAAAACCTGCATGATCTAAGCTTGACATCTACTGGTAATCTTTTCCCCCCACTTGAGTTAGACATTTCATTGTTTAGTGTAGTGAGTAATTTTGGATTGTTTCCTGGACATTTTGAATACTGCATGTGAGACTGGATCTTGTTAAGATCCTATGAGGAATGTTGATGTCTGTTTCTGTAGGAAATCTTGTAGAATCAGGTTGAAGCCACAGGTTCCTGCAGTCAGTGGTTCCTGGTTTCAATATCAATTGAAGCTTTCATAAGCTTTGTTCAGGTGTCCTGTGCGTGTGTCACCCAACAGTTAGGCTGGAGTTGGATGGAGGTCCAGCTTTAACTGGTTCTCAATCTGGTATGTATGTACATACAGGTTAGGAACTGGGTTCAAGCCCAATCTGCAAAGGCCTCCTTATTGGGACTTTTGAGGGAATATGGTAGACCAGAAGCCCAGGCTTGTCTCCTCTACCTACCCCCACTCTTGTCTGCATATTTTTTGGTTTCTACTTGATTCTTTCTGATCTTTATTCTTCAATGAAGGGAATTCACATAGCACCAGAGCTGCCACATGCTCAATATTCCAAAGGAGGCAAAATAACTTCATTTTGAAAACTCAAGAGATCAGGGATGGTCTAAGAAGCATAAAGCAGGGCATCTCGAGCCGGGCGTGGTGGCGCACGCCTGTAATCCCAGCACTTGGGAGGCAGAGGCAGGCGGATTTCTGAGTTCGAGGCCAGCCTGGTCTACAGAGTGAGTTCCAGGACAGCCCGGGCTACACAGAGAAACCCTGTCTTGAAAAAAACAAAAAAAAACAAACAAAAAAAAAACAGGGCATCTCTCCCCATTACAGCTGCCTAGCCTAAGCCACTCATCCTGCCCATCAAGGTAGGTCAGAGTATAATGGAATGGCAGAGGAGCTCTAGGGGCCATGGTGGAGTACTGAAGGAAAAGTGGCCTGTTTAGCCCAACTTTCCTCTCTAGAACTTCAGAGAAACACAGTCTAGTGAGACAGAGATTATAACCCTCTTCCCCAGTGATGGAAGCCCCCGCCCATGCATGACAAGCATTCCTATCTGCACTCTCTATGCCTTTCCTGATCCGTTGTTGTTCGAGTTTGCTTTTCTGTTGCAATGAAACACCCCGACCAAAGGCAACCGGGGGAGAGGAAAGGATTTGATCCATCTTATACTTGCAGATCCCAGACCGTCATGAAGGGAAGTCAGGGCAGGAAGTTGAAGGCTGGAGTGCTCGAGGTTCCATTTAGCATTACCTCTGACAAGGGAGTGAACTCACAGCCCAGGGTACAGCAGAAACTGGAGGAACACTACTCGATGACTCACTCTCGGACTCATGCTCAGCTAGCTTTTTTTTTTTTTTTTTTTTTTTTTTTTTTTTTGGTTTTTTGGACTTGTTTTTTTCGAGACAGGGTTTCTCTGTGTGGCCCTGGCTGTCCTGGAACTCACTCTGTAGACCAGGCTGGCCTCGAACTCAGAAATCCTGCCTGCCTCTGCCTCCCAAGTGCTGGGATTACAGGCGTGCGCCACCACCGCCCGGCTTAGCTAGCTTTTCTATACAGACAACACAACCTGCCCCGGGAATGGTACCGCCCACAGCGGACTGGCTCCTCCTTCACCAATTAACAATCCAGGCAATCTTCCCACAGACATGCCCGTGGGCCAATTTGATCTGGGCAATCCAGAGACTCCCTTCTCAAGTGAGTTTAGACTGGATCGGTGTGACAGTTCGGACAACTAGAACAGAACCAGAGAGTTTTCTTAGTGGTTAAGAATGCTTGCTGCTAGCCGGGCGTGGTGGCGCACGCCTGTAATCCCAGCACTTGGGAGGCTGAGGCAGGCGGATTTCTGAGTTCGAGGCCAGCCTGGTCTACAGAGTGAGTTCCAGGACAGCCAGGACTACATAGAGAAACCCTGTCTCAAAAAACCAAAAAAAAAAAAAAAAAAAAAAAAGAATGCTTGCTGCTGGGCTAGAGAGATGGCGAAGAGGCTAATAGCACTGCTCTTCCAGAGGTCCTGAGTTCAATTCCCAGCAACCACATGGTGGCTCACAACCATCCATAATGGGATCCAACGCCCTCTTCTGGGGTGTCTGAAGACAGCTATACTGTACTCATATAAATAAAATAAACTATTTTTTTTTAATGCCTGCTGCTCTTGCACAGGACCCAGGATCAATTCCCAGTACCCACAAGGTGGCTCACAAGCATCTGTAACTCCAGTCTTGGGGATCTAATAACCTTCTTCTGACATCAATACACACACACACACACACACACACACACACACACACACAGAGAGAGAGAGAGAGAGAGAGAGAGAGACAGAGACAGAGACAGAGACAGAGACAGAGAGACAGAGAGAGAGAAACATTTATACACATGCAGCCAAAACCCTCATACACATAAAATAGATAAACGTAAAAGTAAAAAAACATTTTTCAAATAATCAGAGAACAAGAGTGGGCACCATCCACTTTCTTTACTTTTGGTTTAAGACATAGTCTTTTTTAGAGCGTGTTCTTTTAGAGGACCTGGGTTCAATTCCTAGCATGAACATGGTAGCTTACAATAGTCTGTAACTGCGGCTGCAGGGATCCAGTGACCTCTTCTGGCCTCCTCAAACAGCAGGCATGCACGCAGTTCAAAGGTATGCAGGCAAAACACCTGTACACATTTAAAAAAAAAGTAATGGTTTTGTTTTAAAAGACAGGGTCTCTTGTTGACCTATAACTTACCCAAGTAGGCCAGGTCGGCTGGGTGCCTGTCTCCAACTCCTCAATGCTGGGATTATAAACACCAGCATGTGTGGCTTTTTAAAGTGAGTTCCAATCAAATTCGGGTCCTTATGCTTTTAAGTCTAGCGCTTTACTGAGCTATCTTCCCAGCACCTCAATCAGTCTCCTAAAACCGACATCTGGTTGACAGTCAATTAATATCTTTGCTTAACCTGCATGCCCAAACTTAAAGTGAACTCCCGAATCATACCTTGTCAAAGCACAAAGATGGCGTGATGAATCTGACTTCCTAAAAGGCAATCTTCAAAAATTCCTGCCGGGAGGTGGTGGCGCACACCTTTAATCCCAGCACTTGGGAGGCAGAGGCAGACGGATTTCTGAGTTCGAGGCCAGCCTGGTCTACAGAGTGAGTTCCAGGACAGCCAGGGTTACACAGAGAAACCCTGTCTCGAAAAAAACAAGACAAACAAAAACAAAACAAAACAAAACAAAACAAAATCCCGGGTTTGCCTGCCCCGCCTTGGGTAGGCATACCAAAAATGCAAAGTCCTGAGTACACTAAATGGGTCATATCTCAGAGAACTCCCTTGAGAAATGGGGTAACTTCTACACAAAACCTGCTCATGATCACAACAACAAATCCCAGCTCAGTGTTCCTCTCCCATAACACAGCTACAACATGTGCAGACGTGCACATGTACCCAGATCTGTATCACCCCCTTGAGAGATAAGGCATGTGGAAAACCCACATAAACCCGCTGCCAGGAGTCTGGTTAGTGCTTTGGATGCCAATAGTCTGGCTATTGCCTTGGCTGTGAATGGTAATAGCTGTTATTCTTTTATTTTTATTTTAAAAGATATATTTTTAATTATGTGTGTGCAGCATGTGCGTGTGTGTGCAGGTGCCCGTGGAGGCCAGGGCCAGAACGCAGTGGCCCCGGAGCTGAGTTACAGGTAGTTGTGACCCCCCCTGATGTAGGCGCTGGGAACCAAACTCGGGTCCACTGCAAGAGCAACAAACACTATTCGCCACTGAGCCATTTCTCCAGCCCCTAACATCCTTTTTTTTTTTTTTTTCCCCATCAGAGTCTCATGCCTCCATTTGTATCCATGAAACAGGACAGCTTGTTCATAAAATTGCAGACTCTTTTAAGGGTTACAGGATGGATATTGACCTTCATCTGTCAGACTCTGAGTCCGGGGTCCTCAAACCAGACACTGACCCCTGACTCTGACTCACGGTCCTGTCTTCCCTGTCCCAGATTTTCAGCTCTCAACTTAGGTCACCAGTTTCTGCTTCCACTGCCTCCCCTACGGGCTTCACTGAGTCTCACTGTTCATTTAAAAAAGAAAAAAATGAGTTCTGAGCCGGGCGTGGTGGCACACACTAATCCCAGTGCTTGGGAGGCAGAGGCAGGCGGATTTCTGAGTTCGAGACCAGCCTGGTCTACAGAGTGAGTTCCAGGATAGCCAGGGCTACACAGAGAAACCCTGTCTCAAAAACAAACAAAAAACAAACAGACAAAACAAAACAAAACAAAACAAAACAAAACCTGAGTTCTGGTCTTTGTTTGTACAAACTCAGTCCTCACCTGTCCTGGCAGAAATCAAGTCAGGGTCTCTGCCTTCAGAGGACAAATTCCAACTGGCACCACTAGTGCTAAGTTCTCCAAATCCTCTTCCAGTGACTAAAGTTGCACTTTTCCCCTCCAGATGCTAATTCCCAACTTCAGCCCTAAAGTCAAGTCTCCCCCCCCACCCCACCCCCCCACACACACACTCTCTTGTTTTCTTTACAAAATTCCAACTTTCACAACAAGTCACTGAGTCTGCAAACCCCACCTGTGGTGGTCAGTGTTAACTGTCAACCTGAAAGAATGCTGAAGCATCTGGGAGACGGGTCTCTGGGAGATGTGCCTGTGTTTGCCGGGGTATCGAGAGCACACATCCTAACTGTAAGTGGACAAATCGCTGAGTTGAGGCCTTGGACTGAACCAGGCAGCGGACTGTTGGCGTGCTTGCATTCCTTCCTCCCTGTGTCCTGGCCGTGGATACCATGCGAGCTGCTGCTTTAAGCCCCTCCTTACAACTTTGATTTCCCTTCCACTACACCTTCAACTGTGAGCTAATATCAACTCATCATCCTTTAATTTGCCTTTTAAAGTTAAATTTGCTTTTAAAGGGTATTTTGTCCCAGCAACAGGAAAAGAAATGAAGACACCACCACCACGCACCACCACCACCCCCCCCCATTTCTCAGATAGGAAAAGAAGGAAAGGTGAGGCCCACGGAGGTATCACTGGATACTAGTGCAGAAGATGCGGTGTCTTTTTAGAATACCTAGGACAAAGCAGGAACAGTAGATGGTCGTGGGTGCAGTCCCACCCTCTGATTCTGGCCAGCCAACTAATAGCCTCATTTCCCGGACAGAAGAGGTTGGAGAACCACAAGACTGACACTAGGTAGCCCCAGGGTTCAGAGGCCATCTAGAAGGGGTTCACTGTGGACCAGAGGTAATCCCAGGCACTGTCATGTGCTCCTCCAATAAACTCAGCTGGATACGGACTGGAAAACTGGGCCCTATCTCTTAGGCACTGGAAAAAAAAATCTTGGAAGAATGGCTCTAGTCAGTCCTGGGTTTTTCCAGTCAACTCTATGGCCTTTCAGGAAAGGCCCTATTGGAACTGGCAAGGGGGAGATCTAAAGAACTAAAAAGCATGTGCACATGCACACACACACACACACACACACACACACACACACGCACACACGCGCGCGCACACACACACACACACACACACACACACACGCACAGCATGTAGCTAGTTGGCCTTCCCATAACCACCTAAGGTTTACAGTCCAGTTCATCATGTAGAAGGCAGTTGAAGAATTGAAGAACCCTATAGCGTGTTCCCAGGGGCCAGTATGAACGGTATACACAATCTCCAGGGGGCACTCTGTTGAACAATAAAAATGCATCTGGGCTCTACCCTTTTCAACTAGTCAACTAACATGGTTCTGTTCACAATCTGAAAGGTTGACTGATATGCTCAGCTTGACTCTGGAAGCCACATGGACTTAGTTAGCCCCATGGGATCTATACACAGCTTCAAGAGGCCTTTTGGGAAGTCTCCAACCGGTATCAGGCTCTAGTTAAAACCACAGATCAAGTTCTTCACACACGGTAGAGCATGCTTATACTCTCAGGACTGGGATGCTGAGGCAGGAAGATTGCTGGGAGTCTGAGGCTAGCCTGGACTACATAATGAATACCAAACTAATTAGGGCTACATGTTGGATGATCTCAAGAAAGAAAACATTTCCTTATGCTTCAGAAGACTACTACTTCTACCCCAGGCCCAGGCTTTTTCAACTGTTTCTCTGCTGGTGTTTTAGGTTGCAAATAAAACCAAAGATTCCTTTGTTAGAACTTTGTTCCTCAACTGGGAGAAGCAATCATTGAAAGTTAGTTGATTGGGCTGGAGAGATGGCTCAGCGGTTAAAAGCACTGACTGCTCTTGTGAAGGTCCTGAGTTCAAATCCCAGCAAGCACATGGTGGCTCACAACCACATGGTGACTCATAACCATCCATAATAACATCTGACGCCCTCTTCTGGTGTGTCTGAAGACAGCTACAGTGTACTCACATATAATAATAAATAAATCTTTACAAAAGGAAATCTAAGCCGGGTGGTGGTAGCGCACGCCTGTAATCCCAGAACTCTCGGAGGCAGGGGCAGGCAGATTTCTGAGTTCGAGGCCAGCCTGGTCTACAGAGTGAGTTCCAGGACAGCCAGAGCTATACAGGGAAACCCTGTCTAGAAAAATCCAAATCCAAAAAAACCAAAAAAAAAAGGGGGAAATCTATTAAAAGAAAGAAAGAAAGAAAGAAAGAAAGAAAGAAAGAAAGAAAGAAAGAAAGAAAGAAAATTAGTTGATTTGATCACAAGGACTCTGACATAAGCAATGAATTACTTCAGTGATGGACCATAATGATGTTTCTGGGCTATGGTAGGAGGTAGGCACTGGTAGAGGCAGGCCGTTGTGGATAGGTCTTTGAAGGGATCTCATTGTCTCAAAATCTGTCTTCTGATTAGCTGCCCAAATCAGAAGGCCCCTAGCATGAGGGAGAGGTTTATGAGGCCCTACTTCTCTGAAGAGCTATTGGCAGTTAATGGTTGTTGAGAGAAGGCGGATCATGCCTTCAGTGATGTAGCCACTGGTAAGTTGTCCATGTTCCGGTAAACAGCCTCCACCTATGCTCATGCAAGCAATCCTGATTAACGTCAGTGGGTCACACACACACACACACACACACACACACACAAACAAACAACAAAACGCCTCAGGACCGAATGGGCCAAAGAAGAAATCAAGACATACGTTTTTAAAATGTCCTGGAAATAAAGTGAGTTTGTGAGGGAGAGAGTGTACCTGGGTAGGGAGAAGGAGTCACTCAGGAATGTTCCACGAGAACAGGGGAAAGAGTAGGGGCAGAGGGAAGGTTGGCCTTTGAGTGGCCAGCCTTCCTGATCTGGTGGCAGGTACAAGAGCCAAATTTTGTTGTAAAAGAAAACATCTAGTCCAGAATGAGTGAATATATATGGTGAGGACCCCTCCTCATTTTCCTTTCCCCTAATCAACTGGGTGGCTTTGCCTCCAGAGAGACTCGGTTTTCCTTCTGTAAGTCAAGAGACTTTCTCTTCTCTGGAAAGGCTGGAGCATAGAGTGATAGATTTTTGTGGACAGAGATCCTGTTAGTTCAGAGGAATGCCTCTTGAGTTACTGTGGCACTTTGGTGTCTCACAATGGACCATGAGCGCTCTAGTCCCTCTGATTCGCCCCTGGCATTTATTCTGAGAAATTCATCTGAATTAATGAATAGACCCCAAAGCAGTAGCTCTCAACCTGCCTAATGTTGTAACCCTAAATGTTATGGTGACCCCCAAACATAAAATTGCTTTCATTGCTACTTCAGAACTGCAATTTTGCTACTGTCATGAATTGTAGTGTAAATATATGATACACAGAATATCTGATATGTGTGTTTCCCCCCACCCAAGAGGTAACACCCTCAGGTTGGGAACCACTGCCCACTTTTCTTGTTCTTTTTCTTCTTGTTTCTTGTTTTTTTCCCTCCTCTTCCTCCTCTTCTGCTTTTTGTTAGGGAGCAGCTGGAGAGAGGGCTCAACAGCACTGGGTGCTCTTGCAGAAGACCCACCCAGGTGTGGTTTCCTGCACCCACTGGGGGGGGGAGGGGGGGAATGAGAATCCAAACACCATCTGCCACACGTTCTGTCCCCTCACACTCCAGAAAGTGTCAGCAGAAAACGCAAAAAAAAAAAAAAATGGGGACAAGGGGAAAGGATAATGAGAAAAATATATGTTCATTCATTCATTCATTCATTCTCGACTTGGTGATGGTGCTGGTCACCCCACATGTTGTGGTCACCTCACATGTTGAAATTGAGGAGATACCCAGGAGGAAGACAAACCTCTTTACTCTTAAAGGCTATAGAGATGGTCCCCCTTTTCCCACTGCCACTGCCTTTAGCTCAAAATTTATCAAAAAGTGATCTTGGAGCGGGGCGGTGGTGGTGCACGCCTTTAATCCCAGCACTTGGGAGGCAGAGGCAGGTGGATCTCTGAGTTCGAGGCCAGCCTGGTCTACAGAGTGAGTTCCAGGACAGCCAGGGCTACACAGAGAAACCCCTGTGTCGAAAAAAAAAAAAAAGTGATCTTGGCCATGGTGCATCAGTTGGAAGCTGAAAGCGAGGCTTAATGCAAGGGCCCAGAAGGAACCCTTATGCTGTACTCTGGAGGGTGACACTCCGGTCAAGATTACAATGTCTTCAGGCCATGCTAAAGTATAGACCCAGACAGAAGTCTTTAGCTATCTGTAAACTGTTCTGATATCTAGACCCCATAGGCACCTAAGTAAGAAACAACCAACAGAGTGCTTGCAAAATGGCTCACGAAGAAAGCTGCTTGCCCCACAGTCCTGACAACCTGAGTCCAACTCTTGGAACTCAGGATGGAGAGAGGACCAGCTCAGGAAAGTTGGCCTCTGACCTCCAGGAAGACACCATCCACGCTTGGTGGAGGGCCCGTGTCTGTAGCAGTCCACCATTTCCGGCCGGCAGGCTGAGCTCAGCATAACATGGACGACTCCCTTCCCCCCAGCAGGGCTTTCCGCTCTCTGCCCGAGCCCTTATTTGGAAGAGGTTTCTGAGCACAGATGCCTGGCTTATCTTAAGCATGACCTCTGGCGCGATTCCCTGCAAAATGCTTTCCCCCCAGCTGTTTGTGTAATTAGGTGCTAGTGCTCCTACCCCCGATAATAGGCGACTGCAAACCGGGGCATACTGTGAGCGCCTGGCAGGCAATCCCCGAGCTGATGCCCTCTTCCTGTCTATTCTATGCATTCCCCTCACCCCCTGAACTTTAGCTGAAGCCGATCCTGGAGGTCTGGTTCTTTGACTCTGCTCCCTCACCCTCATGGGCCCGGTGGCCAGGGACCCCTGAAGAAAAGGGGAGACCCACGCATGTTCGCACACCAGCAATGAAATAATAGTAATGGTAATAATATTTCCTATGACCAAGAAAGGCAAGAAAAGTCCTTATTGGGGGGCGGGGGGGGCGGCTCGGCACAATGCAGAGTGTGAAGCATCTATGGAAGGCGGGTTATGGTGTGGTAAGTTCCTGTAGCAGAAATGAGAACAGAGAGGGCACTTACTGAGACCCATGGCAGAAGACAGTGGGCCAACTCCTGGAGACGGGCTCATGCTTTGTGGGAGGGCGAGCTCTTTTAGAGCAGTTGAAAGGAAAGTGCAAGGTCTTGTCAGGCAGAGAGCATTTGCGTGGGACCCGTCTCTGGATGACTAGGCAGCCATCTCATCGAGCCTTAGCCGAGAAATGCATTTTATAGCTTGAGTTCTTCCTTTTCTGGACTGGCTTTGTGCAGAAGACATCATGAGTCACTGAGGCAACAGGCCCTGAAAAGTCTGACACCCCACCCCCACCCCCACCCAGAGCTCCCAGGGACTAAGTAAGCCATCAACCAAGGAGTGCACACGGCTCCAGCTGCATCTGTAGCAGAGGATGGCCTTGTCAGGCATCAGTGGGAGGAGAGGCCCTTGGTCCTGTGGAAGCTGGATAGATGCCCCAGAGCAGGGGAATTGAGGGTGGGGAGGTGGGAGGGGATGGGGGTGGGGGGGACACCCTCATAGAAGCAGGGGGAGGGAAGATGGGATAGGGGGTTTCCGGGAGGGGAGAAACTAGCAAAGGGGATAACATTTGAAATGTAAATTAAAAAAACATTAAAAAGGCGGGGGTGGGGGGGAGAGCATCGAATTGCTCATGGTAGTGTGTAAGGCGGTTCAGCTAGGGCTGCTTCTGCCTCTTTCTAGAAGCAGCTGTAGCCTTGCTCTGAGGCAAAACGGGTTTGCTCTGAGGCGAAACTAGCTCAGCACAGGTGTGCCGGGGCAGTCACTCTTCCTGCGCTCCAAAAGCAGCTGCTATTGCATTATTTGATAAGTGTTTTCTCTACAACCAACCACGTCCATGCGCCACGTGCAGGCCTAGAGTTTCCCCCCAGAGATCACGGGGCTTCTGGTCTCCCAGAACTGGAGCTATGGGTGTTTGCAAGGCGCCGTGTGGGTGCTGGAGTCTGTAAGTGCCCGTAACTGTGGGGCCACATCTCCAGCCCTGGCTGCTCTCTCATGTGAGGAGAATGATGGTAAGCGGGAGGGGGGGGCAGTTAAGAGCTTCTAATAGGAAATGATACTTTAGATTTTGCAACGATTCTCATTTGGGCTTCCTCTTACTACCCTTGACCTGGTTGGTTTTGTACTCTGACATATATGTCCATTCCTTCTTCTTCTAGAAAGAAGTAACAGCTTAGACAACCAGCCTGGAAATTACTTCCTCAGTTATTTTAGTGTTTGGTTTGTAGAGGCTTCTGGAGAAGCCTTTGCCTTAGACTGTTTTTTCTGGGGGCTGTGGGATGACCTGTTTAACACTATTTCCTGGATCTGCATTCTCTGGTCACTGAGCGTGACCCTGGCAGATCTTTGATTTCAACACTTCTACGGTTGGGCCCTGCGTTGCTCGGAAACCACGTACTGTACACACTACCCCAGGAGCAGGGTGGCGGGCTGTCTACCGAGGAGAGGCTACAGCTGCCACCAAGACAACAGCGGCTCCCATGAGCTAAGGAACCTGTCCCTGGAGCTGTAGCCGAGTAGGGACTGCTAACTTCTCTAGATCTCTGAAGATCCACCGACCTCCAACTGCCCCGCTAGCTTGTCTAGAGCTCTAAAGCTCTGCTCCACTGACAGTTGCTGGGGAAACCGCATTTGCTCCTCACAACCCTGCGGCTGTCTGAGGTTGCGGCAGGTGACACCGCCAATTCGGATTCTGGCCTAGGGAAAATGAGCGACCAACCATAACGGTCTGCCTTCTGCTCTCCCGGCTACGGCACTTCACGCCATGAGCAGGATGCAGAAGGAGCGAGCGGACTTGCGCGCCGGCTTGCGTCCATTCCTTGCCCTGAGATCCGTCCCCGTGAAAACACTGCACAGAAGGTACAGGAGGATGAAACAGATTGTTGAGCCGCAGATGGGAAAGGCAAGGGAAAGCCCACACCTTGTGTTACCTTGACACTCCAAAGCATAGCCTGGACGCTTTATCAGAGTCTCTGACCAGAGCATTGTTGGATCCCAGTTGCTTCCTGTTTCGAGAAAGGAACAATCAGCTCTTACTTTTTAGAGCTTTCTGGGCTCAGCAAAACTCTGTCCAGTTCAGAGCCTCAGCCTTAGTATCCTAGTTCTTCCCTCCCGCCCGGGCTCAGGGGACCCTGTAGAAGTGAAGTCAGAAAAGGTTTAAGAGCCAGAGGGGATGGAGGACACCAAGAAAACGAGATCCTCTAAATCAACAGGAGCAAAGCTCGTATGAACACACAAAGACCGAGGCAGCACTCACACTCACAGGGCCGACAGGAGTCTGCACCAGGCGGGGTCCTAGAGCTGAAAAATTGAAGTGGGCACATGCCCGCATCCCTAACCCAGAAACATTAGCCAGGACATAACCACTTGCAAATGAATTTTTTAAAGATTTATTTATTTATCTATCTATCTATCTATCTATCTATTTATTTATTTATTTATTTATTTAATGTATCTAAGTACACTGTAGCTGTCTTCAGACACACCAAAAGAGGGCGTCAGATCCCATTACAGATGGCTGTAAGCCACCATGTAGGTGCTGGGATTTGAACTCAGGACCTCTGGAAGAGCAGTCAGCGCTCTTAACCACTGAGCCATCTCTCCAGCCCTTGCAAATAAAAATTTTAACTTTCTCCCAGGGAGTCTCCCTGGGGAAACAAACCACTCTTACGGGTAGGCTACATGGCCAACAGAAGACAGCCAACAGAAAATGAACTCAACCCCATCTTTAGAGTTTCCTTGACTCAGAATATTAAGTCAGGGCAATTTCCCCTGTCTTACAAGTCCTTTGTGTGTGTGTGTGTGTGTGTGTGTGTGTGTATAATGGTTTATGGTTTGGGGTTTTTATGGGATTCCTCAGTGTGCAAACGTGTGTATCTCTGCATCTGCGTATGTTTCTTGTGCTTTTTCTTTGGCTCTACTATTTTATGCTGATGATACTTCCAATACAAGGAAATGTGATTATCTCTTTTTCTTTCTTCCTTTCTTTTTTTCTTTTTTCTTTTCTCTACTTATATTTTTGAGACAGGGTTTCTCTGTATAGTCCTGGCTGTCCTGGAACTCACTCTGTAGAGCAGGCTGATCTCAAACTCGGAAATCTGTCTGCCTCTGCCTCCCAAGTTCTGGGATTAAAGGTGTGCACCACCACCGCCCAGCTCTTTTTCTTTCCTTTATACACATTTTAAATTATTTTCTCTGTGTTGTTATTTTGTGTGCACATATATCTGTGCAACATTCGTGTGGCTGGTGCCCATGGAGTCCAGTAGAGGGGACTGGAGTTTCAGAAACGTCTGTTTGGGAGTTGGGAACCAAACCCTGGTCCTAGGGAAGAACAGCCAGTGCTCTTCATCTGTCCAGACTGTCTTTTTCTTTTCTTGTGGTTGGTTTATGAGAAAATTGCGAGTGATTCGGCAGAGAGACTTCAATATCTACTTTTTTTTTTTTTTTTTTGAGGTGCTGAGGGTGGAACTCGGGGCCTTACAGCTGTTAAACCTGCTAATGAACTCCAACCCTAGTCCTTGCTTGACATTGTAAAGCATATTTTATTCTCCTGTATGTGATTGTCAGCTCAGAGGCATACCACCTCCATCTGTTAACCTAGGCCTAGACTTAGAAGCTATAATCTAATCTAGGCCTCAAATGTTTTCGGCCTCTGAGACTTATTGTCAAATAAGTGCAGTCTTTCCTAGTTCCTTCTGATCTCTGGCTGGTTCAACTCAGCTGTTCTGGCTGAAATGCCTATCCAAGCTGACTGACTCAGTCTGGCTTCTCTCGGCTTCTCCCGAATCACTCTGCTCGGCCTCATACTCACTTTACCTATCGGTTCTGATCTTCTGGCTCCGTCTCATCCTCTGGCTCTTTCTGGATTCATCTACCTTTTCTCTCTGCAGCCTGTTTCTAACTGTCCTGGTAAAAACTGCCCCCTTCTCTCCTTGCACTGCCCCTCAAGTAGCTTCCCTTTCGTCTGTTCTCGTAAGAGTTGGGTCTATCCCATTCTGTCCAACCTTCTTCTGGTTTGTCTCTCTGTCTGCCACTCAATTAGATATCACTTTTTTAAAAAGATTTATTCATTTATTACATGTGAGTACACTGTAACTGTCTTCAGACACTCCAGAAGAGGGCATCAGATCTCATTACAGATGGTTGTGAGCTATCCTGTGGTTGCTGGGATTTGAACTCAGGACCTCTGGAAGAGCAGTCAGTGCTCTTAACCACTGAGCCATCTCGCCAGCCCTAGATATCACTTTTAAACAAAGGTGCTTCTTTCTGCAAACTAACTTTACTTTTGATGTTTGGGATTAAAGCGGGTGTCTGTATTCCGGCCACACCGATTAAAGATGGGCACCCAAAAAAAATTTTTTTTGGTTTTTTTTTCAAGACAGGGTTTCTCTGTGTAGCCTTCACTGTCCTGGAACTCATTCTGGACACCAGGCTGGCCTCGAACTCAGAAATCTGCCTGCCTCTGCCTCCCAAGTGCTGGGATTACAGGCGTGTGCCACCACCGCCCGGCCAGGCACCAGGCACCAAATCGTATGTGACTTAGTACTTGTCCTAACAGGATATTAACAATAAGGCAAGGTTGGGAGCAGAAAGATAAAAGTATATTTACCAGACCAAAATTGATGTATACGTTGTAGTAAAGATTATAGGCTGCGGTCATCATGGTGGCTCAATTGGTAAAGGCACTTGCAGTCAAGACTGATGATCTGAGTTTCATCCTTAGAGCCCACATGGTAGAAGAACATACTGCTTTAAGGTGTTCTCTGATCTCCAAATGAATGCTGTGACACACATGCGTGCACACATGCACACACACAAATAAATTAAATAAATAAATAAATAAATAAATAAATAAATAAAGTAAAAATTTTAAGATGACTATTGTATAAACTGACAACATGACTTATCCAATGTTGGTACCAGGACCTCTGAAACCTGTGACATCGCATAGGCCACAGTGCGACCTACACACCTGTTGCCAAGGCAATGGCCACCATATTCCCAGAATCCATTGGGCTCACCTTTACTTGTGACCACATCACCATCCATATATAAGGGGAACGCCCCTCCCTTTCTCTCTCTCCCTCTTCCCCTCTTCTCTTTCCACCATCACCTTTGCCCTTTCCCCTCTCAATAAACCTCCCGTGGAACTGTTTGGCCTGGTGTGGTCTTTCTGGAGCTGCTGCCACTGCTCGATGATCCCAACACCCTGGTTTAGGTTAGGGGGAAGGTTTTTATTGTAGCTATGAGAGAGAGATTAGCCAGATATATCTGGAAGAGTTCAGAGCAGACAGAGAAAGAAGTAGACTGAACATGACCAACAGACTGGACCTAAGAAATAGGGGGCAGAGCAAAGAAATAGAGAAAGGAACTTAGAAAGAGGTAGAGTGGGAGAGCAGAAAGAGGTGGATGGAGACAGAGAATCGGAGACAGAGAGTGGGCATACCTGACGTAGGAGGGCTATAGGGAGAAAGAGGAGCTGAGCTGGGGGAGCAGGGAGGAGCCTGTGAGCCCTGTCCCAGCAGCAGCGTTTGCCATGCGTCCCTGTTCTGAAATACTGCTGTGGCGCAGGGCCACACGGGATAGAGGAACGGGACTCGGCGAAGACAAAAAATTAGGACTCTCCAATCCAATCCGACTTGGAAATAAGGCCTGCAAACTGGTGGGGAAACAGCCTTGTTGAGTTTCCCCGAGAGGAAATTTGTATTTTTTTAAAAAAAAAAATAAATAAACTTGGTTTACTTAGCTTTAGATAAAGTTTAGCTTTGGGGAGTCTGAGGGAGGAGAGGAGCTGCGGAAGAGCTGGGACGCTAGAGTAGACGCTGAACTGTTGATGCTCGCTCGCTCGCTCGCTCGGGGAGCCTGGAGGCCAGCACGCACTTTGGTATGCTAATAGGCACCACAGCTGGCCACTTGTCCCTTCTGCCTTTTGGAATTTGGGGAAATTGAGTTTCTTTGGGCCTGACAGCTATCGGGCGTGGGAAAGCCTGAAGCAAGGCAAGCTTTAACAGCTAACACATTAAAGATAACCTCAGAGGCACCAAAATGCATGCATGTCACTTTAAGGAATAAAACGTCCGTACTTCCCCTTGGCATAATTTAATCAAGAAAGAAGCCAGATTTGACTTTTCCACTTCTCTCCCTATCTTCCATTTGTCTCTAGGCTGTCATTACTGGCCTGTCTATATATAGTCTCTGTTACATGTGTCTGTGTCTGCGCGAAGGCTGTCTTATGTCTGATTGCCCCTGTGTCTGCCTGGATGCCATCTGGTCTTAACAAAGGACTTTGCTCTCTATTTATTGAACAGAAAAGAAAGTATCACATGAGGGAAGGGATGGGATGCTTCACAGAAATCTTTAACAGAGTTTACAAGGGAAGGAACCTTATTGACATATCTATATAGATAGATATAGATAGATGCAGAGAGAGAGTCTCACAGCCATCTGTAATGGGATCTGATGCCCTCTTCTAGTGTGTCTGAAGACAGCTACTGTGTACTCACATACATAAATAAATGTTTTAAAAAATTATTGGCCGGGCAGTGGTGGCGCACGCCTGTAATCCCAGCACTTGGGAGGCAGAGGAAGGCGGATTTCTGAGTTCGAGGCCAACCTGGTCTACAGAGTGAGTTCCAGGACAGCCAGGGCTACATGGAGAAACCCTGCCTCATAAAAAACAAAAAACAAAAACAAAAAAACAAAAAACAAAAAAAAAATATTGAAGCTATGCTTTTAGCTTAGGTTGTAAAAGCTGATTCCTGGGAAACTCAAGGTATTATGTTGCGCCCTTAAAGGCATGTTAAACTTGTTTGGTTTTTTATGTTGTTGTGTGTCTGAGATAGGCTCTTGCTATGTAGCCTTGACTGCTCTGGAACTCATATGTGTTAGGGTTCTGTCTAAGCTCCACCCCACAATTACCTGGCAACAGCCAGATACGCCCCTCCCCACAGTTGCCTGGCAACAGCCAGGTACACCTGGCCTATAAAAGAGGGTGCTGGGCCTCCTCCTCTCTCTCTTCTTGGCACTCTTACCTCTTACTCTCTCCTCTCTGCCCCTCTTGGGCTCTCCTCCCCTCCCCTCTCTCCATGTGGTCATGGCCGGCCTCCACTTCTCTACTCTCTCCCTCTCTCTGCCTTTCTCTGCCTCCACTACCTCCTTAACTCCCATCCTCTGCCCTGAATAAACTCTGTCTTGACATATTTGTCATTCAGTAAAGAGTTGTTCAGATTTTGTAAGTTTTCTCTTGTTTTTGTTGTGGATATCCAGCTTTAATCCATGGTGCTCAGACAGGATGCAGTGTGTTAATTTGAGTTTCTTGTATCTGTTGAGATTTTCTTTGTGTCTGAGTATGTGGCCAATTTTAGAAAAAAAATCTATGACATTCCGAGAAGCTATATTCATTCGTGCTTAGGTGAAATGTTCTGTAAATATCAGTTTGGTTGATAACTGAAATTAAGTTAGTCTTTTCATTTCTCCATTTAGCTTTTGCCTGTGTGACTGGTTTCTTGGTAATAGCCGGATATTGAAGTCTCTGACTATCTGTATGTGAGGGTCAGCATGTGATTTATGCTGTAGTAGTTTTTTGTTGTTGTTGTTGTTGTTGTTGTTGTTGTTTACAAACTTTGGAGTACTTATGTTTGGAGCATAGACTTTAAGAATTGCCATGTCAAGCTGGGCATGGTGGCGCACGCCTGTAATCCCAGCACTTGGGAGGCAGAGGCAGGCAGATTTCTGAGTTCGAGGCCAGCCTGGTCTACAGAGTGAGTTCCAGTCCAGCCAGGACTACACAGAGAAACCCTGTCTTGAAAAACCTAAAAAAAAAAAAAAAAGAATTGCCATGTCCTCCTGGCGGATGTTTTCTTTGATGAGTGTGTAGTATCTTTTCTGATTAGTTTTTGGGTTGAAATCTATTTTCTCAGATATTAAAATGGCTACACCAGCTTGTTTCTTGGGTGTATTTGCTTGGACTATCTTTTTTCAATCCTTTACCCTGAGGTGATGTCTATTCTGGATGTTGAAGTGGGTTTTTTGTATGCAGCAGAAGAATGGATCCTGTTTCCTCATCCATTCTATTAGTCTGTGTCTTACTTTTTTTTAAGATTTATTTATTTGATTTATATGTGTACACTGCCAGAGTCCAGACACACCAATAGAGGCCATGAGATCCCATTACAAATGTTTGTGAGCCACCATGTGGTTGCTGGGATTTAAACTCAGGACCTCTGGAAGAGCAGCCAAGCGCTCCTAACCACTGAGCCATCTCTCCAGGCCTAGTCTGTATCTTTTTGTTGGAGAATTGAGATCTTTGATGGTGAGAAAAGTCGATGACCAATGATTGTTGATTTCCTGTTATTTTGTTATTGGTGGTGGTGATTATGGTGTGCACATATGCATACACACACACAAATATATATATATATATATATATATATATATATATATATATATATATATTCCTAAATATAACCTACTCAGTTCATATGGTATTACTTATATGTATATTTTCAATGCTGCCCATTTGGCAGTGAACAACCAATTGCTGTGCTCCTTCCTGGGGGGGTACCCCTGTTCCCAGCTTTTCTCAGTTGCCTGTGGTTCTTGTATGTGGTTGAAATCTTGTGAGCTTTTTCCCATCCGCTTTTGCATGCCTCATGGAGTCATCTGTTCAGTTCATGTTTGAGCAGTCATGTTGGTGAGACTTTGTGGGTATAACATCTGATACTCCTTGTAGATATATCTTCACAACAAACGGCAGCATGCCCTTGCTTAGTGTTTCTGCCCCACCCCCCCACCCCACCCACACACACACACACTCACACACACACACACTCACACACACACTTTGTGGTGGTCACTGAGCCTTAGGATTATTAGGATATTTCGTAGATGTATCCATTGAGACTGGGTTACACAACTCTGCATTTTGACTGGTTTTCTTTTTTCTTTTTTTTTGTTTTGTTTTGTTTTTTTGTTTTGTTTTGTTTTTTCGAGACAGGGTTTCTCTGTGTAGCCCTGGCTGTCCTGGAACTCACTGTGTTGGCCAGGCTGTCCTCGAACTCAGAAATCCGCCTGCCTCTGCCTCCCAAGTGCTGGGATTACAGGTGTGTGCCACCACGCCCGGCTTTTTGACTGGTTTTCTATCGTCCTATCCATCTGTTGCAAAGATAAGTTTCACTAGTGAATAGAGAGAACTGCACTTATCTATGGGTACAAGGACAAAGATGAAGGATGTAGTTGGGGATTTACTAGTTTAGTAAAGTGGTTGTAGGTAGGTCACAGTTTAGGTTTCAGGCATCAGAAATCATTTCCCTCTTATTATGTGGGCTTATTTTTATTTGAATTATGTTTATGTGCATTTGTCTGTTTGGGAATGTGTAGCTGTAGAGTGCAGGTGCCTGAAGAGTCCTAGAGAGGGCGCCAGATACCCTGTCACTGGCGGAATAGGCGATTGTGTGCTAGGAACCAAACTTAAGTCCTTTACAAGGGCAGTCCTCAATCTTAACTGCGGAGCCCTCTTTCCAGCCACAAGATTCTTTTATTCCAATCGTTTTAATTGCGTTAACTCTCGGATCACATAATACATACAATATAGCAAATATATAAGCAAAACATATAAACACATACATATCTGCGTATATGTAGATATATGTGTATATATATGATGTAAAAGTTACAGAGTGATTGTAGAGAGTCCAGAGGCTATGGCAGAGTGCACGGGGTTGTCAGAACCGGGCAGCGCAGAAGCTGATGCAAGTTCAAATAGAGCGCATTACTAAGATAGCAACAGAGCAGAGCTCAGAGCTGGCTGCTGCCTCCTGGCCTTAGACTTGAGCTACAGAGTGCAAGCTAAGCTGTAGACTTCCGTCCCTGCTGCAGAAGTGAAAGGGTCTAGCGAGCTCAGAAGAGCGGCCAGGCAGATGGGTGAACAGATGGCAGGTCTGGATAGGTAAACAGCAGGTTGAACAAACAGTCACTCCAGAAGGCTACATCCACGGCGGAACCAAGGGGACTTTATGTTCCCAGGACAGTGAACGGTTCTCTGCCCATCAGTCCTGGACGCACGCACCAAGTCGCTAACGATAAGTCAATAAAGGCTGTCCCCAGCTCAGTGCTAGGTGTTTACTCAGTTTTCTTTTGCTGTGAAGAAACACTGTTTCAGTCCCTGGTCCCTCCGAGGCTGGTTACATCACAATGCAGCAGTCCAGTCAGTCCAACTTCAAACGTTGCGGAACTCCTTCACTCCTTCACAGTCTCAAGACGTGTTTAGAAAGTCCAAAGTCTCTTCTGAGACTCAGGGCAATCTCTTAACTGTAAAATCAAAATTGAAAAAAAAATCAGATTGTATTCTTCCCACATACAATAGCATTACCATTCCAAAATGGAGAGAAAAGAGCATAGTGAGGAAATACTGGGCAAAAGCAAGACCAGAAACCAACTGGGCAAACTCCAAATTTTGTATCGCTATGTCTGATACCTAAGTATTCTTCAGATCTCCAACTCCTTTTAGTTTTGTTGACGGCATCTCTCTCTCTCTCTCTCTCTCTCTCTCTCTCTCTCTCTCTCTCTCTCTCTCTCTCTCTCTCTGGCTAATTCCACTCCCACTTAACAGCTCTCCTTGGTAGGTACACCACAACCCTGGCATCTCCAACATCTTGGGATCTCCAGTGAAATCTACACTTCACATCCACAGTATCACACAATGGCCTTCCTGTGTCTTCATTCAGGGACACCTCCGATACACAACTGGCTTCAGTGACTTTCCTTGTCCACAGACGGAGATTCCACAACCCTATTCTCACAGGCTGCGAACCACTGTATAAAGGTATCCTGGTAAACCAGTAAAAAGAAAACCTTTGCTAATGGTGCCACCTACTGGTCAAACAACTTCAATACAGCCATAATTTTTTAACATTTTTTTATTGGATATTTTATTTATTTACATTTCAAATGTTATCCCCTTTCCTGACACCCCCCCCCCAGAAACTCCCATCCCACCCCCTCGCTGTGCCTCTATGAGGGTATACTCCCACCCATCCGCCCACTCCCACCTCCCTGCCCTGGCATTTCCCTATACTGGGGCAATCGTCTTCACTGGACTTAGGGCCTCTCCTCCCACTGATGTCCAACAAGGCCATCCTCTGCAACATATGCATCTGGAGCCATGGGTCCCTCCATGTGTACTCTTTGGTTGGTGGTTTAGTCCCTGGGAGCTCTGGGGGTTCTGGTTGGTTCATATTGTTGTTCTTCCCATGGGGTTGCAAACCCCTTCAGGTCTTTCAGTCCTTTCTCTAACTCCTCCACTGGGGACCCTGTGCCCAGTCCAGTGGTTGGCTGAGAGCATCCCCTTCTGTATTTGTCAGGCACTGTCAGGGGCTCTCAGGACACAGCTATATCAGGCTCCTGTCAGCAAGCACATCTTGGCATCAGCAATAGTGTCTGGGTTTGATAACAGTGTATGGGATGGATCCCCAGGTGGGGCAGTGTCTGGATGGCCTTTCCTTCAGTGTCTGCTCCATACTTTGTTTCCATATTTCCTCCCGAGAGCATTTTGTTCCCCTTTCTAAGAAAGACTAAAGCACCTACACTTTGGTCTTCCTTATTCTTGAGCTTCATGTGGTCTGTGAATTGTGTCTTGGGTATGCTGAGCTTCTGGGCTAATATCCACTTATCAGTGAGTGCATGCCATGTGTGTACTTTTGTGATTGGGTTACCTCACTCAGGATGATATTTTCTAGTTCCACCCATTTGCCTAAGAATTTCATGAATTCATTGTTTTTAATAGCTGAGTAGTACTCCATTGTGTAAATATACCACATTTTCTGTATCCATTCCTCTGTTGAGGGACATCTGGGTTCTTTCCAGCTTATGGCTATTATAAATAAGGCTGCTATGAACATAGTGGAGCATGTGTCTTTATTACATGTAGAAGCATCTTCTGGGTATATGCCCAGGAGTGGTATGGCTGGGTCAGCAGGTAGTACTATGTCCAGTTTTCTGAGGAACTGACTGATTTCCAGAGTGGTTGTACCATCTTGCAATCCCACCAACAGTGGAGGAGTGTTCCTCTTTCTCCACATCCTCGCCAGCACTTGTTGTCTCTTGAGTTTTTAATCTTAGCCATTCTGACTGGTGTGAGGTGGAATCTCAGGGTTGTTTTGATTTGCATTTCCCTGATGACTAAGGATGTTGAACATTATCTTATGGCACAAATGCAGGGGCCCTATAATTTCATACAGGATTCAATGTTGGATTTTGAAAATCAGACACTTGATCCTGCCACTGTCAGCATGACCTATGAACCCTACTCAAAACACATGCCTCAGCTGGTTTGCCCTCAGGTTCATTCTGAATCTAGACTTGTCCAATCGAATCAAGTTCCTGTCCAGCCGGAAGCCACACAGGTTCCTTTGGTTTCATCCACAAGCGAGGGGTACACAGCATCTCAACCCTTGTACCAGGCCTCTCGTGCTGCAGAGCAGCGGCCACAAAAGGAGCCCATTGATCAGATTCAGGCAAACGACATCTTTAGATACAGACCAGACTCCAGCAGCATCACCCCATCCTGCTGCTTCTCAGCCTCAGGTGTTCCCGGCCGGGACAGGTAAACCTTCACATAGCAGTGGAATCAATGTAAATGCAGCTCCATTCCAATCCGTGCAGACAGTGTTCAGCATGAACGCTCCAGGTCCTCCTGTTCACGAACCAGAAACTTTAAAACAACAGAGTCAGTAACCAGACCTGTTATAACCAGAGTTTTTCCAGTCGGCCTCACCAAGTGGACCAAACAGAGCTTCAACAAGACCAGCTGCAAACGGTGGTTGGCCCTTACCATGGACCCCAGGACCAGCCTCTTCAAGTACCTGGTAACCACCAGCAGTCCCCCCCACCCCAGCAGAACACTGGCTTCCCACGTAGCAGTCAGCCTTATTACAACAGTCATGGTGTATCTCGAGGAGGGTCTCGAGGTGCCAGAGGACTGATGGATGGTTACTGGGGCCCTGCCGATGGATTCACAGGAAGATATGATGGTTACCGCCCTTCATTCTCCAACACCCCCAACAGTGGTTATACACAGTCTCAGTTCAGTGCTCCCCGGGACTACTCTCGCTACCAGCGGGATGGATAGCAGCAGAATTTCAAGCAAGGCTCTGGGTAGAGTGGACCACGGGGAACCCCACGGGGTCGTGGAGGGCCTCAAGACCCAACAGAGGGATGCCACAAATGAACACTCAGCAAGTGAATTAATGTGACACGCGGGATTATGTTAATTGCCAAAACACACTGGCCCGTGTACCATAATATGCTACCAGAAGAGTTATTATCTGTTTGTTCTCCCTTTCAGGAAACTTATTGTAAAGGGGCTGTTTTCATCCCATAAAGACAGGACTGCAATTGTCAGCTTTATATTACTGGATATGGAAGGAAATATTTTTATTCCACATGTTCTGTCCTAAGCGTCATCTGGGCCCTTGCACACGATACTCAGATTCCTCACCCTTGCTTAGGAGTAAAAAAACATTAGATACTTATGGGGTGATAATATCTCCATTGTTAGTTGAAGTAGCTTGGAAAAAATGCAAGATTGACTTTTTTTGTTTGTTTGTTTGTTTTGTTTTGTTTTGTTTTTTGGTTTTTTTTGAGACAGGGTTTCTCTGTGTAGTCCTGGCTGTCCTGGAACTCACTCTGTAGACCAGGCTGGCCTCGAACTCAGAAACCCGCCTGCCTCTGCCTCCCAAGTGCTGGGATTAAAGGCGAGCGCCACCACCGCCCGGCAAGATCGACTTTTTGACATTGGATGAAAAACTACAATCAGCCCTAGAATTATTTCAGTGGTAATTGACAAAGTTAAAGCATTTTCCTTGAAAGGAAGATGGAAGGAGCAGAGTGCGGTTTAACAAATAACTGACTGGAGCCGGGCGTGGTGGCGCACGCCTGTAATCCCAGCACTTGGGAGGCAGAGGCAGGTGGATTTCTGAGTTCGAGGCCAGCCTGGTCTACAGAGTGAGTTCCAGGACAGCCAGGGCTACACAGAGAAACCCTGTCTCAAAAAACCAAAACAAAACAAAACAAAACAAAAAAAAAAACAAAAACAAAAACAAATAACAGTGCAGTGACAGCTTTTTCCTTTAAACTGGAGCGGCAACAGATTAAAAACTTACCAATTCTATGAATTGTATCCTAGGTATTCGGAGCTTTTGGGCTAACAACAATATCAACCAGAACCCCCAGAGCTCCCAGGGACTTAGCTATCAACCAAGGAGTACACATGCCTACAGATGAATATATAGCAGAGGATGGCCTTGTCAGGTATCTATGGGAGGAGAGGTCCTTGGTCCTATGAAGGATCAATAAATACTCCAGTGTAGGGGAATCAAAGGCAGGGAGGTGGGAGTCGGGGTGGGTGGAAGAACACCCTCATAGAAGCAGAGGGAGGGAGGATGAGATAGGTGGTTTCAGGGAGGGGGAACCGGAAACGTGACAACATTTGAAATGTAAATAAAGAAAATATCCAATAAAAAAACTGTATAAAAAAAGAAAAAAAAACTTACCAATTATGCATGGGTCCGTAATCACACCAGCGAGGCTGGCTACCAGCCTTGACACAGCACTCACTAGTCTTCTGGCCAAACGACTGTGATTAAAAACGCATGTAAATTGCTCTTTAGTAGTGGATACTGTGTAAGACAAAGCCAAAATGTAAATCAGGCTTTGATTGGCTCTTCTGGAAAACATGCATCAAATATGGGGTATAATGTGGATGGGCCGCTTCTGTGCTCGATGTGAACTATTCAGAAACCCTTGAACAGTTTCTCTAACAATGACTTACCTGAGGGTTGGTCCTGTTTGTCATTCCTCACGATTATTGCGTTGTCATCACTAATCCTTGGATCTTGCTGTATTGTTACTCAAATTGGTAATAGGAACCGATGAAAATCTAATGGGTGGACAATCATAACACTTCTGGTCACATGTGTTTCTCCTGCAGCCTGAAAGTTCTTAAAGAAAAAGGTATCAAATGCCTGCTGCTGTCACCCTTTTAAATTGCTGTCTTTGGAAAAGCACCAGTGTGTGTTTTAGATTCATTTCCCTGTTTTAGGGAAATGACAGGCAGTAGTTTCTGTTCTGATGGTATAAGCAAAACAAATAAAACATGTTTCTAAAAGTTGTATCTTTTTTGGGGGGGGGTTCTTTCCAGACAGGGTTTCTCTGTGTAGCCCTGGCTGTCCTGGAACTCACTCTGTAGACCAGGCTGGCCTCGAACTCAGAAATCTGCCTGCCTCTGCCTCCCACGTGCTGGGATTACAGGCGTGCGCCACCACTGCCCAGCCCTCATGCATTTTTTAGTGTCACAGACTTTGTGGCTATGTCTAGTAGCTGTTTCTGAAGTATTTTCATTTATCTTTTGTCTGATTTAATCCTAATTGAGTTCTCTCCTTTTCTCTAGGAGACACTTATGTTCAATGTGTTGATTCTTGGCCTCAGGTGCATAGAGAGCATACAGTTTGGAGATGGAAAGGTTAGCAGTGACTTGGCCATGTGTTCTGTGTTGGGATGTGTCCTAGCAGTTTGAGCGCGAGCTCTGTGTGCCTATGAACTGAATGCTGCTCGTCCCATTCCATTTGACGTCATGGAGAATTAATTCCACTTGTTAAAGCAAAGACTACTTACTAAGTTAATGGCATTTTCTGTACAGAAATTAAATTTTACTTTTAGCCTTTTGTGAATGTTTTTGTTTTCCAAAGCCGGTAATCAGCTACTCAAAACAATTATTCTCAGATACTCCTCATTAGACAACTGGAGTTTTTGCTGGGTTTGTAGCCTACGAAACCTGCTTAGGCTGTTGAACAGTCCACATTCAAAAGTGTTGCAGGGTGGTGAATAATGGGGAAGCTTCTGATGTTTATTTTAAGATAAATAAAATAAGTTCTTTTTTAAAAAAGGATGTTGAGCCAGGCGGTGGTGGCGCTCGCCTGTAATCCTAGCACTCTGGGAGGCAGAGGCAGGAGGATTTCTGAGTTCGAGTCCAGCCTGGTCTACAGAGTTAGTTCCAGGACAGCCAGAGCTGCACAGAGAAACCCTGTCTTGGAAAAAACCAAATCCAAAAAAAAAAAAAAGGGGGGGGGATGTTGAACATTTCTTTAGGTGTTTCTCAGCCATCCAGTATTCCTCAGTTGAGAATTCCCTGTTTAGGTCCATACCCCATTTTTAATAGGGTTATTTGGTTCTCTGGAGTCTAACTTGAGTTCTTTGTATGTATTGGATATTAGCCCTCTATCAGATGTCGGGTTGGTGAAGATCTTTTCCCAATTTGTTGGTTGCCATTTTGGTCCTCTTGACAGTGTCCTTTGCCTTACAGAAGCTTTGCCATTTTATGAGGTCCCATTTGTCGATTCTTGATCTTAGAGCGTGAGCCGTTGCTGTTCTGTCATCTAATTAAGCTGTAACTCCACCTGCTTGGAAGTGTCCTGTCAAGAGTTTCTTGGGGGAATGTCACATTCATTATGCCCAACGTCTTCCTCTACACAAGACACTAAACAGATCAAGCACAACCTGGCTGGCTACTCAGATGGTTCTGAAAAATATATAGAAAGTTTTGACATATCTCCCTAAATGATGAGTCTCTTTTTGGGGTTAAAGGATTATTATGATAAAGACAGACCTTGACTGTTTGAGAGAATTCGAGACGTGCAAATGACTGACTGACACATGCAAGGGGCCAAGGGTCCCGTAGGGTCTAAAGCAACCCCGGTAGATTTGCCAAGACGGAATTGTGACATTGAGGACAGATTTGAACACTTAAGATGGTGTGTAGATGTGTTAAAATGTTAACATTGTGCGTGTAGTTGAGGGACTAAAGAACAGTACAGTCAAAGCAGTGAGTTGTACAAAACTGGCAACTTATTCGGGGACCTGGCAGAGGCAAGCAGGAGGTGGGACTACAAGCCAAGGGCAGGAGGGAGGGTGAGCGGACAGATGGCAGTGGCTGCAGGTCCCACGTAGCTCAGTGCTCCCAGCTCCCCCTGCCCTCCAGCTCCTGGGGTCCATCTGGGCGGTCCACTGCCCTGGGTGTGGCTCCTTTGTGGGACCACCGAAGGATGTCTACCAGGAGCCCTCAAAAGTTGTCAGCTGCCGGACTGGAGAGATGGCTCGGTGGTTAAGAGCACTGACTGCTCTCCCAGAGGTCCTGAGTTCAAACCCCAGCAACCACATGGTAGCTCACAACCATCTGTAATGAGATCTGACGCCCTCTTCTGGTGAGTCTAAACACGGCTACAGTGTACTTACATATAATAAATAAATAAATCTTAAAAAAAATAAAAACAAAAGCTTTAAAAAAAAAAGTTGTCAGCTGCCGGACTGGAGAGATGGCTCGGTGGTTAAGAGCACTGACTGCTCTCCCAGAGGTCCTGAGTTCAAATCCCAGCAACCACACGGTGGCTCGCAGCCATCCGTAATGAGATCTGACGCCCTCTTCTGGGGTGTGTCTGAAGACAGCTACAGTGTACTTACATAAAGAAATCTTTAAAAAAAAAAAGTTGTCAGCTGCCTTGAAGAGCAACAGTGACTGTCTTGCAGCCTTTGAGACCCCTCTCAACTTAGAGCTTTCGAATCAGTGAGTTCCATCAGCCCCATCTCTCAAAAGCCTATACGCTCAGGAACCAGTGGGTCCAGGCAACATAGCGTCATCTGATGCTCCTCCGCCTGACAAGTTTAGAAGAAGGGACTTGGTAAAGTGAAGAGCTGACCAACCTGAACTGGTTGCTCAAGTGCAAGAACTTTAAGTATTTTGGGGAGTCCGCACTTAGCAGTGTCAGCCCTGTCCGAGAACTAGACAGTAACGCCCCACAGGTCCCCACCTACTCCTTAACACCCTGCAATGACAGTCAGAACTTCAGCTGCAAGCCTTTCTGTTCCTTTACCTGCCTTATATTTATGGGCATCCAGGCCTCTCCAACCAAGCCCCTGCCAGTGAAGGATATCTACAACTGGATCCTGGAACATTCCCCATCTTTTACGAATGTACAAATTGGATGAGAAAACTCTGCGGGATATAATTTGTCATTGACTAGGTGCTTCAACAAAGTAGACACGGGGACAAGTCAGAGTATTAGCAAAGGGTCGTTTGGGTACATACACCTGTCATATAGACAAAATGTAATTCGAACTTTGAAAAAAGACAACTCACTACCTACTTCCCACTCCTCAGACACATCAAAGGCCTACCCACCTGGGAAGGAAGTGGCTTCTTCAAGAAGAGTAGAGCCTGTCTGAAGTTCTTGATGTTGATGCCAATGTCATTTAACTTTTATTTATTTATTTATTTATTTATTTATTTAGGATTTTCAGATTTGGGGTTTTTTCTAAAACAGGGTTTCTCTGTGTAGCTCTGGCTGTCCTGGAACTCACACTGTAGACCAGGCTGGCCTCGAAACTCAGAAAAAATCCGCCTGCCTCTGCCTCCCAAGTGCTGGGATTACAGACGTGCGCCACCACTGCCCAGCTGTCATGAAACTTTTAAATACCCACCCTGAAATGCCTACAAATCTTTCTCCAGGAATGACAGAAAACAAAGCCCACATTCTGGACAGGGAGCTGTTTCCTGGCATCTAGCTACAGCCAGTCACTCCCACTAGAAGGTAAGGAATCACCAGACACCAACCAGGAAGGGACTAAGAGCAAACCATCATGTGGCTTCAAGGTAGAGAGCGCAAGGAGGACCACAACTATAACCACCTTACAAAGTCCTCCAAAGCCCTGGACATCTCACTCACCAATGACTCTATATCTTCCTCCTCCTCCTCCTCCTCCTCCTCCACCGCCACCTCCACTGCCACCACCTGCTCTGTTGATGACCTGGAGAGGAGCTTCCAGCATCATGAAAGCCACCACAACAAGTCAAAGGAGGTCTGCAAGAAACCTAGCCAGGAAGAGGAAAAAGATATTCTGAAGGACAATGGGTGCTTCTCCCAGAGCCTGGCTGCTGGGGGGCAGGGGGGAGATGCATAGAAAAGTCCCTGAGCCGGGCGTGGTGGTGCACGCCTTTAATCCCAGCACTTGGGAGGCAGAGGCGGATTTCTGAGTTTGAGGCCAGCCTGGTCTACAGAGTGAGTTCCAGGACAGCCAGGACCACACAAAGAAACCCTGTCTCCATAATGAAAAAGAAAGAAAGAAAGAAGGAGAAAGAAAGAAAGAAAGAAAGAAAGAAAGAAAGAAAGAAAGAAAGAAAGAAAGTCCCTGAGCATGACTATGAGCAAATGAAAGAGGCCGAGCTGCCCAGTCATTTCTGCCCTTGGCAGGGATTCCAATGCATTTGAATAATGTCACTAATCCAGTTGGCAAAGGGATAAAAAGGAGTGAAAGGACAACATAAACAAGTCACTAATTTGTTTTGAGCTTATGACCATTTGATTTCAGCATGCCAGGAGGTCCGAACAGTTTGTGATATGATTGGCAATGTTTTCCTTGTTTGGTTTGATTTTTTTTTTTTCTTTTAAAACTCTCCTTCCTAGGCCGGGCGGTGGTGGCGCACGCCTGTAATCCCAGCACTCTGGGAGGCAGAGGCAGGCGGATTTCTGAGTTCGAGGCCAGCCGAGTGAGTTCCAGGACAGCCGAAGCTACACAGAGAAACCCTGTCTCGGGGTGGGGGGGGGGGGGAACTCTCCTTCCTATGTTTTAGACCTTTGAGTATTTTATGTTGAAAGGGGAGTGAAACCATAGACCTCATTGACAACTATGTTACGAAAGTTTCTCATTGTCTGAAGACAAATCACAATTACTATTGTTTCCTGCAGCCTGTCACAGGGACATCAAAACTTAAGGCCACAGGAATGGATGGCACATGCAGCAGTCAGAAGCTAACAGTGCAGAATCATTCAGGCTCAACTTGGACGTGTAAAAGGGCCAACAGACTATTAAAGCTTGTAGGTTAGAGACTGCCAAGTCCATCAGGAAAACACCATGAGCCCCTCTTAAAACCCAGAATTGTGCCGGGCATGGTGGCGCACACCTGTAATCCCAGCACTTGGGAGGCAGAGACAGGCGGATTTCTGAGTTCGAGGCCAGCCTGGTCTACACAGTGAGTTCCAGGACAGCCAGGGCTATACAGAGAAACCCTGTCTCGAAAAACCAAAAAAAAAAAAAAAACCAGAATTCTGTTCATTAAGGACTGGTGAGAGACAGCACTTTAGGTCAAAGCATTTGTCACCAAGCCTGACAACTTGAGTTCAATCCCCACGACCCACAGTGAACATATAGGGTCTGAGAGAATTTGGTAGGGAATTCCCTCCAAGCTGGGCCTTTCTTTAGTGTCAGGGTCTTCATTACCACTTCAATCTCATTCTTTACTGCAGGTTGTTTAAAGGGCGTTTCTATCCCTTTGAGCTAATTTTATTAGAGCATATGTGCTTACAAATTTATTTGTTACCTCTAGACTTTCTAGTGTTTTAAATATACATTCTCAGAAAATATTCATGTACAATCCTCCGGATTTTGTTGTCATTGGTTGTCTCCCCCCTTCTATATTTAATAATTTGACCCTTGTTCTTTTGGCTAGTTTTACTAAGAGTTTGTAGATCTTATGTCTCTCTGAACCAATTCACTGCGTCATTTATTACTTTTATTGTTCTTTCAGAATTTCAGAAATCCCTTGATGTTCATCGTTTCCTTTCTTTTGGTGGCCTTTGACTCAGAATGTTCCCATTCTAAGACCTCAGGCTTATTTGTTGAAGTTCTTTCTGGTATTTTAATTTTTTTTTCCGAGACAGGGTTTCTCTGTGTAGCCCTGGCTGTCCTGGAACTCACTCTGTAGACCAGGCTGGCCTCTAACTCAGAAATCCGCCTGCCTCTGCCTCCTAAGTGCTGGGATTACAGGCGTGTGCCACCACCGCCCGGCTTAAAATAATTTTTAAAGATTTATCTATTTTTATTTTATGTGTATAAGTGATTTGCCTGCACATATGCATTATATCACATGCATGGCTGCCTGGTGCCCACAAATGTCAGAAGACAGCATCAGGTCCCTCAGAGCTGGAACTACAAATGGCCGTTAGCTACCACATAGACTCTGGGAACCAAGCCCAGGCTGTCTGCAAAAGCAACAAGTATTGTTAACTGCTGAGCCATCCTTCTACCCCCTTCTCTTTACAAAATATATTATTATATTTATTTGTTTAGTATGTGAGCGTGTGGGGGGAGAGGGGCGTGCGCACACACATGCACCATAACTCAGGTTTTTGAGGGGATTATTTTTCTTCTTTCTCCATGTGATTGGTTGAACTTAGGTCATTAGACATGGAAACAAATCCCTTTACCCTCTGAATCATCTCACAGGCTCAAGTTTTCTCAGAATTTTTTTTTTTTTTTTGGTTTTTTTGAGACAGGGTTTCTCTGTGTAGCTCTGGCTGTCCTGGAACTCACTCTGTAGACCAGGCTGGCCTCGAACTCAGAAATCCACCTGCCTCTGCCTCGCAAGTGCTGGGATTAAAGGCGTGCGCCACCACCGCCCAGCTCTCTCAGAATTTTTAATGTAAGTACTCATAGCCAGAAACTTGTCTGCTAAAACACAAAACCAAACCAAACCAAACCAAAACAAAACAAAACAAAACAAAACAAAACAAAACAAAACAAAACAAAACAAAACAAAACTGCTCTTGTGGGCCATCAACATGACTCAGAGGCTAAAGGGAGCTTGCTAGCAAACGTGTTGACTTAAGTTCTGTCCCACCTACCGGAAGGAGAGAACCTAGTCCACTGCTTGTCCTCTGACCTCACATGGACACTGTGGCAAGTGCACATTCATATGCAAGAATAAACAACCGAATACAACAGTTTTCGCTAGACAAGTATGTCCATACACACCTGCCATCCAGAACTGGGGGTAGGGATGGGTAGGCAGCTGGGAAACCAGGAACTCAAGGTCATCTTCAGCTGTAGACATGTGATAGGGCATGAGATGATGTATCAAAAAAAAAAAAAAAAAAGAAAGAAAGAACCGCCTTTTCTGTACCACAGATATTCTGATAAGTTCCACTTATCCTCTGATTTTTTTTTTTATGAGACAGGGTTTCTCTGTTCCTGGCTGTTCTGGAACTCAGTTTGTAGACCAAGCTGGTCTCGAACTCAGAAATTCGCCTGCCTCTGCCTCCCAAGTGCTGGGATTACAGGCGTGCGCCACCACCGCCCGGCTTATCCTCTGATTTTTAAAAACTTCCCCACACCTTTCATCCCAGCACTTGGGAGGCAGAGGCAGACGGGATTTCTGAGTTCGAGGCCAGCCTGGTCTACAGAGTGAGTTCCAGGACAGCCAGGACTATACAGAGAAACCCTGTCTCGAAAAAGAACAAAAACAAAACAAAACAAAAAAACATAAAACAACAACAAAATTTCCCTCCCTCTTATTTCTTCAGCAGGCTACTAACAGTTCCTGAGTATTTTTTTCAGTCTCCATGCATTTGGACAGTTTCTGTCGCACATAACTTTTAGTCTTACTCTGTTTTAATTTGGTAAACATACAAGAAATTATTTCAATTGCTCTATGTGTTAAGATTTGCTGTATCCCCCAAGGAATGATCCATTTTAGAGAAAAGTCCATGGGCTTTTTTTTTTTTTTTTTTTTTGGTTTTTTGGTTTTGTTTTGTTTTGTTTGAGACAGGGTTTCTCTGTGTAGCCCTGGTTGTCCTGGAACTCACTCTGTAGACCAGGCTGGCCTCAAACTCAGAAATCCGCCTGCCTCTGCCTCCCAAGTGCTGGGATTACAGGCGTGCGCCACTACGCCCGACCCTGCCCTGTCCATGGGCTTCTAAGAAAAATGCGTATTCAATCAGCTCTTGAGTGAGATTTTCTGTAGAAGTCCGTGAAGTCCATTACAGCCATAGTGCAGTTTAGCACGAGAATTGCTTTGCTGCCTTTCTCATGTAGATGGTCTATCTTTTGATGGCAGTAGGAATATTGAAGTCACTCACTGTTACTGTAACTGAACCTGTCTGTCCCTTTGTGTCCAGTTGTGCTTCTTTAGTGAAATTGGGACACCAATACTCAGCATGTCTATATTTACAATTGTTATATCTTTTTTAAAAAAGATTTATTTATTTTTATATATTTGAATACACTGTCACTGTCTTCAGACACACGCCAGAAGATGGTACCTGTATTAGTCCGGGTTCTCTAGAGTCACAGAACATGTGGGCAGTCTCTATGTAGTTAGGGAATTTGTCGATGACTTACAGTCTGTAGTCCAACTCCCCAACAATGGTCAGCAGCAGCTGTGGATGGAAGTCCAAGGATCTAGCAGTTGCTCAGTCCCACGAGGCAAGCCGGCAAGGAAGAATCAGTCTTCCTTCTTTCAATGTCCTTATATATGTCTCCAGTAGAGAGTGTAGCCCAGATTAAAGGCTGTAGGTCTCCAGCAGAGGGTGTGGCCCAGATTAAAGGTGTGTGTTTCCATGCCTTTAATTCCAGATGATCTTGAACTGGAATCCATAGCCACTAATGCTTCAAGATCTCCATGCTAAGATCCAGGTCAGAAACTTATATCTCTGAGCCTCCAGATTAGGATCATAGGTGAGCCTTCCAATTCTAGACTGTAGTTCATTCCAGATATAGTCAAGTTGACAACCAGGAATAGCCGCTACAATCCACCCCTTGTCAACTTGACACAGATAATATCTCATGTCCACATGAAACAATAACAAGGTCATGAATATGCCTAACATGATGTAACTATTCCTCATATAATCACAAACACATTTGTAAATTTACAATGGGGCAATGTCCCTTGGGAACATTCTTTTAGTGTCTCAATACCAATTGATGTTAAAGGAATTGGAAGACAAATGTATCCTTAACAAAATAAGACAGAAGCATTCATATTACTTATAATCCTCGTTTCTGCAACTGGTTGTGTGGCCTTAGCTGATATTTATAACTACCTTCCTCTGCTACCCATTCTGTATTTCCTTCACCTTCAGCAAGCACCTCAGCAGGTCTTGGCTCTTTTCCTGGAGGATTGACCATACCTTCATTCCTGATGGGTCATCCTTCCTCATCCTGCTTGGATTAGGCTGTTGTAGTTTCCCATTGACTTTAATCACAGGACAGGGTAGTACTAAGAGACGCCCTAGGGGATCTCCTGCTCTCCAGACATAATCCTGTTTACCTCCATTGTGGAGAGGCAATCCAATTTCCCCATTGTAATCTGGATCTATCACCCCTCCTAACACTGTTATTCCTTTCTTAGCCTGATGGTTTAAGGGCATTAGAAACCCAAAATGGCCAGGAGGAAATCTGAGCTTCCAGTTCAATGGAATGTTTGTTGTGGCTCCTGGTAGGAACACTCCCCCCTCTAGAACCAAAACTTCTAGGCCAGCAGAAATTAAAGTTGTGGGGACAGGAAGCAAAAATTTTCCTAGCGGGTCACTAGGAGTGATAGTGAGTGGAACTATTCCCTATTCTACCCCTTCACTCCTGGACCCATGGATCCTGGCTACGGGAGAAAGTGTACCATATATTGAACGCTGATTCAAAGCATATACTGCCTTCTGAAGAACTCTGCCCCAGCCCTCCATGCTGTTGCCACCTAATTGGCGCTGTAACTGTGTCTTCAAAAGGCCATTCCATCTTTCTATCAGACCAGCTGCTTCAGGATGATGGGGAACATGATAAGACCAGTAAATTCCATGATCGTGGGCCCACTGTCGCACTTCTCTGGCTGTGAAATGAGTTCCTTGGTCAGAAGCAATACTGTGTGGAATACCATGACGATAGATGAGGCATTCTGTGAGTCCACGGATGGTGGTTTTGGCAGAAGCATTACGTGCAGGAAAGGCAAATCCATAACCAGAATAAGTATCTACTCCAGTAAGAACAAAACGTTGTCCTTTCCATGGGGGAAGTGGTCCAATGTAGTCAACCTGCCACCAGGTTGCTGGCTGGTCACCTCGAAGAATGGTGCCATATCTGGGGCTCAGTGTTGGTTTCTGCTGTTGGCAGATCTGGCATTCAGCAGCAGCTGTAGCCAGGTCAGCCTTGGTGAGTGGAAGTCCATGTTGCTGAGCCCAAGCATAACCTCCGTCTCGGTCACCATGGCCACTTTGTTCATGTGCCCACTGGGCAATAACTGGGGTGGCTGGGGAAAGAGGCTGACTGTCCACAGAATGCGTCATCTTATCCACTTGATTGTTGAACTCCTCCTCAGCTGAAGACACCTTTTGGTGAGCATTTACATGGGACACAAATATCTTCACATCCTTTGCCCACTTGGAAAGATCTATCCACATACTTCTTCCCCAGGTGTCTTTCTCACCAATTTTCCAATCGTGTTCTTTCCACACCCCTGACCATCCAGCCCATCCATTGGCCCATGCATCAGTGAACAATCGTACATCTGGCCATTTCTTCTTCCAAACAAACTGTAATACCATGTGCACTGCCCAAAGTTCTGCCCACTGTGAAGATTTTCCTTCACCTGTATCTTTCAGGGTTGTCCCAGAAAGGGGTTGTAATGCTGCAGCTGTCCACTTCTGGGTGGTGAGAATTCTGCCAATTTCTGAGTATATCTATCCCAATTATACATTCTGGAACTGGGGAAATGACCACAGGATGTGTTCGGGGACCCACTGGACCTACTGTAAGTCAGACATCAGTCAAAACTCCATTAATCACCTGTCCTCCATAAGCCCCTACTCTAACTGGAGGGCCACAATGTTTCTTGGGATCTCCTGGGATCAGTGTCAATTCGGAACCAGTATCCAATAGACCCTTGAAAGTCTGATTATTTCCTTTCCCCCAGTGTACAGTTACCCTTGTAAACGGCCTTAGGTCCCTCTGGGGAAGAATTGGAGAAAGAGTAACAGCAAAACTTTTAGGTGTCTTATCAAGATCCTTCTGTAGTGGCTATTCCTGGTTGTCAACTTGACTATATGTGGAATGAACTACAATCTAGAATTGGAAGGCTCACCTATGATCCTAATTTGGAGGCTCAGAGATATAAGTTTCTGACCTGGACTTAGCATGGAGATCTTGAAGCATGGATTCCAGTCAAGGTCATCTGGGATTAAAGGTGTGGAGACATACACCTTTAATCCCAGACTTCAAGTTCATCTGGGATTAAAGGTGTATACCTTTAATCTGGGCTACACCTTCTACTGGAGACATATATAAGGACATTGAAAGAAGGAAGACTGATTCTTCCTTGCCGGCTTGCTTCGTGGGACTGAGCAACTGCAAGATCCTTGGACTTCCATCCACAGCTGCTGCTGACTACTGTTGGGGAGTTGGACTACAGACTGTAAGTCATCGACAAATTCCCTAACTACATAGAGACTGCCCATACGATCTGTGACTCTAGAGAACCCAGACTAATACACCTTCCTTAGGGGAACCTGGCCACCCCTTCATTCAAGGGGCTCTGGATCTGCAAACTGGCTCAAGTCTGGAAATTGATTCACTGGCCGAGATTGCCTTTTGCTATGGTTCAATGCAGCCTTTCTATCTTTTGAGGATTTTTCTGCTTATACAGATCAAACAGATATGCAGTAGGTTTCCTATGCATTTCATCCCTGAAAACACCATGATTGATTAGCCAGTACCAAAGGCCCAAACGAGTCATACCATTATAAATTCCACCGCTCTGCCCATTACCGGGTACGTCATTATAAACATTGTTTGGTCTACGCTGTCCATTATAAAACCTACGATCACCTTGTCTCTGGCGATTCAATGCTGCCACCTGGCCCTTGTTAACTCGGGGCCCGATTAAACCCATTGAATTTAATTCATCTAATTGAGCAGCAGCATCTCCAACCCTAAGGTCTGGCACAAGGAAAAGGGCAAGAACAAAACTCTTTAAATGTTCTGGTGCCCCTCTCACCAGTTTGTGTCTTATAGGACTGGTGAAAGGCATGTCTTCTGGACCTTCCCACTGTGGGGGATTAGGTTTTACACAACGTATCCACTCTAGCATTGCAATTTCCCTAAGCCTTAAAATCCCTTCATCAACACTAAGCCAAGGGATATCAGGCATCTCCAACTCCTTTTCAGTAGGCCATCTTTTGATAAACACTTCAGTCAACCAATCAAACAAACTTCTGACACCTTTTTTAACTGTTCGAGCTTCCATATTAAACCTAGAATCTCCACTCACAGGACCCATGCCGATAAACTCAGCCTGCTCTAGTTTTATGTTCCTTCCACCATTATTCCACACCCTTAAAATCCATTCCCACGCATATTCCCCAGACTTCTGCTTGAATGAATTAGCAAACTCATTAAGCTCCTTAGTAGTATAGTGTATTTCCTCATGGACTACACTTTCTACCTCCCCTCTAGGGGCCTGTTTTGCCTTGAGTCTGGTTATAGGTCTAGAAGAAACTATTGGTGGGCCCTGAGAAACATCAGTATTGTCAGTAAAAGTCACTGCTGGTTTATCAGGCTCTGAGGGATTAATTTCCTCAAGTGGAGAAGGCATTATTTCAAGGGGTGGGGCTGAGGGTATTACTTCTTCAGTTGGAGCAAATCCTTGAAAATCTGAAGATTCAAAGTTCTCAATTTCAACAGGGTCTTCCCACACATCCCCATCCCAAGTTATAGGATCCCATTCTTTGCCAATTAATGCCCTTACTTTAACTGCTGACACCCTCTGAGGTTGGGACTTGAATTTTGCTCTATTTCAGCCAACCTTATGAGTGCTTCAGTTTGATTTTCTGCTACTTGAGCTCTTTGGCTGCTGGAAAGAAGATTCTCTTCAAGGGCACACTTGCAAACTTTTAGATTGTTTATTTGCAAAAAAAAAAAAAAAAAAAAAAAAAAAAAGCCAGGCAGTGGTGGCGCACACTTGGGAGGCAGAGGCAGGTGGATTTCTGAGTTCGAGGCCAGCCCGGTCTACAGAGTGAGTTCCAGGACAGCCAGGACCACACAGAGAAACCCTGTCTCAAAAAAAAAAAAAAAAAAGATTGTTTACTTGCATCTGGAGCTGTTCGATTTTATCACACAACTCCTTCCTTTCCTTCATTGCTTTTTCCCCCGAGATGCTTAGAGTAACCAGCCAGCAAAATCATTTTCCGATTCTTTCCCCAACTTGTAGAACATATTGTATACCACCGATTCACCTAATTCATCAAGATAATCAAAGGCATTAGCTTCTTTAAGCTTGAAATATACTTTCATCGATGGGTCTTCAATATTCTCCGAGCTCCCAGGAGGGAGAGAATCTGGAGAGGTTTCAGTAGTTGAAGGTGCTGGTGGATCAACCAACCAACTCCAAAATTTTTTTTTTTGGTTTTTTTCCGAGACAGGGTTTCTCTGTGTAGTCCTGGCTGTCCTGGAATTCACTCTGTAGTCCAGGCTGGCCTCGAACTCAGAAATCTGCCTGCCTCTGCCTCCCAAGTGCTGGGATTACAGGTGTGTGCCACCACGCTCGGCGCTTCTAGCTTTTTTTTTTTCCAAAATTTTGAAACATTCATCCTTATACTTCTGCTCCTCTAGAACCACTTCTGGTACCAACTTCTGTATTAGTCTGGGTTCTCTAGAGTCACAGAATGTATGGGCAGTCTCTATGTAGTTAGAGAATTTGTTGATGACTTACAGTCTGTAGTCCAACACCCCAACAATGGTCAGCAGCAGCTGTGGATGGAAGTCCAAGGATCTAGCAGTTGCTCAGTCCCACAAGGCAAGCAGGCAAGGAAGAATCAGTCTTCCTTCTTTCAATGTCCTTATATATATGTCTCCAACAGAGGGTGTGGCCCAGATTAAAGGTGTGTGTTTCCATGCCTTTAATCCCAGATGACCTTGAACTGGAATCCATAGCCACTAATGCTTCAAGATCTCCATGCTAAGATCCAGGTCAGAAACTTGTATCTCTGAGCCTCCAGACTAGGATCATAGGTGAGCCTTTCAATTCTAGACTGTAGTTCATTCCAGATATAGTCAAGTTGACAACCAGGAATAGGCATTACAGTACCATACTCCATTGCAAGATGGTTGTGAGGCACCATGTGGGTGCTGGGAATTGAACTCAGGATCTCTGGAAGAGCAGCTATTGCTCTTAACTGCTGAGCCCTCTCTATATCTTCTTGCTGTAATTATTAATACGCAGTGGCCTTCTTTATCTCTCTTGACCTGGAGCCTACTTTATCAGATATATGAGAGTAGACCTGCTTCTGCTTCTTTTTGGCTTCTATTTTCTTTTTTGTTGTTGTTGTTGTTGTTTGGTTTTTTTGTTTTGTTTTGTTTGGTTTTTTCTGAGACAGGGTTTCTCTGTGTAGCCCTGGCTGTCCTGGAACTCACTCTGTAGACCAGGCTGGCCTCGAACTCAGAAATCCGCATGCCTCTGCCTCCCAAGTGCTGGGATTACAGGTGTGCGCCACCACCGCCCGGCTTCTATTTTCTTGGCATAGCAGCTTCTAATCTTTCCCTTTTTGTCTGTGTGTGTCTTGTCAGTGAGCTGTGTTTCTTTCACACAACAAACAGGTGGATCTTATTCCTTTTTTTTTTTTTTTTTTTTTGGTTTTGGTTTTTTTAAAGGTTTTATTTATATGAGTACACTGTAGCTGTCTTCAGACACCCCAGAAGAGGGCGTCAGATCCTATCACAGATGGTTGTGAGCCAACATGTGGTTGCTGGGAATTGAACTCAGGACCTCTGGAAGAGCAGTCAGTGCTCTTAACCTCTGAGTCCTCCAGCCCTGGATGTTGTTTTTAATCCTACTAGCTAGTTTGTGTCTTTAAAAAAAAAACCAATAGGGATTTTTTTTTTTTTTACATTTTATGTATCTACTGTGTAGGGGTGTGGAGACATGATTCAGCTGTTAAGAGTACAGGGCTGGCACAGACACACTGCCCCCCCACACACACACAACCCATTGGCTGCTCATTCAGAAGACCCAGGTTTGATTCCCACATGGTGTTCACAACGATCTGTAACTCTGGATTCCAAACCCTTTTCTGGCCTCTGAGTGCAATGGATACATGTGGTGTACAGGCGTATATGCAGGCAAAACACCCAAACATATCGTTATGTTCATAAAAAGAAAAAGAGGTTTAGAGAGAATGGTACATGGCAGTTTGGGGGAAGGGGGGATGCCCCAGTAGACATCCCTTCCCCCTGAGGGACCAGACACACACAGACGTGGTATAGAGTAGAGATTATTCAGGGCAGAGGATGGGAGTTAATGGGATAGTGGAGGCAGAGAAAGGCAGAGAGAGGGAGAGAGTAGAGAAGTGGAGGCCGGCCATGACCATGTGGAGAGAGGGGGAGGGGAGAGGAGCCCAAGAGGGACCAGAGAGAGGGTAGGAGAGAGGAGTAAGAGGAATAAGAAATAAGAGAGAGAGCCGGCGGTTGGTGGTGCTTGCCTTTAATCCCAGCACTTGGGAGGCAGAGGCAGGCAGATTTCTGAGTTCGAGGCCAGCCTGGTCTACAGAGTGAGTTCCAGGACAGCCAGGGCTATACAGAGAAACGCTGTCTCAAAAAACCAAAGAAAGAGAGCGAGAGAGCGAGAGAGCGAGAGAGAGGGAGAGAGAGAAGGGGCCTAGCACCCTGTTTTATAGGCCAGGCCTACCTGGCTATTGCCAGGCAACTGTGGGGGGGGGGAGACATACCTGACCGTTGCCAGGCAACTGTGGGGAGGGGCATACCTGGCTGTTGCCAGGTAATTGTGGGGTGGAACTTAGAACCCTAACACATATAACATAAAAACAAAACAAAAATAATTTGTTTGTGTGTATGCATATGTGCCACAACATACATGTGGAGGCCGTATGACAACTTGTGGGAGTTGGTTCTCTCCTTCCGCTCAGAGAGATCCACCTCTGCCTCTTGAATGCTAGGATTAAAGGCATGCACTACCGCCGCCTGACTTACTTGGATATTGCAGCATCCAAGGGTATATATTTTCAGTGGAAGAGTGTGTGTGTATATATATATATATATATATATATATATATATATATATATATAATATATATATATGTGTGTGTGTGTGTGTGTGTGTGTGTGTGTGTGACTGTATATATGTTTTAGTTTTCAGAATATTTTCTAAACATATGAAATAAAATGATTGGTTTATGAGTAGTAAACTAAATGGAATGAAACTCATTTAGGACTAATAGCATGTCTTCCTCTGTAAGGGAGAACCCTAATCTGTACTGGACCAGGTCTTGCTATATAGTCCCGGCTGGCTCTGAAGTCGCTATACTAGCCTTGAACTTGCAGCAGTGCTCTGCTTCTGTCTCCTGAGTGCTGGGGTTACAGGTGTAAGCTACCGCACTTAGCATTTTATTCTAGTATAGAATTGAACCCAGGCCTTGGACAAGCTCTGCAAGAGCTTCCCCCCAATGCACTTCCATCCCCAGTGCATTGATAGTAAGTAGTTTTATGAGCTGTCATCCATGCTGGAGTGGGCTTTGGTGACATAGCTGTCTTTGAATCATGTTTGCTCCTTATTAGTACTTATAAGGGGTTACTTATAAGGAACCCCTCACACAATGTTTAATTTGGAATACACGTGGAACCCAGGTAATTAGAAGTCAGACGTCACGGGCAGCTGCATCAAAGGAGAGAACGTAAAAGGAAAATAAGTAGGGAGAATTGTGCTTGTTATTATAAGTAGAATTTTTGCTCAGAATTGCTTTGGCTATGCAAGGTCTTTTGTGCTTCTATATGAATTTTAAAGGTTTTTTTTTTTTCTGTTTCTGTGAAGAATATCATTTTGGTTGGGATTGCATTGCATCTGTAAATTATTTTAGGTAGAACGGTCATTTTCATCATATTAATTCCATCAATCCTGATAGAGCATTGATATGTAAAATATATAAAGAACTTTTTTCTTTTTCTTTTTTCAATACATCCTCACCTCGGTTTCCCCTCCCTCCTCTCCTCCCAGTCAGATCCATTCCTCCTCTGTTTCCCTTCAGAATAGAGCAGATCTTCCAGGGATATCAAGCAAACACGGGATAACAAGCTACAATAAGACCAGGCATAAACCCTCATAGCAAGGCAACCCAGCAGTGCTCTCCCCACCAGCTTTGAACTGGCAAAACCCCAGCCGGTTCTTACACCTTGCTGGAGTCTGCTTCAGACCTTAGCGCATTTGCATTTTACTGCCAGAGCCTGGGGACTCAGTTGACCGCCTACTGAGCTTACTTTGCAAAAGAATCCAGCAGGGACAAAGCAACAGAACCCAGCTGAAACTAAGGACGGGTCTTTTGCCTATATAAACTCAGAACTGAGAAAGTAAACTTTGAGCCTTGATCAGAAAGTCATTGTCTGGGCTCGGGTATTTCTCCCGCCTGCCTGTCGTCTTTTCTATTTCAGCCCCAGGTCTCCTTCCAGGGGGACCTTGTTCCTGTAGCCGCAGGCGACAACACCCAGTAGGAGGAAAAAGGGTCTCAAGAGAAAGCAAAAGTGTCAGAGACACCCTAAGTGTTGTGGTTGTTAGCTTAGGTTTTCTGGGACTCCTAAAGCACTTTTTTTTTCCTAAAGGAAAAATACCCACAGCCCAATCAATATATGGGCTTTAGATCTGAATGTATAATTTACAAAAGAAATACAAAAGGCCGAGAGGTATTTTTAAGTCTTCAGCATCCATAGAAATCAGGAAAACGTATATTAAGACTACTTGGGCCGGGCATGGTGGCGCACGCCTGTAATCCCAGCACTTGGGAGGCAGAGGCAGGCAGATTTCTGAGTTCGAGGCCAGCCTGGTCTACAGAGTGAGTTCCAGAACAGCCAGAACTACGTAGGAAAACCTTGTCTTGAAAAACCAAAAAAATAAAAAATAAAAAAAAGACTACTTGGAGATTTCATCTTACCCATCAAAAACAAAGCACAAAAACGACTAGCAAGGTTCAGTTGAAAGGAGAACCCTATTCACTTATTCACTGCTGATGCCCACTGAAGTCAGAAGAAGGCCTCCAATCTCCTGGAGCTAGAATTATACATGATCGTGAGCTGACCAATATAGGGACTGGGAAAACAACTCTGGTCCTCTGGAAGAGTACATACTGAGCCATCTCTTTCTTTCCTTCTTTCCTTCTTTCTTTTTTTAAGATTTATTTATTACATGTGAGTACACTGTAGCTGTCTTCAGACACCAGAAGAGGGCGACAGATTTCTTTTCAGATGGTTGTGAGCCACCATGTGGTGGCTGGGATTTGAACTCATGACCTTCGGAAGAGCAGTCGGTGCTCTTACCCACTGAGCCATCTCTCCAGCCTGAGCCATCTCTTTCTAGCTCCTCAAAAATATTTTACTACACGGGCAATTTACTTTTAGTTCAATGGGACTTACATATTTACACTTCCATATTATTGTTCATCATCAAAGGAGATCAGGAGAGGAACTCACACAGGACAGGAACATGGAGGCAGGAGCTGAAGCAGAGGCCACGGAGGAACTGGCTTGCTAATCCTGCTGTCACATAGAATCACCAGCTCAGGGATGGCACTGCCTACCTTGTGCTGAGCCCTCCTACATTGATCGCTAAATAAGAAGATGCCTTTGCAGCCAGATCTTAAGGAAACATTTTCTCAGTTGAGGCTCCCTCTTTTCCGATAACTCCAGCTTTTGTGTCAAGTTGACATAAGATTAGCCAGCACAGAGACTGAGCACTTGCCTGTAATCCCAGCACTTGGGAGGCAGAAGCAGGCAGATTTCTGAGTTCGAGGCCAGCCTGGTCTACAGAGTGAGTTCCAGGACAGCCAGGGCTACACAGAGAAACCCTGTCTCGAAAAACAAAAAAAATAAAAAAATAAAAAACAAACAAACAAAAGCCTCTTGGAAGCTGGGCAGTGGTGGCGCACGCCTGTAATCCCAGCACTTCGGAGGCAGAGGCAGGCAGATTTCTGAGTTCGAGGCCAGCCTGGTCTACAGAGTGAGTTCCAGGACAACCAGGGTTACACAGAGAAACCCTACCTCAAAAAACCAAAACCAAACCAAACCAAACCAAAACAAAACAAAACAAAAGCCTCTTGGAGCTGAGTCTGTTGCAGTAAATTTTTTTTTTTTTGGTTTTTCAATTTTTTTATTGCATATTATATGTTTTATATTGCATTGGTTTATTTTTGTGTGTGTGCACACACAGAAGCTACAGTGCACATGTGAAGGTCAAAGAACAACTTGTTCTCTCCTTCCACTGCAGGTCCAAGGAGTCAAACTCAGGCTGTCAAGCCTTTACCTGCTGAGTAATCTTGCCCAACCTGTTGCAGTATTTGATGGTGGTTTTTTATCAGGGACTGAGTGTTACTGATATTCTTTACTTCTCTACTAAAGTAAAACACTTGAGTCGAGTACTTACCATGTCTAATTATTGCCATGTTAATATCTAGGCTACTTAGGGGGGTTTTGTTTGTTTTCTTTGTTTTTTTTTTTTTGTTTTGGTGTGTGTGTGTGTGTGTGTGTGTGTGTGTGTGTGTGTGTTTTGTTTTGTTTTGCCAACTTGACAGAAGCTATAGTTATCTGGGGAAAGGAACCTTAGTTGAGAAAATGACTATCAGATTACCTGTAGGCAAGTCTGTGGGACATTTTCTTGATGAATGATTGATGTTGTGGGGGGGGCAGTTCCTTGTGGGTGGTTCTACTCCTAGGTAGGTGGGCTTAGGTTATATATGAAAGCAGACTGAGCAAGCCATGAGGTCTCATACGCTTAAGCTCCACCCAGAGTCATTGCTGCCAAATTGTGCGTGTTCTCTCTCTCTCTCTCTCTCTCTCTCTCTCTCTCTCTCTCTCTCTCTTATTCTTCCTCTCCCTCTCAAAAAGGAAAACAAAAAAACAAAAAATGAGAATCAAACAACACCAAAATAAATAATAAAACAAACGCTACCAAAACAAAACCAAAAGCACATAGAAAGCATGAAATCCATGTTGTGTTGGCCATGAGACCTGCCCTGGAGTGTTTCAGTTCCGCCCAGTGGCAGGCACCCCATTGGAGAAAATGGATTTTACCTTTCTCAACAGCTACTTATTGCAGATAGCTTCTTGCTAAGGAGTGAGACATTGTGCCCACTTGTCCTTCCTATTGGGCTTTTGTTTGGTTTGAACTTCTGCAGGTCTTGTGTGCTGTCCCAGGTTCTGTGAGTTCCTGTGCGCATTGCCCCGTTGTGTGTGCTACTGATTCCTCGGAGTCCTCCGATCCCTCTGGCTCTTACAATCTTTCTGCTTCCTCTTCTGTGTATATACTTGAGCCTTGAAGGGAAGAGTTAGACAAAGACCGAGTGTTCCAAAGTCTCTTTCTGAACATTGTCCATTTGTGATCGTGATGTTTTCTCACAGTAATAGAAACTAGAAACTCTAAGGCACAGGATTATTGCCAACTTGTGTTGGGGAGTGACACAAGCAAACTGAGAACAGAGATCTGAACTGGAGGCCAGGCTTAGTGCTTCCAAATTCTGTTTAGCTTTTAATACGCTGCCGAAGACCAGAGGCTGAAGAGACAAAGCAGTTCTCCCTCTGAGTCTCTGAGTTCTCGGTTCTGCTAGCAGTGAATCACATGGTGGTGCTAGGGGTCAGGCCATCTGCTGACCTCACAGGAGTTGAAGTCTTGGTGGTTATCCTCAAGTAATGGGATCTGATGCCTGATGCTGAAAGTGGAGCTACAACCCTCGTGCCTTTCACTACCCCACCGGATCCTCCTTCCACCTGACCTTCTGAGAACCCTCTCTCTGCCTTCTCACTAAAGGCTGGCCAAAGCCAAATCTTTTTTCTTTTCTTTTCTTTCTTTCTTTCTTTCTTTTTTTTTTTTTTTTTTTTTGGTTTTGGTTTTTCGAGACAGGGTTTCTCTGTGTAGCCCTGGCTGTCCTGGAACTCACTCTGTAGACCAGACTGGCCTCGAACTCAGAAATCCTGCCTGCCTCTGCCTCCCAAGTGCTGGGATTACAGGCGTGCGCCACCACGCCAGGCCAAATCTTTTTTCTTAATTATTTTATTATGTGTGGGGGTGTTTTGCCTACATGGGTATCTGTGCACCACATTCAGGCCTAGGTGTTCACAGAGTCCAAAAGAGGGCATTGCATCCCGTGGAACTAGAGTTGCAGACAGTTGTGAATCACCATGAGGGTGCTAAGAATACAACCCAAGTCCTCTAGCAGAGCCGATCAGAGCCATCTCTCCAGGCCCAGAAGCCAACTCTTTCACCTCTTCCGCCCTCAAACCATTCTTTTAAAAAAAAAGATTTATTTGTTATATGTAAGAACATTGTAGCTGTCTTCAGACACTCCAGGAGAGGGCGCCAGATCTCATTGCAGATGGTTGTGAGCCACCATGTGGTTCCTGGCATTTGAACTCAGGACCCTCCGAAAGAGCAGTCAGCGCTCTTGACCACTGAGCCATCTCGCCAGCCCTCTCCCTCAAACCATTCTGATAGCCTTTTCAGCATGAGCAACAGTCTCCTTGAGAGCCTCACACTCAGTCTTGCAGTCCTGAATGACCTGGAGATGCAGCTGCGTGAGGTCAGCCTTCTAGGCTGTGTGTGTCTTCAAGAAGCAGGTCTCAAGCCGGGCGGTGGTGGCGCACGCCTGTAATCCCAGCACTTGGGAGGCAGAGGCAGGCAGATTTCTGAGTTCGAGGCCAGCCTGGTCTACAAAGTGAGTTCCAGGACCGCCAGGGCTACACAGAGAAACCCTGTCTCGAAAAACTAAAAAAAAAAAGAAGAAGAAGAAGAAGAAGAAGAAGAAGAAGAAGAAGAAGAAGAAGAAGAAGAAGAAGAAGAAGCAGGTCTCTGTGGGTAAGCAGTCTCGGGCTGTAACATTCCTGGAGAAGGAAGGGGCACGTTGCTAGTCTGCACATACTGACCAACCATTCCTAAACCCTTAGACTCAGACTCCCAGGGAAGCTTTGCCGTCTCTCTTGAGCCAAGCCCATATGGGTAGTGGCTTTGCAAACTTACCATGGGCCACTTGGTCTCAGAGTTCTGGACTCTCATGCCTGTGTCAACAGTATATGCTCGGGTCTTCCCTTACTGGGGCTTCGTCCTCTCCCACAAGCCGGTCTTTGTAGGATTCCTATGAAGTCTCAGAACTGGGTGGGCTTTTCCTGGAGCTGTGTGGAGGCCAGAACATCATAAGACTCCATCCATCCCTGTTCTTGTTTCTTGGGGAGGAGGGTCATCGACACTGAGAAAAAGCATTTTGACACAAATTACAAAGCAAAACCAAGGCCTTTTGGATCAGAAAGGAAGAAGGAGAAGAAGAAATGTTCATAGAAGCGTAGCACTTGCCTAGCATATAAGGGGCCTTTGGCTCCATTTCCAGCACCGAATTACTCATAGCGCAAACACACAAAAGCTAACCCAAATGGCCAGTAGCATTTGCACGAACAGAGTATGATCTCTCTTGTTTTTTGTTTGTTTGTTTGTTTTTGAGACAGGGTTTCTCTGTGTAGCCCTGGCTGTCCTGGAACTCACTCTGTAGACCAGGCTGGCTTTGAACTCAGAAATCTGCCTGCCTCTGCCTCCCAAGTGCTGGGATTACAGGTGTGCACCACCACGCCCTGCCTGAGAGTATGATCTCTTTGTACAGTGAAATAGAATATAGCAATGAGGGAAAGAAGACTAATGTATGTAGCAACATAAATGGATCCCACAAACGCTGCATTGTAGGACAGTGATCACAAAAAACTGATCCTGTTTATAGGAAGTTCAAAACCAGACAAAGCTGCCTCTGTTTTAGAAGTCAGGGGAGTGCACATGCAAGGAGGCTTAGCAAGCAAAAGCGCGCGCCACACAAACCTAGTGATGGTGATCTGACTTCATTCCCTGGAACCCACAGTGAAAAAGAGACAATCAATTCCATAAAGCTGTCCTCTGACCTCCACATTCCGGCCATGACATGTATGCATGCGCTCACACTCACAGACTTGTACACACAGACATCATCATCACCACCACTACCACCACCATCACCATCACCACCACCACCACCATCACCATCATAATAGTAATAAGTCAACCTCGTGTTGATTCTTTATCAGAGAACTAATCACATAGGGATATTTAACTTGTAAAAAGAAAATGAGCTGGGGCTGGAGAGATGGCTCAGTGGTCAAGAGCACTAACTGCTCTTCCTAAAGGTCCTGAGTTCAATTCCCAGCAACCACACGGTGGGTGGCTCACAACCATCTATAATATGTTCTGATGTTCTGATGCCTTCTTCTAGTGTGTCAGAAGGCAGGTACAGTGTACTCACATAAATAAAATAAATAAAACCTTAAAAAGAGAAAGAAAATGTGCTTTGTATACATTTCTCTCTACATTAAATTTCCTTTTTTAATTCTTGAGCCAGGATAGTGTCACACTATAATTCCAGTATTTAGGAGGCTGAGGCAAAAAGATCTCATAATTCAAGATCAGACTGAGCTACACAGTAAAAACCTGCTTTGACAACCAGTTTCTGCTGGAGCTGGAGTGATAGGTCAGGAGTTAAAAGCACTGGCTAGTCTTCCAGAGGACCCAGGTTTGACTGCCCATGTTAGGAGGTAGTTTCTTTTGGTTTTTGTTTGTTTGTTTTTGTTTTTGTTTTTTTTTGTTGTTGTTGTTTTGGTTTTTTCGAGACAGGGTTTCTCTGTGTAGCCCTGGCTGCCCTGGAACTCACTCTGTAGACCAGGCTGGCCTCGAACTCAGAAATCCTCCTGCCTCTGCCTCCCGAGTGCTGGGATTAAAGGCGTGCGTAACCACCGCCCGGCCGGCTAGGAGGTAGTTTCTCGAGGTCAGTCATCTCAGGAACAAATCCCACCTTGCTGGCAGTATCGGAGCCGAGTTCCTGTTCCCAGGCCCCGGAATCACCTCCTATCCTGCTCCTTCAGATGTTTCCCGTTGGCCTGTTAACCAGTAAAGGATGCAGAGAGGGAAGGCTTTAGCTGTTATCCATTATCTCAACTAAGGTACACACGTCGTAAAAGCGTTGCTTGTCTTAATTGGCTCCACACCGCTGGACCACTTCTTTGTTCCCTTATCACTCTAAATTCCAGGAGGGGACCTGACTGCAAAAGCTGACAACAGGGCCCTGAAGCCAGGCGCCCGGATAAGGATAAGGCCCAGTCATTAACATTAACTTCTTTGTTTAACCCCTTGTGTCAAACTACGATTGGTCAGTGCAACAAGCCCACCCCAACCCCCCCCCTGGCTTTGTGTTCCCATCCTATAAAAATGTTATACACTTCCCCCTCAGGAACTCGGTTCAGATGTCTGAACTGGCCACCTCCCTAAATGATCAGAAAAGAAAGCTTTCGTAATCCCAGCACTTGGGAGGCAGAGGCAGAGGCAGAGGCAGGCGGATTTCTGAGTTTCGAGGCCAGCCTGGTCTACAGAGTGAGTTCCAAGACAGCCAGGGCTACACAGAGAAACCCTGTCGCGGGGGTGGGGTGGGGGGGTGGGGGGGTGGGGGGTGGGGGGGTGGGGGTGGGGGCAGAACAAATCCAAGAAAAGAAAGCCTTCATTTTTAAGCTTCAATATCTGAAGTGAGTTTTCTCAGCTCACAACCATTTGTAACTCCAGTCCCAGGGGGTCTGACACCATTTCCCATTCTCTTTGAGCACCAGAGAAAAGTATATGGTACACACACACACACACAGGCAAAACGTCCATATACTTAAAAAAAATTCGCTGGGAAAAAAAAAAATGCACTTTGAGCATGAGCGCAAGAAGACTACTTTTTCCATAATGAGTTTGTAACAGTTTTCTTTTGATTTGACATTTCCCCTTTTTAGTGGCTATATATTCATTGCATGTTGTATTGAGTTTTATACAATTTCTTTCAAGCATGTCATGTACTTTGACTATATTCTTTCTCCCCTCTTCCCCGAAGAAATCAGTATGGTAGCCAAGAACAAAATGGTTCCTGTCAACCTGACAGTCCCCTGGGAACTTGCCTTTCCCTTTTTCCTTTTATTGCTAGAGCCATAGAGGTCTTTTTAGCTATGAAGACATGGAAGATACAGTGGATGAGAGTGTACACTGTTTATGTATGTGCATATATATTATAATTTGTAGGGGTGCATGTTTGTGGATGCACCTCCAGTGTCATTCCTCAGGAACTGTCAGGTTGTCTCACTGTTTTTTTTTTTTGTTGTTGTTGTTTGTTTTGTTTTTTTGTTTTATGGATTTATTTTTTTTCCGAGACAGGGTTTCTCTGTGCAGCCCTGGCTGTCCTGGAACTCACTCTGTAGACCAGGCTGGCCTCAAACTCAAAAATCCGCCTGCTTCTGCCTCCCAGAGGTGCTGGGATTAAAGGCATGTACCTCCACTGCCCGGCTTGTTTCACTGTTTTGAAGCTAACCGATTTGGTTAGGCTGGCTGACCTGGGAGCAGCAGAAACCCACCTCGCCATCACTAAGATTATAAGTATATGCCATCGTGCCCGGGTTTTTTCCACCTGGGTTCTAGGTACTGAACCCTTGTGCTTGCATGCCAAGTACTTTACCACCTGAACTCCGGATCTCTCTAACTGTTTAATTCCGTGATCCAAAACAGACAAGAAGTATAGCTGGCTGCAATCCACAAGAAGTGATCTTTGCAGCCAGAAAAGAAGGGCCGAGGGCATGGATTTTAGGATTTAGTTGAATGGAGTGTAACTTCCAGATTTTAGGATTTAAGGCTAGCTAGAGTGAAAATTTCTCAAGGGCCGAGAGCTTGATGAAGTAGGGCATGGGAAAATGGAAGGCACTCATTCTTGATACATAAACCAAAAGGCATAGATAGATTGATGTCACTTATATAAGAGGGAATATACCAATTTTTTTAATGCCCCCTCACCCCTCTCAATGAATGCACCATTCCTATTGGTCCTGTAATACCAGATTCATGCATGGAGTGGACAGAGCGAGCGATTCCTTCTCCCTGATTCCCCCCCCCAAAAAAATCATTTGATATATTTTCCTCAGATAAAGGACATGCCAGATAGATACAGCACTTTATCTTAGGCAAAGGCTGAGAAGCGTTGGTGAACCAAATGTTCAAGCACATACTATGCTGAGCACGGCTGTGCATAGAATGGATCGGAACACCTGTCCCTCTAGAATTTAATATCTTCTACATCCGGAAGAGCCTCAAATGCTTCTAAGACAGTGGTTCTCAATGTGTGGATCACAACCCCTCTGGCAGCCCTCTATCTCCAAAAATATTTACGCTATGATTATTCGTAACAGTAGCAAGATTCCAGTTACAAAGTAGCAATGAGAATATTTTATGGCTCGGGGTTCACCACAAAACAAGGAAGTATATTGAAGGGTCTCAGCGTTAGACAGGTTGAGAACCACTGCTTGAAGAAGCCCAGGTTACCGCACTGAAGTGCCAGACATCTTTTTTTGAGACCTTGACTATACAGACCAGATGCACTTCTGATGATTTTAGCTCCAGCTACTACCTAATAGCAACCACCTGAGATTCAAGAGGCGCCGCACCTGCCATCCACAGGGCCATGGAATACAGCACTAAGCCACCAAACTAGTGTTCCACAGCAATAGACAAGAAAGGCAGCAGTGGCCCTTGAAAGCTTGTTCCACACTCTCTCATATATCCTCTTCCACAACAAAAGCAACAGTAGCCGGTCACACTTTCAATTCCTTTAATAAGGCGTCCTGAGGAACCAGGAAAATAACATGCAGTGGACAAGGAAGACTTCTTAAGCCGGCTCAGTAATTCATCAGTCATCTTCTGGTAACTGAATCTTGTTAGGATCAAAGTAGTTGGATTCCATGATGGGGAGGCCGTTGCTTTCTCGGTATTTCACTAGTCTCTCAGCTTCCCGGCGGGCCCACTCTTGCATCCTAGAAGCATCAACAAGTGTGTGGTATGTTGTGAGGGGAAACTCACTAGACAGCAGTTCCCCACCTCAGCACCCTATACCCAACCAGTGCAGGGCAAGAATTCTGGCCAGAGACCCCTCCAACCTCTACCTTTAACTCTACCCCTTCCCACTCAACTTTTTTAGAAAACCCCTATACCTGTAATCAGGCAAATAAGCCACAAAGGTGGTCCCAAAGACCAGGACGATGGAGAAACCAAAGAAGAACACAGCTCGCATATTCCAGACGTCCACCACAGGGTCACTGTCATAACCATGGAAGTCTGGGTTCTGAGGAGAGGGAGAGGTCAATGAGGGTTTCCTGCTGCCCCATAAAGCTATATGCTGGCCCTGCATGCCCTGCTCTCTAACCTGCCCTCTAATCTCTAACCAACATCTTAGCCCTCATTAAAATCTTTTCTCACCGGTATTGGTGGCGCATGCCTGTAATCCCAGCACTTGGGAGGCAGAGGCAGGCGGATCTCTGAGTTCGAGGCCAGCCTGGTCTACAGAGTGAGTTCCAGGACAGCCAGGGCTACACAGAGAAACCCTGTCTCGAAAAAAAACAAAAACAAAAACAAAAAAAAATCAATCAATAAATAAAAATCTTTTCTCTACTTTTAGGATATGGGGTTTTGACACCTGGCTGCTCTCGCAGCCTAGAAAGGTCTTCTTCCAAACTAATCACCACTGAATCCACCACCATCTCCTCATCCAAGATTTTGACTTTCTTTCCAAATGAATAATTGGCCTCACCTAACTTGTTTGGGAGTACTCACCCTGTCTGCTAAGCTTCACCCTTGGAAGGTGCTATTTATAAAGGGTTAAAAAGGTTTGGATATTGGCAATTTGCTAAGGGTCCACTTCGTCTATAGTACCCTATATATTTAAGATCGTCAACGAAAGGTTAGTGTTAAGTACTTATATACTAGGCCTTTTCAAAGCACACACCTCACAATATCCCCAGTAAAGTGGAACTGGCAATAATAAACACCTCCTAATTCTGAGTACTTCTGAAGGGGCAAGAGGCGCTGTGCTCATGCGGACTCGTTTCATCATATGAAGCAGGTGTCTTTTTTTCTTAGCTGTCCTATTACTTTTCTCACTTTACAAGGAAACCGAGGCACCAAGAGACTAAACTACTTGTCCAAGGTCAGACAACCCAGGATGTCCGACTCTGGTCTCTACTTTTCATAAAGCACAGGAATTCAGTCCTGGATTCAAGTATCAGCTCTACTACGTACTCAAGCTGTGATCTTGGGCTAGCAACTTTTTGTTTGTTTGTTTGTTTGTTTGTTTGTTTGTTTTGAGACAGAGTTTCTCTGTATAGCCCTGGCTGTCCTGGAACTCACTCTGTAGACCAGGCTGGCCTCGAACTCAGAAATCCTCCTGCCTCTGTCTCTCAAGTGCTGGGATTACAGGCGTGCGCAACTTATGTTTTCTTATCCTCATCTACGTTATTTTAACAGTTACAACGCCTCCTTCTGTAACAGTTACAGTGCCTACTTCAAAATCATGCTACTTTAGAATTTAGAGGAGTAAATAGATACAAAGTATCTAGCACTGCCCATATCACGCATGCGTCACCTCAGAGTTCAGTATTACTTTAATTATAATGTTTCTAATATGCTTTGGGTGCTGCCCACTTTCAGTATGATGTCTGTCTGCCAGTAAACCAAATCCCGCTTCCAGTCCTAGGAAGGGGAAACCAAGCTAGGCAAAATTCCTGAATATTGGAAGATCTTGTGCACTGCAAAAGCCGCGGGGCAGGAGAGCGTCCGCTTCAACGCTGGTTTGCCTGTTCCAGATTGGCCCCTACAGCGTCCCGTTTTCCCCTTCCCTCTCACCTTCGCGTAGACGTTTTCGTCCTCGGGTTCTGGGTCCTCCTGCCACAGCATGGTCGGTTCTCGTGGCCGCTTTCTCTCCACGGCGGACGGGGCGATTACAGCCCTGGAGGATTCCCAGCGAACGCGGGCAGCCGGGAGCCCTCGTGGAGCCGCCGCCGCTAGTGACAGGCGGCGAGCATACAAGCTTAACAGACGGGCAGCCATGACTGCTTGTACTGCGGAGTCCTTGGGGGTGCAGGGGGAGGAGACGGAAATGCGAAGTGCGCAGTTGCGGTTGAGCCCAGCGCGATTTTTGTCGCTCCGCCCTCCGCTCGCTAAATAGCTCCCTGGCCTAAGTTTGTTTTTGAGTGTGGCGAGGTGCGGACTGTTATTTTTACCTCCCACTCTGGGTCACTAGAGAATCAACTTTATCATTTTTATCAGTCTGGGAGAGATCTGCTTTGGAGAGTTCTGTTGGTTCTCTTCCCAGGAAGAAAGCACTGACATCTAGATGGCCCTGTAGGGAAAGAGGTGGAGCTTCTACTTGTCTTTCAACTTCAAAGGACAGCAAGCTTCTAAAAAGCGGGCCTCTTAGGGGTAGCCAATAGCTACTCTTTTTTCTGGACTCCTGGGCCGTTCTCACGGGGAATGGGGAGGTAGCATATGCTTGCCAATCAGAGAATGCCAGGGCCAGCCCATGGTGACCAGCAACCAATCGTCAAGGCCGGCCGGAGCGCGCTCCCTTAGTAGGTGGATGATGGTCGGAGCGCCGGCTCTCTTCTCGTCGCCATTTTGTGTTGGGGACTGTGGCCGGCTAGGAGGAGGCGGCACTGAGTTTCCTTGCAAGGGCAACGCATCGGGCGCGTCTCCCCTCCCCCTTTTCCTCTCTTTTGCCCCCAGTCTCGGACTTGGGAGTTGCATGCATCGGCTCCGGTTGAACTAAGACTTCGGAAGGAGGTGGTGGCGGGCGGAGGTGATGCCTGGGAGCCCTCCCTTGACAGCCCGGGCCGAGAAGGTGAGCGCCGTTGCGGGTCGTGGGGGGATCGAGGTTAAAGGAGCTGGGCTCGTGGGCGCGGGAGAGGGCTAGTGTGCATTAGGAGAGGAGCGGGGACGGACTGTATACTCGGAGTTTGCACAGAGCTGAAGGATGCCCGCACAGCCTGCACCTGAGAGGGGGTATGGTGCCCCCCCACACACACCCCAGCTTTTTCTTATGAAAGCAAAAGCGCGTGCGCGATTGGGACGCGGGATGGGTACACGCGGGTTGGGGGAAGGGAGGGACGGACGGGAGTGGGGTGCTGGGACTTAACTGTATTTGCCCACCGAACTTTTATCTTTTGGAACGTGCGTGTTTGCGACTTTGCGGGGGTGTTCGTAGCGCGGGAGTGTGCTGACTGCCCTGTGTTACTTAACTATCCACAGGGAAATACTCTAGCCGCGGCCTCTGTTCGTTTACGTGGTGGGGATGGGGGTGGCGAGCTCGGAGAAAGAAAGTGATCTGTATCTGACCTGTGATCCTTATCAGGAAGCAGTCTTGTTGCTGATCGACCCCCACCTAGTTAGTTTGGGGCGGGGATGCAGAGAATATATATCCGGCTTTTCTTTCTTTTGGAAGTTGTATCTGTGGCACTGACGTCTATATGTTAAAAGGGAAATCCGTTTAATTGTGTCTCATAGGTATCCTGTACTCTTGGCCCTTGGTTATTTGAGGTTCGCCTGTAACTTTGTTTCTTTGCTGTGCGGTGTGTGTGCGACAGTGTTAGACTCGTTCTTTTGCCACTCAGCATTTTGTGTCAGGGTTCCTGGTTGGGATTCTTTTCCCCATCTGGGAGAAGTTAACTGTCTCAGTGGCTTAAGGTGGAAGAGAAAAAAATAGGTACGCGCGTACTTAGAAGAAAGGTGTGGTGGCAGCCCACAGTTGGGCAAGGACCGCAACTGCCTAGCTCTACTTAGTCCCAGTACAGTGTGTGGCCGCTGAAGAGTCAGGGATAGTTCTGATCTCTGGTTGGGTCACATCACTCTCAGCTTTTCTAATTCTCCGTGGCAGACCCCCAAAAGTTGGATGAAGGAGCTGCTTGCTCCCTTTTACTCTCGGTAGAACAAGATGTTTTGGAACCACTTGGGAAAGAGGCCCCTCTTGCCTCTGGAGAGCTTAGGCTAAGATCCCTGGGGAGATAGCCACCTGGGGACCTGGCTGCACGTTAGGGCTGAACTAACGTGCTGTGCTGAGAGCCAGAGCTGTGTTGGCCAAAAGCCCAGGAAGGTGGCAGCTGTCTGGTTGCCAAGTTAGCCTCCCCCTACCCCTCACCAAAAGCCTTTCAGGGATTCTGACTGCCTCGTCAGGGGTATAGTTGGCATGTTCGGAGATTGGAATAATACCTTGACCCATGGGAAAGAGTCTGGGATTCCTTCTGTTGTGAAGTCTTTTGCTACCGTTTTTGTCTTTTGCTGTTGTGCTGGTTTCTTTTTGTGGTGCTGGGGATGGGACCTCAGGGCCTTGAACATGCCCTCAAGTATAGACCCCTCAAGTAGACCCAACCCAATAATTGTGCAAGGCTTAATTTCTGTGACTAATGTGCCTAAGCTAGGCAAACCACCCAGCTCTTGGCCTTCCCTTCCCAGCAACCAACCATGGGCTTACGTTCGTCTGCCAGTCTAAGAATGCAAAGTCTGGGTCCTAGAGCCAGTGGTCCCACCAAATCTCTGTAAGATATCTTTGTTTGATGAGAGCTCTGCTGGTTTCTAGGGTAGTGGAGTCTTGCCTCATGCTTATGGGGAAAGGAAAGGAGAGAGCCAAGAGGGGGTTGTCTTCCTGAATTGTTGCACCAGCGCATAAGGAAGTGGAAAACAATGTCCTTGGGCTATAGGACAATAGAGAATCTTGGCAATGACCGTCTTCTCAAGGAAGCCCTCTCTGCTCCAACTGCCTTGACCCCCTTTTTTTTTTCCCTTCCATTCTCTGCAGAGTCTCTGCAGGAGGTATCACCCAGACTGGCAGATGATGCTGGCAGCGGGGGTGACTAAGAAGTGAAAGGAGACAGCCACTGAGGAGCCCCAGTAGCTCCAAAAAAAATCCTATCAGGACATGGAGTATGAACGACGGTGAGTTGTCCCCTCCCCATCACTATAGGTATAGCCCCATGTGAGCACTGCTCTGGGATGACGCTGAAGGGCGCCTCTAGGCAGAAGGAACAACGCAGCAGAGAAGTGGACTCTTGTCAGCACATGCGTATATCTGTGCTCTGGGAATGCAGCGGCGAATGAGACATAACGACTGTGGGTCTCCCCCAAGAGACTGTCTAGCTATGTATAGTGTCACATGGAAGACCATAGAGTTTCCTCGTGATTACCAAACAGCCTGATGAGTGCGACCACTGGAAGTGAGGGTGGGTTTATTGTTACTGTGGGTGTGGAGGCCAGAGAGTCTTGCCAGGTGTCTGCCTCAATTGCTCCTCCACCTTTTTTTTTTTTTTTTTTTTTTTTTTTTTGATACTGGGTCTTTCGTTGAACCCAGAGCTCACAGACTTAGCTATACTGTCTGGCCAGCATGCCTGAGGGAGTCTCTTTTCTCTACTTCCTCGGTACTGGGATTACAGGCATGTGCCACACCTGCTGTTTTTATGTGGGTGCCGGGTAATCAAGCTTTGGCGCTCATGCACCACCAGCAGTTTAGGGATTGAGGCATCTCCCGGGCCTGTTTCTGGCCAACTTGTGGTTCCGCTGCCTCAGCTTCCTAAAGCTGGCGTGACAGGTGTGGTCCACACCCAGTTCATACGGAGTGCTTTGATTTGGTTTTGAGATGGATCTTGTTCTCTTATGTATGCTGGGCTCAAAATCCTGGGCTCAAGTTCTACTTCATCTTCCAGAGTAGCTGGGAAAACAGATTGTGACATCTCGTGGCATATATAGTTTTGTTTTGCTCTTCAGCTCTGATTCCAAAAAAACCATTTAGCACACTTGGTACAATTTAGAGATATTGAGTGTAAGTATAAGATCCTTTGGCACTCTGGTAGATTCCCGTCCCGGGTGATTCTGAAATAAATGACTCATCTATCATGTTTAAGAGAGCCCAGGAAGGCAAACCAAACTCTTCCAGAAAAGTCTTAAAAAAATTTGCTGGACATGGTAGTATGTACGTGTAATCCTGGGACCTGGAGATGGATGGAGGTAGGAGGATCAGGAATTGAGAGTCACCTTGTGCTGCTTGAGATCCCATCTTGAAAAAACAGTCAATAAATGTATAAAACATTGGCGAAAAAGCAGGTCGGAAATGTCGTTGTTGGCCCAAGGAGTGAGGTATTGGGTTGAACCTAGGGCCTTGCACTGCTCAGAAAGTGCTGTACCCTGGTAAGCAAGTGCTGTGCTATTTTACACCTTCACCTTTTACTCTGAGATACACTCCAAATTTTCCAGGTTGTCCTTGTACTCAATCTATAGCCCACAACAGATTTTTAGGCATGACCTTGCAACTATCCTACATCAGGCTCTTGAGTATCTAGGTTTACAGGCCTATCTATACTGCTAGACCCAGCCATTTTACTTACTTTATTTTACGTGTATGAATGTTTGGCTGCATGAATGTCTCTGCATCACACATGTTACTGGTGCCTACCATTGAATCCCCTGGAACTGGAGTTCTGGATAGTTTTGAATGAGCCACCATGTAGATGCTGGGAATCAAACCTGTTCTCTGGAAGATCGGTCAAGTACTCTTAACTGCTGAGCTCTCTCTCCAACCATATTTACTTATTTTTGAGATAGGGCTTCACTTTGTAGTCTATATCTGCATGGAACTCATTGCAACTCCCCAGCCCCGCCTCTGCCTTCCAGGAGTGGGACTAGCATATACTACCAAGGCTGGCATTGACTTCCTTTTAAAACTGTCTTTTGAAAGGCAGTTGGTGACTCTTTCTTAGCACGTGTGAAATGTTAGGTTCAATACAGTACTCCCTTAGGGAAAGACTGATTTGATTGTAGACCATGATCACTATAAGTAATGTATGATTGAGCTTCAAGTAGTTATGCTTTGGAATTTGTTGCCAAAGACATTTTTTTTTAAGATTTATTTTGTGTGTGTGTGTGTGTGTGTGTGTGTGTGTGTAGAGAGAGAGAGAGCACACTGTACCTGTCTTCAGACACCCCAGAAGAGGGCATCAGATCCCATTGCAGATGGTTGTGAGCCACCATGTGGTTGCAGGGATTTGAACTCAGGACCTCTGGAAGAGCAGTCAGTGCTCTTATCAGCTGAGCCATCTCTCCAGCCCAAGACATTGTTTTTTTTTTGTTTTGATTTGTGTTTTTTTGTTTTTGTTTTTGTTTTTATTTTTTGTTTTTTGAGACAGGGTTTCTCTGTGTAGTCCTGGCTGTCCTGGAACTCACTCTGTAGACCAGGCTGGCCTCAAACTCAGAAATCTGCCTGCCTCTGCCTCCCAAGTGCTGGGATTACAGGCATGAGCCACCACACCCGGCTTCAAGACATTGTTTTTTATTTGTTTGTTTTTAAATAATAAGTGCATGGGTTTAAGTTAATCCCACTTTCCAGTTTACAAAGGTCATCACAAGGCCTCCTCTTCCCGTGTTTATTTTTTTCTGTTTATTCCCAGTTTCCACCTCTGTAGGCAGTAGCTCTGTTGTACTTAATTTGTATCCTTTTAAATCGTGTTGTCTCAAGAATCTGTTTTAAGTTCTCACAAACAACAAAGTGCTACAGTCTTTCTTTTGTTTACTGAACTCAGCACTGCATGTTTTGGGTGTCTCTATTGCCATTTGAATATTAATGTTTCATCTCTTAACTGTTGCTAAGGGCACCATGGGCTATGTCTGTTATGTATTACTTAATAGTATGTGACTACCAAGGATAGATAATGTTCTTTTTGTTATTGTTTTTGTTTCGTTGTTTTGGTTTGGTTTGGTTTGGTTTGGTTTTGGTTTTTTGAGACAGGGTTTCTCTGTGTAGCCCTGGCTGTCCTGGAACTCACTCTGTAGACCAGGCTGGCCTCGAACTCAGAAATCTGCCTGCCTCTGCCTCCCAAGTGCTGGGATTACAGGCATGAGCCACCACACCCAGCTTCAAGACATTGTTTTTTATTTGTTTTTAAATAATAAGTGCATGGGTTTAAGTTAATCCCACTTTCCAGTTTACAAAGGTCATCACAAGGCCTCCTCTTCCCGTGTTTATTTTTTTCTGTTTATTCCCAGTTTCCACCTCTGTAGGCAGTAGCTCTGTTGTACTTAATTTGTATCCTTTTAAATCGTGTTGTCTCAAGAATCTGTTTTAAGTTCTCACAAACAACAAAGTGCTACAGTCTTTCTTTTGTTTACTGAACTCAGCACTGCATGTTTTGGGTGTCTCTATTGCCATTTGAATATTAATGTTTCATCTCTTAACTGTTGCTAAGGGCACCATGGGCTATGTCTGTTATGTATTACTTAATAGTATGTGACTACCAAGGATAGATAATGTTCTTTTTGTTATTGTTTTTGTTTCGTTGTTTTGGTTTGGTTTGGTTTGGTTTGGTTTTGGTTTTTTGAGACAGGGTTTCTCTGTGTAGCCCTGGCTGTCCTGGAACTCACTCTGTAGACCAGGCTGGCCTCGAACTCAGAAATCCGCCTGCCTCTGCCTCCCAAGTGCTGGGATTACAGGCGTGCGCCGCCACGCCCGGCTTCTTTTTGTTATTGTTGAGACAGGGTCTCACACTATTAATTCATGCCGGCCCGAAACTCACCAGAGCCCATATTGACCTGACTCTTGTGGCAGTTTTCCTGCTTCAGCCTCCTCATTACCTGTTTTTAACAAGTCCTTAACTTCCTTGCCCTTCCCCTTTCTTTTTTTTGAGATAGTCTCACCTTGATCCTCTTACTGTCATACTGTCATGGAACTCGTTATGTAGACCAGGCTGGCCTCAAACTCACAGACATCCACCTCTCAAATGCTGAGATTAAAGGCATGTGCCTCCATGGCCAGCTCTTCCTGTACTTGTGTTTTTAGAATCTTTTCTTTTTCCTGTCTGGAATCACACAGAGTTTTACCATATAATATTCCCTTTTGCATTCACATCTTTAGTTCACTTAGAGTCCAGTTTTGAATATGGTATAAGATAGGTTTTAGGTTTTTTTCCTTCACATAGTGGACAGTTTGCTGACTACCATCTCCTAAGTAGTAGTTTATTCTTGCTCAGGTTCCCTCCTTTCCTTAGTCTTATGGCATAACCTTACTGTTCTCATTACTATGGGTAAATACCTGGTCTTCATAGCTCCCTCTTTGCTCTTATTTTTTTAAAGTTGATGTAACCGTTTATGGAGATGAATCAAGGGGCTTAGTGGGAGAGCATTTGCTTAGTATGTATGAGCCCTAGGTTTTATCCCCAACATTCCGGAAAAGGAAAAGAATCAAGTCTCTCAAAACAAGACTTTTGATTGAGATTACATCAAATTTCTCTATTTGGTGGCGGGGGAAAATTGTCATCTTTCTAAGTGGTCATCTTTTTCTAAGAACTGTAGTGAAGCAAACTTAAATGGCATAAAAGTCTGCCTGTTTAATAGCCTACTCTGTTAAAGTGCATTTCCCTAGGAAACTGGAAAGATAGATATCTGGCTTAGCTTTTAAGAGCACTTGGTGCACTTTCTGTTCCCAGCATACATGTCCAATAAATGCTCTTTACCTCAGAGCCATCTCTCCAACCGCAATTTATTTTATTTTTATTTATATGTGTGTATTTATGTGTGAGTGTAGATATATGTACCCATGTCAGCCTATGTGTATTCATGTGAGGGGCTGTGCGTGCGTGTGTGTGTGTGTGTGTGTGTGTGTGTGTGTGTGTGTTAGTGTCAGAGGACAGCCTTAAGGACCATGCTTGAGTACTTTCTACCTTGTGTTTGAGATAAGGTCTCTCACTGACCTGGAACTTCACCAAGTAGCTCGAGGGATCCACCTATCTCCTCTCGGCTTGCCATCACTGCATTACAAGCACACACTACTGCATCTGACTTTTGATCTGGACTCTGGGGATCCGAACTCAGGTTCTTGTCCTTTAGAGGCAAGAGCTTTACTGACAGAGCCATCTTTCAAGCCTCATGGGTTTTTGTGGGTTGGTTTTTTTTTGTTTGTTTTTCGAGACAGGGTTTCTCTGTGTAGCCCTGGCTGTCCTGGAACTCACTCTGTAGATGAAGCTGGCCTTGAACTCAGAAATCCGCCTGCCTCTGCCTCCCAAGTGCTGGGACTACAGGCATGTGCCATCTCGACCCAGTGGGATTTTTGTTTTTTGAGACAGAGTTTCTCAGTGTAATAGACCTGGCTGTCCTGGAGCTCACTTTGTAGAGTAGGCCCACCTCAAACTCGGAGAGATCTTGCCTGCCTCTGCTTCCCAAGTCCTGGGATTCAAAGCATATGCCACCACATCTGGCTCACACATGGCATTTTTATATTAAGGATATTAGGTGTGGTGGCACATGGCCTGTAATGCTAGCCCTCAGGAGATGGAAACAGAATGAATAGGTGTTCAAATTACTACATAGTGAGTTCCAAGCCTGCTGAAGACCCTGCTTCTTATAAAACAAAACAAGGCAAAAGAATTTTGAGGGCTGACTGTGGGTATAACTCAGAGGTAGAATGTATGCTTAGCATGTACAAGACCCTGGGCTCCATCACCAGTAAGATGTGGAGCGAATGCAGGGTAGAGAGATGAGAGTAGTGGGTGTCAAAAGCAGTTCCTAGACTTAAAGGGACATGTTCAAAATGTCTCCATTTTTTTCCCCTTTTTTCCTTTTCTTTGCTTTAAATTTTTTTTTTTGTTTTGTTTTGTTTTTTTTGGTTTTTCGAGACAGGGTTTCTCTGTGTGGCCCTGGCTGTCCTGGAACTCACTCTGTAGACCAGGCTGGCCTCGAACTCAGAAATCCGCCTGCCTCTGCCTCCCAAGTGCTGGGATTACAGGCGTGCGCCACCACCGCCCAGCTAAAAAATTTTTTTAAAGACAAGGTCTTGGGCTAGAGAGGTGGTTCAACCATTAAAGGCTAAGCTCACAACCAAAAATATAAGACAGTGTCTCACTATATAGTCCTTGTCTGGTCTGGAACTCACTATAGGCCAGGCTGGCCTTGAATACATAGAGGTCTGCCTGCCTGCCTTTGTTTCTCGAGTGCTGGGATTAAAGGTATGTTCCACCCTGCCCAGTCAGAAGTTTTCTATTGAGTATAATATATACAGGAATTTTTGAAATAGAGCTTTTAATAAGTCAAGAAAACTTTGGGCTTGAAGTGATGAATCCTATTATCCCACTGTCTAGGATGGTGAGGCAGGAGGATCCTGAGTTGGAAACAGTCTGAGCTATGTTGTAAGTCCTGTGTCAGAAGAACCAAGTAAATACAATTGTGCAGTACGCTGAGCTAATATATATTTTCAGTCTTCTTTAATCTGAGATATTCAGTGTTTGTCTTCCATATTTTAATGTTTATTAGCATATATTTTATGTAACAATGGGCTTCGTGTACTTTTATACTTTATATTCATTCCTCTTTTCCCCTTCCTACTCTGTTCCTGCTAATCTCCTGCCTTTTCTCAACTGTACCGTCTTCTATTTTCACAGATTTAAAAAACTATATTTATTTTGTGGGAGGCGTAAGTGTGCGGATGTCAGAGGACAACTTGGGAGACTCAGTGCTTTCCTCGGCAATGTGTCTTTACCCACTAAACCATCTTGTGCCTTCCCCCCCAATACTTTTCATTAGAGTTGTTTACAGGAGCATTAGTACCTTGCCAGTGACTATACCTCTAAAAAATCTCTCTCCCACCATCAGCTATTGACTGCCTAGAACCTTCAAGGAAGGATGGGAGGCCGTGAGCACCTCCAGCCTATGGGGGTTGGGGGGGGGGGTGATGGGCCCAATCAGGAGATGGTGCTCAAGTGACCACAGCTGTGAGTTAAAGAGAAATGCAACAGCCCTGTCATTCCCTGCTCCCCCAACCCCCACACACCTTCCTCTACTGAATATTGTTTTGTTTTTTGAGACAGGGTCTCTCTTAACTCTGGCTGTACAGATATCCACCCACGTCTGCCTCCGGAAGGCCCACCTGGCCTGGGTTTTTTTATTCTTTAAAAAAAAAAAATGATGTGTATTCATTGTTCATGGTACTGTTACATAAGGGCACTCTAATGTAGGCATATGATATATGTTGAGCACGTTCTCTGCCCTCCCCTTTTCCACCTCTTCTGTTAGTCTGTTTTATTCCCTTAGGCAGTTTTGCTTCTACTTTCTTGTTAAATACGTATATGATTTTATGTATCTATATAAAATATAGGAACCGCAGAGAAAGCGTGATGTCTATCATTCCGAGATCGGCTTGATTCACTTAATATGACGATACCCAGTTGCATCTTTTTTTTTTCTTTTGAAAAAGGTCTAATCTCATTCTTTGTGGCTGGATAAAAATGGCATTATGTTTATAGCACAATTTCCTTGCCCATTCCTTTGTTTGATACTTTATATTCCTTATGAAACCACCTAGATTGGTTTCATAAGTTAGCCATTGTAAATGTCTACAGTAAACGTTGATGTGTAAATGTCTCTGTCATTTGTTGGCTAGGAATCCTTCAGGTAAATATGCAGCAGTAATAAAGCTGGACCTCAGGAGCGATCTAATTTCAGTTTTGTGAGAAGCCGCTATACAGTGTTCTGTTGTAGCTGGACTAGTTTACATTCCCAGACTCAATCCTGGAAGGCTTCTTGTTATCCATGCCCTCACCAGCATTGTTATTTTAAAACTACTAAGTTGTTCCTAATTGTATTAGTTTGGTTATTTGTATCTGTGGTGTTTATCTGGCATTGGATCAAGACGGCCTCGTGGTATAAATTAAACAGCCTTTGCTGGTTTTGAAGAACCTTTGTAGAAAACTTACTGCTGTGGTGACGCAGGCAGAGGCAGGCAGATCTGTGACTTCAAGGCTGGCCTGGTCTACATAACAAGTTCCAGGCCAGCTCAAGTTAGATGATGAGATCTTGTCTTTAAAAAAAAAAAAGTTACAGGCTGGGCGGCGGTGGTGGCGCACACCTGTAATCCCAGCACTCTGGGAGGCAAAGGCAGGCGGATTTCTGAGTTCGAGGCCAGCCTGGTCTACAGAGTGAGTTCCAGGACAGCCAGGGCTACACAGAGAAACCCTGTCTCGAAAAACCAAAAAAAAAAAAAAAAAAGTTACGGGGCTAGAGAGATGGCTCAGTGGTTGAGAGCACTGGCTGCTCTCTGGGAGGATCAGGGTTCAATTCCCAGCACCCACATGAGAGCTTACAACTGTCTGGGGTCTGACACCCTCACCCAGGCATGAATACTGACAAGTATATTGCAGTTCTGGGGAGAGAGCCCAGGGAGCTGTACCGCTTGCTATGCTCCAGCCTTTGCTGCATGTCTACATGTGTACGTGTGCAATTGTATGTGCAGATACGTGTGTGTGTGTGTGTGTGTGTGTGTGTGTGTGTGTGTGTGTTTGTAAGCTAGAAGTCAACTTTGAACATTGTTTCTCAGGAACCGCCGACTTTGTTTTTGTTGGTAATATTTGTGTGCGTGCGCTGGCTCACGGCACACATATGCCCTGGCACACAGGTGGAGGTCCAGAAACAACTTGCAGGAATCTATTCTCCCCTACCATATGGGTTCTGAAGCTTGAACTCAGGTTGTCCGGCTTGGTGGCTGGTGCCTTTACTTTTGTTTGTTTGGTTGTTTGGTTGGTTGGTTGTTTGGTTGGTTGGTTGGTTGGTTGTTGTAGGTTGGTTGGTTGGTTTGTTCATTTGTTGAGGCAGGGCCTCTGTCCACATCGCTCTGGCTGTCTTGGAACTCACTATGTAGACCAGGCTAGCCTCAACTCACAGATAGGCCTGTCTCTGCCACCACACCCAGGAGGTAGCAATGAGATCTAGAGATCCTTATATATCCGCCTCACCTGCCTGGTTTGTTATATTGGTGTTGGACCTCAAAACACAGGTCCTTATGCTCATTCAGCAAGCATCTTACTGACTGAGCGCCTTCCTCAAGTACACAGACGTCATAGGCATGCACCATGCCCAGCTGATCATTGTTTTTTCAGCATTTTAATATGAAAATTTAAGCACATAACAAGTTAAAAGAATTTTGCAGTCAGTCCCTCTCTATCAACTGGGTTCGCATTTGCCACACTCACTCATCTCATGCCTATTTCCAAGTTCTTTTTTGTTGTTGTTGTTTTTTTTTTTTGAGACAGGGTTTCTCTGTGTAGTCCTGGCTGTCCTGGAACTCACTCTGTAGACCAGGCTGGCCTCGAACTCAGAAATCTGCCTGCCTCTGCCTGCCAAGTGCTGGGATTACAGGCGTTCGCCACCACTGCCCAGCAACAGGTTCTTTTATCTTTGAACTTTCCTATAAATCAAAACACACTTCAAAATAAGTTTAACTTTATCAAGATTAGAAACTTCCAGATCAATAGACACTCATGATGAAAAGAAACTAAACCCCACCCCCCACCCCCGCCAGAATGGGAGAACATATATATGTGTACCTGGTAAGGGATTTCTATCTAGAACATGTAAAATACTTTTATAGCCAGAAAATAAAACATCCCAAAGCAAAAGTAGTAAGGGCTAAGGATATAGCTCAGCCACTGAGGTATGTCCTTAGACTTTTTGTTTTTTTCTGAGGCAGGGTTTCTCTGTATAGCCTTGACTGTCCAGGAACTCACTCTGTAGACCAGGCTGGCCTTAAACTCAGAAATCCACCTGCCTCTGCCTCCCAGAGTGCTGGGATTAGAGGCGTGCACCACTACCGACGGCTGTCCTTAGACTTTTAATTATTAAATTCCCTGGGCTGGCCTTAAATTTGTGGTCCTCCTGTTTCAGCTTTCTCGAATGCTATAATTCACTGAGTTATGTTTTCTTTATTTTATATTTATTTACTTGTGTGTTTGAATGTTTTGTTATTTGAGTCGTGGTCTCCCTCTAGTTAAAAATGGCCTCAACATTTCCATCTTTCTTTCTGCCTCAGCCTCCTGAGTCCTGAGATTACAGCATGTACTACTACTCTCAGTTTGCTTGCACTAATTCATTTTCTTTATTTTCAGTGCTAGGCAGGACCTAGGCCTTTGCGCAAGCTGGTCGCCATATAGCTGCACATCTAGCTCTTTGTATTGTCTGTCTTTAAATATAACTCATGATTATTTGTGGGTAATCTTACATATTTTTATATAGTTTAATTAAATGATCTTTTTTTCTATGCCTTGTGATTTGGGTTATTTTTCCCATTAAAGGGCAGGGCTAAAGGTCTAGCTCACTGGGGGGAACATATAAAAGATTATGAAGAATTTATTTTTCTCCCAGTTTACTTTTTTCTTTTTCTGATTTGAGCCAGGGCTTTGTGCATAGAGCCATGGTGCACGCTCTGCCATGGAACTTTCTCTCTAGTCATGTGTTTGTTACTGGTGTAAGGTGGTCAGAGGACAGCTTTGTGGCATTGGTTCTGTCCTTCCACCTTGGGGACTGGAACTCATATTGTTAGGCTTACATTGGTGGGCAGTGAGCACCTTTACCTCCTAAGCCATCTCTCCCTTACTCCACCTCACCCCCTATGTTTTTTTTTTTAAACATAGCCCAAGCTGGCATCAAAATTAGGATTCTCCTGCCTTAACCTCCTGAAGGCTGGGATTATAGACCCTTGAACTTTTTTCTTTTTTTTTTTTTTCTTTTTTTGTTTTTTTCGAGATAGGATTTCTCTGTGTAGCCCTGGCTGTCCTGGAACTCACTCTGTAGACCAGGCTGGCCTCGAACTCAGAAATCTGCCTGCCTCTGCCTCCCAAGTGCTGGGATTACAGGTGTGCGCCACCACGGCCGGCGAACTTTTTTCTATTGTGGTTTAATTTCTTCCATTTACATCTTTGATCCAAGCTGGCATGGTAGTCCATGCCAGTAGTCCCAGAATTTAAGAGGCATAGAAAGGACCCTGAGTTTCAGGCTAGTCTTGGTTACATTGTGAGTTAAAGGTCAGCCTGAGATGAATACCTAAAAACTGTCTCAAGAAAAACTGAATGATCAGATTGCAGTGACTCATGCCTTTAATCCCAGCATTCAGGAGGTAGAGGCAGGCAGATCTCTGAGATCAAGCACAGCCAGGGTTACACACAGAAGCCCTGTCTCAAAAAAGAAGACCCCAAAAGAAACCGTAAATAAGTATGTAAGTAAATTTTCATATATGTGAAGAATAGTCAAAAGATTTCTTTTCATTTTTGTGTATATGTTTGCATGTGTGCATACAGATCCCAAAGGAGCTGAAGTCACAGGTTGTTGTGAACCCTTTGTGGGTGATGGGAATCCAGCCAGGGTCCTATGGAAGAACAGTCAGTGCTCTTAACTGCTGAGCCATCTCCTTAGCCCAAGATTTAAGATTTAACCTTTTAGATGTAATCATAGGTAGTTGTCTTTCTGTTTTCCAAACAATAGTTATTTGAATATAAGCAAAATATATATTTTGTGTGTTAATTTTATAGCTAAAATCTTTATTAAATGTGTGTGTGTGTGTGTGTGTGTGTGTGTGTGTGTGTGTGTTTGAGAGTCTATGCTTACATGTGTGCATGTAACCCTGGAATCCAGAAGTGGGCATCACATCCACTAGAGCTGGAGTTACTTGTGGGTGTGAGCTGACTGACATGGATACAGGGAATTAAACTTGAGTCCTCTAGAAGAGCAGAAAAGTTTTGTTTTTTTTAAACCTATATGAGTACACTGTAACTGTCTTCAGACACACCAGAAGAGGGTGATCCCATTACAGAAAGTACTCTTAATCCCTGAGGCATCTCTTTAGCCCCTGATTTTTTTTTTTTCATCAGCATCGCTGTTAGCATTTTGGAAGTACTGAAGTTAGAACTCAGGCCTTGAATGTATTGTCATTCAACTATATACCTGCAGCTCCTGATTTATTACTTGTAATCTTTCTTTCTTCCTTCCTTCCTTTCTTTCTTTCTTTCAACGTGATTCATCTAGGCTTTGCAGGGTTATTCTCATTAGCCACAAGTAATGGTGATTTTTACCTTTTCAAGGTTTTTTATTTGCTTGTTTTGGTTTTTAGCTTTTCAAGACAGCGTCTCTGTGTCGCCCTGGACATCCTGGGACTTATCTTTATGGTTCTTAATGCCTTTTCTTCCTTCCCTGTACTTAATTGTTTTAACTGGTGTCATTAGAATAATACAGTCTAAGAGTGGTGTCAAGAACAGGCACTGTAATGTATTACTTTTCATGAGTGGAATCTTGTTGCATTCTTCTAATGGGCCTGATTCTTCTGACCATGTTCTTTTTTATGTCTTAATCTTTTTTTCTCCAATACTAGATATTAAACCCATGGTCTTGTAGGTGGTCTGCCCCTGAGCTAAACAGCCATAGCAGCATGTTTCCTTTTTAAATGACCATATATTGGTTTGTTTGGTTTTGTTTTTAAGACGGAGTCTCCTATAACCTTGAACTCATTTTGTACCTTGGCTAACCTTGAATTCCAGATCTTCGTGCCTCTACCTCTCGAGTGCTGTGATTATGGGTATGCACTGCTATACCTGCCGTAAGATACTTGATTATCATCACCCACTGACTCCTTTGTTCTATATTAAACTCTGAGGAATAAGGTGGTGAGTCCAGCAGTCATGTCCCATCATTTCCTAGAACTCACCTTTAAGTAATTTAATTTTTTTTCCGACATGGGCAAAAGAACCCAATACCTTCTACGTGAAGGGGCTGTGCACCGCCACTTTAGTACGTCCACAGCCCCGATTTTCTTAGATGTGTGAGGTGGGGGAGCCTCACTATATTGCCTTGGGCTAAAACCTCTTGTCTCAGCACCTTGAGCAACTGACACTCCAGACCTAGGAATTTATCTCAGTCCAAGATGGAAACCAATAATTTTTATATATTAGCCAAGCACTCTACTACTGAGCTATATCCATCAGATTAAAAGATTTGCTATCTTCTAACTCATCGAAGATTTACAAGTTAAATCAACTTCGAAGTAAGTGTTCTATGGTTAACTATAGTTAGAGAATTTTTTATTTTTAATTATGTGTATGTGTCCCTGTGTGGGTATGTGTGTATGAGTACAGATGCCAGAAGACACTGGAGTTGGACGTATAGACAGTTATAAGCAGCTGCCCAATCTGAGTGCCAAGAACTCGGGTCCTTATGAGAGATCCACAGTTGGAGAAATTTTAACTTAAGAGCTGCCAGTTCTAGCAAGATGGCTGTGAAGTGGGTGGAGTGCCGTGCATAGGGCAGTCAGAGATACATCTGCAGGGACCTGAGCCTGTAGGCTTGGCAGCATCTTGATGAACACGTGGGTGTTTTGTGTGTCTATTTAGGTGAAATTACTAAAGCAGATGTTGGGTTGATTAACTTTATTGTAGCGAGTACTCATGTTTGGTATTTGGGGTGCAGAGACGGCCTATGTAGAGGTGGAGAATTCAGTCAGGGACCTTCCCCTGATGTACATGTGGGCCAGAGGTTAGGAAGGAGTGGAGATAAGTGGGTTGGCTTTAAGAGCCTGTGGTCGTTAGCCCATGCAGTGAAGTGTGACTTTTCAGTGTCTTAGTCTGGGGAGTGGGAGTGAAGCCCTAGAGAGAGGGTCGTGGGCTAACTTTCATATCTTGAGCCTTTTGGCAAAGATGGCAGTCTAATTTCCGTCCTTCTTCTAGAGGTGGCCGTGGTGACAGGACTGGCCGCTATGGAGCCGCTGACCGCTCACAGGATGATGGTGGAGAGAACCGCAGCCGGGACCACGATTATAGAGACATGGACTACCGTTCCTACCCACGAGAATATGGCAGTCAGGAGGGCAAGCATGACTATGAGGACTCCTCCGAAGAGCAAAGTGCAGAGGTGAGGGCCAGGCCAGGCCTTGGGGGCAATGCTCCTGAAAGGCCCGTGTGTCTCGGCTGCAGCACCAGGTGTAGGCAGTGCTCTGCTCCTGCGCCTTCTTCCAACTCCTTACTCAGTTGCCGCGCCTCACCTAGGGGAGGGTCTGTCCCTACTCCCTTCTCCAAGGCCTCTTCTCCTGAGTTGGGTCTCCCCGGCTTTCACACTGCTTGACTCTCTTTCTCGGGGCTCCTAGCCACTGCTTCTTTCCCTCCTTCCCTGTCGTCAGTTTTGGCCTTTGCCTCACTGCAGGTTCAATACTGCCTACCCCCACCCACCGGCTTAGGGACCTCAAAAGGATCGATCTCTTCTATGGGACCCAGCATCTAGGGTTGGGAGGACAACCTGAGAACAAAATCATCAACCAATCCATACAAGTCTGGGAGGCTAACACTGACTGCCTGCTCTTGACAAAACCTCTAGACAGAAAGGAAGGAAAGGACCTTTGGGGAAGTCAGTCCCACGTAGGTAGTTACCTCTAGCCTAAAGGCTACGGCTGATGTTCACTATGAGAGAACCCACAGCCGAGGGCTAGACATACCCTTACCTTAGGGCATTTCTGTCTGAGAGGGCCAGTCGGAGACTTAATGCAAGCACTAGGCAGACAGCTCTCTGTCTAGTAGGATGGAAAGGGTACACTTTTGTAAGCCCAGCCCTGAGGAGAAATTGTATTTAAACTATCTTCTACCCTCTGGGTATTCGAGGGACTATTTGAAGATTCTCCTGGTGATCTATAAGCTTCGTTTGGTTAAGCCAGGGCTTCCAGGCATCCAGGCTTCTCCATTGCCTGCTATTGTGACATGTCTCTTAATGTCTCCACGGCTCCAGTGGACCATTGACAACTGTGGAACACAGCATCCAGTTGTCTGGGCCTGTCCTCTGCAAATGGGTGTAGGATCATGCCTGACCTGCTTCGTGTTGAAATTAGTATGTTGGACAATAATTAAGAACGCAGCAACCAGCCGGGCGTTGGTGGCGCACGTCTTTAATCCCAGCACTTGGGAGGCAGAGGCAGGCGGATTTCTGAGTTCGAGGCCAGCCTGGTCTTCAGAGTGAGCTCCAGGACAGCCAGGGCTACACAGAGAAACCCTGTCTCGAAAAACCAAAAAAAAAAAAAAAAAGAACGCAGCAACCGCACTCTTTGTGAAGGAGACTGAGAGTAAACAGAGACTTTTCCAGGCCTGAGGAGTAAGGACCAAGGGGGAACATGATGTCCCATGAACTCCTGCTGGTTGCCTCTGGCCCATATCTGAAACTATTTCTAAACTGACGGCTTGGTTCCGGGGCCCAATCTTAAGCCGGGAACTATAGAAGACAAGCGTTTTTCAGTGCCACAATAAAAAATTGTACACATACCAGCTGAGCCGGCAAAAGAAGACATTGAAGGCAAAGTCTACTTTGCTGACCCCAGGCTAGTTTACCCCAAGGAGGTCTAAGGAGTGTTTTTGTCGGCCTGCCTTTGGGAGTTCCTCTTCCACACCAATACTGTATCCTAATAATGTATCCTATGGAACATTTGCATCCTTAAAAAGCCTGAGCCTTTAACCGGAGCCCGCCTGCCCACCCCTGGCTTTCAGAGCCTACCTGTCTCAGAGAGCCAGCGGCCAGCCACTAGGCCCACCCAGACTGACTGCCCGTCTGGTGTCTCTCATCTTATTCTGTCGGCCAGGATTCCTCCTACGAGGCCTCCCCGGGCTCCGAGACTCAGCGTAGGCGGCGGCGGCGGCACAGGCACAGTCCCACTGGCCCGCCAGGCTTCCCCAGAGACGGCGACTTTCGGGACCAGGACTATCGGACCGAGCAAGGGGAGGAGGAGGAGGTGGAGGAGGAGGAGGAGGAGGAGGAGGAGGAGGAGGAGGAGGAGGAGAAGGAGGAGGAGGAGGAGAAGGAGAAGGCCAGTAACATCGTCATGCTGAGGATGCTGCCACAGGCAGCCACTGAGGATGACGTACGTGCCCCCCCAATGGCCCTGGGCAGGAGGCAGAGCAGGAGGTCAGGCTGGGACTCCTCCAGGGCCCTCAGCTTCTCTCCAGCCATCCTCTGCCACCAAGCACAGCACCTTTCCTCTCTTCTCCCCCACCAGCTCCTGTCCCCCAGCACTGTCCATCCTCCAGGATGGCCCCATCAGTTCCTGGTCCGGAAGGGAGAAGGCAGCAGACAGGCTGACTTGACCCAGGGGCAGTAGCCATGGGTGCCCGGTGCTGGTGGGTGTGAGAGAAGAACCTCTCTCCTGCACATTCCATTGGCTTTCACCCTTTTTGTATATGTGGATGGAGGGCCAGGCCCAGTGTTGAGTATTCTTGGAGGCAGAAACCCCTGAGAGTGAGATATTAGGGTCCGTGGGCTTTTCTGAACTTCCATATTATTCCCCTTTTGTCAGCAGTGACAGCCTGGCCACAGCTACCCATAAGGTGGCTCTTTGATAGCTTCTCAACCTGTTTGCCTTTGTGACATTTTCTGCTTCCCATCTTCCTTTCTTCACTCCTTTCCTTCTCGCGCAGGTGTCTTATGGCGAGCCACATTCCAAACCCAAGAATATCACTAAAGTAGAATTTTGACTAGCCTCCCTGATCTTCGTACCTCTCTCTGCCCTCAGCACCCCCCCACCCCCCCACCCCACCCCCCCACCCCCCGTCAATGCTCTACGCGGTGCTTCCCTGGAAGCCTGCCCGCTGCCCATTTTCTAACAGTAGTGATCCACCTGAGAAACGTGAGGGCGTCTAGAATCGCTGACAGCTGACATTGCCTGTGGTTTTGTGGGAGGGGGGACTACAAGGCTGACTGAGTCTTCAGAGGCTCTTTCTGGAAGGTGTGCATTGTAGTCACTCCCACATAGCCCAGGCAGCAAGGACTTGCTTTGTGTTCCAGCAAATGGCGGAGTAGATTCGGGGTCTAACCCTGGACAGCTGGACTCCAGTCCAAGGTCTTGATGTTTCCCAAGTCCTCCCTGATTGTTGGGAATCTTGATAAGATTTGTGGATCTTGACTTTTCATCGTCCTGCATAACTGTATGCATAAGACTTGATTTCTTGCCTTTTACCGTGATGGGGAGCAGATGCCCGGAAGCCCAGAGACTTTAACTGAAAAGCGTCTGGCAGAAACTCCCCATTTACCAGCCCGGGCAGGGCCTCGCCTGAGCTCCTGGGTTGCCTCTCTACTGGCCGTCAGGCTCATTCCACTCACGAGGCTTTCCAGATCAACCACCAAGCCTATTTGTCTTTAAATTCCTCCTGACATGGCTTGGGTGGCTCCGGCTCCTGTCCTCCCTTCCCTGGGTCCTCTTTGAGCCGTAGGCAGCTTTTGGTGCCTGTCGGGGAGAGGGAGCCGTTCCTCTGCGATGGGCACGAGCTGGCCGCCAGCTTCCATGCTTCCTGGCTGCTACTGAGCCTCTTGTCAGATCGCCCTGTACTGTTTTCTTTGTTTGACTCACTCTCTGCAAGTCCAGCGCTGGAAGCGAGACTGAATACTAGTGTAGGCTGCAGTTGTTACTGGGGAAAGCTTTGAAAGAGGTCGAGGACGCAGGTGTGTGTGTGGGGGGCGTGTGTATGCGTTTCATTCATGACCCTTTGGGGCTCAGAGGCCTTGAGCTGGCCTCACATACTCAGCCGCTTTCTTTGCTGAACCTATCCCGCTTCTGTGTCTCCTGAACAGATCCGAGGCCAGCTGCAGTCCCATGGTGTCCAAGCACGGGAGGTCCGGCTGATGCGGAACAAATCATCAGGTGAGCTTTCGTTCCCTCCCCTCCTCTTCTGCTGGCCAGCCTGAGCCTCCAAATCTCCCACTGCCTCTACCTCCCCCTCTCTCTCTTCCCTTCCCTACTCCCCTCCTGCCACAGCTGGGAATGGGCAGCTTGGGGGGGTACCCACTCCTCTCTCCCATCCCCTACTCTAACAGCACCAGCCAGCAGCCTCTACGAGGTTGCTGTCCTGAAGGGGATGTAGCTCTGGGCTGAGCTGTACTCCTCAGGAGGAAGGCCAGAGCCAGGCTCTGCAAAACCTCTTCTTTGGGACTTTGAGTATCCGAGGTGGTGACCCTTCCCAGGATATACATTTTCTTCTCCTTCCTCTGCCCCTTGGTCTCCTCCACTCTGACAACAGCCTCTAACGAAAAGTAGCTCTGACGTGGACCCATCCATATGTCCCAAGAAGGGAGGCAGGGATGGCTCTCATCCAAAGTGTCTCCTAAGGAGCAGCCAGGACTTTCTAGCCTCACCTCTTCCCTCCCTCCATCTTGCAGGCTGCTTGGAGCTGGCCTGGGGTTTTAGCAGGGTGGTGGTGGTTGGGGGGTGTTGTCTCTGCAGGACTACTGCCCAGGCTCCCCACGGCAGGCACAGTGGGGCCTCACTCTGCCTGGGCTTCTTTCGATCTCAGTCTCTCTCCTCCTTCCGCCTCCTCTCTCCATCCTCCCTTGCCCGTTTCCCTGTACTATTCCATCCTCCCGTGCATCCTGATGGTGATTCTTTTGGAGATCAAGCATGCCCCTCCAGACCCTGTGTTCATGACTACCTCTGAAGGAGTTACCTTTCCTAGAACCTTAAGCGTCAAGCCCCTTTCTCGGCCCTGGCCGGGCCTGGAGTCTGTGTCAGTGACACGTAGGTCTTGCTCTGCTTTACTCTACTTGCATCACTCACTCACTGAGAGAATCCGTGTTTCCTTCCCTAAGGAGGCATCCTAGGTATGGCCTCTCAGTGACTTCGGACATTTCTCCTACGCACCTGCTGACTCTTCCCTATGACATCCTCTTGGCCAGCTCCAGCCACCATCTGCCTATTTAGGAGAACCTTGACTGTCAGTGGCTACAGTCTCCGCACGGGGCACTGAAGCGACTCCCTAGAGATGATCATCCCCTTCCCCTGCAGCAAGGTTAAGCTGAGATTGTGTTCCTAACCACACCCGGTTTCCTGTGTGCTGCCTGGGAACCCCCAGTAGCCTCCTAGAGCAGCCTAGCCTGGCTTCTCTTTTGTCCCAGGACTCCTCCTGGCCTTGCGCTGGGCTTGCCTGTGGGTTGTTTACTCTGAACTATATGAAGTCAAAGCGATCTCCTCTTCTAGAGACAGGTCTCTCCTTGCACCCCTTGCCTCTGAGTTCTCCATCTGTCACCCCATGTTAGCTAGGCAGGACTGCCTGAGACCCATCTCACTACAGTTCTGCCGATCTGGCTCATGCTTTCATTTTCTCCTCCCCCCCACACCTTTCCCTTTTCCTGCCCTTCCCAACCATCTACCTTGACTCCTGCCTCCCCTGTTCTTTCTGTGATCACGTTTTCTCTTCCTTTCTCCTCTCCCCCTTTCCCTCTCTGCCCCTGGTCCTCTCCCCCTCGGGTTCTGCCCCCGGGAACGCCGTGTGTCCAAAGCTGTTGACTAACCCACTGCGTCTGTATCTGAATGCTGTCTCCAGGTCAGAGCCGGGGCTTCGCCTTCGTCGAGTTTAGTCACTTGCAGGACGCTACACGATGGATGGAAGCCAATCAGGTTGCTTTGCCGCACTTGAACCCCCCCCCAAACAAATACTACTTTATAATCGAGCGCTCCCCATCGCCTGAATCTTACGGACACAGTTCCCTGCCCTGTGGCCCTGTGGCCCTGTGTCCCATACCCCTGCCCCTTTCTCCCCGCCTCCTGACCCCCACTGTTTCCTTTTCCCATCTCTCACTACCCACTGGGTTTCCCATTTGGGGCCCAGTCTCAACACCGTCCCCTCGCCCCCTTCCGACTGCCAGGCACTAGCGCTCCCCCCCCTCTCCTGGCTGAGCTTTCAGAGAAAGAGCTGCCAGGGCGGTTCCTCGCCTAGCTTCCCACACCCCAGCAGGACCCTTTGCTCCCGAGCCAGCAAAGCCAGGGTTTGGTTGTGCGCTCAGGACCACTGGAAGGCCTGTCACTGGGGGAACACAGATGTTGGCACATAAACTAGCAAGACTCGTTTTGCCAGTTTTCTCCTGCATGTGAATGTGGCCCTCTGAGTTCCATGCAGAGGGACATCACTGCTTTTGGTTGAGAGTTCCAGTCAAGTGTGATAGTTTTATTGACTCCCTGGGCTCAATTCACTGGCTCCTCCCATTCTCACAGCACCCTCCCCACCCACAGGAGGCCCCACCTCTACCTTCTCAGTAAGGAACTGTGCTCTGTCAGCTACGGAGGGAGCCGGCTCCCCTAGCCTGGCACTGGATCCCAACTCAGCTGCGTTGGGACCTTCCAAGACTCAAGGGTCTAACGTAGCTACCCAGCCCTATCCTGTCACTGGTGTAGAGCACTGGAGAGAAGTGTCAGGGGAGGAAGGGGCAGCCGTGGTAAAGTGGAGGGTCCTGGCAGAGGCAGCCCTGTGGCCGGCTCTGTGGGTCGGGTCAATAGGCTAGTGCGGTGGGCCCAGGACCAGGCCAACCTTGGGAAGGTGGCCTCATGGCGGGAAATCTCCGTCTGTTAAATTGGCTTTCTTTTTCCCCTTCTCCAGCATTAGCGCTCGTGCGCTCTCTCTCTTTTTCTCTCCCCTCCTCTCTCTTCCCTGCCCATCTCCCCTCATTCCCAATGTAGCCTCTGTAGTGCTGGCCCTGGGTATGGCCTGGCACTGTCAAGGGCCAAGCTGGGAGCACTCCCAACTCGACAGTCGTTGATCAACCAAGTACTATGTGCCTGATTGTGTGTGTGTGTGTGTGTGTGTGTGTGTGTGTGTGTGTGTGGTGTGCTTGTGGGTGGTGTGCTCGTGCGTGTGTACCGTGCGTGCCTGTGAGTAAACAGCAAACAGATGCGCCCTGAGAGCTGTGGCGCTTTCCTTCCCTCACCCCCCACCGTCCCGCCCCCCCTCCGCTCCTTCTTCCCTTCATCAGTTCTCCAAACTCCCGTCATTCCCTGTCCCTCATCCATCCAGCTGAAGGGCTCGCTCACTCTTTTCTCCTTTGCTGAAACGGTATGTGGGGCACCGCTCCCTAGGTCTTGACTGTGCTCTGCTTTTTCCCACAGCACTCCCTCAACATCCTGGGCCAGAAGGTATCCATGCATTACAGCGACCCCAAGCCCAAGATCAATGAGGACTGGCTGTGTAATAAGGTACGGGGGCTGGGTGGGTCGCTGGCCGGGGAGAGAGTCTGCTCCAGCAAGAGCAGCAGCAGCAGCTTTCTCAGGCAGAGCAAGTGTAGTGTGTTAGAGCCGGGCCTCAGCCCCAGTCAGCTAGGCTCTGCCCTCAGCAAACAGAGCCTTGCCTCAAGGCCCAGTAGAGTTGAAAGAGATAACAGCGTAAGGGACTAATCAGCGACGACTCAGGCCTGCTATATTGTATAGGACATGGGCTTCACAACCGTGCTGCTCGCAGGCTGTCTCGGGTCTGCTTTGATGCTGGTCAAGGTGCTTATCCTATCTCTGTATCTCTTTTCTCATCTTTAAGTGAGCGAGCACTAATTAGGTGTTAAGAGAATGAAACTGTTGAGAGGAGAATAAAGACCTGTGGCCCACAGTGATCGGTGTAAGTGGAAGCACAGTGTCTGAGGGTGACTCAGCCTTGATCCAGTGTGCCCACCTCGAAGGTCCCGCAGCCGTGTGGTCGCCGTTGTCTTCCCTGAGAGAAAGCCCCGGCTCTGGTGGAAGCACGCAGGTGCTTTTAGCTCCCGGGGCCTGAGGGCTGCCCTGAGGCCAGCATTGGGATTCTACAGCCCCATCTCCTGGGGCTAAAGCTAAGGAAGGCTGGGCGCTAGGGAAGGACTGTGTCTGCTCCCGCAGGGGTCTGCTCAGTGGGAGAGTGCTATCTGTCATCTTTACATAGGTCCTCGACCTTTCTGGAGAGAGACGAACAAAAGGATACTGGCGCTTCATCTTGTTTTCATATTTTCCTTGAAAACCAGTGTTTGCTTTGTTTTCCTCTCCTCCTCCTCCTCCTCCTCCTTGTCCTACGTGCCTTTCAGTTACTAGATCCCGTCACTTTCATCTCGGAAGAGTTACCTTCCTTCCTGAGCTGTTCTTACAGTTCGTGCCAATCCCTACCCCTCCCACTTGGTTCCCACAGAGCCCTCTCTGTGGTCGGCCTCACCTCTCTTTCTCCACCCTTGCTTGTAATGCTGCAGCTGAAGCCTAGCTCTGACCATGCCTTACCTTCTCTGCCCCAAACACCTAGTTTTAGCATGGCTGTCACCATCTCCCCTTGCCATCCTTGGCTTTTGTCTCTCTGCATGCCCCACCCCCACTCCACCAGCTATAGAAAGTCTCTTAGTCCCCCCCAGCAAGACTAAGCCTCGGATTTCCCAGCTCCCAGCTCCCTGCTTCTGTGAAGCCCAGCTCAGTGAGCTGAGGCCCCTTCAGCCCGTTCTCTGCTCCCACCGCCCGTCCTGAGCGCGTGGTGTCGGACCCGACACAGGAGCAGTGCTTAGGACCTGACTGGAGCAGAGACAGAGTGTGAGGGAAGCCGAACAAGGTCTTGGGTAGCTGGAGTGTCTAAGAAAAAAAAAAAAAAAAGTCAAAAGTGGCAGAATTCAACCTAGGCCTGGCAATAAGGAAGGAAACGAATCTGCCTAAAAGATTCTGTAGAAGTTTCTGTTAGGTAAGCAAGTCCCAGGAAGAAGGGACCATGAGATACAGTGCTGAGAGTTGCTAGTCCGAGAAGAGAGGGAAGGGGTGCGGCGGCTGCAGCGTGAGAGTTGCCGACTGCGGAAGTGAGAAGGTTGGTGCTGGCAACCAGTTGTCGAGAGATTTCTAGCATTGAAGATACTAATAAAGGTCCAAAAGACTCGTGCCGCCCCTGACCCTCAAAGTTCCCTTCCTCGGGATTATTATGTTGTTCTGTGGGTTCATATTTGGAGAATACCATGGAGAGTCTTGACCCCCGACCTGTGCCTCACAGTGTGGTGTCCAGAACTTCAAGCGCCGAGAGAAGTGCTTCAAATGTGGTGTGCCCAAGGCAGGTGAGCCGTGCTGACTGGGAGTGCCATGCGAGAGGCATGAAGGCCAGTGTGCAGGGGCCAGGGAGGGGTTGGGGGGCATGACCAGCCTTGGCGCTTCCACCTTCGTCATCAGCAGATCTCCCACCATTCCTGACAGAGGCAGAGCAGAAGCTGCCCCTTGGCACTCGACTGGATCAGCAGGCACTGCCGCTGGGTGGGCGGGAGCTAAGCCAGGGCCTGCTCCCACTGCCACAGCCCTACCAGGCCCAGGGAGTGCTGACCTCGCAAGCCCTGTCCCAGGGCTCAGAGCCAAGCTCCGAGAACGCCAACGACAGTGAGTCGGTTGTTCTTCCCCCTTGCTTTACACCCCAGGGCATCTGGTGTGGGACCTCTGAGGCCAAAGGATGGTCCTTCTTGGGGGAGAGTGTTTCTACCCTGGTGTGGGGATAAGTATGTGACATAGAAAGAGCAGAGGGAGGGGCTGGCTGTCCACAAACTAATTTTTTTTTTTTTTTTTGGTGTTTTCGAGACAGGGTTTCTCTGTGTAGTTCGGGCTGTCCTGGAACTCACTTTGTAGACCAGGCTGGCCTCGAACTCAGAAATCCACCTGCGTCTGCCTCCCAAGTGCTGGGATTAAAGGCGTGCGCCACCACCGCCCGGCCCACAAACTAATTTTAAGGGTATATGGGAGGGTCCCTGGTAGTTGAGAGACTGCTGACACCTGGACAGACAAGCAGAGTTTATTCAAGAGCAGAGGGAAAGGAAGCAAAAGTACATGAGGACAGCAGCAAGAGAACCGGGGGCAGCGGGGATCTGTGAGCGGGGCCCGAGCAGCCTGTCCGAGGTGCTTCCTAACACTGGGCCCTCTCCCACAGCCATTATTCTACGCAACCTGAACCCACACAGCACTATGGACTCCATCCTCGGGGCCCTAGCACCCTATGCGGTACTGTCCTCTTCCAACGTGCGAGTCATCAAGGACAAGCAGACCCAGCTGAACCGAGGCTTCGCCTTCATCCAGCTCTCCACCATCGTGGTGAGGGCGGCACAGGGGGGGGCCCGGGCAACCATTGTCCCGGCCCCCAGGGTAGGGAGGGGGGGACCTTGACCCCATCCTCACCGCGGTCCCAGTCTGGAAATGGGGCAATGGAGCCGGGGGGCCTCCCCGGGCCTGACCCTTCGGTCCCTGCCACCTCTCCACCCATAGGAAGCGGCTCAGCTGCTCCAGATCCTGCAGGCCCTGCACCCTCCGCTCACCATCGACGGCAAGACCATCAACGTGGAGTTTGCCAAGGGTTCTAAGAGGTCAGAGGCCACCTAAGCTCCCTCACAGCCTGCCACCACCACCACCCCCCGCCTACCTTGGGGAATCCCTGTTTCATTTCCAGTTTCTACTATCCTCCCCAGGGATATGGCCTCCAATGAAGGCAGTCGCATCAACGCTGCCTCTGTGGCCAGCACTGCCATTGCTGCTGCCCAGTGGGCAATCTCACAGGTACTCGGCCCCTCTGCTCCCATCACCCTGGCATCTGACTTTCTTAACCCTTCAGTACTCTTTCCGCAAACAACAAAGTGGGCTTGTTATCAAAATGTTGTGCCCTGTTATAACAAGTGTTAAGGGCCTTCCTACCTTTCCTCCTTTCCTCCTGCCTTTATAGATAGTGATCCATTCCCACTCCATCCTTTCTATCATTCCCAGTCACCTTTTGGACTCTATTTTGGTTTTTCGAGACAGGGTTTCTCTGTGTAGCCCTGACTGTCCTGGAACTCACTCTGTAGACCAGGCTGGCCTCAAACTCAGAAATCCACCTGCCTCTGACTCCCAAGTGGTGGGATTAAAGGCGTGTGCCAGCACCGCCCGGCTTTTTGTTTGTTTTTTTGAGACAGGGTTTCTCTGTGTAGCCCTGGCTGTCCTGGAACTCACTCTGTAGATCAGGCTGGCCTTGAACTCAGAAATCCACCTGCGTCTGCCTCCCAAGTGCTGGGATTACAGGCATGCGCCACCACCGCCGGGCTTTTCTTTTTTAAGATTTGTTTTTACTTTATTTTTATGTGTATAAGTGTTTTGCCTGAACCTGCACATGTGCACCATATGTGTGCTCAGTGCCTGCAGAAGTCAGAAGAGGGTGTCTGATCTCTTGGACCTAGAATTTTGAATGCGTGTCAACAACTATGTGGGCGCTGAGAACCGAACCTGGGTCCTTTGCAAGAGCAACAAGTGTTCTTATCTGCTGAGTCCTCTCTTCATTCCTGTCTTGGTAGTTGGTGCCCTATGCTGTTGGGTAGAACTTTTTAAAATTGTTCTGAGTTGGTATAATGTGTTGCATATTCTGTGTGTGTGTGTGTGTGTGTGTGTGTGTGAGAGAGAGAGAGAGAGAGAGAGAGAGAGAGAGAGAGAGAGAGACTATTTAAGTATATGTGCCATTAATAAAAAGGAATTTATAAATATTATTTAGAAAAGAAAAACTTTTGGAGCCAGGTATGGTGGTAAATACCTGTAATCCCAGTTCTTATGAGGTAGAGGCGAGAGGATCAGGTGTTGAAGGCTAGTCTTTGACTCTATAATGAATTTGATGTCCTGTCTCAAAAAAGGGGGGGGGGTGAAAATTTTGGTAGACTAAGAGGCTAGGAAGGCCTGGTGATGCCTGCCTGTATTTCTAGCACTGGTGTGGGCAGTGGCGGCAAAGTCAGGAGGATTGCCTGAGATCCGGACCAGCACGGGCTACATAGTTGTTGGTGGGAGAGAGGAAAGAAGAAAACAAAAGGGAAGAGATTGGGGGGTGTCTTGCTTGGTATGAGGAGTAACACATGTACCTCATCAGTACCAGCTTAGGGTGCATTTGGGCATGTAGCCTTTTTCTAGTCTCTTTTCCTCACTGTTCTCTTGTGAACAGGACCCCTTGATTTTCACTTTTCTGTCAAGTCGAAATCCCAGCTCCACATGTAGGGACAGGTGCTTCTCACAGGTTTCTTCATTGCTGTCCCCTCCTGGTGTCATGCTTTCTCATGTGTCCCTCAGGCCTCCCAGGGTGGAGAGAATGCCTGGACTGCCCCCGAGGAGCCAACAGTTGACTACAGCTACTACCAACAAGATGAGGGCTACAGCAGCAGCCAGGGGACAGATTCCCTCTATGCCCATGGCTACCTTAAGAACACCAAGGGCCCTGGCATGACTGGGACCAAAGGGGACGCAGCTGGAGCAGGTGAGCCTCATCCTCTCTTGCTGAGCCTAAATGGTGGGGCCTAGAAGCCTGTGGTCTTCTGCTCCGACATCCGTGGCTCTTCATTCTCCTTGGCTCCTCATTGTAGGTCCCGAGGCCTCCCTTGAGGCTGGTGCAGACTCTGTGTCACTGCAGGCTTTCTCTCGAGCCCAGCCGGGTGCTGCCCCTGGGCTCTATCAGCAATCAGCTGAAGGGAGCAGCGGCCAGGGCACTGCTACCAACAGCCAGGTGAGGGTGGCATGGGTACTCTGGGGGAGGCTGGTAGGCTGGCACGGTGCATCCTGAGTGGGCAGGGTGCTATTAACAGACACTGAGTCCTGTATCCTTATGTGACCCATGAGTAGTCATATACCATCATGTCACCTGCTGTGCTCAAGTCTGAGCTCCAGAGCCCTACTCATCCCAGCTCTGCCTTACCACCGGCCACCAGTCCCACTGCCCCAGAGTCCTACAGCCAGTACCGTGAGTATCCATAGCTTGTGGGTAAGGGTGTGGACTTCTCTAAACAGAGAGGAATTTGACGGCCTCGCCTTTGCTCCCCGCAGCTGTTCCTGATGTCTCTACTTACCAATATGATGAGACATCTGGCTACTACTATGACCCCCAGACTGGTCTATACTATGATCCCAACTCCCAGGTGAGTGCCAGGTAGCCTAGGGAAAACTGGAGTGTGGTTTTGTGGCAGCTGTGCATATACACCCTCCCTCATGTCCCCCTCCCATCCCTTCCCTCAGTATTACTACAACGCTCAGAGCCAGCAGTACCTATACTGGGATGGGGAGCGGCGGACCTACGTCCCTGCCTTGGAGCAGTCTGCTGATGGACATAAGGACACGGGGGCATCGTCAAAGGAGGGAAAGGAGAAAAAAGAGAAGCATAAGACCAAGACAGCCCAACAGGTGAACTTCCAGCCTTCATTTGGCTGTTTGGAGTCGATGTTCTGTCGCCTCTTGCTCTCTCCTGCTGTAGGAAATGGGGTAGTGGGTGGGCATGGACGGGGATAGGAACTACTTCAGACACACAGTACTCCTGAGCTAGGTCGATTTTGGGGATACTGTAGCAAGACCACCCACCACCATGAAGTGACTTAAACTGTGTGGGTGAACTGTGACAGCTTTCCTCTATCCTACAAAGGGAACCTTCATGCTGGCGGTGGGTGTGTATTGATCCCAGAGAAATTCTCAGAGGCTCATGAGGAGAGTAGGAGAAGAAACACTGCAGGGTTTTCTTTTCTTTTTTTTTTTTTCTTTTTCTTCTTTTCTTTTTTTTCTTTTTCTTTTTTTTTTTTTTTTTTTTTTTTTTTTGGTTTTTTGGTTTTTTGAGGCAGGATTTCTCTGTATAGTCCTGGCTGTCCTGGAACTCACTTTGTAGACCAGGCTGGCCTCGAACTCAGAAATCCGCCTGCCTCTGCCTCCCAAGTGCTGGGATTACGGGCGTGCGCCACCACACCCGGCTGTACTGCAGGGTTTTCTAGTAGGGAAAAGTTGGAAGGAACCTCCGTCTCTGTGGAGAAAAGGTATGGCATTGAAGCAAGCAATAAATATTCTCTGGCAGCCTGAGAGATTCTTGAAATGTTTCATGCCCCAGGAAAACCACCAAACATTAACGTGGCATGACGTCACGTGCTTTAGTTAGGGTTCTGTTGCTGTGATAACCACTGACCAAAAGCAATATGGGTATGAAAGTATTTGTTTCATGTGAAGGAAAGTCAAGGGAGGTACAGATCGGAAGGGCTGCTACTGCTGGCCCACAGGGGAGAAAGCAGAGGCCCACGCTGGAGGAGTTCTGGGAACCTTAACCTCAACCCTCAACCCCCAGATTGCCAAGGACATGGAGCGGTGGGCGCGCAGTCTCAACAAACAAAAAGAAAACTTCAAAAACAGTTTCCAGCCTATTAGTGCTCTACGAGATGATGAAAGGCGGGAATCGGCCACTGCAGATGCAGGCTACGCCATCCTTGAGAAGAAGGTGTGCTATAACTGTCCACCTGCACCCTACATTCAATCTCGGCATTCTTTAGGGGCCTCTGTGGAGCTCTGAATTCCTCTTTTCTTCTACTTCAGGGAGCACTAACTGAAAGACAGCACACAACTATGGATCTCCCAAAGTTGGCCAGTGAGGACCGCCCAGTAAGTTTCAGAGCAAAAGGGGGCAGGGCGTCCCTGATCTGAGCAGGTGTGACTGACTACCCACCTTAACCCTCTACAGAGCCCACCTCGAGGGCTGGTGGCAGCCTATAGTGGGGAGAGTGACAGTGAGGAGGAGCAGGAGCGAGGGGGTCCTGAACGGGAAGAAAAGCTCACAGACTGGCAGAAGCTAGCCTGTCTGCTCTGCCGCCGCCAGTTCCCCAGCAAGGAGGCGCTCATCCGGCACCAGCAGCTCTCCGGACTCCACAAGGTGAGCGAGCAGAGAGTTGGTAGCACAGCCTGTGTCTAGTCCAGCCCAGCCCTTACTCTATCCTGTCCCTCTCCACAGCAAAACCTCGAGATTCACCGGCGAGCCCACTTGTCAGAAAACGAATTGGAAGCACTAGAAAAGAATGACATGGAGGTAAGATGTGACCCACTCATTGGCTCCGTCCCATCTGACCCCTCCAAGTCCTGGTCCTCCAGGCAGTGGGACTTGAAAGGTCCTTAGCCAGGTATAGCCTGACAACCATGTGTTGTCTCTGTCTCCGTGAGGCTTCTTCCTGGTTCCCATTGCATCATGTCCTGACCCTCAGGACCAAGGACCAGGCCAGACAGGCAGACTTGCATGGCCCTTTACCCCATCCATGCTTATGTTATGTTTGCTGAAAATAACAGCCAATTCCAACATCTTCACACATATATATTTGTAGCAAATGAAGTATCGAGACCGTGCAGCTGAACGCAGGGAGAAGTATGGGATCCCCGAGCCTCCGGAGCCCAAACGGAGGAAGTACGGTGGCGTAGCCGCAGCCTCTGTGTGAGTGCAGGGCCAGGTACCAGGTGGGGGGAGGGTGCGGCTGGCAGACCGCTAACACTATATATACACTGTCTGTCCCCTGCAGGGACTTTGAACAGCCCACACGGGATGGATTAGGCAGTGACAACATTGGCAGCCGAATGCTCCAGGCCATGGGCTGGAAAGAAGGCAGTGGTCTGGGCCGCAAGAAACAGGGCATTGTGACACCCATTGAGGTGAGTCTCTATGAGCCATTCTTGTCCTCAACAGTCCCAGTGCACCTCTACCAACCTGACAAAACCTGCTTCCCTTACACAGGCCCAAACACGAGTTCGAGGTTCTGGCTTGGGTGCCCGGGGCAGTTCCTATGGGGTCACCTCAACAGAATCCTACAAGGAGACCCTGCACAAGACAATGGTGACCCGCTTCAATGAGGCCCAGTGAACAACTTTGAAAGCAGTTTCTACAGATATGAGGTGTATCTCCAGGGACAGAGAAGATGAAGTGTGGTCTAAGGAAGACTCTAATATCTACCAGCCTGCTCCCCCAACCAGAGAAGCCCTCACCAAATTACACTTGGAGTTGGTGACTTCTGCTGGGCAATTGGGCTCAAATCATGTTCCTTTTGTAATAAAATCTAAAAAGCCTGCATCTTCCATTTCTACTCTCGCATGTCCTAGCATGGTTTCTTACACAGGCACAGAATGCATAAACAGCTATTAGGCTGAGCTGGATGGCAATTGTGGCTAAAATTACCCGGGATATTAGCCAGCAACCCCAACTGGCAACCTTCTGGTTATGGCTCATCCCTTGTCAGAGCTCTGAAGTTTGATTTAGAACCTGGATTGGGAGTCCGCAGTCCCCTATCCTCCCTCAACCCTCGCTTGCTCTTAGCCAGCGGTGCCTACACTAAACTCTGATTTGCCATTCTGGGCTGGAGACGGTGCTTTCGGGCATCTCTGTATGTAAAACACAGTGCTTAAACCCTGGTTGTCCCTACACCCTCAACATGTTGATGACCCCAAAGGGATACAGGACGTGTGGCCTGTTACGTTCCCAGCCTATGGATGTCTTCACGAGCATCATTCCAGTTCCCCCTTGCCCTCTTCATCCACGGCTGTAAACATAGTGCTTCGCTCTGGGATTCCCAGATCGTGCTTCTGCCCTTGGCAGAGGCTCTGAATGGACTGGAACGGGAAACTGGGATTGCCTGCTAAACCCCAGTCAGCAGAGCTGCAGAATGAAGCCAGGAGTGTAGGCCTACTATTTCCTTCCTGACCTAGAATCCCCAGGGAAGCCACACACCTCAGTGGCTGTAAACCACTATAGCAAACTGCATATGAAGTTAAACCTGCATGTGCCCTATGACCTAGCAGATTCCTCAGTATCCAGCCAACACAAATGAACCCATTGACAAAAGGTGTATATATGTACATTTCTACCAGTTACATTTGTAATAGCCCCCCAAATAGTCCAAAAGTCCAACGAAACAAACAAGCTTGGTGCTTTGTAGGATGAAGTATAGCAAAAAAAGAAAATGCTGGTAGTCAAGTATCAACAAATGAACCTCATCAGTACCACTAGTTGAAAAGTCAGGCACAAAGGTACATCATCTTAGATGATTCCATTAATGTGAAACTTGGAAATCAAAGCAATTTGGTGATGGTAGCTAGCAGAACAGGCTTGAGACAGGGATGGCATTTTATTATTGTGTTGTACATAGACTATACAGCAAGTTAGGAAAAGACCCCCCCCCAAAAAAAAAAAAAAAAAAAAAAAGAGAGAAGAAAACAATGCCTCTCACCTACAAGTAGTTGGTTTCGGTATATTATTGCTCCTGAGCCAAAATGGCAGGATTTCCATCTGAAGATTTGTTTTGAGACAGGTCTTACAACCAGACCTGGCTTCGAGTTGGATATGTAAACAAGGATAGGTTTGAATTGACCCTTCTGTTCGGCTTCTACCTCCTAAACGCTGAGATTACAGGCATGTGGTGCCATGACCAGCTGAACTGCCTTATACAGCAAGGTAGAGTAGGGGCTGCAGAGACGACTCAGTGGCTAACAGCACTGACTGCTCTTCCAGAGGTCCCGAGTTCCACCTTTAATCCCAACACTTGGGAGGCAGAGGCAGGTGAATTTCTGAGTTCGAGGCCAGCCTGATGTACAGAGTGAGTTCTAGGACAGCCAGGGCTATACAAAGAAACCCTGTCTCAAAAAAAAAAAAAAAAATGTCCTGAGTAACCACATGGTGGCTCACTCTGATGCTCTCTTTTCTGCTCTCTTCTAGTGTGTCTGAGGACAGCTACAGTGTACTCATCGTACATATAAAATAAGTAAATCTTTTTTTTTAAAAAATGGCAAGGTTGGCGGTCGGTGGTGGCTCACACCTGTAATCCCAGCACTTGGGAGGCAGAGGCAGGCGGATTTCTGAGTTTGAGGCCAGCCTGGTCTACAGAGTGAGTTCCAGGATAGCCAGGACTACACAGAGAAACCCTGTCTCGAAAAAACAAAACAAAACAAAAACAAAAGCAAAACCAAAAAAAAAAAAGAAAGAAAGAATGCTTAAAAAAAGGTAAGGTTGTTCAATATCATTAGTCATTAGGGAAATGCAAATCAAAACAACCCTGAGATTTCACCTCACACCAGTCAGAATGGCTAAGATTAAAAACTCAGGAAACAGCCGGGCGTTGGTGGTACATGCCTTTGATCCCAGCACTTGGGAGGCAGAGGCAGGCAGATTTCTGAGTTCGAGGCTAGCCTGGTCTTCAGAGTGAGTGCCAGGACTACACAGAGAAACCCTGTCTCGAAAAACCAAATAAATAAATAAATAAATAAATAAATAAATAAATAAATAAATAAAAAATAAAACCTCAGGAGACAGCAGGTGTTGGAAAGGATGTGGAGAAAGAGGAACACTCCTCCACTGCTGGTGGCATTGCAAACTGGTACAACCACTCTGGAAATCAGTCTGGCGGTTCCTCAGAAAACTGGGCATGACACTTCCAGAGGACCCTGCTATACCACTCCTGGGCATATGCCCAGAGGATTCCCCGGCATCCAATAAGGGCACATGATCCACTGTGTTCATAGCAGCCTTATTTATAATAGCCAGAAGCTGGAAAGAAACCAGATGTCCCTCAAAGGAGGAATAGATACAGAAAATGTATATTTGCACAGTGGAATACTACTCAGCAATTAAAATAAATGAATTCATGAAATTTGTAGGCAAATGGTTGGATCTGGAAAATATCATCCTAAGTGAGGTAACCCAATCACAAAAGAATACACATGGAATGCAGTCACTGATAAGTGGATATTGATTAGCTCAGAAGTTCTGAATACCCAAGACACAGAATATCAAATGATTCCCAAGAAGAAGGAAGGAGAGGGCCCTGGTCCTGGGAAGGCTTGATGCAGCAATGTAGGGGATTACCAGGACAGAGAAGTGGGAGGGGGTGATTGGGGAATGGGCAGAGGGAAGAGGACTTATGGGACTTATGGGGAGGGGGGAACCGGGAAAGGGGAAGACATTTGGAATGTAAACAAAGAATATAGAAAAAACTGGTAAGGTATTTGTATAGTATCTGATATAATACATATGTTCTGTAAATTGCTAAGCAATATCAATTAGGGAATGAAGAAGGAAAAGTCTGTGTAGAAATTAAGTCAGGTGTAATTTCTCCCCCAGTTCTTTTTCATTCATTTCTTTACTGGTGCTGAGGACAACCCAGAGCTGCCTTTGATACTGTCAGCCCTCCCCTGACGATCTTCTGTCAGGGTTGAATCTGTGCATGAACTCATGAACATGAAGCACTAGATGAAAGCCTCCATGAAGATGCTAGGGACGAAGCCGCAATTCTTTCAGAGCAGCCAGTGCTCTAAACTACAGAGCCATCTCTCCAGTCCCCTAAGTGTACTTATTAGTACCAAGGAAAAGTAGTAATTTTACAGGATAGAAACCTGACAGGTCCCAGCACTCTGGGAGGCAGAGGCAGGCGGATTTCTGAGTTCAAGGCTAGCCTGGTCTACAGAGTGAGTTCCAGGACAGCCAGGACTACACAGAGAAACCCTGTCTCGAAAACAAAAAACAAAAACAAAAACAAATAAAAAAAACAAAACAAAAAATAAAATAAAATAAAATAAAATAAAATAAAATAAAATAAAATAAAATAAAATAAAATAAAATAAAATAAAATAAAGAAACCTGACCGGTACCATCTTCATGGTATATTAGAATTCTGTTTTCCAAGCCGGGCGGTGGGAGTGCACACCTGTAATCCTAGCACTCTGGGAGGCAGAGGCAGGCAGATTTCTGAGTTCGAGGCCAGCCTGGTCTACAGAGTGAGTTCCAGGATAGCCAGGGCTATACAGAGAAACCCTGTCTCGAAAAAAAACAAAATCCGGGGCTGGAGAGATGGCTCAGCGGTTAACAGCACTGACTGCTCTTCTGAAGGTTCTGAGTTCAAATCCCAGCAACCACATAGTGGCTCACAACCATCTATAATGGGATCTGCTGCCCTCTTCTGGTGTGTCTGAAAACAGCTACTGTGTACTTACATATAATAAATAAATAAATAAATAAATAAATAAATAAATCTTTAAAAAAAAAAAAAAAGAAAAAACCAAAAAAAAAAAAAAAAGGAATTCTGTTTTCCAAAAAGACCAGGTAAGAAAGACATCATCCCCTCTATCCGAGTTAGATGACATAAAACAAACCCAAATGGGCGAGCTACAAAAAGGCCTATAATCAAAAGCATCAAGGTTAGGAACACCGAAGACTGAAGGAGATGTCATCTGAGCCTTCTGGCAGTGAGGTCTGCCCAGGCTGTCCCATGTAAAATTCTCAAGCCACTCCTGCCATGATCTCTGTGTTCTATTGTTCTACTTTCCACAATTCATCCAGTCACATAAAGTCTTATTTTTCCATATTTGTTGCTTGAATTGTAACAGAAGCACCGTGGTGTATAGGACTTTTGTCTGTCTTGCTTCTTACTCAGAAAGAAGCCTTGGAGGTGGAGGAAAGGCACACATCACATCACAACTTTCTGAATCCCCCTCATTCGCAGAAATCCGTGATTTTGTGTCTACGGTGTTTAAGGATGAACCCATGCTATGTAAGTGTTCTTATCACTGAGGTGCATTGCCACCCCTAGGGACCTTTTGAACAAAGCTTTAGTCGGACATAATGGCACGGACCTGTAGTCCCAGCCACTGGGGCAGGGAGTGAGGGAAAGTTGGGGTGAGCCCGAGGTTTACTTGAGCCGGAAAGTATGAAGCTAGCCTGAGCATCACTGGGAGAAGGAAAGCGGCAGGGAGGGAAAGTTCTGGATTGATATATTAAAGATTCTTAGGGCTCCAGAAAAGAAATTCTTGATGAGGCTATGAAGATGCCTACACATTACTAGAGGGAGTCAAAACGGCACAGCACTCTCAACCTCCCAGTCCTCATGCACACTTTCCCAATGTCCGTTTTTTTTCTTGAATTGTCCCTTGTAACCAATACCCTTCCCTCTTGCTTTTTTGTCGTTGTTTTGGTTTTGTTGTCTTGAAATAGATATTCCCTCTGGCTGTCCTGGAATTCATTCTGTAGATCAGGCTCAGACTCAGAGATTTGTCTCTGCCTCCTGGGTGCTGGAATTAAAGGCATACACTACCACCTCCTGCTTCTATTTGCTTTTGTTTTTTGGTTGTTTTTTGTTTTTGTTTTTGTTTTTTTGTTTTTTGTTTTCTGAGACAGGGTCTCTCTGTATAGCCCTGGCTGTCCTGGAACTCACTCTGTAGACCAGGCTGGCCTGGAACTCAGAAATCCGCCTGCCTCTGCCTCCCAAGTGCTGGGATTACAGGCATGTGCCACCACCGCCCAGCTTCTATTTGCTTTTGTAAAGTCTAAATTCTGCTCCAATTACTATACATGCAATAAGGCTATATATACAACATACACTATATCCTTATGCATCCCCAGTGGTAAAACTAAAGACAAAAACCCAGTCACATGCATGGTTTCAATTGCCAAATGTTCTGGCCTTCAAATTCACTCCTGTGTAGATTTCACCGTCTGAATTTGATACTCAAGTCTTCAACCCTTATGCTTTTTCTTCTGTTTTATTTGTTAACTAGATAGCATGCAGCCCAGAATAGCCTTAACTCCTTGTATCACGGAGGATGGCCTTGAGTTCCTGATCCTCCTGTCTTCACCTCCCAAGTTTTGAGATTGTGTGCATTTATCTGGCTGGTTCTTTGAGTCTTCCAGTCGCTCAGACTGGAACTCAATGGTGTAGCTGACCTCAGACCCCCCAGCAATCCTCCTGCGGTAGCCTCCAGAGTTCTAGTAGTACAGCTCTGAACCTCCAAGCTTGGCCTCAACTCTTCTCTAGAGCAATATCTCCCCCTTGAATGCCTAACAAACATCTTGAGTATGATACAGGCAAAACCAAAATCTTGATCTTGCTCCCTGTGCCTGTGGATGACAATTTTACCCTTCCAGTCACACAGCCAGAAATGGCCAGATGGCTCATCAATGGCTTTCTTTTGTGTACCCCAAATCTGACTCAATCTAGCGTGCTTAAGTTTGAAATCAGTCCAGAATGGGAGCCCTCCTCTCTGCTTCCACTTTCCTGACTTGAGCTGCTCTTCTAACTTTACTTCTTAGTTTCTTGACAGTTCGCTTCCAGTGGTTTTCCTTCCCTGCTTCCCACTATAAATGTTCTTTCCACATACCCAGACTGTTTTTTAGATTGGCGTCAGGTATGATTGAGTTGCTGGAGTGTTTTCCTAGCATGTGTAAGGTCCTGGGTTCCCTCCCTAACACTGCGATAAACAGAATTTTTTTTTTTCCGAGAGACAGGGTTTCTCTGTGTGGTCCTGGCTGTCCTGGAACTCACTCTGTAGACCAGGCTGGCCTCAACTCAGAAATCCACCTGCCTCTGCCTCCCAAGTGCTGGGATTACAGGCGTGCGCCACCACGCCCGGCTAGAATTTTTTATTATGTGGTTCCTGGGCTTAAAATCCTGTTGCATCTGGGTTTGGTGGCTCATGCCTATATTCCCAGAATTTGGGGGGCCTAAGGCAGGAAGATTACTAAGCATTCTAGGTCAACTCTGTCTATTTAAGGGTGTACCAGGCCAGCCTGACTTCCAGTAAGATGCTGTCTCAAAAACTAAAATCCTATTACATATCTTATTATATATATATATATATATATATATATATATGTGTGTGTGTGTGTGTGATATGTGTATATGTGTAAGTGTGCAGACCTGTGTATGCATGTATGGAGGCCGGTTGACACAGGTATCTTTCTGTCACTCTCCACCTTATTTTTAAACTATTACTACTACTGCTGCACTTGTTACATGTGAAGGTCAGCAAACAACTCTGGAATTGGAATTGGCTCTCTCAATGCTATGTGAATTCCAAGGATCAAACAACTCCAACTCGTCAGGTTTGTACAGCAAGCTGAGCCCTCTCACCTGCCTCATGTTACTATCTTAATTTTTTTTTTAAAACAGGGAGTTAGATAATTTCTACCCCTGTCCCTTCTCCAATTCATCCCACAACATAAACATACATATGGGAGTTAATTTAGCGTTACTCCTAAGGCTGATCACTTGGATAACCTGTCAAGGGGCATGTCCTAGAAGAAAATTGATTCTCCTCTTAGCGGCCACTAATTGCCAGTAGCTCTTCATCTAGGGGTGGGGACTTGTGAAATCCCCGCCTCCGTTCACATCATCATCTCATCTGGTATTATCATTCCACAGGTCTTGATTTTGGCAACTGTATTGGGATTTCATGGATGCAGCTTACTTGTTATATGTAGAAGATACTATCTAGAAGCAGGCTTCCTGGTCTTCCGGCTCTTACAATCTTTCTACCCCCTTTCCCTGATTTTCCCTTGCGTGTATGGGTTGATTTATAGATGTACCAACTGGGGATGAGCAGCCAATGGTCACATCTCTGAATTTTGACCCGTTGTGGATCTCTGCTGCAAAAAAAATATAAAGCTTTGTTGGCGGAGGTGATAGCTACACTTAACCTGGATATAAGGATAAGAGTGTAGAACACAGAAACTATAGTGACTCTGGAAAAACGATTCTCATCTAAAGCCTATAATCTCTCTAGCCACTAAACTAATGGCTAGCTGTTTGACCGGTGGGAGGAAATTCATGCAAACCTAGCCACAGGTAGTTTAGTTATTCCCAAGATATAAGTACCATTGTTGTACCATTGAAATTATCTTACTAGGTTGGTCATTTATAGTTCATAGGCTTTTCAGCTAAGTAGGGCTATACTTTTTTCCCCCCTTATTAGCTTGCATAGCACCTACAGATACTATGCAAACTAGTCCTCAGGGAGGAAACTTCTAGGTTAGCCATTGTCAATCTGTGGGTTGAATGAACTCCTTCAGGGATTGAATGACCCTTTCACGGGGGTTGTATATCAGATATCCTTCATATCCGATATTTACGTTACAATATGTAACAGGAGTAAAATTTGTAACTGTGTAGCAATGAAATAATTTTTTGATTGGGGGTCACCACTGCATTAAAGGGTCGCAGCAGTAGGAAGGCTGAGAACCAGCGGGCTAGGTCAATTTCAACTGAGTTCCTCCAAGTCCTGGGTCTGAAATGTGTGGTATCGTCACCATTAGGGTCTTCCTTTCAATTCCCCCAAAGGGCAATGGCTACAGCCTTCATCTGGGAGGATTCCCTTGGACATTGCCCCACCCCCACCCCCACCCCCACCCCCCGACCAAAAACTGGAAGGGAGCTTTGCCTCGTTTGGTGCTGGGGTTTTCATTAGTCTATGGCTCTGGGGCAGAGGGGGGTATCATCACTCCATGAGCGTTAAGTAGGCTTATAAAACAGTGTATTTCCCTATGGCTTTTCCAAACACCTTTAGTATTCTTTATCTTTCCTTCTGTATCACCCTTAATTTGTTTTAGACAAATTGCTTCTTACTAAACCTGCGACTCACCTGTTAGCTAAGCTGGCTGGCCAGTGAGCTTCAGGTTTCCTCCCGTTTCTGCTTCCCAATATTGCAATTACAGGCCTAAGGTAGCATGCCCAGTGCTGCCTGCATGCTCAGGTCCTGAAGGAAGCCACTGACCTATCTCCCTAGCCCTTCTCCATGAACCTTAAATGCTCAATATCTCACTCTGCTTTACAAGGACCTGGTTAATCCATCCTCAAACCTCTTCTAGTAGCCCTCCCTCTTCCTCTCCAACTCTACAGACCATTGTGTTCTTTTTCATATATGCCATACTTAAGGCTTTTCGCTCCCAATATTCCCTCTACACGACACCTTTCTTCTGTTCATATGCAAGAGATGAATAAGGTAAAAAAAATTTTTTTTAACCTAAATTTCCTTTATACAAAGTATTAAAATACAATTGCATTTCTAAAATGAAACCATAGGTATACCGTTGTAGTCATTGAGCAAACTAAGTTCAAACGCTGTACATTAAAGAGAAACATCAGTGAGGCAAATGTATGAACGAAGACACTCCTGAACTCCTGTTTCATCGAGCATGAAAAACCACCAAGGGGCTGGAGAGATGGCTCAGTGGTTAAGAGAACTGCCTGCTCTTCCGAAGGTCCTGAGTTCAAATCCCGGCAACTACATGGTGGCTCACAACCATCCGTAACAAGATCTGATGCACTCTTCTGGGGTGTCTGAAGACAGCTACAGTGTACTTACATATAATAATAAATAAATATTAAAAAAAGAAAACAAAAACCACCAATCTTTTAGTCCTTTTCTTGTACATTATTCTGTATCCACATTCTCTGCATCTGATTGGATCCCTGGATTTTTATCTCATTTTCGGTGTTACACTCTCCACAAACATATATCATTGGCTGCTGCTTTGGTGGGTGAACATGTTTCTGGGTGTCTATTTTTAGTGCCTCTGTGGCTCGAAGCTTTTCCCCTTCTCTCATAAGGGAAAAATCTTTCGGAAGAATGCTCTTGACTACTGCAAGGATGGAATCTTTGTTGTGTCCCCAGAATTCCTCACTGCATAGGTGCGCAAGAAATCTTTCAGATGAGCAAATGTGAAGGTTATTGGCAATATCTGAAACACTGAATCTGAGGTGATAGAAGTATTTTACATTAAATACCTTGGCTTACAAATCACCACTGTGTAAAACTGCAGCCTATCCCAACAAATCCACTTTACTGTGCTTTATTTTTCTCCATAGCAGTTAGTACAACATGTCCAGTGGTGTACGTCCAGAAAGCAATTTCTCTATTCCCAGAAGATTAAAATGAAACTGAATTTTTCCTGTTTTCCGGCATTTTATTTTTGTGTTTGTTATTTTGTTTTATTTTATTATTATTATTCTGAAGTGTCAAGGATCAAATCTAGGGTTTGCACATTCTACACAAGCATTTTACCACCAAGCACATCCAATATTATATAGTGGCTTTTTTTTTCCTGTAGTTTTACTATGGTTTTTTTCTTTCTTTCTTTCTTTTTCTTTTTCTTTTTTCTTTTTTTTTTAGTTTTACTATGTTTTTGACACACAAATACTACTAGTAAATTATATATATAATTTATATATATAATATATATAAATTATATATATTATATATATAAAATTATATATAATATATAAAATTTTATATATATATATATATATATATATATATATATATATATATATATATATAATTTGTAGCCTGGGATGGGAGTCGGGCTAAACAATGTAGCTTCGGTGAGCAAGGTTGTGCCATTTGGTTTTATATAAGTTCATGCAAGATTTACCAACAGTTCTTAGAAACTACCACTATTCTTAAGGGATGTATGGTTAGTTAGAAGTTACATATTATACAATATGTACAATAACTGCATATACAATTTCTAGTCACTCTTATAGTTATATACACAATGTATTAAATATAAGATACTTTTGATCCCAACAGATGTAAATCATTTACATATTAACATTTGCAGCTGGGCATGGTGATACATGCTTGTAAATAATCTCAGCACTTGGTGGAAAGAGCAGGCGACTCACAAGTCCATGATCAGCCTGGGCTGTACAGCACGTTCAGCCAGCTTAAGTTGCATAAGGAGTTCCTGTTAAATATGCACACACGAATTTATGTTCATACATGGTCATTTATGTAGTCATAGACTTCTTATTATAATTAATGTGTATATGTGAGGCTATTGTTTGTTCTTATTTGTTATGTTTATGGGCTGTTTCTCACAACAGAATATTTTTCCATGAGGGCAAGGAAGAAGTGTCCGTACCTAGCCCACATCTCGAGCTCCAGAAACGGAAAAAAAAAAAATGAATGAACAGTTTTAGCTATTGGAGTCCAAGACTTTCCGCGCTTAGGTAGGATATATTTTCTTATGTGGAGATAGTATCATATTTAGTTTCCTTTTTCTATCCTTACAGAGCATACAGTTCTAGGAAATAAGCCCAGCCTTACATTTTCCCATATACTAGGGGCTGATGCCCACCACGTGCACCAGGCATTAGCGGGACAGGACTACCACTCCCAGCATGCATCGCGCATCGGGGTCGTACCACAACCTGTAGGGGATATATGGCGGTGAGATCCGTGCCTGAGGCGCCGCAGTAGGGCGAAACGCCCCTCGACTCAGTCATCTGTGGTACACCCCAAACCCGGCCCTCTAAGGCCCCCGCGCTTCCGAGCTCCGCGCAAACTCTGGCTCTTTTTGCACGACCGAGGTGGTTTGCTCTTCCGTTGCCCTGTGGCTTCGGCTGGTCTCCAGAAGGAAGGCGAGGCTTCCGCCCAGCACTGGGGGTGAGCGGGAGCACGTTGCCCCCAAGCGCGTGGACAGCGTTTGGACGAGGGTGCTTCCCTAGTTCCAACTTCGGGGATCCCTAATGGGTTTGTTTGGAGGTTGTGGGGCCCGGGTGGCATTGAGTGGGTGTCCCGTTTTGAGGAGACCCTCAGGAAGCGGTGCTTGGGGAGTCGGGTGGCATTTCGGAGCGTGTTTTATGAGGTAGTTGCGCGACGCAGGTTGGGACCCCTTGGCTTCGGCGGGAGTCGCGGGAGGTTCGGGGTGTGTGTGTGTGGGTACTGTGTTGGTGGGCAGCGTTTTCGGGTTCTCCCGAGGGGAGAGAAGTTTGAAGTTCCTAAAGTCAAGGCGCGAGTTGGGGAGGGCTCGTAGTGGGACCGGACCGGGTGACAGTTGGGAATGTTCAGCACCGACGTGGCACTGTGGAGGTATCAGTGGCCTTTGTGACCTCGCACTAGGTGATGAGGTCTGTGCCGCCGGTTACCCCGGGCTGTGAAACCCCGACACTTCGGGGGGGGCCCAGACGCTGGGAGACCAGTCTCTAAAGCGAGGCCAGGGAAGACTGTGCCAGGCTCTTCCGAGCCGACACCTAGGGCTACCGGGCCACCGAGCGGTCCTCGGCTGCGGCTCTGTTCATTGGGGAGGGGTGGGGCTATGGTGGGAACCCTCGCTCGCACCTGGGCCACTCGAAGTGTCAGCTTATGAATTGCTCTCTAGGGGGCGGACCGGCGTGCGGAAGGGGCGTGTTGACGGGGGCATCCCGAAGTCAAGTCTGCCTCACAAAGTACACTTTATTGATAACCTAGACAATAATCCGTGAAGGTGAGTAGCGGCCGGCCGGAGGAGGGTTTTTTTTTTTTTTCTTTTTTTTCTTTTGAAGCTTTTCTACGGGCGCCATGCATAATTCATGAGGGGCGTGGCCTGTGCCGTCTCTTCTTCGGGCTCGGCGGTTAGCTTTCCCTCACAGGTTCGAGCGCTTAAACCCGCGGTCCACCAGACGGGATGCCGCGGCCGGTGGCCACGCTCGGGCTCAGTCACTCGAGACTCGGGATTCAGGCCCCATCTTTGGCCAGTCCTTTCGGGACGCCAAAAAGTGGGTCGCCAGCTTAACAATAATGTACAACCCATTTACATTTATTCATCCATTTTTATCCTCACAACTTCTCGAAAGTAGCTTTCAGCCTACTTCATAGAGGACGAATCTGACTGACATACAGGGCAGGTAAGTAATGTGTCCTAAAGCCGAACACTGAAGGGCTGAACGGGGACTCAAAGCTCATCAGTCGGCTTCAGAGTGGGACAATTTAACGCTGCCATTACTAGTGCCGGCTCCATGGCTCTTCTTTCTGTCAGACTTTCCCGCTCGCCAGCCCCCTGTCCTCCCCGCCCCTTCTCTTCGCCTCCACCTCTCCCTCCCCTCTCCTTCCCCCCTCCCCTCTCCCTCCCCCTGTCCTCTCCCCCTCCTCTCCCCTCCCCCTGCCCTCTCCCCCTCCTCTCCCCTCTCCCTCCCTCTCCCCTCTCCCTCCCCTCTCCCCCTCCTCCTCCCCTCCCCTTCCCCTCGCCTCCCCCCCTCCCCTCTCCCTCCCCCTCCCCTCTCCCTCCCCTCTCCCCCTCCTCCTCCACTCTCACTCCCCCTCCCCTCTCCCCCTCCTCTCCCCTCCCCTTCCCCTCCCCTCTCCCCCTCCTCTCCCCTCCTCTCCCCCTCCCCTCTCCCCCTCCTCCTCCCCTCCCCTTCCCCTCGCCTCCCCCTCCCCTCTCCCTCCCCCTCCCCTCCCCTTCCCTTCCCCTCTCCCCCTCCTCCTCCACTCTCACTCCCCCTCCCCTCTCCCCCTCCTCTCCCCTCCCCTTCCCCTCCCCTCTCCCCCTCCTCTCCCCTCCTCTCCCCCTCCCCTCTCCCCCTCCTCTCCCCTCCCCTCCCCTTCCCCTCTCCCCCTCCTCTCCCCACCTCGATTCTCCCTCCCCTATCCCTCCCCTCTCCCCTCCCTTCCTGCTCCGACCTCCCCCTCCCCTCCCCATCTCCTTCCCCTCCCCCTCCCCTCTCCCACTCCTCTCCCCTCCGTCTGCCCTCTCCCTCCCCTTCCCCTCTCCCCTCCCCCTCCTCCACTTCCCCTCCCCCTCCCCTGCCCTTCCCCTCCCCTCTCCCCTCCTCTCCCCTCCCCTTCCCCTCGCCTCTCCCCCTCCTCTCCCCTCCCCTCCCCCTCCCCTCTCCCCCCTCCTCTCTTCCCCTCCTCTCCCCACCTCACTTCTCCCTCCCC